>OZ038372.1:138761328-139361328 GCA_964036015.1 Leptarthrus brevirostris
CGAAAAGAAAATCCTTTTTATAGCTGTTGTTATATACAATCGAAAAAAAATTCATTGGCTCATCATAACTGAGAAATTACAGGAGCTGTTTGTCCGGCCGTGGACCCTTGAAAAACAGAGAGGTCATCGCAAAAACGCTGCACAGCCGCCATTTTGAAATTAATCGCTTCAAAAAAATTATTGTATACAGTCAGTGATATGTATGATAAACTCCATTTTTTATAATCTGGAATTATTTTGTAGTTTTTCTGAAAAAAAAAATCCCCACAAAAGCCTATTTTTTCGTCCTCTAGAGTGGCCTAATCCCTTAAGCAATGTCGGTTCACAAAAAATCACAAAATAGTCTAATAATTTTATTACATTGATAATATTAAAAATATGGGTAAAAATCGGCTCGTTTAATTCGTGACATCAAATATATAGAACTGAAGGAAGAGCCCTGGTATGTGTAAAGTCTGTACGTTCATAACCATTTTCTTTGTAGGCAAGGTAAAGAATTGTAGTCGTCTTATTTTAAGAAATGACACTGTATCTAAATTAGCCACCTTATTGGTAATACCTTCAATTTTTTAAAAAATGGACTAACTAACTAACTAACAGAATTTAATTTCGTTCAAATTTAAATTTGGCATTGCTTTACGAACAGAATGATGCCGAATGACGCTCAATGGCATGCCGATAGAATCAGGAATATGCCTAGGCCTGAAAATGTTGCCAAATCTTGCCCCTTCCAGAAAAACTCTAATTTACACTACGGTAATGATAAAACATAAAAAATTAATGTTTAATTTCTTGATCAAAATGCGTTTTCTTTGGTTTAAAAGGTGAAGCAGATAACTATAGTGAGCGGTAGTTAGTATCAGTCAAATAAGAATGGGAACAGCAAAATGTTGGCATATACATGCAAATTAAACTTTTTCCTAATATTATTGTAATGAGTCTTTTTAGTCCTTCTAAATGGAAAATGTTCCTGTATGTTTCATCGCTGAGATTTCACTAGTGTTACAAGGCTTTAACAGTACCATACGGTGGCGATTATCTAGTTTAGGTTTGATTAAATTTTGTGGTTTTTAGTAAAGACAACAAGGTTATAGAAAAAAAATTTAATGAATTCGAACCTAAATTTACGGAACAGATTGTTATGCTCTCACCTATAAGAGCATAAAGGTGCACTAGCTCGAGTGGAGAAAGGTATGGGTTTTTTTAGTTTTGGGTGCCACGTAGTTTGAGAGTCTTCGAACTCGTTAAGTTGCCGGCGGAGAAAAATCAAAACGACGAATTCAAAAACAACTTAAAATTTATTCACAAAATAGGCAAATAAAAAAAACATTTTAAAGGGAATTCTTGCCAAAACTACTTTAATATCTTTTGCTTTCTAAGAAAAATGAAACAACTTCAAACTTAAATGTATAATAATGACTACAAATCAAAACAAAGTGTCATCTACCATTGTCGATGCACATACACCTCAGTCACAAACTTAAAATAATGAAAATTCGCCTACTTATCTTGTCCTGTTCGTTTCCTCCTCTGCTTTCCTTCTCCACACTGTCGCTTCTCCTTTTTTCTTTTTGATGACTTCTACCTTTCTTCATGTTTGAACCCTCCTATTTCCTTTTTTTTCAACTTTTTATACTTTTCACTTTCACTACTTTCTCTTTAAATACTTTCACTAGACTGTCCCCTTCACCTACCAAAGAACGTGGTTTTATCGAATTTTTACCTCTATCATGTCAAATTATGACGTTGTCCCGAGGAAATTCCTTAATAGGAGTAATTATTCAAATTTTCCAAAATTATATTTATTATTTTTATATTAAAATAATTCCTGCAATCGGTGGATTATTTAGCAGTTACGGGAAAAATTTTCTGTGCCCGAAATTCGGTCAAATCGTCGTATAAACTTCCAGGTAACATCTCCTTCCACGTGTGATATCAATCTTCAAGTGTTATGTTTTTGATATCTTGTTGTCTACCACGTTTATCTTTGGGTTAGGAATAGCCCAGATATTTGTCTAAATTCACCTAAACTTTACGTTTTAACTCAAACTGTAGAGTCGTGTGCATGACCTTTCTAAAGCTCTATCTTTACTTAATGCTAAACTTTTATACGTTAATTAACTACCCAACATTAACGTTTTCTGACCTCTATTTTCACTTAGATATTAATCCTAATCCCTACCTACGGTTTATTAATCAATTTGTTACTACTAACTACATTCCTGTTACCTCCTTAAATGTAATTTACTAATTCTAACTTAATTCACAATCAGCCGTCTCAAATTAGTTGTTGATCTGTTTCTTATCATCTAAGTTGCAAATTTTATGTTAAGCTATATTTACTTAAATACTTAAATCCTCTATTTCCGTTAAAATTAGCAATCTGCTTAACATCTATTTGTCTACTCAACTATTTAACTAACCTTAACTAGTTTCCAGCTAATGGTCCACTATTATCCGCTAGATCTAGGCAGTAAAAAAGGTATGTTCAAATAGGGTGTTTGCATTTTAATGTGACTTTTCATGATTTTTGTTTTCCAGGACATCTTCATCGACATTCATCTACAGCGCATCATATAGGCAACTCCTCCGCTATCATGCGGAACATTCAAGTACATAAAAGTCGTGAGTTTGCGAGATTCTGAATGATTTTCTTTTCCAGGATATCTTCATCGTCGCTTATCCACAGTGCGTGATATACGTAACTGGTCGTCCACTATCATCATTAACTCAAGGTAAATCAAAAGCATTAGTTTGCAAAATTCTCAATCATTTTCTTTTCCAGGGCATCTTCATCATATAACATATATAGGTAATCTAAAATAACTTTATCGTCTTTTAAGTCATCATCTTAAGCCATCTTCTAGGGTGTTGATCCACAAACGCGTGACCCGTTTAGATAGATGATCTCAAGCTCCAGTCGCGCGATTATAATACTCAAAAGTACCTTTTCCAATAGTATCCTCATCCGTCTTAGCATATCCATCGCGATTACAGCCAGCTTTTCGGTCAAAATTGTTTGGATATCCAATACTTTTCCACCAGTCATCTTTTCTCCAGGTAACCATTCAATCTTTGCTTTAATTATTTATCTATAATTAAGAGGAATTTCTTTGCAGCACCATTTCAACATAAATGAAGGGGCAGCACATTTAACAAGTGAGTATAAATATATCCTTGGGTTCCTTCTTTCATCTAACAATTTTATTATTTTCAGATCGTCGCAGGACAATTGAGAAGAAAAAAAACTTAACAAGATTTTATGATTACTTTGAGAAATCATAAATATAATAACTAAGCAATTTATGTTCATTTTTAAATCTTGTTCGAGTATTTCATTTTAATGTTAATTTATCTATGTACGGGGTTTAGCACTTTATTTAATAATTATTTTCGCAGTCAGGGTTCGTTTTTACTTCTAATAAGTTATTGGAGGTAAGTTATTACCTCCAAGCTACAGCTAAATTGAATTATTCCTCCACATCTTTTCTATGAATTTTAATTCCCTGCCAATACATAAAAACGAAATTTCATTTCATTTATGTATAGACACTATGGACCACCCGGGTAGGAACTACCAATATTTTAACAACGGGCCAAACTAAGGCCTGCCTTGGTAAGCCAAGCCTGAGTCAGTTATCCTTGGTTTTCATCTGGGCCAGTTGTAAATATCTAGACTGAGTCAAGATTCAGTTTATTATATTTTGCGTTTTTTGTCAGGCTAATGCATTATACACACGTGCAAGCCATATTATGTTAATCTTTTATTTTAATTTATGTTACATATTACTATATGCGTTGTTTATTATAAAAGAGTTTAGCCAAAGTTTATTTAAATAAAAAGGCAGAATCTACATAAGTAAAAATATTTTTCCAATAAAAAAAAAAAAAAGTAAATCTACATTACATTACACTTTAATTATGATATTTTTATAATTATTTTTCAACTTGCTCCAGTAACGAAAAATTTAAATAAAGTCTGGGCAGCGGTTGGTTTGGTAGACCTGGCCCGAGCCTAGTTTGCCAGACTTGGACAAGCTTGGGCCATTGGGAAATGTTAAGCCTGGCCCAAACCCCAATAGCCGTGGCGCGAGTTTGGCCCAGTTTTGGGACCGGTTTGGTCCATTGGCTTATTCCTACCCAGGTACTGTAATTTTTGTCTCCAAATTGGTACATGGTACGATGCTATAAAAGGTTCAGAAAATTTTCTACTATTGAGTGTGTGCAAAAAAAAAGCTCTTGGAGATCAATGTACATCGTGTCCGAGAATAACTGATATATGGTTACTGTAAAGTTTGCACTAAAAGTCAAGTGCGTGCCGAATTATATTGCGATTTTTTAGGATTCGGCACCGGCTCACAAATCCAAACTGATTCAAATAATTTGAAAGATTTCATATCAGCAGAAGAATGGCCCGCTCGTCACCGGACTTAAACCCATTAGATTTCTGTATAAGGTGACATTTATGTTATCTAAGCTAAATAATATTAAAAAAATTTAAGCGACATTTGCAATTATATAGAATGACATTACTGATAAAGTCGCCCGTGTCGCTTGCAATGACTCTCCCGAGCGATTAAAAGCAGTTGTTAAAAAAGGACAGATTTGAACTAAATAAGAAAAAATAATTTTCTTTAATAAAAATGTTTAGATGTTACTTTACTTTTTTGGTTTTTTATTTAAATTTTCAAAGTGGCCAGTTATTCTTGGACACACTGTAAATCATATCTGAAGAAAGAGTAATTTAAGTTTATGAAAAATATCAAAATAGAAGTTGGGAAATAATCAGTATCAAATCAGTACAAGTTAATTCGGCTGAGTATAGACATTAAATGTTTATTCCTATTTCTCTTTTCGCTCAACATATAACAAAAGAATATTTCACAGTATGCTTTTGAATTAAATTAACATCAGTTTTAGTTCAGCCTAAGAAAATTAGTGAAATAAGATGATAATATTGGATTTATGAAAAGAGGTTCTTTATCTTTTGCTGACTTATTCATTTTTGTCAATATAAGAAGACCAAATACTCCCTCTATAATTTTAATTAAATTTATTTTTAAATACCGTTATATTACTTAGGAAAAGTTTTTAGATAATTGTGTATTATTAAGTAATGCTTAAAAAATTCACTACTTCCTATTTTTATTGATTTGACTGTACTTCTTACCGGCTAAAACTGCATCGCGCAAGCTTCGACTAATCAATATGTGGACTTGTGGATTTAGTTGGTTTTCTATTTTGGGGTTGTACGGGAATTTACACATTAATCTACCTTGTTTTGCGTTACCAAAACGTCTAATAAACTAAATTTTGATGAAAAAGCGGAGTTACGAGGTTTGCTAATTAGGGCGCCGATACATAATCGGAAAAATTTTAATTTACATTTAATAAAATTTGGAATTGCAATAATAAAAACATATGCGTCGGCCGGGAATCGAACCCGGATCAACTGCTTGGAAGGCAACTATGCTGACCATTACACCACCGACGCTATACATTTTATTGAATTATGGAGTTAAATTATTTCTCACCAAATTTGTCTTCTCTACGTTCAGAAAAAGCTTTTCAGGTTTAATGTTTTCAGTCTGAAGTAAAGTTAGCCAATTTATATAAATTGTAAGACACTACTTCAACTCATTATTCATATCACGTAATCCAGCACGCCACGAATTCTAAAAGAAATTGGTTCGCTTAAGTCGATAAGTAAGTGCCATTCTTGCAAGAAGCTCTGCAGTTTTGAGAGCACCACAAATGGTTGTGAACTGATTATATCCCGCCAATGGAAACAGCTTGTTCTCTAAGTGCAGTCATGGCTGAAATTGGCTCTTATGGGCATCCATCATTACCATCGTCGGTCGTGCTTCGTAGTATTTCTTTAATTATTCCAGAGGGATATCGGGAAGCAAACTGTAATTCATCTAAACACATGTGCTTTTAACAATGCTTATAACATGGTCAAGACCTGATAATCTGAGGCGGTAAGTAAATCGATGAGAGTTGGAGTTATTATGATAACAACGCGACCGAACATAATGGGAATGTTAAGTGCAAGGTAAAATCGATGGTTTGCAAAAATGTGGAAGATGATCTTCAAGAGAACGACCTCATCAACTTAAAGTGGGTTTTAATCTGGTGCTCAACCTCTGATGCACAGCTGCTGAGAAGATGGCCAGTAATCAACTTCAATTATTTCGCTGTGCTACAAATGGTTTGCCTGATCGTTCGTCACTCAATAACTTGTTATGGGCATAAAGCCATATCCACTTGCTGCAAACATGATCTTATAATCAGTTACTTTGAGCAGTTTAGTGTTGGAAGTACTGCATACTACATATAAAAACTAAATAGGTCAACGCTGGAATTTTGATCTCAATGAAGTTTCTTTATTTTCAAAAGAAATGCTACCATACTAATAGCAAGTAGTTAATTAAATCATTGTATTGAATTATGAAACTGAATTAAGGGGTTATTATTCTATTGTTTGTTACAATTTTTTTTACATATTTCTTCAAAAATAAGCCTGTAAAAATTTTAGAACATTATCGCTTTCGTTTTCAAAAAGAAAAAAGTTTCCCATACCGGGAATCGAACCCGGGCCTCCTGGGTGAAAGCCAGGTATCCTAGCCACTAGACCATATGGGATGTTGCTAGTGGTACCCCAAAAACAGATTAAGGACCACATTCAAATTTATTTTCTATGTCACAAAAGTGTTAGCTGAGCAATTTTCGTAAGAATTTATTAGTGTAAGAAATAAAAACCAAAAACAATTAATTAGTTTGTTTTATAATCCATTAAACTATTTGTCAATCATACAATTGTATCTATCAGATTCCGAAGCGGCCTTTGTCATTTTGATTTCCCCTTGATTGTCCCTTATGATTCTGCATTATTATAGAAAACATGCCCTTTTTAAAGTAATCCCAGTTTTTTTCCCCCAAAAGCAATGTGAGGTGAGGAGTTTTGGTAAATCAAACTATCGAATATACGAAATTTAATTTTGTATCCAATACCGTATCAAGCAATTTCATGGAAAAACTGGAAATGACACCTTTTGCATCTGATATACACAATTAAAGGTATCAAATTGAACACACAAAAGTATTGACTCATTCATCAATTGAATTCGTTTCTTGAAATCACTGCTATTTGTCGTACGATAAGTTGAATTCAGGCAATTTAATTGTTTTTTGTCAATTTGTTAAATAAAACTTGTGCTTATGGGTAAAAGTACGTAAAGAGATTTTGACCGACAGAAATTTAGTGAGGTTGTTTGTTCTCAAAGAAAAAATGTAAAAAATATTATAAAAAAAATATGAAACTTAGAACAGTGTAATTAATACATAAACCAAGCACAGGACGAGCAAACATTTTAAGAGAGAGGATGTGTTAAAAAAAACCAGAAATTTCTGCAAGAAATAATAAACAAAAACATGTTGAAACCCTGCGGCGTAGAAGGGGACTTCGGTCAAAATAATTCGAAATAAAAAGTGATTAGTGAAAATTATAATAAAAATCAAGAGTGATTTGTTTTTAAAAACGTTGAGACAGATTATAGACTTTAAAAGACAGATTTTTAAAATGAAGTGTGCAGTGCATTGTTTCAAAAATAATCGACGACAGACTCGTGGAATATCTTTTTTCAGGCAAGTAGCTACCATAAATATGTTTATTGACATGTTTAATTTTATATTAAATCATTAAAATTCTTAAGACTAAAAAGAGTAACTGAAAAATCAAAGTTTTTGTCCCCATTCTCAGTTTGTTTACATTCTGAGGAATTGGAATTTTTGTGTCGCCTTAGATGTCAGTCAGTCAGCCAAAATATATTCAAATTTCAAAACTTATGTTTGCCCCGTTCCGTACTTTAACTACATGAAGAAAAATGCTTAATTTTCTGATCATAAGGGCACTTCCTCTAGTTCTATATTCTAAGCTATGAACATATTATTAGGACTTTATTATTTTATTTTTCCATGGTTCATAAACTTATATTTACTATCTGTTTTGCACAACTAACAACTTTATCGAAGTAATTTTCAATGGAATTTGTAGGAACTTTTTCTTCCAAGTACATTTTATAAGTTGGTCGATTATTACTCATTAACTTGTAAAGCCTATATATCTCTGGTTCTTCTTGACGAATTTAGATGTTTTATTTTTAGCTTTGTTCAGGAAGCACCTAGGATGTTTTTTTTTAAATTTGTGAAAAAGTGCCAGCTTTTTAAAAATCAGAAAGAAAAATATAAAAAAGCCCTAGCAACGAAGTTATCCCATTTGTTTATAAGGTAAAAATAATGGCACTTTTGTAACGTCATTTTGCAATAGTTAAAATGTTTTTTTTAAATATTCTAATTAATTGTATTCGTAGAGCAACACCTCCCCTTCAATATGAGATGCGCAAAACCATTTTCTGTTCCAAATTGTGCGTACTACGTTATTGCAAAATTAGCTTCTCTAGGATAAAATTACTTCGGAAACAACTATTCAAAAAAATAATCAGCGTGTGGGTATTAGTAAGGTTTTATCTAAATTGATTGTTCACCAATTCGTAAACTTTATAAGGATTTTAAGAAACTTTGGAGGTTTCATTTTTATCGTTAATCTTGAGTAATTTAGTTTGATGTAAAATTAATGAATTACAGATTTAAATTTAATTTATTTTGAACAATAGCAGTTTTGTTTATATGTAAACATTTAAGCTAAAAGAAATCACTTAATAGTTCGTTAATAATTTAGCAATGCACTTCGGACTCACAGAAGCGTATAATTAAGCAAATGAAAATTTTAAAGAAATTCTGCTCCTCCCAGGCACTTGATAATCTCCTCGCTTTTCAATGGTATGTACTGTAATTATAAATCCCAAAAAAAAAACATTTCATGTAAAGAAGGTTGCTAAGACTCACAAGCTCATACGGCTTTCACTGTTACTACAAGGCCTAACTCTACAACCCCTAACTCTAGAAACCCTACTTCATGGTCAAAAAGTATGGCTTGGCAGTTTCGCGGCCGTCGCATAGTCAGTCCTATGGACTTATGGTAAGAAATTAAGTAACTGGTCTGTTATGTCATGCATTAAACTCCATTAAACTGCCAATCCATACTTTTTGACCCAGATGTAGGGTTTCTAGAGTTAGGGGTTGTAGAGTTAGGTCTTGTAGAGTTATTGGCTTGACATAAGATCTGATAACTTTTTAACAGTGAAAGCAGTATGAGCTTGTGATTCTTGGAAACGTTCTTTACATGAAACATTTTTGGTGGGATTTCATTTCTTTTTGCAGGATACTCTAGTTCTTTTTTATTTTTTCGGGCTGCATTTCTTGTGCGTTAGCTATTCTTTTTTTCATAGCCCACTCTCTATCGTTGCGTCTCTTCCTTGTTGGTTTATTATTTGTAATAAGCGATAAATCAGGGTGGTACTTAGCTATTAGCCGATTATATTCAATTATAGCTGACTATAGCTGATAGCAGACGAAATTATCTTTCCAAAAAGTAAATCATGGTCTGGTGCTTGTATTTTTTATAAATTTCTATTTTAAGTTCATTCGAAAGATTTTTTTTTAACTTCAAGTAGAACAATCTTTTCATAGAAGCAATAGATCCTAGTCTGCACACCAAATTTCAGCTTTCTAGGGCTTTTGGAGGTTTGGAAATTATCTTATCAGAAATCGTTATATAATACAGAACCCCCCCCCCCTCCCCAACCCCCCTTTCGAGGGGTTGAAGGATGAAAGTTACAGATATCTTAATTTTTTCGTTGTTTGTGTGCTAATCCTAGCTTGCATATATCAAATTTCAGCTTTCTAGAACTTTTAGAAGTACCCTAGAGGTTTTGATGACGAAGGTTTTGATGATCATGAGTATCAAAATCGACGTATTTCAGGTATTAATCGTTGTGTTGTGCCAAAAATGCGGAGAAGCGCGGTCGCGCTGCTGTTTGTATAATATTTTCATTAATTGAGAGCGGTTGTGTTCATATTATTTTTGGTTTTTATTAATATCATTGAATTTTCAACCCATTTCATCCCGCACTTTTAGCATATATACAAGAAAATTCTTTAGCACTCAAACGGTTAATAAAATCTAAAGTATAAAAGCTGGACAAATGAAACTTAGTGTGTTTCATTAGTCTGGTAACTACATCTTATTCTAAGAATTTGGGCTGTCTGGTATTATCCAGACCGAAGATTTATCAAGTGCCATTATCCATTTATTGACTATTTAATTTGTAGCCTGTCATAATAGCTCTAATTATTTTGATACTACTTTCCATTAATTTTATGACAATTCGGGGAAATCGATTTCAATTTTTGATTAGGCAATAATATTCAGGTTGTTACAAAAGTTGTAATAATGGGAATTTTCATAATTCAATGCAACTCTGGCATTGACCGCATATGACGCCGTCATTTCTGCTTTCTCAACTAATTGCTGCTTTCACGGAGGTAATCTAAGCTTCTATACACGTGTAAAAGCAATGCGCAAATAAAGTTATCCCCATTTCAGTTCAATCTTTGAAAACAAATGGCTTTAGTTTCTACTGTAAATTGGTTTTACCTTGCACTATCTGTGTGTAATCTAGCGGTTGGAAAATTATCTACCATAACATTATCTAGAGTGCATTTATACATTGTTACTTTGATGTGTGTAATTAATGAGTTTTCATCAAATTCGATCCGATCACCAGAGATTACGGTTCAAGTGGTATTCAGTTAAGAGAAAGTAACACTTAAGAACATTCTAGGTTCATGCTTTTGGCCCCCGAAGAACTAATTTAATGGTATTCCAAATCGGTTTATCATTACCCAAGAAATTCTTGTCCTTAAGCTTGGTTAGACAGCCCCGATCGTTTTCAGTTCAAACTGTAATAAATTCATACTTTGAAGATTTATCGTGATCCTATTTCCTGAACTACAGCCAGACTAAGGCTTTCACTAAGAACCTGCTTTTCTACAAGAACCCTATTTAATTCAATTGAGAGACATATTCCATTAAAGAAGACGTAAGAGAGAGGACGAAAAACACTTAAGCATGGAGCAAAGAAATTATCGTCGAGTAGTGATTGATTATAACCCGTGGAATCCATGAATGAATGAACGGATTTCTCGTAAGCATATCTACAAACGAAGAAAACTATTCAGTTAATTGCACCATTTATGATCCATCATTTATCATCATTGCCACTCATGCAGTGATGAAAGATAGTTCCTGTTTTGTACAAGTCAGAACCTTTTCTCAAATCTTTAAATTTTTATTTCACCTGAGGGTAATTAAATTTTCATTCATGACTTCTTAACAAACACGGAACAATCGGGCGGAAATATACATGTCTAAGAGGTAAAGGAAATAAGTAGTACATGCTGGGTGTTTTAAAATTCAATGCTATCCCTGTGAATCAGCATTTACAGGGACGGCGTTGAATTAAGGTCAGGTCATAATTACCCAAAATTACTTTTAGAAAAAAAGTTATAGCACCTTTACTGGAAGAGGAACTTATTACGAAATTATTAAATTAATTAGGATTGATTGACTAGCATTAATTGAGCAACAATACCAACACCCGAAATGAGACAGATATAGTCACGACATTTGCTATCTCGGTTTCGCAGGCAAGCAACATTGCAATGAACTTTCAGTAAGTAAAAATCGAATAAAAAATTATTAGAATAAACTTTAATTTGATTTTACATTTATTTTAAGTTATTCGCAAATATTTATTAGTTATTTGAATTTCAAATAATTATGAGTTATTCGATTGTGCGCTATTTTACAATCAAGTAATTATTCGTTATTTGCTGAATTAGTCACAAATAACACAGCTCCACAAAAAAAATTAAAAAAATTATAAATGAGGTCTGACTATGTTTGCTACATATTTTCGAGGTCGCTGAAGCCGAATCTGAGGTCCGTTTAACCCCATCGCATCAGGATTTTATGTATGTTATGTACTGTCGAACTGCATATCTAGCCCTAACTTCGGAAATGAGGAGGTTATGGGGTTATGTGGTTTAGGGGTTAGGGGGTCGGGGGTTAAGGGCTTTAGGTTTTTGGGGTTTCTGGTATGACGGGGCTATGGGGTTTTCAATTCAAGGGGTAATAAGGGTTTTTGGTCTAAATTTTGAGGTTATGGAAAATCCTAATGTGATGGGGTTAAACGGACCTCGGATTCGGATTCAGCGACCTCGAAAACATGTAGCCAACATAGTCAGACCTCATTATTAATTTTTGTAATTTTTTTTTGTGAAGCTGTGTAATTAATTGTTATTTTCGAGTAACCCGAGCTCCTTATTTGAATGCCAAATAATTACACATGTCTCCAAAAGATGATGTCATGATTGATGTTGGGCAGCTGGAGTCATTCCGAATACAAGGTCACAATTGGGCCATCACGTCAGGATTTTGAGATATTTGAGGTTATGCAATCGGAAAATTGTTTTTTGGCCACTTTTGAGGCTATGTACAGGATTCACAAAATTTTTTTTCTAGTTGCTACTAAATTACTACTCTTACCCTTCAAAATAAGCTATGGAGCGGTCACCTACGATTTTTTCTTACAAAGTTACGACCAATTTAACTTGTGAAGTTCATATTTCACGTAAATATAATATGTATGTATGAAATATGAACTTTATAACTTAAAATGGTCGCAACTTTGCAAGAAAATCGTAGGTGACCGCTCAATATCATAAAGGCTAACAGTAGTATTAAATAACGCTACTAGAAAGTAAAGACAAAAAAAATTATTAATCCTGTACATAAATCTAAAAGTAGTCAAAAAACATTTTTCTAGTACCTAACCTCAAATATCTGAAAAGTTTCACGTAATCGCCCAATTCTGCCCCCAGATTCGGATTCTAAGCAGCAAATTACTTCGGAAATGACCCCCAGCTGCCTTATTTACAGAATCCTGTAGACCTGTGTTATTTGTTGTCCGATTGTTCGTTATTTGATAATCAAATAGTTAGTCGTTATTTGATGAATTATTTGCAAATAAATATTTGTTATTTGATTATCAAATACGCGAATATGTATGATGTATGATGCCTCTTTATGGAATAAAGACGGCTTCGCAACCTTACGCATTTAAATTCGAAATTCGAAATGACGAAAGTGAGGAAGTGATTGATAAAATAATACTAAAAAAATAAAAACTAATATTAATTTGTAATGAGGACAGCGAACGTGGACGTCCTATATTATATTACTAAAATGACTTAAATTTTGAATTGCGATTCCTTCTTTTTGCTCTAAAGTGACTCAAGTTCTTTTGTATGAATTTCGTAAGACAATTGCAATTGGATTATCGCCGCCTGAAGTGGTTTCTTAATTCCTAAATATGAGAATTATGTCCAGACAAGGGTTAATTATTTGATAATCAAATAAGAAGTAATGATTTGCGAATAATTTATCACATAACGGATAATTTTTTGATTGCCAAATAACGCACGGGGACAAATGGACACATAATGATTAAGAACTTTAACCCAAATAGCATTTTTTCAACATTAGTAAAGCTCGTAGATGTGCGCCTATGCTCTGCCCCATCCCCCCTTTTTAGTGGTGTTAGCAATGCTTAACATACTTATACGAAAGGGAAATTTGTAGCACTTCATGGGGTGGTAGCGTCATGACACTAAGACGTAAGGAATCCGCATTGGGAGATTTTCTGGACATATAGAGTACCTTTAACAACCTTAAAACAGAGGTCAATAGCGATGCATTAAGATCCCATGTAGTAGACCTATGCGCTTGTCAATGGATGGAGGCAATGCTGAATACCCAGTAACTTGGGAAACAGGAAAACCACGAAACTGTAAGAGAAGTATGTAGGGTACCCTACATGGCCGCGTTTTATGCCCCTTGCTCTGGCTGTTGGTCGTTAATAAAGGTCTAAGGTTGCTAAAGAGCAGTGGAATAAAAGTGATGGCTTATGCGGCCGACCTGGTCTTATTGTTATCAAGAAAGTGTCTAAGCACTATAAGCAAACTAACGGAGAGAGCTTTTGGCATTATACATAGGTGGGCAAATGACTTTGGTTTAGTAGCCAATACCCAAATGACTGAAATGGTGCAGTTCACAACGAGAAGAAGGCCTCTTTAAACCAAGAAAACCCTAGGGAAGAAATGGGAAATTAGTACCCGTATAATTCACTGGATGTATACGTCGATAGTCAAATCAATCAGTAATTAATTTAATTAATCTTGGTTTGGCTCACTAAAGTTCAAAAAGCAAGCTTGGGTATCTCAGGGGCGGTAAGTACAGGCAAACTGCTGGGCTGGAGACAATACTCCATTTACCCCCTGGACATCCGCGGTAAAAGTATATCTGCTTGTAATGCCGTTAGACTGAAAGTTGGAAAAGTTCAGACTGCAGACACAGCACTCAGCAGTATACTATATACCTATACTAACTATACCGTTTCTGTAATAAGCTTGGAGAAAGCTTTCTCTATTAGAATATCTAGTAGGGAGGAATGGAAAGGTTGGTAGTGGCCGCCAGTTCCAGGTATACTGACCTTCACTCATGATTTAAAAGTGGAGAATAGCGTGGGGCCGGGTTTTGCTCCGACCGCCTCAGCATACGAAACTTGTATCGACTGCCGGGCTTTCAAGTAAAGGCCTTGGCCATTGAAAAGGCAACAAGAGTATTGCTGTTGCACAAAGCCCTACAAAGGCATAAAGAAATTTGTTTATATATTGGTGGTCAAACGCCCATCAAGCCGCATTACTCGAGCGATTTAATCACTGCTGGTGCACATATTTCTGCGAAATGGTATCACAACGGACCATATTAAAATCTATGCGAGGTTGACCGGTGGCCGCCAATTAACCTAATCCTAACCTAATGCATGATCGAATAACAAAAAATTATTTGAAATTCAAATAAGGGACACCAAATAACAACGCATTTTCCAAATAACAAAAAAACTCTGTAATCAAATAATTTTTTATTTGATTTGTCAATTTATTTAATTTTTTAATTTTTATTTTTATTCGAATAAAAAGTGTCCATCTTTGCTTTAAGTAATACCTACTACGAAACTTCGTTTACTGGACATCTATCTGTACTGGTATTGTTCTCGTATCAACGGTGTTCTTCTTTGGGTATTTAAACCTGTGCTGCCTAGTGTTTTGGACTTTCTTTTAGAGATATTATTGTTCTGACCTGGCATTCTTTTGGGCTCTGTTGGGTTTGTATTACGTGAGCTTTAATATCCCGATACTGTCTTCGTACACTTCAAGGAAATACGCCAATAATCATTAAATTTATGAGGACTAAAGTGGCGGTGATGGTGCTGCAGCTAATTTTTATCGTAAAAAATAGCCAAATGCAATAAAATATCCTGACCATCGCGTATTCAGAAATGTTTACCTTGTTAATTCTGAAGGCAGAGTGCCTGGCAGTCACAGTCGATTATTTCGGTAAGAGCAATCCAACGCCGTAGAGCGATACCTAAACCAACAGCAAACAAGATTATATTACAATATCGGTATCATTCCTATCACGTGCAACCTATGTAATTATTGATTCTTCAATTTTGCCACAGGATGCTTCTAAAAAATAGGGACGATCAAAAGTTCTTAAACAAAGTGTTGTGGTCAGACAAAAGTACTGATCTTGATGGACGGGTGAGATCATTTGTCAGGAGTACTAAAACCACCTTGGCTTTTGTTTCAGAATACCTTTACGAGCCCAGGAGTGAACACAAACGGTCTCAATTTACATGGCTGATTTTAAGAACTTGCAACTATGTCCGAATGAATAAATTCTTTGATTTTTTTAGTGAAAAATTCATAGTCCGTATATTAACTCTATTCCTTCCAAAAATACTTGATATGACTTAATTTAATTTTAATTTATAACTCCACTAATAAAACTTTGGTAACTAAAGACGTCATTGCTCTAGCCTTAAGCGTTTGGTTTGTTATGCATGTATCGCACTATAAACGCTTGCGTGAGTAATTCATTGTAAGTTAACGAGACTACTTCAAATTTCTTCTCACAAATTTATTTTTATGATGGATTTACGTGCAGAAAATTGCATTACATACGAGTACGTACTGAACTCTAACGCTATAGACTCAACAATTAAGAGTTTTCTCCTGTAAAAGTAATTACAGAGAAGAAAAATAGTTTCCGGTTCACTATGTTAATTCATTGTATGAATGTGATAAGGAAAGTGTCAAGTAATTAAAGCATTTAAGTTGATATTGCGCAGAGATTTGTAAGTGTTTGGATGGGAATTTCTTCTAAATTTTGAGAACCTTTCGAAAGTACATGTCCAAGAAAAGATATATTTCTGTTTAATTTCATCATTTCGGTTTTTGGGTCAGGTCGAACCGAAAATGTTAGGACAACTTTTCGGTACAGTTTTTTAATACCTTCACAAAAACAACATAATAACCGATATAAGCAATTTCCCAGTGGAATCATTTCTTAGAAAACCCTTAAATAGGACACAATTATGAATTCTTTTTCGCCATCATTTGACCATTGATTCTTGTAGAACTCGCTGAGATAAGCAACGCATAACGAACAAAAAATTTCGATATCACGCTGAGTGTTCGAGAGCCAAAGCTCTTTATAATATCGATCTATAAAAGTACGATAATCGAAATGTCTGAATGTATGAGTCGATTCTCGGAATTCGACATTTTAGTAAAAAAACGATATCTCAACAATTTTGCCAGATATCGGTGTTTAATCATAAATATTTGTTACAATTATTTCACTACATATAATCAACTATTGATATTGAATACTAAAATAATCCTGAAAGATACCAAAATTACACTTTGATAAAATTTCGTAAAAGGCAAAAGACACAGGATTTTTTGGAAAAAAATAAATAATGAAAATATAGAGCGATATCTCGTTCCCCCTAATTTCCGTAACCCCTTGTGGATTAAAACAGAAATGAAAGAGTCGTGACATTGATGTAATCGGCTCATTCAACCCAGAATTAGTGCAATGAAAAGACACTTGCAAGATGCTGTGAAGCTTCAGGGAGCGAGCTGGAAGTAACATATCAAAATACGTTAAAAGTACAGAAGAGTATTTAAACCGACAATTGCGCTGTACTCGTATAAGAAGGCTGTAGGAAAAGATGGGCCACTCATTGTGTACTATGTAGCTCTATGTCAGTGTTATAAGGCTTTAATTTACATACGCGGTACTAGATGAGGATATCCATCAGTAAACACTGGAGAAAATTCAGAGAATGAAAACACTACTGATTACATTTGTCCTCGGAACTACACCCTCTAAAGCCCCTAATACCATTCTCCACCTACTGCAGCTGAAATTTATCGGAATGCAAACCGCATCCTCGACTGCCATTAGGCACAATTCAATCCAGACTTGGAATACGGACATTCTAAAATTCTGGACGGTAGTATAACAAATAATATAGACTACACGATATGCAAGCCTTCTTTCAATGATAAATTCAAATCCTCTCTTCCCATCAGGCAGCAATGGGAAGATGGCCCCCTCAATGAGGAGAATCAGTGCATCTTTACACTGACGGCTCTAAGTTGGGGGGTACATTTCAGTCCAGACTTGGAATACGGACATTCTAAAATTCTGGACGGTAGTATAACAAATAATATAGACTACACGATATGCAAGCCTTCTTTCAATGATAAATTCAAATCCTCTCTTCCCATCAGGCAGCAATGGGAAGATGGCCCCCTCAATGAGGAGAATCAGTGCATCTTTACACTGACGGCTCTAAGTTGGGGGGTAAGGTGAATGGAGGTATCTACTCGGAACACCTGGACCAAAGAATTTCTTTTCGTTTGCCGGATTGCTGTAGTGTTTTCAAGCAGAATACTGGCTATAAAGGTAGCGTTAGTCTGTCTGAAGAACAGAACATTGTCTTCGTCTGATGTATGTTTCTTCACAGAGAGTCAGGCTGCTATTAAATCTCTCACGGAAGTATACCCGACCTCTAATACTGCCAGAACATGCCGCTCAACTCTGAATGATATGTCTGAGCACCGTAAGCCGGGCATAGCGACATTCCGAGCAACCATAGAGAATCGGTACTATTCTACTAGACGCGGACATATCTTAAAAGCCTGATAATCCGTTAGCCACTTTTGCTAATTATAAATTATGCCAAATCACTCGGCAGATCTGGCCGGTACTTGACCTAAAGCGGTTAAGAGAGCTAATCTCGCTCAAACGAAATATCATTAGCGTTGTCGTGGCTGTCATTTTGGATTATTGCACAGCCTACTCTACATACAAGCCCGGAAGCTGACACGAACAGCTAAGCATTGGTGGTGTAAAGAAACCAAAACTTGCTACAGTAAAAAATAGGAAACGGTTGGAGAATTGGAATTTTTCGTAGTATTTTAAAGTCTTAACGTGGAACTTACTTGACGTGAGCATACAAATGTTCTGAATATTGTGGTTGCGATAAAAAAATTTAGTATGAAAAGTAATTTTCATGTGTTTTAATGGAAAGACTCTCTCTTGTGTTCGTTTTGTTGAAGTATTGAAGTTAGAATGCGTCAATGACATCAGCATTTCTCTTTAGTTTTGGTTAAGACAGTGTGCAGTTTTATACTTGTGCATATGTGGATTGGTTAATTTGTGGTACAAAAATAAATGAAATAATGACGACACGCTTGGTGGTAAAATGGTCGAACTGCCATGTTTTCCGGGCTTGTATCTAGAGTAAGCTGTGATGATTGCTTTATAGGCAGACATGCTGACAGGCTCGGTGCGCCCTCGAATGACTTTTGTAGGAGTAGGATGGGAGTTTTTCCTCAATGCGGTATCACAATGAGTCATTATGACCTAAGTGTGCCTTCCCCTTAAGTAGGCTTCCACTCTTACCTAACATAAATCGAAAACTAAGCGAGATATCGAAATTTTTTATTCGTTATTTGCTTTTGAACTCGACGCAGTTCTACAGGAAGCAATGCTGAAATCTTGGTGCTCAAGAAATGATAAGCTCTCCTCCACTGGCACCTGCGAATTTACAATGTTAATCCAAGCAAAAAAATGCATAAATAAATAATCGTGTAAAATCGGTTAAAAGAGTTATGTGTGTAAATATTTCGCTTCAAAAGGTCAGAAAAAAACCAATTACAAAAACACTAAAGATAAAAACAAAAGTTAAAGTAAGTACAAATGTAACTTCTGTTACAAAAGCGGTTCCAGCAAAAGAAGGATCGCGAATTCCTGACATTAAAAACAAAATCGGCCCTAATGATATGGCTTTTCTTTATGAGATTACGTTTCTAAAAACAACTAAATGGCTCTAAAAGTTTTTTTTATTAATTAGAGGCAGTTGTGACGTCTTAGCCTATGTTATCAAATATTTTCGGTAGTCCGATCTTAATAAAAAAAGCTCTCAGATCTCCCTTTTTATATCTGAAGAGAAATTGCAAAATTTCAGCTCAGTCGGGAAACCGTTCGAGAATTTTGACAGGAAAAATTTACTATTTGACAGCTGGAATTTATTTTTCAGGACAAATTGCTTACAACATTGCCAGACTATTTCTTTCACGATTGAACAGGGAAATTTAGGGAGCTGTTCTTCTATTGTATTTAATATTTATTATATGTCATTGCCTCCGTAATTTTGAAGAGTAAGAAATGGGCGCTTTTGATATTTCGAAAGTTTTTGATAGAGTCTTGCCAGTACAAAACAAACATTTGTTCTGCACTCTCCCCTCTTAATATGCAAAGAAAGATTTTTGTTCGTTTGTTATAATAGACGGACCTTTTAGGACTAATTTTCAATTCTGTTCATAGTTACATTGATGACAGCATCTTTGATTTCGAGTACTCTTTTGATTCTGAATTAAATTCTCGAACTCGGATTCTACTGCAATCAACCGAGAACGTATGTTTGGATCCTTTAACAAGGGCATTTCTACGATCTTCGCTTGGGCAGAGCAAATTGTGTCATGTTTAAGATATACAAAACTGAATGTTGTTTAATGTCGCTTAAAAGGCACCTATACCCTGTTCCAAAAAGATTGTCAGTACACGGTAAATGGCAAGTTATAATGCGAAATTTCTCAAAAACTCGCCAAAAACCGTGTACAGTCATCCTTTCGATCTATCTTGGTCGAGAAAGCAAGAGGCTCTGATTGTGATAAGAACATTCAGCAGCCAGATGCTTGTGGACCACCGACAATGATCCGCACTCAGTGGTGGGTGGTGGGTGTTTTGAAATGCGAAGTTCTCCAATGCAATACGAATTCGAGTGACTGGAATGGTGTAGCCAGATTATATCTTTTAGCAGTAGGTTTGTAGAAATGCTTGAATTTACTTATTATAAATTGTTTTGAATTATTTATTTTGAAATATGTATATATTTTTGGTTCAATGTTGCATAGCTTTTAATAAAAAAAAAGCTCTAATGAATGGTCATGGGTTCATCAAGAAACTTTTTATATTTACATGCTTTTGATATGGCAACCTGCGTCTACGAGGAAAAATCAGAAAATTTCTGAGTTGAAATTGTGGCAACAGCGTGCTGAGAAAGAGGGATGGATGCATAGGAAAATGATGGGAAAATAAAGCAGACAGGAATAGTCCATAAGAACGTGTACTGCCAATCTTTGTGAAACAGATTATAGCCTACCCTCAACCTATTTGGGTCGACGGAGTGAATACAGCCAATTCACCTTATCGAAACAACTCACCTTGAGTACTTGGATATCCATACCATATATTTGCAGTCACTAAAAATACTATGAAATGATTGGGTTTTTTACAGAGAAATTCTTCATTACTTCTGACTCTGCGCTGATCTACAAGGTCTAGACTCAAATATAATTGCCATATTTGGGCAGGGGCTGGACATCTGGTCGGCGTTAGACATAGTTTAAAGAAATGCTATTAAAATTATTGGTTTTCCACAATCTCTGAGAGCATTGACTCTCTCAAATAACTTTGACAGGAGTAAATGACTGCGCACTACCTGTAATCTTTATTTGCATGTATATTCTTATGACCTTAAAAGCTGGATATATTTCGTTTTACTGTGGTGCCAGTGTTTAATTTAGGGAGCCGGTTATCTAGTAGTAAGTAATCTTTGCTCTGGAGCATCGATGGAAAAAATTGATCGATGGGAAATATTTAAATTGCTAGCCTGATTCCTTGTAGTCATATCAAAACGCGTAATACAAGAGCTTCAAGTCGCTTCCACTCCTATAATCTCCAGGTTATGTTTGCTCATACCGTCAAATTTCCGTAATCTTTCCTAAGCAAAACAACACAATCTTCTACTTTTTTCCTCGTCTTTTGCGCCCGAAACTTTAAAGTAAGGCGTGTGTACATTGACAACTCCTTCACTCAACCTCTTAATCCGTATCCTTTACCCATAATTCCTTTCTTGTCAAGGCTGTGCTTTAGCATCATTGGGGATCCCCTAAGCTTTGGCACTATCACAAAAATAATATTTCTTAATCTATTAATAGTAAACTTGAAAGGCTAATCAGAAGATAAGCCCGTTTTCTAAAGTAAAGATGACAATTTTCTTCATAACAAACTGTCAACTTCCACTAAACTTTATGGAACTGGTTTAAGTCACCATTTCAGTTGAAATCATTTCTTTAAACCACTACGGGTGGTAATTTTTAAGCCTTACCGTGATGCAACTATTAAGTGGCGAAGTGCACAAATATAATAAATCTGATAATTACTGTCTCATGCGTAAATGTTATTACGTAATATGGTTGTAGATTTTAAGTGAATTTTCCATGCTTTCTGAAGCAATAGGAATTTAAGACAGGTTTTGTGAAAAGGAAATTATTAGTAAATAATTTGAAAAGATAAGTGAAGATATTTTATTGACTTTTATGAGGAAAGTAACGATGGTGCCAATAAGAAGTGCAAGAAATTACATGGTGCGTTGTCATGTGAGATATGGAGGAAGTGTGATTATGGTAAAAGGAGGAGGATGTTGTAAAACCATTAAAAGTATTTTTACTCTTTCGCAAGGTTTAAAGTATTAAATAGGAAAAGTATAAAAATGCATCTATATAGTAATTCGACTGTGGAGATCTCAGTTAAGGGGGACTTACACCTTGTAAGCCAATTTTGGAGCTAGTTTTTGACAATTATTGTAAAGAAACTAGAAAAGATTTTCATTTATTTTTAGAACAATTATAGTTAGTTATTAGTAGAACAATAGAATATCGCACATGATTTTTTTTCCATAGTCATGTTGACTTACAAGACCTTGAGATGACATTAACAGCGCGCGCCTCAAAAGTGAAGGGTTGAACGGTGTACTTGATTAGATCGACCCTAGTTATCTGAAATCAAAAATCCAAGAAGACTTTCAATTATTGTTACATTAGTGAGGTCCCGATCGCTCACTTTTTCAAAATTTCGATTTTTCACAAAATGAAATCTTTGAAATCCACGTCGCCCAATTGATCACACAAAAGGTCCAATATCACGCCACGATATCGTATTCCATTAATAACTTGGCCAGCCTCATTCTCAAAAACAGAACGGTCCAATAACACGTTCAATTAACAATAACAATACGTTTTTTTTTGTATAGCGATCCATTTTTCACAACCTCAATTAGAGGAGATGACAAATATTAATCGTTAGGTTCGCCAAATTAAATACAAAAATATGGAAATGGGAAATTTGAATTCGGCGCAGCGCATGTGCAAAAATGAAGGATCTGTTATAAGTAAGTGAGAAACGAAAAAAATGGTATTCAAAGGCGAGTGGGGCGTCTACCCCCTCCCCCCTCCCCCACCCCACTCACCGAGCTATGGAGGTTTGGAATGTTTTTACGATGAAAAAACTAGTCTTACATTTTAACGTATATCTGCTAAAGTTTTAGTGCTACCTCATTTGGCAGGTAAGGGGCCGTTCAAGTATAACGTAACGCAGCTTTTGAAGAATTCTGAACGCGCCCCCTTGCAACGCGCCGTAGCGTTTCGCGTTACCCCCAACGTTACGTAACACTGAGATGATTATTTTTACCTAAAAATGTCACTTATGTTGCGCAAAATACCGGAATAAGAAGCAATGTAAATTAAACGAAATTTCAGCCCACTTTGGCCTTAATGTGTGTGTGTGAAATTCGTAAGTTCATGGCTTGTAGTTTAGGTGGTTTTGCTTGACCGCAATTGTTGCACTCTTAGAGTCCAAGCTATGGACTCGTAGTAGACGGCTTATTGTGGTTATTTACCATATATATAACTCTGTATGCTCAGTGACGCGACTCTCTTCGTGAGTCACGAGATAAGAGTTGGCTTTTAATTTTAACAAAAACTTAATGTTACGTAAGACCCCCAACCCTCGCCACCCCCACAACTGCGTTACGTAATACTTGAACGGCCTCTAACACAATGGTTCTAAAGACTGTGTAATTTTTTTTACTGCTATTAGTTTTAAAAAAATTGATTTTCAAACTTAAATTTTCCAAAAAAAGTCAATTTTTTCATTTCTAAGGGAAATATCTTGAAAAATTGCCCCCCCCCCCATTCCAATACATTTTTTTTCGTTTCTCATCTGTATCTAACAGATCCTAGATTTTTGCACACGCGCTGTGAAATACCCTGTACCATATATGAGCCGTTATTTTCGAAAGTGGTATAAGTCCATTTTTCCAGAGATATTTAAGGGTTTGTATTTGAATTAATTTGAAAATATTTTAAACTTATTTTTCCTTGAAGTATTCCTGGTAAATAGGTGGAATGTAAGGCAGTAAACTGACCGTATCGCTGTTACAGGTTGTGAGGTTTTATACAATTTCAATATACTAATTTGGCTGAGATGTTTGGGTCTTCCTTGTTTATGGAGGGATTCCTTTAATTTTGGTCAGAAAAAACAATTTTTTTCGCAATATTGCCAACATTATCATGACTTCCGTTTAACACTGCGCGCAGATAAAATCTTTAAAAGCGTTTGTCGCGGAACAGGATTTTTTAGCGAAGTTTTCAACGTCAAAACGATGTACATAATTTGGCGAATATGTATGGTTTGCAAAGAAGAAATTGTATACCCATTAACTACATTATATTGGCTATGGTCTGACGTAGCGATTTTTTGTTTATCCTACAAGATTACGAAAAAACATTTTCAAATTTCGTTTGCATTTTTGCCTCAAAAACACGTGATATTTTAACTAATAACACTAGTTTACAGCCATTTTGCCCACCGCAGTTAACTATTATTTTCTTATGCGCTTTCGCCCACTAAATACGAAAATCACATTAAAAAAATTATCAAATTAAAAAAAAATAATTAAAATTTTTTTTATTATTATTTTCGGAGATGTTTGAAAGTTTTCGAGTATATCTCGAGTGCTACTTAACTGGCACTCAAATTGATGGTAGTGGAGCCTGCTACAACTTTTTTATAAATACTTTTGAGATTGGCCCAGTAGTCAGATGAACACTAATATTTCTCTGAATATGTGTATTAACTTTCAAGTCGATTCATCAATTACAGCTAGAGATATCATGTACACCGTTTTGAAAAACATAGTTAGAGAAAAACGCATTGGAAGATTAAAGACTAGTTTTCCTCATAAAATTATTAAATTTTCAGGTCTATCTGCCTCGTACAGTAGACCTTACTCCATACGCAAAGCTTCTTCATGGGCTGTTCGTCTCGTTCTGCGTTGGATTCGGTCTTCTTTTGAGGACTCGAAAGTTCGATAGAAATTCGCCTATTATTTATATGTTTGCACATTGCAGCGGTTTTTGGTTCAATTACCAAATTCATGACGTACATCATTTCAAGGATGCATCATTACAAGGATTTCAACTGTTTTCGTACCGCTAAATACCGATTTGGGAACAAACAATCATATTAAAGAATTGAGGCTTTCGTTATTGTTAGCAAATTATCGTTACTCAAATCTTCGTATAAACTTTTTTGTTCAAGATTTTAGAGAGGTCCTTAAACCGCAAAAATTTGTTATACCGTCATAGCTGATAGACGAATTGTGAGATCTGCCCTGGACCCTTTTATTATGCCTCCTTATGATAAGCGGCTGGGACTGCTACAACTTGCTACTCTCGAGAAGCGTCGCTGGGTTGCTGATATAATTTTTCTACACCAGCTTCTGCAGGGAAAGATTGGCGGAAGTTTCTTCCAAAATATTACCTAGAGAACTGTCCTATTCCCTTCAAAACCGCTTAAGCTTACAGGTAGCTGTTAACCGCATGTGTAGATTTGCTAATGAGGTTTTCAGCACTAACGTGGACCAGGTAACATTGAGGAGGAGCCTCTACAACTTGCAACCATCCTGTTGTACTCACTCGTTTTTGTGGGGCTTTCGTAAGGTTTTTGTATGTTGGTTTGTGTATGTTTTGTATTAGCTAGGCTTAAGCGTTCTCTGTTGTTTGTGCACCCCTGTTTGTTATGTTTGGGTGTGTTTTGGTAGGCGGTGGGTAGGTCAATTGATGCCTGGCTTCTGCCTGTGAAGTGCGCCTTCTGAGTTAAAAGGGTTAATTCTAACTAATTAAAAAAATCGTTCTTCGATTCATGGTGAATAACTTGAGAACTACAATAATTAACAAACTTTTTATTTCCGAAAAACTGTAGGAAGGTATCTTTTGTATTTGCATATAACGTTACCTGATCCTTCGCGTCACCGAATGGGAAGCGGCAGCCGGTTCAACGTCTACCTACTCATCAAGGTCTTACTTCACTTAAAATGCTATAGCTCAAAAAATAAATGCAATACCGACATGGCACTTTCTGCACATGAATCTTAATAGTCCATACTATTTTTTAAAGAAGAAACATTTTTTTTCTCAGTAGCATAACCCCTTAAATGGCATCGGGAGTGTCATTCATTATTCATCTCAGAGACCCCGAAAACTTTAGATTCGACATTAATATCGGTCGTTTTAGATTATCTTTACATTTTACTCCGTTCCCACTCCACCCCTATGGGTGTCTTACCAATATACATTATTTTTTTCCAGATTATAATTCATGTGTGTACCAAGTTTGGGGTTGGTGAGAGTTATACAAATACTACATCTGTTATTGTATATAGAGTGATTCTGTTCTTGACACATTCCTAATAGGAAAATAATTT
Organism: Leptarthrus brevirostris; assembly: GCA_964036015.1. Classification (NCBI taxonomy): domain Eukaryota; kingdom Metazoa; phylum Arthropoda; class Insecta; order Diptera; family Asilidae; genus Leptarthrus; species Leptarthrus brevirostris. The sequence goes on from OZ038372.1 coordinate 138,787,386, forward strand.
GGTGCTATGGGAGGGGGGGGGGGGGGGGGAGTTGTCTCACTTCATAACGCGTGGACCGATTTGGATAATTCTTTTTCTGTTGGGAAGAGTATGCTCCTTGGTTGGTACCCCGAGAAAAAAAATTTTGGTGTTGTGGTGGTTGGGGGGGAGTGGAACCTAGCTTTGTAACGCGTGGACTGATTTGATTGAGTTGGATGGTTCTTTTGCTGTTGTATAGATTGCGATCCCCCATTGCTAATAGGGGAATAAATTGGTCCTACGGTGGGGTGGGGGAGGGGTAGTATAACTTCGTAACGCGTGGACCGATTTTGATGATTCTGTTTCTGTTCGGTAGAGTATGTTCCTAAAAATTCCTAACTTTTTATCGCGTGGACCGATTTGCATGGTTATTTTTTCGTTTTATAGAGTAAAAGACTCTAAACAGTTAAAAATAAAATAATTAAAAAAAACATGAACCGACTTCACAAAAAACGATAAAAACATAATATAATTTTTAATTTTATATCTATTACGACATTTTGAAGTCGGTGCAAATTAAACAAATAAAACAACTACAGAACCACGAGAAAGAATGATTAAATACTTTTGTTGAAGTTGTTTGTTTTGTTTGATTTCCACCGACTTCAAAATGTCGTAATAGATATAAAATTAAAAATTATAGTATGCTTTTTAGCGCTTTTTGTGAAGTTGTTTCATTTTTTTTATTATTTTTTTATTACAAATTCTTTCAAACTGCCCTCTTTCAATGCCATATCGTCGCTTAAGTTCGAACACGACGTAAACTTTACAGGAGAGCGAAGAGTCTTCATAATTGTGCACAGATACCATTGCTGTTACTGTAACTTTCTACTCCTTTTACGTGTTTTTATTGGAATTTCTTGTTACTGATTGGCCGAAGCAACGCATATTTCAATTCTCTAGCGAATGGCATCAAAATACCAAAAAAAACAGCTAAAAATGATTTACGTGGCGTTAGAACTTAATTGAAGATATGTCAATAATGTCTAGTAAAGTAAAGTGTATTATCAATATTTAGCATAAAATCGTAATACATATTATACAGCTTTTTGTGTTACTCTATAAAGATCATTTAACATAAATTAATAATTAACTGCAACTCTAATTACCTGCGTACGACGTTAGCATTTTAAATTTTACTGAAAACAGCAAATATGAGAAGAAGCTAAGCCTAACATCGTACAACGCTATATCACGTTTTCACGGATGTTTTAATATCAGCGGAAGCATAAATTCGGGTTACCAGTTCATAAGTATACAGTTCACACGGCGTTTTTATCTTATTATTTTATTTGAACGCCTTCATCTGGGAATCATGTGCATCTCCGCATGCAAGTTTAACATCAATTTTCTTGCGGCGAACATTGAAGTTTTCGTTATTTTTCACGTTTCATGTAGCCATATAATTTCCAGCACTAGCTGTGTAGTTGGCCAGCCGGCCGAGATTTATGTATATTAATTTAATTGTGTGTTCCGTTGTTATTAGTTAAAGTAATCTGATCATTTAAACAATTATGCCGCGAAGAAAAAGCACGTACATATTTACCCACCGCTTATTTTCCTACAGTTCAGTATCTGGCTAGTGAAAAATATGTAAGTGAGGTGAAAAGTGAAGGCAACAAACAGCAGATACATTTTTCATTTTCATACCCTTTGGGAGATTCTATGCCTTAGAGCTAATTATTAAGTAGATACATTTGTATTGATTATAATCTTAGACAGTTTATTATTTTCCTGCGTAAAACAGGTAACTCATTTTACTTAGTTAATGGAAAAATTGCACTATATATTTATCTGATCTATTATTCTTATACAACACTAAATTATTAAGGCAATAGTTTTTTTTTAATTCGACTGTTTTCCTACTTTCTAATCGGTGGAGGCTGTAGGTTTAGATGGATTAAATTATCTGCCAATACTCGGCACTACCTAGCTTTTCGAGAAGCGTTTCGTCGTATTTTCGACCCTCATAGGTTCGGTCTGGATAATACCAGAGAGCTCAAATTCTTAGAATAAGATGTAGTTACCAGACTAATGTTTCATTTGTCCAGATTTTATACTTAAGATTTTATTAATACCTGAAATACGTGATCAAAACCTCCGTCATCAAAATCTCTAGGGTGCATTCTGAAGTCTTAGAAAGCTGAAATTTGGTATACCGGCTAGGATTAGCACAAAAACAACGAAAATATTAAGAAATCTGTATTTTTTACCCTCCGCCCCCCCCCCAGAGGGGGGGTACAGCTCTGTATATAAAATTTCTTATTGGTAAGTACTTCCAAAAGTTCTAGAAAGCTGAAATTTGATATGCAAGGCTAGGATTAGCACGCAAACAACGAAAAAATTACGAAATCTATAAGTTTCATCCTTCAACCCCTCGAAAAGGGGGGCCTAGATCTGTATTATATAACAATTTCTCATAAGATAATTTCCAAACTTCCAAAATCCCTAGAAAGCTGAAATTTGATATGCAGACTAGGATCTGCACACAAACAACGAAAACATTAAAAAATCTATAACTTCTATGCTCCAACCGCCCATAAAGGGGGTGCATGTCTGTATATAAAATTTCTTCTGTGGAGGTACTTCCAAAAAAATCTAGAAAGCTAAAATTTGATATCAAAGCTAGATGTTATTAGTACGTGAACAACTAAAAAGTGAGTGTGCTATGAAGAAAGGAACTGCTGGCTTACAAGGAAAGGAAAGGAATACCTTCTTTACCCGACTTCGCCAGAAGGAAGGGCCGCTGGAGGTGATTTTTCTTTAAACTCGTCCTAGTGCCTAATATATTGCTTCTATGAAGAGATTGTTTCGTTCTGCTTGACGTTAACAAAAGAATCTTTCGAAAGAAGTAAAAATAGTCATACCGTATTTAAGAAACTAACAAGCATTTTTAAGCCTAAAAGCGCGGAATTGTACGGGAGACATTTAAAAAAAATACAAGCACCATACCATGGTCGGACCATGATTTACTGCTTGCGTTTTTGATGAAAATTTGGTTTGCGACTAAAGTTTCAGGTTTAATCCGAGATTTCTTGTTATTTCGATTAATCAAGTGTCCATGTTTTTACTTTTTTAAAAAGATAAATTAGTCTGCTTTAAGTTAAAATAAATAAAGCACAACAGTCAGCTATAGTTGAATCTAATCGGTTAATAGCTAAGTACCACCCTGATTTATCGCTCATTGCAAATAATAAGCCAACAACGAAAAGAGGCAACGATAGAGAGTGGGCTATGAAAAAAAAGAATAGGTGACGCACAAGAAATACAGCCCGAAAAAATAAAAAGAACTAGAGCATCTTACAAAAAGAAATGAAATCCACCGCAAACATTTCATATAAATAAGGTTGCCAAGACTCACAAGCTCATACCGCTTTCACTGTTAGAAAAGTTATCAGATCGCGTGTGGAGCCAAGCTCATAACTCTACAACCCCTAACTCTAGAAACCCTACATCTTGGTCAAAAAGTATGGCTTGGCAGTTTTATTTATCTAATGCATGATACAACATTAAAGACCAGTGACTTAATTTCTTACCATAAGCTCATAGGAGTGACTGTGCGACGGCCGCGAAACTGACAAGCCATACTTTTCGACCAAGATGTAGGGTTTCTAGAGCTAGGGGTTGTAGAGCTAGATGATTCTGCGTCTGATTTGTTTGATCCATATCTTCCTAATCACCAGGTTGCATGCATGTGTGCGACTCTTTATGCCCTTACATCTTGGATTGCCTCTCTCCATTTTCTGCTGATACTAATATGGTAGATTTGATTCTTATCTTGGGAGGTCCAAGTGTATTTTTCTTGTGTGGGTATATTGAGCCACCAATTATTGGTTCATTCGCGTGACATAGTTTTGCCATTGTTCTTCATGATACCTAATCCATTTTTTCCCATTATATTTTCATGCCCAGTATTACCTTGTCCGATCTTAACATTCAGATCGCCCGCTAGAATTATTTAATGTTGCACAAATACTTGTTCGCTGGTCAAAGCATATGTCTCTGATTTCTTCGTCTGCGTCTTCTGTTGGTGCGTAAAATTGGATGGCGGTTATGTTTTTGACATTGTCTTGCTGTTAGTATTCCTTCCTTTAATGGCTTCCATTCTAGTACGCTCTGGGCAATGTTACTAAACATGAAAATTTCCACTCCGCAAGAAACAACTTACTATATCATAAAAAAACTGTAAATTTTTGATGCCCGGAGTCTGCAGTTCAGCCAACTAGTCTAATGTTATTCTTAATGAAGAAGCGAACACTTGAAGGGAAAATAAATAACCAACCTGGAAGTAAAATAATAAGATAACGAATGAACTAGTCTAGCCGAGAACCTACTTAATAATAAAAATTAGTCTCGTTTAACTACATACAATTTCCTTACCCAGACGACCTTTTTTAACAGTTAAGTAATTTACCTAAGTTACTTAATTGCAAATATATATTATTCTTGACATCTTAAGTAATTTATTAATTCCTGTTTTTGTATAATCTGATTTCAAAGATTATTTTTATATACGAAGATCTTGTTTGACAAATACAATTTAGACCGGTCTACCTACCTCACTTAATTCCAAACGCCTCCTAATAACCTCAACTTTTATCTGGCCAGCAACATTTAAACTTACTTGTTTTACTTTTGTCCCATATAACTACAGAGAAGCTGGTTTACATCAAAATGAGGTTAGAAAATCATCAAAGAATTCGAAGTCTTTGGAGCAGGTTTTCATTCATTTTATCTTTAGGATGACCGGAGTCCGAGTACGAGTACATAGGAGGACTGTGCACGTGATATTGCAGAAATTTATGATCAAGAAGACATCAAGTGCACTTGGTTCTCGTTCCAGATATGTGTCCTATTTATTGGCCTCATTGTCGCTAATTGAAATATTTTTACAGCCTTGTTGGTTGGTGGAAGATCGTTAAGCATCAATAATTTCAAGATTTTATAGAGTTGCAACTAATGGAAGTGATAAAGTTCAGCGATTCTTATAAAGGAACGGTACCAACGCCCATTATTACAAGAAATTAACTAGTAACCCCTTTGCAATTTTCAATGTGATTAAGACAATTTCAGCCAAAAGAAACATTTGGAGTCTTCCTTAATGGGAGTATTAAAAACAATTCTTAATGCACTTTCCGGTATTTAGTACCAAACATGAATAGAGATTATGTGGCTATTATTAGAAATAATTAAGTGGAAATGTTTTTCTCAAATCACTAACATTTTCTATTTGGAGGTTAACTGCAATTAAATACCTTGAGGTTAACACTTTCTGGGTTTCTTTGATTTTCACTGCATCTAGGCAATATAATCCGGATAAATCATTAACCAGCAACGATCACCTCAGCGGCCTCGTGTTATAAAGTCGATCGCGTAAAGTATTAAATTTTGATATCGATCAGTGCAGTCGAATCGTTATTCAAGAAACTCCTCAATGGATCCTCCAACGAACGAATTTCGCTGCATCATGAGATCAACATCCAACAACATAATTCAAGATCATCACAATCGGTAGAATAATCTTCATAAAGATTGCAATTACTGTTATTATAGATTGTTTGTAATTAAACGTGAATTCTAAATGACGAGAGATCATTGATCTGAACTTTACTTTCCAATCGGTTATCGTCTTGTGCTCAAAACTTTCGAAAGGGTCTCACTGCAGATTCTTTTAGTTTTTACCTTTACTACTTCCAAAATAAGAAAAAATCTGAATTCTTTGTTCTAAAAAAACAATGAATAAAAATAGGCAAAGTGAATAAATTAAACTGAGATCCAATGGAAGATATTGCAAAATTGCCTTAGCGAAATATGAGATCTTCAGACAGTGGAATTTCAGTTGTGGACCAAAAAACAGATTCGATTTCAAGAAATTATTCAAATGAATGAAAGTTTTTGCCTTTATATCGCTCAAAAGACGTTTTTTATGAATTCTTCTGAAAGATTTTTTAATATTGCAATATTACTAACGGAAACTTCTTTAATAGAAAGAAAACTGGACAAAGGTCAATATTTGCATTTTGTTTGATTTAATTATGTTCATCTGAAATTAGACAATTTTAACCAGGCTTCCTTCCATGCTTTTGTTAGCTCAGACACTCTATTTCAATAATAATTGACTTTATTGCTATAATATACTTTCAATTTTGTCTTCACAATGCTACGACTGCGTTCTCGAATATGGACAAAAGGTGGAATTTTGCGATTATGGTAATCAGAGCTGCATGAACAAGAAACAAAGTGTAGTGCAGTGGGATTAACCAATTGTAAAATGTGCTTTTGAAATTAAAAAAAATTAATTTATTGCAAGCAAATTAAAATAACAGGTAAAGATAAAACGCTAATGACCACTGAAAATGAATTATCACAGTACGTAGAATTTACAACAAGACATTACATATATAACAGCCATAAATGTATACGATCCCAGTAGAAAACGCGAGCACTCTATTGCAGAGTATTTCTTGAGCAAGTTTAGGGACCTCGTTTTTTCATCAGTTGGGTTAATTTTTTTATTAGCGTTTCCGCAGTAAAGGATCTCGTTCCGATCTCTTAGGAAAGGGTCAGCGGATATGTTTTAAAGGAGCAGATACAGAAACCTCGCTTTTCTCTTCAATTAACTGGATTTTTACATGGCCATATCCGCAGAAAGAAGATCATATTTGGACCTTACCATGTACAGTATCACAGATTTTTGTCAGAGAAGTAAATAAAAAGAAGTCTACTTTTTTCTTATCACATTTTTACAAATCTTTCCAATGACCAATAATTTTCTAAGCTGTGATATAAATAATATTACAGCATTATATATACCAAGCACTCTAAAAACTATGTTGATACTTTAGAAGGATTCCTGAATAGTTTTGAAATTTTTAAAAAATCCAGTGAAGTGCGAGCCAGACTCGCGAAACGAGGGTTCTGTACCTTGGATAGTTGTTGGTTTCTAAAAAGAGTGCTAGTTAGCGATATCGTTTTATTTGTCCTGTAATATCTACTTAAACCTTTATCAACTCGAATTATTTTATTTTTTGCTTCGCAAACTTCGTCGATAAGGGGGGGGGGGGTATTTTTTAGCCATTTTCATCATAAGTCAAAACTATGAGACACAAAAGGAGATGAAAATATATTTTATTATATGCAAATGAAGCACTTTCATATCATACCACACTTTACCTAGTAACCCTACTTTTGACCCCCCCCCCCTTTCCAGACCCCTTTGCAATGAAAATATTTCTTAAATTTTTTCATTTCCAATAAAGTTGAGCAAGCATTATTTAAAACTATTAAAAATTTCAAATCTATAGCATTAGTAGTTCCTAAATTAGGCTGTTGTGACAGACAGACAGACTGACGAATTCGCACCATAAGGGTCCCTTTTCACCATTTTGGAACGGAACCGTAAAAAGACAAAAGGGTAGGTATCTTTATATTCCTTTTTCTCTTTGAAATCATCGGTGATGATTTGCTTTAAGGGGAGGGGGGTTTAAAATTTTTTTTCCATTTTTTTTATTTGATAGTACAACTCTCAGGAGTTATAATTTGAGGTCGAATAGAGCAAAACTGCCGGAGATACAGTGCCTCTGGTCTCCCTCCATTCGATACATCCCAAATACAAAAGAGCAGTGTTAAAACTTTAACCGCGTTTTTCTCAGATTTAGTTTTTCACAGTCGGTGATCACCGTAACTCAAAAACTACTCATCCAATCCTTCTCAAATTTTGCAAACTTCTTTTATATGTACATAAATTACGAGGTAACAACGTCGAGATTTTGTATTTTTTATTATTATAATTAATTTTACAACAACAAATTTGCCGATTTTTATCAATAAATTTTCATAAATTCAAAAAATGTGTCCTTTTTTATTTCTATAAATTGAAAAATCAATAAATCAATAAAATAAACAAAATCTCGTCGTTGTTACTTCGAGAAACTCATAAACTAACCAAATCTTTTTGATTTTTTTGTCAACATATGATCCAGTAATGAGTTATGATGATCACCGCAAAGTATCTTTTTTTTTGTGTATACGAAGATTTCCTGTCAGTCGCTCAATTTACAATATTTTTACCCAAAAATTTAACAGAAGATTCTTGAAATGTTGTACATTTACCATATTTATTTAAAAATTTGATTAAAATATTAAAAATTAACCCCTCCTTAAGGTCAAATTGATCCTTTCTTCGAATATGCTAATGTAAAAATTGGTTCAATATTTTTGAACATATTTCCGATATCATAAACTCTTGACATTATTGAGAATATTCAAATGTGTACAATATTAAAAAGCTATTAGGTTTTGTCGTCGACTGAACAGAAAAAAGAGGTCTCCGTAAATAATGTTGAATGTCTCGAAAGGAAGATTTGATATCCTCCGTTAAGCCTTCCTCTGGCATGATTTTGACATAAGCATTTCATTGGAAGAGATTTCTTCACTCCTCTTTTAATTTCAACTTTCAAAACACCGTAAATTAAGATCTCTTTAAAGTTGAAATACACTTGAATGAAAGATATGAATTAAAAAAATAGATATGCATTACCCACTTTCGACTGCAATAACTACTTAGTTAAAATCTGAAAAAATATTTGGGATGAATAGCATTCTTAACTAACACTCCTTATTACTTCCAATAGTGAGGTTAGTTAAAATTAGGTTATTTGGATTCAACAATTTTGTCTGTCAGAAATAGTGGTTTACTGAAATTAGGTTCGTTACCAAACCAAAACAGTATGAATCCTCCAGTCTGTTATGTGAACAAGCATATGTGGTCTGTATCGAGAACTCCTTATTTACAATTCCTGTTGCTTATACACACGAGTTGTCAATATCGAGTTCCCAAAACAAACAACTCTCCTCATCCACTGCGTTATTCAGGCGCAAACGAAATGACCGTGTGATCCTGTAGATACCCTAGCCATTTTCTTTCGACCTCCTCTGCACTTCCTTTAATTCCGGACGAATATTCGAGAATATAGGGACTGTGGAAAATGGATAGGTCTCGACACAATCAAAGGATGGGGTGAGATAGCCTAACAAGCCCTGTAACATCTTAGTGTTGAGGTGCCAGGGTGCATTTATCTAGTACATTTTTTCTCATTACCTTTGCTTTTTCTCTTGTGCATTCCCGTTTCCAAAATTGTTGTATGCAACCATAAAGTGTGCCCGCATATAATTTGGGATGAGCGAGGCGGAGGATCCGACGAGCTAAGCACGACTCGCTAGACGGGCCCCTAACTTCTCTGACTATATTAATCAACCTTCACGGAACCCTATAAACTCTCACCGATGGTATCCCTTACCTTTTCCAATACCGTGCTTAGGCTCTGGTTTCACTTATTTTACAACCCACATACTCATATTGTCCCTTAATGGGAGTACATGTGCGTGGGTCCTGCAACCTACCATAACATGTATTTAGAAAGGGACAAGAATTTAGACAGAAGTCAGTTTATTTTTTGTCCAAATAGGGGCCGATGTTCTTTGCTTATCGATACCCCTCATTTTGTGCTCGTAACTACTTTCCCTTTTATGATAGTCGTGCCATTTAACCTCTAAGCGTGTCGTCACTATTTCATTTTTTGTACGATTTTTATATCAGAGATTATTAATCCTTGCACACAATTAAAACGAACACAAGGGAGAATATTTTCCACACCTTGAACGAAAACTGTAAAGAAGGAACTTCAGATCATTTGCAGATTGACTTCGAGTAAACTCCAAATTGAGACTTCAAAAATATTGCAAGAAATATTACGAGAACGTAGAATTTTCCAATCTTTTCCAGGCTTATATCTAGAGTAGGCTGTGGATGAATCCAGTTTGAAAAAAATTTGGCAATTATTGCCTTTTGTCATTTTGAAATGGATTGGCCGGGCTGCATACGTTTATTGAAGCAGCTGACTTTGATTGTTCCAAAACTAATGACGTAATTTATAAAAATTATAAACTATAGTAATATGTATACATACAATTGGAGGTTTGACAAACTCACAAAATAGTTGATCTCAAATCCACTGACTATTATAGAGATAGAAAATTTATCAATAACATAACGCACCATTTTCCAACGATACTTTCTATTATCCGGTTAACGGGGAAGGCACCTGATGCTCGGAAAAAGCACTTTGAACAATACCAATCTACACTTACATTGAAATCTCTCTCTCTCTCTCTCTCTCTCTCTCTCTTGTTCCCGCAACCCTCGTGCGCCAAACAACGATTGCAGTTAGACCTACGATTTATAGTGTATTGCAAAACACTGATATTTTCTCTGCAACACCAATGGACTTTTTATTGTAATCTGTTTTCAGCAGAAAACATGCATGGGTCGCCGCTGGTGGGAGTCAAAGCTGGAACCTCCATATTTGTAGGCCGACAAATTATCACTTACTCCACCAATGACCTAAACTTTCAAGTGTTGGCCTAAAAACTGACATAACTCAGTTAAGTCACTTCGTGATAATGATAACAATAAGAGAATGATAATTTTTATGGAATCGAAAGTGACAGTTGGCAGTAAAAGTAGTAAGTATAAAATCCTGGATACCTACATCTTCTCAGATCGGATCCTTCTTTGTATATCACCGCCATAAAAATTGTTTTAAGTTCATAGGGGGCTCTTTATTTCATGTTATTTGTTTTGTCACACTTTTTCCTACGTCAATGGTTAAGACCGCAACACATCTGGACGCAAAAACAACCATAAAATAAAAAATATGTTGCTATATGAAATTAAAAAAAAACTTTAATAATATTATAAATTTTGGACTTATTTTTGCACTCTTTTTAAAATCTTCACTCCACAGCATAAAATAAATCAGAAAAAAACAACAATTTGACAGCAACTTTGACATTGAGGACCAGACCTGGTAGAATAAATAGACATAAACGATTTGAGCTACGCTCATGTACGTGTATCGTATACGCGGTTTCAATTTCTTTTAGTTATTACCTCGTTGCCTACATATCGCTAAGGACAAACGCCGAAAAAACAAACCGAGAAACGTTCGTAAACGTAGTCTCAGGATTTCACCCGTTCACAGACTTTCAAATTAACCGGCCCAATATTTGACAATTTGCACAAAATCACGAAAACACGGATTGATCGCAAATCATATGATCGCACATAGTTTTAGGAGTTCTGTGCCTCGAAATCACTTTTTCGTCCGTTTTTTCTCATATACTAAGGTCTACAGACCATATTCTTCTAAAAAATTCAACGCATACTCAATGCAATAAAAAGGTACGGCCTTTATAAGCGTATTTTGATACTGGCAGACTAATACACTGGCCGACCATCAAAACCTATACGGTACTTCCGTTTGACCTAGAATCTTGAAACTTCGCACATAGCAAGGCCCCTTAGCACAGGTAAGGAAAAATTGAGGAGGGAAGGTTAAGAAACCTCCTTTCCTCACTTTAGGGTTTACAACGTTTGGTAGGTTCGGTTAGTCCAATTTGAATGTTAAAGAAATCTCACATTTAGGGAAGAGTACAGACAGTACATATTTTAAAAAATAGGACAGTTTTGTTTTAAGGGGTTATACGCAGTTTCAAGGCCAAAATATTTCGTTTATTTATGAATTTTTTCCGAAAACGGATTTTATTTGACAAATACAAGAAGTATTAATAAATCTAGCGGTAACTTTTAACTTTATATCGGCACTTTTAATTTTTAAAAATATCCTGGAGGTACTCCAAAAAAAGGTGTCTGGCGGTGAGCAAGATACCTCCGGTTTTGATTACCCAAAATAAAAAAACCAAAAAAATTCTCAACATTTCAATAAACGAAATTGCTAAAATTTTCTTTACAAAACTCGAGCAAAGAAAGAAATATTAAAATATTTCTTTACACGATCGAAGCTAAATTCCTTTGGCTTTTCCTTAATATATTTCTATATTTGCTCGAGTTTTGTAAACACAATTTTTGCAATTTCGTTTATTGAAATTTTGAAATATTGGCTCGGGTCATGTGTTACTGCGTACATATTCTTGTGCTAGTTAAAAAGATTCTATTAGCGAGTAGATAAATCTAGGTATTAATCGAAGGAATAGTCGAAATTTTGATTTTTGACAAAATGGCGGTTCCAAAAAGAAAAAATTCCGATTTTCGACCAAAATTTGTTGGTTAAATTGTTGAAAAAAATAGAAATAATTATGGGAAATCTTATTCCTTCAATGTATCCCTGAAGAGTATATCTGAGAAAGTTGCGCTAAAATTTCAGACCGATTGGTTGAGCCGTTTTCGCGAAATCATGCTCACCGACTTTGAAAACACCGTTTTGAGAAAAACGCGTTGAAAGTTTCACTTGTTTCACTGTTGTTGATGAAATTCACTTGTTTGGCATATGTCGCCTCTTTTCTAACGCTCCGAGACGTTCTTACAAATATGTGTGTATCTCCAAGAATATTTACCAGATCGATTTGAAATTTTCAGAGAATATACTCAAATATATTTACATTCCCAAAATGCATTAATAATAAAGTCGATTTTTTTAAATTTCTAACTGTGTATAACCCCTTAATGTAAGTAAGTAACTGCGAAGACTAATTACTAACTAACTGCGAAGACTTATTATATGAATTACGGAGGATTACATGAAATACCGCTGAATACTGCAGTATCATCTAGTATTATCCAATAAACCTAAGCCAGTAAATTCCGGATTAATCCAGAAATCCTCTTATTAGCCATTGATATCGGGATTACTGAAATGAAAGTAATCAAACAATAATTTATTCCGTAATTGCAAGTAATCCGTAATTCCAATGTAATTAATTCCATAATGTAATCAGTTATGCCTATGTCTGACACAATCCTACAATTTTTAGTAAGTATCACAACATTGTAAAAGCTTATATTCATATCTCTAAAAAAAAGTTTTATAGTTCATTTCATCAAAATTTGTTGCAGTTTTGCATATTTTTCAAATTTACTTAAGTATATTGTCATGCAGACGTTCAAATTAATTCAAATAAGGGAACGATATGCTTCTTTGCCCATAAAAATTGATAATTATAATACATAACGGTTGCTAATTAGGTTATCGCAGATAATAACGCAAATTTGACTCAACCAGCATCTTTCCAATTGGCTGAGGTTCGAAATTGGTTTAATGGTTCGCATTGTATAAGTTACATGCAAAAATGTAAATTAATAAATTAATTACATAATTGCATGGGTTTTGAGGAATTTTACTTATTAACATATTTGTCATACATATATTTATTTCATTCTATTTTATCAGCTTGCTGTACACAATATTGAATTAAATGATAAATATAGGATCGACTTTTTATCGTATGGCTATTGGACCTTACATTTTGTTAAAATTAATTAATTATTATTATTATGTTCTCTTTATGAGTTTCAACAACTTTCTTCCGTTGATCCTTGCCAAGAATGGATGCTACCAAAAAAAATCTCTCGTGATCATGGCATTCACGTGAAGATGGAAGAAAAATTGGAGAGCTCAACCGGCAACATATTCAAAGATACCGCAAACAGCTATTTTTTTGTATTAAGAATAGTATGTGGCTTATAGTTATAATTTAATTAAAGTTGTAACAAAATTTTGCAATATGAGACAGCATTTAATAGCAGAGGTGTAATTAAGAAGCGAAATGAAGATCTTCCAAATGCACAAACAATTCAATTTGGGAATGTTAGAAGAAAACTTTGTTAGACCTATTCATCATTTCAGGGAAGTGGACGCGCATAAAATAAAAGTTCCAAAAGGCCCGCACAGGGCTACTATAGATAGGTACATGGATGCAAGACAACAAGGAAGGACAGCAGCCAAGAATGCAGTAGAGGGAGCGATAAAAATAGTATATAGGCCCTAACCCCTCCCCCTGACCCCGCTCCTGAAACCCTCCGTGGAATGTCATTTGTGGCCACGCATTCGGGGACAAACATACACAAAATGAGACAGACATACACACCAGAAGAGCATCGACAAATACATTTAGAAACGCTAAACAGCAACAAAGGAAAATAAAAAATTTAATACACACGGATGGCTCTAAAACGGAGATACAGGTAACGACAGCTATGGTGTCAAAAGCGCCGGGCGCAAGCCAAGATTTTAGAGCGCAAAGAGTAATCATGCACCCAGAGAACGGTGTTTGAGGCGGAACTTAAGGCCATAACTATGGCTATAGAAAGTGCGGAGGAAGGAAGAGAGGCAACGATTATATTCTCCGACTCGAAGAGCTGCGTAGAGGCCATAAATAACCAAGATAACGCAGAGCCTCTAATAATATGGACAAGAAAAACGTTGATAGCTGAAAAAGGTCGGATAGCAGTTGAATGGATTCCCGGACATCAGGGGATCCCAGTGAACGAGGCTGCCGACCAAGAAGACCCGCAAGCGATATGGAGGAGCAATACATCCCACATACACAAGTTTTTATAAGGAGACTTGGAATGAAAGCATTGCTGGAGAGAAAAGAAAGGGCTCGGAGGAACAACAGCACATTCCTCTCAACGTACTGGAGTAAAACAACGTCTCCAAGTTACTCGGCAGACATGACAAGGGTAGAAACTTGTAAGCTTATGAGACTACGTACGGCACACACAAGGTTGACTCACCAACACCTATTCAACAGGTCGCCATCTCCAGGATGCATTAGATGCCAACAGAGACAGACATTTAAGCACATACTGAACGAGTGCGAGACCACAACGGACATTCTACGGGGATAAATCCCTCCTCTCTCCCAACTTATCGACCCAAAAAATTTTAATAGACTTAAGGAAGTTTTAATAAATTTAGAAATATACCATTTATTATAAACAATAATAATCACACAATTAAATTACAGGAAAATTAAATATTAGACATATAGGAAAACACAAACATGGATTAAAAACAGGATTAAATAAAATATTTTAAGCAAATAAATAAGATATAAAAGGTATAAATAAGAAATACAAAATAAGCATGAAATGGAAACGAAATAATAATTATGAAACAAATAGATTGGACATAGAAAATAAGATAAAATGAATCCTAATTGTAATAAAGGAAAATACAAAAACTTAAATAAAGGAAATGAAATGAATTGTAAAATAAAATGAAATGTAATAGCCACTATAAGATTTGAAGGTTCTTAGACATAAATTAATTAGATTAAGATTTTAAATTATTTAGGAAAAATTGTAGTTAAAGCGCTTTATGGACTTGTTTCCCAAGCGCATAAGAAGTTAACTTGTACTTAGGGTGTAAGTTAATAAATATTTTGAATTTGAATTTGAAAAGTTCCAAAACTTGTAATCATAAAACTACTCGCTGCCATTATTTATAGAACAAAAAATTTAACGAAAATTAGATGCAATAGTCGAGCAGAGAAATTTCCCTTGGTATGGTGTGAAATTTCATCCTTGGAAATTGTATATGCAAAAAGTTTAGACCTACAAGGAAATGTCATACTTGTTGTATGCAGTGGCAAGCTGACAGTTAAATTCGTGGATGACTTAAGGTGGTTGATACGTGTAAAAAATATGAAGATAAATTGGTTCATTACGGTCTTCAGAACATGTACCTTAATCGATCTTACGATATTCTAATTCCATCATTCTCAAAACCAATATATATATATATATATATATATATATATATATATATATATATACAGCATCAGGTAGACACGCGCGACCGTCTCGGGGTCCAGGCGCATCTGTCTTTTGATTTATCTCTTTCCTCATCTTGTATAGGACTGAATTCTTTTCATCGTTTAGTGATGTACGAGGAAGAAGACGAAATGTATGGACCCGGCATAGCAAACTAACGTGTGAATAAACAACTCAATTGATTTTAATCAGTTTTTCGGTTCAAAGTTTAAAAATAATTATCTAGAAACAGAGTTTTTACCACTTGTAGTAAGATTGCTCAAGGAGTATAGGTTCAATCGAGCTAAAATTTTAACCACAGCTTCTCAAGTCATATCACTTCTACTTGAACCTACAAAAATGTACAAATTTGCGAAAAAAATAATTTTTTCTCGCAAATAAAATCGAAAATATTACAACTTTTTTCGGTTCCCATTGTTTTAATTTTCAAAATTTTGTCGAAAACTGACATTTTTTTAGAAGCCAAAACAGGTTTGATTTTTTTTCAGATCAACACAGTCCAATTTAACTTGGAGTGAAATTTGAGCAGCTTCGAAAACCCCGCCCAGGCAATGTATGTATGTATGTAACTATGTTTGTTCCGGTGGAATCTTGCAACTCTTGCAACGATTGAGCTGAAATTTTGTATACACGTTTAGTATGGATGACAATACATGGTTAGCTGTGGGACGTCATTCCAAATCCAACATGTCGGACTAGTTATTTTTAACGCACTCTTGCAATATGGGTATCAAATGAAAGGGCTTCCTGAGAATAACTCGAAAAATAAAGTCACGTCACTCTAAATCCAATCTTCCACTTCTCAAGATGGCGGACTAAGTTTTTTATGCTTTCCTACAATATTAGTATCAAATGAAATGGCTAGCTGAGTTCTGGTGAATGGTGCTATTGGACATATTACAGAAATCATATGGCCCTGCTTCCGGAGAGCACAAATGTATGATACTGACATACCATCCGTCCGTATAGACTTCGGCAAAGACGGTGTTCATCTCATTCAACCCAAGACTGTACAATTTCCAGCAAAATATAGTCACGGCACTGCAGAACGAAGAATGCTGCCAATTATATTATGTTGGGCTTGCACAGTACACAAAATGCAGGGTAGTACTGTCGACCATGCCGTTGTATACTTAGGCTCGAAGCTCTTCGCTGATGGTCAAGCATACGTGGTCTTAAGTAGGGTAAAATCATTAGAAGGTCTCCTTATTGAAGAGCTAGACTGTACGAAATTAACCGGCAAAAGACCTTGCAATAATGATGCGTTGAATGAGATGAACAGACTGAGAAACCTGTCCAGCGATAACTAAAAAGTAAAAAATAAATTAAAAGTAAGAAACTTTTTTAAAAACAAGCTTTTATTTAAATGCATTAGAAAGAATAAAATAAATTTTTCCTTTAAAACTTTTACTATCAACTGATAACGTCATTATACAATTTATATGTATATGCAAATTTGAAATGCAGTTTAAAGCACCTAGTATGCAATCAGAGTATAGTTTGCTCGAAAAACCGTAGTTGTAATAATTAGGAAAGGCCAACAATTAAATATTATATATCTTGGGCGTTATTGTTATTCATAGTGTATTTCCGGACTGATCTTTGAACTATTTGAGCTCGTTTTAAATACGATAGTAAGTCATTAAAAGATGACACAAGAGAGAGGCATTCTTCTACAAGGAAAAGTCATCGCATTTTTCGATCCACTGCGAATGCGAGCCTAACCTTTTGAAAAGAAATCTGAGGGGATATTAACTTCGTTCGGGTGCCAATTGAAGTGTATTAACGTCAATTACCCAAGTTACATGACAAACTCAGCTGCAACTGAACACACTTTTCAATTTTCGAACTGACATGTAATCAGAAACTAAGCCGAAAAGTGCACTGAAAGTAATTTCGAGTTCGGTTTACAAGTTTTGCTTAGTTGACGTACATGTAACTAGCGACCAGTAGTAAACTGAAACACCGAACTGGCATATCACACACTCACATGAAACTTCATTTTTGAAGTTATCATGTAACAAGAGACACAAATCGCGAACTCAGTTCAAACTGAGTTCGATTTCTTTGAGTTTGTCATGTAACTTGGGTAAATATGATCTAAAACTAATTTTATTGGCATTATTTTGGCAAAAAACAGTCTGCTTTTTATATTTTTTTTCCAAATCTTTATTGCTTATATTATTATATTTAAACTTAAAAAAAATGGTTTTTGCGTCATGGCTTCTGCACGCTCCTTTTTTACGGCACCAAGAAAAACAAGATATAATTGGTGCAAGTGATATCTCCTCACAGAATCGTCTTAAATAAAAAAGGTAAACGGAATTTTAAAGACACATAAAAATACTAAGTACTGAACTACTATGGAGTATTTTTATTGAAATGCCATTATTTGGCGCTCAATTAAAAAAATATGCGAAAAATCATTACCATTTTCGATCTAAATCACTCGCCAAAAATCGAGCTTTTATTCAAAATGCACTATTAGTGGTTCAATGCCTAAAAGTAAAAATTTCGAATAGGATGTTCAAAACTAGAAGATACTTGGACTTATAGTTTTTTCTAAATCATTTGCACCAACACTGAAAACTTTCGAGAAAAGCGCTTTGAAAGTTCATCATTCAGTTATTTAATCATCAAAATAAACAGCGATGCTTAAAAGTAATATAAAAAATTTTGTAAGTCGAATTAAGCAAAACCCTTTTAGGAACATATTCTAAGCATATTAAACTGTAAAAAAAATCGAGTTTTTTACTTTTCATCATTTTAAATACCACCGTAAATTCGGTCCAGCTATATTTTCTTTAAACGAATTTATTTATTTTGTGATCGATTTTCACCCACTTCTTATTGTCGTATTGTGATTGGAATGGGGACTAAAGGAGAACCCTACATTTTCATAGAGTTTTTATTATTATTATTATAAAACAATAAATAATCAATATTAGTGAATGAATGGTTGAATGGTGATTATGGTATCTCAGCAAACAACGAAATACAGCACAGAATGGCTCCACTTAGTCGGAAGCTTGCTAATTTGATATTACCTTCTGATAATTTGGGCTTCTTATTTCGACGAACAAGGTAGATATAACAATAAGTGAGAAATTAGAAAAGTCCAATTTTGAGTTTGTTAGCAGAGCTAAAAAGCACAATGGCAACTGATGATTATCCTGTCCATGCATGCGGGCCCAACAGGTGAACCTGACATTCCTCTTTTACCAGACCTTAAATGGTACTCAGAGCATGTACAATAAAGCCAATACTTACAGCAAATTTTGAAATGCAATAATACGGATTGTTGTGTACAACCAAGAGGCGACTTGTTTAGGTTACTGAACAGCAGATTCCTCAGACCACCCCTAAAAGTAAATCAAACAGCTGATAACTTGATTGTAGATGACGAGGGACAATTTCCTAGTCTTTCACTATGTCTAGCTCCTCACGTATACAGTCCATTTAAAAAGTTTCTTCAAATGCCCTACGATTATTTTTGTCCATCGGTATAACCAAAATTGTCAAGTAGGACACGCAAAAAATTTGGTCTTTATTATACCTCTATATCGCCACAGAAAGGATATCTATAAAATTGTAAAAGCGTAGACCGAAACAAGAGTGAGACCCATAAGATATATGTACATATTACAGGCTTTAGATGGAAATGACGATGTTGAATGGCTTGAGAATGAAGATGTCAATATCTCGGATGAAAGTAGTGGTCAGCAGACACTCAACATGGAAGATCAAGAATTCAACGTCATCGACGACTTACATTCATGAATTAATATGCCTTCAACTGTGGGCAGTTATATGGAATTATTTTACTTGTTTTTCGGATTAATAATAGTACATTGTGCAGCAAGTGCGGAAAGTAACCGATTGCCCACGAAGGCGGCATTATGCGCACGAGCGAAGCGAGTTCACCCAGCTGCCTGAGTGGGCACTCGGCTACCGCACGAGTTGCACATACTATTTTTTATCACGAGTGTGGAGACATGCTGGGTCGGTACAGGTCTACAAAAAAATGGGGTCATGATTGTTTCTGGGCAGCAGCTGGGGTCATTTCCGAAGTAATTTGCTGCGAAAAATCTGATCCCGAGGTCAGAATTGGGCCATCCGCTCAGGATTTTGAGATATTTGAGGTTATGTTCTCGAAAAGTGGTCATTTTGAATACTTTTGAGGTTATGTACAGGATCCACAAATTGTTTTTGGTCTTTTTTTCTAGTTGCATCATTTAATACTACTCTTACTCTATAAATTAAGCTATGGAACACGATTTTTTCTTGTGAAGTAATGACCATTTTAATTTATGAAGCTCTAATTTCATATAAATAGATATATTATATTTATATGAATTCATAACTTAAAATGGTCGAAACTTTGCAAGAAAAATCGTAGATGACTGTTCCATAGCTTATTTTAAAGCGTAAGAGTAGTATTAAATGATGCAACTAGAAAAAAAGACCAAAAACAATTTGTGCATCCTGTACATAACCTGAAAAGTAGCCAGAATCTTGTTGACCTGTGTTATCTACGTAATTCCATATTCATTTTGTAGACTGTAAAAATATACAAACTTTACATGTAATTGCTTGTTTCATTGCAATAGATTCAAATTAATTAATGGTTGCGTTAGAGTAAGAGAAGAGAGCAGGTAAGGACTTTACTTACTTTTGCTGACAAGGAGGCGGGAGGGATAAAAAATTGCTAAAATCTTGTTCACGTAATAATTGAACGGTCCCATACTCGCAGTGAAGTGAAAGTTCTGAAACGTACTTATTTGTACCACTGTACCTTCTTTGAATTTTCGTTTACCTTTAAACCTACTTGAAGTTCTTTAACACCAAAAAGTCTCCAATCAATGAAGGCTAGAATTTTTATCAAGTTTTGCTTGAAATTGGATTTATCGGTATTTTCCTGGAATGGTCACTTTTATATATATTTTTTTATGATGTAGCCAAAGTTCGTTCTTTGTTCTAATAAGGAATGTTTGCAACATGGAATTTGAAGCTATATATTTAGTTTTAAAACTTTTTTTATCAACAAATTGCATGCCATGGGGGTCACCGGTGACCGGCACTGAATTTGTTCGTAGCGCCGCCGTGGAGGTCACCGATTTATCCAATATTACTTGAAACACATAATTCTAGTAAATTTCAATGCTTTTAGATTTTTCAATATTATCATCGTTACTAAAATGGTCGGAAGAAATAAATGCAATAGAGAAAACACAAAAAATAGTTTTTAAAAAAAAGTTGAACCGACTTCACTAAAAGCATTAAAAAGCATAAAATAGTTTTTAATTTTATATCTATTACGATATTTTGAAGTCGGTGCAAATCAAACAAACCAAACAACTACAACAATAAGCGGACATCTCTCATAAGCGACAAAAACATAAGCGATTTGAAAACTGAAGGTTACGAATGGTTTTCAAGCACTAGAAGTCAAAACATTCCTGTGTCGGGGCCGTTAGTTAAGGCAAAAGCAATTGCTTCATTCCATCTGATGGATGGCTCCAAAAATAGCGTAGAAGGCATAATGTTAGTTTTAAGTGCATATCTGGTGAAACTGCCGATGTAAATCAAGATGTGAATTAGTTTATGGAAAAGCTCCTTTCTATGTTCCTTGGTTATCAACCAGAAGATATCTATAACGCAGATGAAAGCGGACTTTTCTTCCGTGCACTACCTGATAAAACTTTAGCTTTTATATCTGAAAAATGTACCATAAAGGACATAAAGAAGAATTGTTAGTGATTGGAAAAGCGAATAGTCCTCGGGCATTCAAACATGTTGCTATCAATGATTTACCGGCAACTTGGAAATCAAACAAAAAAGAGTGGATGACACGAGACATTATGGCTGAATGGTTGTTCCAACTGGACAAAAAAATGGGCCTACAAAAAAAGAAAATAATTCTATTTTTAGACAATGCTGGATTCCATCCTCGCGAATTAAATCTGAGAAATTTAAAAATTATTTTTTTACCACCTAACACGACTTCGGTGTGCCAGCCACTTGACCAAAGGGTAATACAGAATTTCAAATTTCATTATAGAGATCAAATTTCGAAACATATTTTGTCAAACATGGGAGGCGTTAAATCTGCATCAGAGCTTTTAAAATCTATTGATGTGTTAGAGGGATTGTATTTCATAAAAGCATCATGGAATAAAGTAACTATCGCAACCATAAAAAATTGTTTTGCTAAAGCTGGATTTAAGAAATATGAATCGAACAATGCAACTGAGTTTGAACCGGGAGATGATTTGCCATTGTCAGAACTCGCTAATTTGTTGAGAGGTGTCAAAGAGCTAGGACCAGCAGATGACCAAGCAGTAGAAGATTTCATAACTATGGACAAAAATTTAGTAACAGAAGATGGAAATGTTGACATTCAATTGAACGTTGGCCCTGAAAATGATAGTGAAGAAAATAACAAAACTGAAGCAGAAGTTTTGGTAACTGGTGAAGATTGTAACAAAATAAACTCTTATTATGAAGCCTTGAAACTTGTTAGTAGCTTAAAAATTTTTGCAAGAAATGACTTTACTGCATTTCGGCTAAAAAAATTTAGAAAGTCATTTTCAAAATATTCTATTGCAGCAAAAAAATGCAAAAAATGTTTTGATAATGATAATGTATTGGATACGCAGGTATTTAAGTTTAATTTTAACCGTTAAAAGAATTAACATTTTGTTTTATTACGAATGGCTAATTTCGTATTTTGTATTCAGATTCATCTTGTATTACATTATATAGGTATGTATTATAAATATAAATACACTAACAACTTAAAACCGACTTTTTTTTTGGTGTACCATTCCCACAACCGGACAAAAAAATTGGTCCCGTGAGTGTCCGCTTATGGGAGCTTCCACTGTATATAATAAAGATATAAAGAAAAGACAGCGCATAAATTATATATTATCGTCTACGAGAGCTAGAAAGTATCGCAAACTTAATACTTCTGTACAGAAGCAAATAAGTGACAGGAAACATAATCCTGAAGAGGAAGGGAACTTCAGAAGAAGACATTAAGAAGTAATTTACATTTATTTACATTGGAAATTTGCTGATTTCTAAAAAAACCGTGCTAGTTTGGGACACCATTTTACTTTTCTTGTAATATTTACATAAACCTCTATAAACTTTAATTATTTCAGATTTGTCGTTTTTCAAACTTCGATGAAGGGGGGGGGGCAGTTTTTAACATAGCTCGAAAAATATGCGGCATAAAAGGAACTGAATGAATGTAATATATATTATAATATGCAAATGAAGCCTTTTCCTATGAAACTGACCCAGTAAACCCTACTTTGACATTTTAACCCCCCCACCCCCACCCCCCTATAATAAAAATAAAAATATTTTTAAAATTGTTTCATTTTCAATAACGTTGAGCAAGTAAGTATTTAAAACTTTTCCAAATTTCAAGTCGACATCATTAGTAGTTGCTGAAATAAACAGCTGTGACAGACAGACAGAGATTTTGGTACGGAACCCTAAAAAGGCAAGTTACTGAAGCCTGAAGTTAGATTCAACTACAAGCATTACTCAACCACAGAGCACTGCATGTATATAAATATATAGCAGAGATTGTAGAATCGGGTCAGAGCAACATACCTTTATCATCAAAATGGGGCTCTAACTGATAACAGCAATCAAACTTTAAGCAAAAATTTCCAAATAGCAACAATAGAGATGCAAATACATACAATATTTTTCAATATTTACTCGATAGTTTTAATAATTGAAGAAGAAAATTGTATAGCAAAACCCATTACCTCCATTCATTAGATTTTGCAGGCCCACATACGCATACACTTTATTAATGAAACGAGATATGTCACTCAAGAAGAAATCAGCTACATTAAGGACCAAGTGAAAAATCTCACGAAAGCGAAATTAACGACTCTTGATGGAGTAGGAAAAATAAAGCACAATGATTGACAGAAAAGCATGTAATGCTAGGACTAATACAACGTCCACTATTAGATACTATACTTGCAGGTAGACTTCAGAAGATTTCAATAAATTAAATGGGTTAGAGGGGGTCACTGTTGAAGCACCGCAGTTTGTTTTTTTCGGTTCTTTACGCAGAGAATTCGTTTCTTTGAAACACTATAACATTTTCCATATAATAAAATACTATTAAAAAAGGTTCCAAGCGTGAACTGCAGGAAAAAGAATGTAAATGTATAAACAACAAAAGAAAAAAGCAAAGATATATAATATTGATATAACGAAGCCAGAATAAGGGAACATCAATATTAAGGGAATACGTGACGAAGATTTTTTTTAGACCCGAAATAATATTCGGTTTAAAGTAAAAGAATAGATGTTAAAATGTAAAAATGAATTATATGGATGGGATCATATCATATCACCTATTACTCATAAAGTGTTGATATATGGTGCCAAGGCAATATTTCGCGTGATACTCCTATTGCCCAGTTATCGGAGAAGGCAGCTTATGTTCGGAATAAACACTTCCAGCAATACAGTTTGCAATTTCAAAATGTTCACAGATTGTTTGAGCCAGACCTGTAATGAACAGCCTGTTACTAACTTGAGATCCTTATCTGGGTTGTAGCTGACCAAGAGATTACAAAGAAAAGAAAAAAGAAGTAATTAATGTAATGGTCAAGCTAAAGATTTCCAGGAAATAGAAAGCGTTGGATTGGAGTTTTAGGACTACATACAATATAACTTCCTCCCAAATAACATCAGTCGTCACTGTACGTCAAGCGATTACTTCTCACCCGATTCTTACTACTTCCGTTGAAAATGAATAGATCTACTAAACAAAAGAGTTTGAGTCAGTTTATTTTTACAAGTTTAGATTGAACCTTATAGTCAGGACAAAATTTATAAGGCAATAAAAAAAAGGAAACTGACTGCATCACTAATCACTGATGAATTGATATCGAATAAAACACTCGTAAGAATAAATTATGTACTTGCAATGATCAGAAGAAATTTCGAAAATTATCCATGATCCAAAGGTATCGATACTTCTTAAGTGCAGATTAAAAGTAATTAATCAATTATAATGATACGTTAAAGTTTCTAAGATTTTATTTTATGGTAATTGGACTCCCTGGATCCATAGGCAATTGAAGAGAATCTCAATTGCCTATGGATAAGGTATACTTTCACAAATACTATAAAAGACACGATTACAAGTAGTCCTCATGTTAATAAACCAGTCACCATTCCAAATAGTAACTTTAATTAAATAAATTTATTTAAGTCAATCTCTAGTTTTCTCTTGAAATATGTTGATCTTTTTAAAAACCTTTTAACAAGAAATGTTCATATTTGTACAACATGCAGAACTCGTAAAGAAAAAGATAAATAAAGACCAGAAAGTGCATATCACGAAAGGTACATTGTTTCTAAGATTTCACACGTCTTCAACGGTAACATATAACTTACCGGATTAACTCTGTTGTTTCCTAAATCCAGAATCTTGTTATGAATTCAAAGCGAAAACTCATAAACAGTAAGACACGCAAATTGCAACGCACAAACTTAACATAGAACCACTTGAGTAGGTAAGTACTAGAAAAAGTGTAATTAACTATCTACGATCACTGATCCTAATCAAATAACTAAAATGTTAATAAGTGGAACATTTAAGATTCCCAGCACTCAGACAACTACCAATTCCTCGAAAACTAACCGCGCGAGTGGATATGATCTAAATTTGACTGCCGTACCACGTATGATCTACACAAGTCTCGACTGCAGACTGCGCCTGCTGATCGCTACAAGCATTCTTCGATGATTCGAAGTAAGTTACTCCCCAGTTACCAGTATCTTCATAATCGGCTTTCTTTGCAAACCGGCAATCTATGTTGCACCTTTCTTCTTATGTCGATTGGTGTAAGCGGCCAAGCGTGTAGATCTGATCAATCAGTCGGGGCTCAATAAAAAGAATTATTGAGTAAGTCTTCCGCCACTGGGTCAGTCAGGCCAACTCAGGTTCTTGTTTGTTTATATTAAACTGGATCTGACTTACTTCTGTCAACTGGTCGCCCACTTTTTAACTTTTTTTTTTCCTAGTAGCAATGCAAATGAGATTGTTATGTCTTGCCGGGCGCGAAATTGTCTAATTTTACTCTACTTAGTTGCAAGAAATTAAATTTAAGAACGACAATTAATCAACCGCTAATGATTGGGATTGTTTAGATGGTAATATCTTTCGAAAACTTAAGATTCCTTCAAGTAACTACTATATAGATGTTAAAATCGAAATACTTGAAGCATCAGTAGTACCGTCTTTACCCTACGGGCATAGAACCCCCAGCCTGAGGGGAACCCGGAATCAATGCACGTAAAACCTAGGAAAACAAGATGTTAGTGATGAGGCTTGGGGTCACACCATGAACATCCCGATTTCAGATTATAATTTTTATATCTACAAATGGGACAATATAATTTTAAGCTGCCCGAGGCGAAATTTTAGGTATCGCTAAGTACTCTTTAAGTTATTTGCGTCGAAAATTCAAACACTTAAAGATAACTTGTACGTACTAGGCGAGTACTTGACGCGAATACTATTTTAGTTATACCATAGTGTTTTTTAGATGTTCCTTATTGTTAATCAAAAAAATATATACCTCAGGCGTATACAATACATACAATACTGCGCGATACCTAACAATTAACTATTAGTTAGGTATACCTAAGTATACACGATATTGGTATTGGAGAAGCTACGCGTAATTGCCTACATTCCGACCAAATATGCTACGAGTTAGGGATTTATTTATTTATTTATTTAATCATTACAGATTCATCAAATACATAGATTACTACAATATATATAAAATTCAAAAATAAAGAATAGAAAACTACTGCCAAATATAACAGTCGGACATCCAGACAGGGAACACCACATCAGCCAAGGCACTGTCTTAGCAGACACTTCAAATTCCGCCTAGATATATCCAAGTCGAAACTACCGAAGTGTTGATTGAACAGGCGGGACATCGACGTGACGGGCTCGTGCATGCCGTAAAGAGTACGGTGGCCTGGGACGAATAGGAAGTTGTGGTTCCTCAAGATGCGTTGAGGTATAGCAAAATTAACAGCCTCCAGTAATTCCGGTGAATTAATAGTTCCCTGCAAAAGATCGAACATAAATACTATTTTCGAAATTTTGCGCCTCATTTCTAGAGAGTCCAACGAAATTAATCCCAGACGATCGGCATAAGAGGGAAGCACCCAATGATCAGTCCAGGGAAGCCCACGTAAGGTAAACGTAAGGAATCTGCGCTGCACCGCCTCGAAGCGGTCGATGTGAACGGCAAAGTAAGGGGACCATACAGGGCTAGCGTATTCCAAAATAGGTCTAACGAAGGTACAGTATAGAAGCTTGGTCAGGTAGGGATCATCAAGTTCCTTAGACCATCTCTTGATGAAGCCCAGCATCGAGTTAGCCCTACAAACAATAGAGTCAATATGGTCCTCGAAAGAAAGACGAAAATTGAGGACCACTCCCAAGTCTCGCACCCTGTCAACCCTACCCAAGACAACGCAGCTGATGGAGTAGTCAAAGAGGACAGGATGTCTTCTACGAGAAAAGATCATAACGGTGCACTTGCTCGCATTTAAAGGAAGGCGGTTACGCAGACACCAGTCGCTTAACACCGCTAAATCTGAGTTCAGGAGATTAACATCTAACTCATGAGAAACCGTGCGGAAAATTTTAGCGTCATCAGCATAACAGAGAATTTTACTACTGTACAAAAGAAGCGAAAAATCGTTGATGTATACGACAAACAGGAGTGGTCCAAGTATACTACCTTGAGGCACCCCCGAGGTGACAATCAACTAAACAAGAAGGAAAACCGAGAAGGGACAGCTTATATACCAAGATTGCATGATCGATCCTATCAAAGGCATTACTGAAGTCAGTAAATACACAGTCCACCTGCTTGCCATCCTCAATTGTCGGTAAAGAATAATTAATGAATTCAAGAAGGTTAGTAGTCGTCGATTTCCCTTTAAGGAAGCCATGCTGGAAAGATCGTAAAAAAGGCCTACAGTAAAATCGAAGTATGTCACTAACGAGGGACTCAAAAACCTTCGCAACATGGCACAGGTTGGCGATCGGTCTATAGTTAGAGACGTTGGACTTACAGCCCTTCGTATGGAGTGGAATTAGAAAAGAAGACTTCCACAATGCTGGAAAACGGCCAGAATTTAAAGAAAGATTGAACAAATAACAAAGAACACGAGCAAGAGATGATCGGCAACTCTTAAAAAAGGAAGCAGGGATACCATCGGGACCACTAGAGAAGCCGCCAGTCAAGTTAGAAAGATGATCAGCAATAAGTGCATCGTCAAATACCAAGTCCTTGACCTCAAGGGAAGTTGGCGGGAGCCGCGTCAAATGGGTAAAATCTGAAGCGGAGATATCACAGGAGGAGGTTCGAAAAAAGTTTGCATAGAGATTGAGAATTGTTAGAGAATCGACACTCTCACAGTCGTGGTACCTCAGAGAGGAGGGATAAGCGTCACAATTGCGCTTCGAGTTAATAAGCCTCCAGAACTGTTTAGGGTCAGTACGCAGCATGCCTCTCGCATTAGAAACGAACTCAGAATAGGAGAACTGCAGGCGCGCAGAAAACTGGAGATTGAGATTAGAGTAAGCTACGTAATCATCGTGACTACCCGATGCACAGAAACTCCTCCAAGCTTTGCCTCTCAAGTTCCTCAGGTGACGTGAGGCACCATCCAGCCATGGGCGAGACAACTTAGCGGATCCCGAATTAGAGATGCCAGTAGGAACACAACTAGTGAAACAGGCATACAGAACATCGTAGAAAGTGCCCACAGCCAGATCGACATCGCAATCTCCCAGCACGCCAGACCAATCACAAGAAGTAAGCCACTCATCAATGGCCAAGAAGTCAGCCCGCCTGAAATTGAAAAAAAAAGTCGGCGAGTAAAGGAGGACAAGTGTCAGTAGCATCGAGACACATGACAACCAAAAGCGAAGGGTGGTGACGCGATTCAGGAACCAAGAAGTTCATGCATCTCTTCACTATCAAACTATCAGGGTCAGATGAAAACACAAGGTCCAAAAATTTACCTGAATCGTTGGTGATGTCACAACACTGAGCCAATCCATATGAGGCCATGGAATCCAGAAAGGACAACGCGCTTGTTGGAGCAGATGTGAATGAGGGTGAGAGGGGGAATGCACCCAAGCTATGGTGGGAAGGTTGAAGTCGCCAAAAATCATGATGTCATCCGTAGAAAGCAAAGAGTCACACACATTTTCCAAGGATGATCGATGTTCATCGATGTTCACAAGACATCCATGTATCGACATTGAAGTATATAGAATATCGCACAAGGAAGATAACTCCGTTTGAATATAATTTGTGTTCGTAGTGTTCTTCAAGTATGCTTCAAAGTATCTCACGACAAGTGATAAACAGAATACTATGAGATAGCTAAAACATCGCCTCCGGTGGCGTACAATTTACATCATTAAAGCTTCGCAATATATGATTTAACATTCTGACTCCATACAAAAATTACCACCGTGAGGCGCAGGCCGCTACGCTTCAAAACTGTAACTGGTCTAGCTTCTAAACGACTTCTACGCCCATTATGAAACTTGGCAAGCATTATCTATACACTATTAGCTATTTTTAGAAAAACAATTTAAAAAAAACATGGTCGAACTTAGTGAAATTCAAGTTTCAAAAATTTTAATATACCTAGTTTTTTTTTTCAAAAAAAAATTTTTTTTTAATATCCAAAAATGCCTTTAAAAAGCTCATTAAATGAAGTATAAATTTGACTACTTAATTTATTTGATTGCAACTTTTTAAAACTGGGTAATGGGATTCGTAGTAGCGCATACGTGACAATTAGTCAAATTTTTAAAACCCTCTAGCTCGTTAACCAGACTTTATACTGTAAAAACATTTTGTATCTGGGTCTAGGACATATACAGGTATAACATAATCAAATATTACTAAAAATAGTTTTTAAAAAAAAAGTTGAACCGACTTCATAAAAAGCGCTAAAAAGCATAAAATAATTTTTAATTTTATATCTATTACGAAATTTTGAAGTCGGTGCAATGATCCTCCATTAATACTATTAGGATAAATGTTGAAGCAGGGTGCGTTGACCGATTTGGATAATTCTTTTTTTTATGTATACAGTATGTTCCATATTAGTACCATAACAAAACTTTATAGGGTGGTATTGGGATAGAGGAGGGGCGGGAACCCAACTTCTTAATGCGCAGATCAATTTGTATGATTCTTTTATCGTTGTGTAGAGTATGATCCTCCATTGTTGCTATGAGAAAAAAGTTGGTCCTTTAGCGTGGGGGGAGGGGTGGAAAGGGTAGTTTAACTTCGTAACAGATTTGGATAATTTTTTTTGTTGGGTAGAAGAGTATGAAGTTCCGTTGGTGACACGAAAAAAACTTTTTCTTGTAATTGGGGGGGGGGGGGGGGCGGGTTGAACCTACTTCGTATGCCGAGTAGGCTAATTTGGATGATTATTTTCGTGTTGTGTACAGTATGAATCCCCATTGCTATTATGAGAAAAAATTTTAACCATGGGTGGGGTAGGGGAGGAGTAGGCTAACTTCTTAGCGTGTGAATCAATTCAGATGATTCTGTTTTTGATGTATAGAATATGTTTCCACATTTGTAGCATGTCAAAAATTGTATGGTGGAAGAGTAGAGCGCAACTTCGTATCACGCAGGCCGATTTGGATGATTCGTCTATTGCTGAATAGAGTATATTGCTCAATTTGTATCGTGCCTAAAATTGTGGTGAGAAGGAGAAAAGGGACAGTACCTGCCTTCGTTAGACGTAAACCGATTTTGATGATTTTCAGCCTGTTGTACAGAATACGTTTCCTCATTACCAAGTGCTTAAAAATGTTGCACCTAGTGTTACTACGGGAAGAGGAGGGAGTACTGAATTTACTTCATAATGTGTGCCCCCATTTTGAAGATTCTCTCTTGTCAACGTACTTCTGAAGTTGGTTTACTAACGCCATGGTAAGAATTTTGTATCTAAAGTGAGGGTGTGAAACTATTTATTTAAACCGTTTTTTTTTAAATTCACTAACGCGTTTCGTGACACTTTCACATATTCAGTCGCTCTGAGTAAATTATTGGAAGAACATACTCAAATGGATTGGGTTCCGGTGGTGAAATTCTTAACTTCAAAAGTAGACCAAGGTTTCGTGGTGACAATGAAATTTTGGGATATCAAAACAACAGAAGTTACAACAGATAAAGTATATGAGATCAGAAGGATAACCTTATGCCTAATGGCCACCAACTGCAGCGGATAACGCTCATTATCAAGGCGTAAAAGTATAGAAAACGAAGTACGGACGACAATTTTACAGGAACGACTTAATAAAAGCGATATAACTCAATAACTGGACTTTGATGATGTAGTTGAAATCACGAGAAAAACAATAATATCAGCATAACGATTAAAAAACCAAAATCTAATTTTCTAGAGTTATTTCCCACTCTCTGTTTGTTTCAAACGTGTTAGCCGATAGTTAATAGAACCTTTTACCTAATAAAGTTATTAATTAGGCACAATTGACGGGCTGAGAGTAAAAGTGACCTATTTATAAGGTTCGGGCAAAAGTGGCTTAGAAAATGTTCCGCGCAAAAACGAATCGCGGGAATTTCACGGGCAAAAACGAATCGTAAAAAATTTCCGGGCAAAAACTTTGCATTACTGTTTGTAGTTAAATCGTTTTTGCCCGGAAATTTTTTACGATTCGTTTTTGACCGGAGCTTCACGCGATTCGTTTTTGCGCGGAACATTTTCTAAGCCACTTTTACTCTCAACCCGTCAATTAAGGTTTGATGTTTTCCTGTAGGTTTTTTGACTTTTGAAAAGGGCCCCCAAACTTTGTGTGTTCAGGGTCCTCTACATGGCTAAAGACAGACCTGAGCATCAGTTAAAAGACTTACTATAAAGATTATTTAGTAGATGAATTTGACTACACTTTACTTTTCTCAGGCTTTGTCTTAGAGATATAAAATAAATCATTATCATTTAGTTGAATAAATTCCTATTACTACATTTAAGTTTAACAAATCAGAGAGATTTAAACTACGGCTTCACGATACTCGAGATAATTCTTGCTTCAATATCATTGGTACCAGTGCGATGCGGAGAGAGAGATTGAGATTTGTTTAGTTGTCTCAGCTTTTATGTCATTCAGAAAGTCAATTTTGTAATTTATGGGGCATATGGGCTTTCCTCAATCGCTTCTTTCTACATTATTTCCTTCTACAGATATTTGCGTTTATCAATAGAACTTCTAACTGGCACTTGTTGGAACTTTAACATTTTAAAATAACACAAATAAAACACTTGAATTGTCCCAAAACTGAACTTATATATTAAACTTTTAACAACGTTTAATCCCCAATAGCAAAGAAGAGCCGGGGGCGTTATCCCACCGAAATTCCCTTTTTTTTATCTTATCGAGAGCGAGATCGGAAATATTCTTGTTGACATACTATTTACTAATCGTTGAAGTTGTTCTTGAGTTTAAACTGTCTTCCGTTTGTGTAGACGTGCCGAAACAGTACACCCCAAAGATTTTCTCTCGGATTGAGATCAGGACTACGCGGCGGCCAATCCAAAACAGCAATGTTCCTACTCTGAAACCTGTCCTGTTGAAATACTCACTCATCGCCAAGAATATCGTCGGTGAAGTTAATGAGTGCAATATCCAAAAGATCTATATTGTCCTTCGATTTCATTCTCGTAGATATCTAACAGATGGGCCAACCAAGCGAAGACGGTTGCAAAACGCAGCCCAAACCATTATGCTGCCACCACCAAAGTTGTAGCTCATAGCGATCTCTGCATCCTTTCTCAAGTCGTTCCAATAAAACTGAAAGCCATCTGGGCCATCTAAGTTAAACTTCATTTCGTCGCTAAAAACCACTTCTTTCCATTCGGAGATCCAGGACATGTGTCTTTTAGCGAACTTAAGTCTAGCTTATGCGACTTGTTTAGTGGCAGTTTCGACAGCCTCTTCTTCTAGTGAAGTGTCCCACTGTTGTGCAAAATCTGCTGAACACTTGCATGCATAGAGATCCTGGGAGAGCAACTTTCATTCCTCTTATTCAAAACACAAAGTTCTGACATCATTTTTCTTTAGTGGAATTATAGCTATTTCCACGACTGTATACTATAAAAATTGAACAAATTCTGCTTTCTCTGTACAGAAAATTGTGCCATCGAGAAAAATTAAAGGACGGCGAAAAGGGGGTTAAAGGAACCTATCATAGAAGATTCTAAATATTCTATGATATCTTTTAAATCGTATGGAAAAGATGCTATCATCTTATTTCAAGACCCGTGAAAATGTTTGATTACCCGATTTTCTCTTTTACTATTTCCTGAATAACACGTTGCGATTCGAGATATATGCAAGAATGAAAATTTTCGCCCACCGATGGAACTCTTTTTGTACAAAATAGAAACTTAATTTACAAACTTAATAATACGATAGATAACCTAGTACAATACTTGTGGTTGACTTTGTGTACAAAATTGACAAGAAGTTGCGGCGCGCTTTGCAGTTGCTTCTATACAACGTCGATAACTTGATGGGAATTATAAATTGTAAGGAAATACCATTTATGGTTAACTTTTTCTTTATAAAATCTAATAGGAGTATTTTGTAGCGATGTTTCGTAAAATTATTTCAGTTGACAACATGAAAAGCCGCACATATTTGCGTTCAATGAAATGTTTGCACTCAGTAATTTTGCAAAATGCATTAAATCATCCTGGTGTTCTATTATTTAAAAGCTTTATTGTGGCACTCGAGTTTTATGCCGCAGTGCTAAGAAAACCAATATTTTAATTCATTTAGAAAAATATGTATTTTATTAACGCACTAGATGAGCATCACATTTGAATTTATAATAATAAGGTTTCCATCCCTCAGTAGTTTTCTTAGAAAATAGAAAAAAAAAATGAAGAGATCTTGAAAAACATAAAATGCGTTTTGGGTAATTAACAGCACAGATATGTAAATCATTTTATTTCCAGTACAGTGTAGTGTAGTATAGAATTATATTTTTGGAGTAGCTGCCAGGTTCCAGAGTAATGTAATTTAATTAATGTGTTATCTATAGGTATTCTGTGAGTCGTGATAGAGAAGACGGCATTGGGGATGGCTCTCCTCCCCATTGCCTTTGAGGATGGCTCCTCTTAAAGTTACGGGGTAGACACTATGGATGGCTCTCCTCCTAGTGTCTTATGGAGATGGTGCTCCGCTCCACCCCTTTTTGGAAAAAAAATACTGTCTTTGGCGTAGCCTTGTGGCTCTCCCTTTGTGGCGCAATAACTCACAGAATATAATTATCCACCAGTGTTGTGAAAGTGAAAAAAAATATTTAGTGGTCGAACTGGCAGCTACAAAGTTTACCACGGCCCTTAAATAGATTAATGAGATATAAATGTAAATGTAAATTACTTACAACGAAACTTGTGTTATATTGGTTGTTTTGTTTTCTTGTCTTCTTTATTGGTGTTTTAAATTCATTTTTCTTATAGTTAAATAAATTTTTTTCCTCTCTTATAATAATATAAAAAAAATAACATACTGTCTGAGCAGCAAAAGGTGATGCCGACAAGGGTCATTGAGTTGTAAAGAACAACTGCTCATAGACTCTGTGATCCTGCGACAAACAAAAACTGCTCGCCGGAATATACATGCACATGCATATATCGATTATAAGAAGGCGTATGACTCTGTCCCGCAATCTTGGCTGGTCGATATACTGTATGTATACAAAATACACCCAACACTCATCCACTTTCTACAACATTCAATGAAATACTGGAACAAAAAAATAAACATAAAAACACCAAACACACAGATTACAACACCCCCGATACCAATCAGACGAGGTATATTCCAGGGAGACTCTTTCAGTCCGCTATAGTTTTTCTCGCTCTGAATCCACTTACATGTGCCTTGGATGCCACCGGTTGTGGGTATAATATACGACACGACAGGGAAAATATTCATAAAATCACTCACCTCATGTATATGGACGACATCAAATTATACGCTTCCTCGAAACCGCATCTGCAATAGCTGCTGCAGACTACTCTGGATTTTTCCAATGACATCCGGATGGAGTTCGGAGTTGAAAGATGTAGAACGCTTCATGTGATGAGGGGAAAACATGAACTTGTGGGATTCGATTTCCCATCCGGGAACTCTATTGAACCCATGGAGGAGGGCGAACTCTACAACTATCTTGGATTCAAGCAATTACATGATATACCTCACACGGACATAAAGCGAATGCTAGAGACCAAATATACAGGCCGCTTGAACAGTCTTCTGAAATCTAGCCTTAATGGGAAAAATCTCATTAAGGCTATAAACACGTATGCAACACCAGTCCTTACTTATTCCTTTGGGGTAATTAAATGGACACAGACGGACTTAGAAGCACTGGACAGGAGAACGCGAACGATGTTGACAAGGTACAGGGCACACCATCCTAACTCCTGTACAGAACGACTAACGATACATAGGTTCGAGGGCGGTCGCGGCCTGATAGACATAAAGTCACTGCATTATAAACAAGTGAAGTCTATCAGAGAATACTTTTATAGCAAAGAAGATAGTTCTCCATTGCATGCAGCAGTGATCAAAGCCGACAACAAACAAACACCACTTGATTTGTACAACAGAATGCTGGATAATACACTAAACATAGCCACACACACACAGATAAACAGCAAGCATGGTCACAGAAGTCTCTACATGGAAGACATTACGCTGACCTGAGCCAAAATCATGTCGACACAGATGCGTCGTACGCTTGGGTCAATCGTGGTGATTTATTATTATTCACGCACCCTGTCCTCCAACAAATGTGAAGTTTACCTCGGCATCCGCCAAGGCCGCCGAGAGGGGGGGGGGGGGGGGCGAAGGGGGTAAACCCCCAGCCCCGGGCTTTCAAAAGGGGGAGAAAATTTCGGAAAATGCTGAATTTTAGGTAATCCGAAACCAATGATAGGAGTTAGATCAACGTTGTTGACAATTTTGTGAAGGTCATTGGTATAGTAGTTTTTTAGTGTTTGTTTGATGTCGCTATGTTGGGTAGATGAAGTGATAAAAATAAAAGAGTAATGTACATACCATGAAAAACTGAAATTTATGAATCACCCTGTAACTCCCAAACGGTTCAGATTCCCCCCCCCCCCCCCCTGCCATACAATTATACCATACTCAGTCCATTTAAAGTGACAGTTGACCTTATCTTTTTTAAAGCCAAAAACTGCTCCTCCACTACTACGCTGAATTTATAATAAAAAATTTCTGATCAGGAACTATTTAGCCAATACTTGACCTTACACTTGATTGCGGTGGTGTGCATTACCCTACATTTTGGTTAAACCTGTCCTGCAACCCATGTGAAATAAAAAAAAATATTGCTGCTAATTCCATTGCAATTACACCAGCTTTCATATCCAATAGGAATTCATCTCATAAAATTTTGAATGACAAATGAGTTATGTACATATGTCTAAAATCAACAGCTTTGGCAAAGAATAAATTATTAAATTGTGTGCGCTTTCACAAAAACTTATCATTACATCTTAAGATACATAAGATAGACCGCAAGATTAATGCACAGTTAATGTATAAATCACACATCAATCATTATACCAACAGCGTTGATGATAACTTGTCCGACGATTGCAGCCAGTACAAGAAGTGAAGTAAGATTTACCCGAGATTTATGCAATTCACGATTTCTAGTTCACATGTTACATGTATTAATGATGTGGAATGAATGTCCAATAAAGTGAGAGAAAATGTTGTTTGTGTTTCAAATTGAAAGCCAATATCAAACAGTATAACTTTAGCCGTAGAGTTAAATAAAATCCCAAAGCATATGTAGATGCCATTGCAGCCACTTATGGATCACACGTGGTTTGAATTTCATTGTCATCATGGCTGATGGATTAACATAAGCAAACCGTTAAACAATTTTTTTTACAGAAATGTTATTTCACGCTGGAAAATGAGAATTCCATGTCCACATGCCCGGAAGAAGTGTGAAGATAGATTTCCACTTCAAAAATTCTGTACGCGGTTAAAGTAAATACGACTTCAGAGTAGTACTTAACTTTAGGAATGATAAGAAATTGCGCAAAGGTGATGAGGCGCTGCTAAAATGGTAAAAGTAATTCATTTTAGTTAGAAACTATTTTAAACGAATGTAACGCAGAAAAGAAAATGTAAAAAAAATGTGAAACTGTTTGTCGAATGAGCCTTCAAAGATATGCACCTCTTTGCCCTTTACCTACGATTTAAAAGATTAATCCTCGGCATAAATAGAAGTAGATTTTGAAGTACCTTCTTTTCTTCAAAACTGTGTACATAGTTACAATACAAAATAAATTCATCGTAAATTCTAGTCTTTTCCTTAGTTTTTGTTTTTATATATGGTGTTGCCAAAGCTCAGGGGATGCCCTATGATGCTAAAGCACAGTCTTGACAGAAAAGGAATTAGGGATGAGAAAAATTGGTTATGGGTCTTTCAAGTAATACGTAACGCAGGGTGGGTAGTGGGGGGGGGGGGGGGGGTGTCTTGTGAAACGTTACGGTGCGTTATAGGGGGGGGGGGCAAGCAACGCATTACATAACATTAAGTTTTTGTTAAAATTAAAGGTCCTAACTCGGTACTCACGGCTCCGTTTATATGGTATATCTACACAACACATATTTTTTTTATGAAAAGAGTCGTGTCACTGAGTATACAGAAGTATATATATGGCCAATAACCACAATTAGCCGTGTACCACACCATGAGTCCATAGTTTGGACTCTAAGAGTCAGTCCCAACGTTGCGGTCAAGCAAAACCACCTAAACTAGAAGCCATGAACTTACGAATTTCACGCAAACACATTAGGGCCAAAGTGGGCTGAAATTTCGTTTAATTTACATTGCTTCTTATTCCAGTATTTTGCGCAACATAATTGACATTTTTAGGTAAAAATAATCATCTGAGTGTTACGTAACGTCGAGGGTGGGGGTCGGTAACGGTAAACGTTACGGCGCGTTACAAGGGGGGGGGGGGGGGGGGGGGGGGGTCAGAAATCTTCAAAAACTGCGTTACATAATACTTGAACGGCCCCTTAGGAGGTTGAGTGAAGGAGGTGTCGATGTAAGTTGAAAAGTTCGTGAAAGTTTCGTGTTCACAAGACGAGGAAAAAACAGAAGATGTTAAACTGTTCCACATTCGTGTTGTTCTGGTTAAAAAAGATTCCCGAAATTTAACGGTACGTCAAAATTCGACCTGGAGAGTATAGGGTTGGGAGCGACTTGTAGCTCTTGTATCGCGCATTGTCATGTTTCTACAAGGAATCAGGCCAGCAATTTCGTTAAAACAATGACCATAGAAGAGTGAGAGACAACCGGCATTCCGTTGATGCTCCAGAGAGTCGGAGCTCTCAGAGATTGATGAATCGCCAATAAGTTTAAAAGCCTTACGCTGGACGTTGTATAACGCGGACAATTCGGTGAGTCCGGCTCCTGCCCAAATATGGGAATTATATTCAACTCTAGGCCTCATGTGGGACTTATAGATCAGCGCTAAGTCAGATGGGGTGAAATTTTTGTTACATCTCTGTAGAAAAACCCAAACATTTCATCGCACTTTTAACGATTTCAAATATATGATCAGTCCAGCTAATATTGCTGGATATCTCAATACACAAGATGTTTAGAGGGGGCGCATTGGGTATATTCACTTCGTCGACTGAAATGAATTGAGGGTGAACTGGGCGTTTTGTAAGGGACATTAAACAGCATTGAGTTTTGGATGCGTTAAACGAAACACGATTTGCTCTGCCCCAAATGTCGTTGTTTAAGGGGGTCATCGTGACCTGGAGTGTGAATTTAAGACGTTTCTTTCTAAAGGGATCGTGAAAAAAGTACAAATGATATTGCTAAAAAAATTATTTTATTCTTTTATTTAAGTATTCGCAATCACAGAAAAAAATTAATTTTTTTTCCTTAACCTCCTGGTTCTGTATAGATGGCGCTGAAATTTGAGCGTGAACAATTTGGGAGGAAATCGGTGGAGGTTGTAGCTTAATTTTGAAGCATCTAAAAACAAACAAAACTGCAAATGATAAAAAACACTTGTAATTGAGCATTGACGTGGCCCGAATTCAAAATTTTTGGCCTAAAAATTAAAATGAAAATCGCACGCAATTTTTTTAGGCCCAAAATTTGCAATATGGTCAGTGCTTAATAAATTAATGTCCATTTCCAAAAATTCAAGGCAGAAGAAAATCGGTCAATTAGTTTTCCCGCTATCGTCTCCACCGTTTTTAAAAATGACGTTCGAGAAAGACGCGTTTAAAGAATAAAAAATGCTAAAGCAACACTTGGCGGTGCGCTCGAAAAACAGCTGTAAAAGCTCCCCCCCCTCCCCCCGCCGATGACCACCTTCCTCAGTGATCTAAACATGATCATTAATAAAAGAAGAAATAAGGTTGGTGAAAGAACTGAACCCTGAGGTAGACTGGCATTTATTTCGTAGGAAGCAGATGTAACTCCGTCAATTACTATACGGATTGAACGGCCTGACAGAAAACTCTCTATACATTTAACGAGGTTAGGGTGCAGACCAAATGTTTGAAGTTTGGCTAAAAGCGCATCATGCCAGGATATCAAAAGCGTTTGAAATATCAAGAGCGACGATTTCATCAAAATTATGAAGGTAATGATTCCAACGCTCCGTTAGAGCCGTTAGTAAGTCTCCAGTTGAGCAGCCAGCGCAGAAACCGAATTGGCAATCGTTGATAAGATGGTTATTTTCTAGATATTTCATAAACTGGGAGTTGATGAGTGATTCAAAAACTTTAAAGTAGACCGAAATTAGTGCAATTGGTCTGCAGTTAGAGGGATCACATGTCCCCCTTTTTTTAAGTATCGGCTGAATATGAGCAAGTTTCCATGCACTTGGACACACTCCTGTTGAATATGACAGATGAAAAAGATTGCGCAGAGGTTAAGCCAAAGCGGTGGTATTGACGAACAGGTTGAATTGTTTACTAGAGACCAGAAGTCCTTACTACCCTTTTCAGTAGAAAATACTTTTCGTCTAAAGCTCTGGTTGAAATTGAACTTTGCCCGACTAATCACTGAATTACACATATTCCGAGCATCTCTATAGATACGTTTCAATTCCTCTGAAGGGTACAATTTATATGCTTGGAAGGCTGCTTCCCTCTTTTTAATGGTTACGAAACAGTCATTATTGAACCAATTGGTGTTAGTTGGTTTGATGTTTTTGAAGCTATGCATTCCAAACCATAGGATGTTCAAAATATAATCGCTGCTTTTGTTAACATCTCTGATAGAAAAGCAATCAGACCAGTCCAGCTCTCTGAGATATTTATTAAGTCCCGCCCAATCAGCATTTTTATAATGCCACACTAATCTTTTGGTTAAATTTAGGTTAGTGTTTGTCAGAGAGGAGGTGGAGAATTAGGCGGAGATAAGATAATGGCCCGAATTGCTCAAGGGACCAACTTTGAAACCAACTTGTTAACGCAAACACCGATTTGGATGATTCTATTTTTGTTGTATAGAGTAAAACTAACCATTGCTATTATGAGAAAAAAATTAGACCTTGGGTAAGGTGGGAGAGGGGTGGGCTAACTTCTTAGAATGTGGACCGATTTGGATGATTCTGTTTTTGATGTATAGAATGTCACGTGGACGATTTGGATGATTCATTTATTGTTGAATAGAGTGGCTTAGTGTGAGGGTGGAGGGGGGGGGGGGGGGTTAATATGGCTTCTACGATGATTTTCATTATGAAAAAATTCCAAAACTCAATTCTCGAGCGGAGCAAGAAATATTAATGAAATTTTCTTGATAAGAGCGGCGTTTATAAATCTAAATTCCTTTAGCTCTTCATCAACAGCAGCACCAAAGGGTAAGATTTTCTTTAGCTGCTGGACGCCTTCGAAATCAACCGAACACTGGATGTTAATCATACTAAATCAAACACCGAACTAGACAGCAGTATTACAAGATCACTAACACTGTCACATTAACCTTTTCGTAAAATATTTTGTAAAATGTACAAATAATGTACAGAAGCTCAAATGACTGGAGTGAAATTTACGAAAAAATTCCAAAACAAACCGTTCTAAGCTCGAGCGGAAAATCTCTTATTCTTCGATAGAAAGCGCATTCGAACACTCGTCGGCGTCATCACCGGGCACTGCCCCATAGGAGCTATGGCCATTAGACTCGGCGTACCATCCAATGAGTTCTGTAGAAGCTGCAGAGATGAAGAAGAAATTGAGTCCATAGTGCACCTGCTCTCCGAATGTCCGGCTCTAAAAGAACGACGACTCGCCTGTTTGGGAGCAAGGTTCATTTTGGTGGACCTAAGTAGATTCATACAGAGATTCGGGTGGTTTTAAGTTCTGACCATGCTTCTTCTTTTTAAGGGCATTCACAATGGGCCTTCATGGCCTCCGAGTGAACTTGGTGGTACTTAGCAACAAACAGCCCAACTAACTAACCAACCAACCAAACTCGAGCGCAGCAAGAAATATTAAAGAAATTTTGTACATTATGTATTTAGTATCTACTGTTACGCCTATAATTTAATTTTCGTTTTATGTCTTAACTTATTTTTGGAAATTCTTAGAGCATTTGTATTTTGTAGAGTAATAATTTTTGTGAGCAGATTAAGTAACTTTTCTTCTATCTTTTATACTGTGTGTGGGCTTTAAGACTTCGAGAAGTTTCAAGGCAGAAACAGAAATTAAAATATGATCCCTTTGCTCAATGCAGCCAAATTCACCAGGTTAAAAGAAAAACATTACAATGCAGTGTGCAAAAATTAAAAATTATTAATTATATTACAGTTCTTGGAGACATCACAGTTCTGGGAACACCCTAATACACAACACAAGTAAACGTATTGGTGGATACAGCACAGGAGCGTTTCAGTCGGATCTCTATTAGGGAACCAATCACCAAAATAATAAACGTTTTCTATTGAATCGACCGCCACACACTACATTGAGTACACTCACTTCACGTCGGCTGCGCGATCTCTTGAAGGAGTCAATCCTACGGAACACTTAGGTGTTAATTAATAGATCTATAGCTATCCGTCCAATTCTCTCTCGCTTTGATGTAGCTTTCAAACTTCTCTATCATAGCCTCGTACATTCAAACCAGTTGTCACATATCGATCGACGAATTCAAATAATCTTCACGGTTTTTGGTGATGAAGGAACCCTGTTCCACAGACATTTGACATGACCGACCTTGTGCGATGTTAATGATCTCGTTCGCGATATGTGCCAGCTTATCTGCCTGACATTCTGCATAACAAGAATATCATTTTTGCTGGAGTCAAGGACATGTAACCAGATTAGCTTTGTCCTAACAATTTGTGCTAAATCAACGATTCATCTATACTGCATGCGTATCATCGAGCCTTAAAAACAGCCCACTAACCCACAGTTATACACACGTACCCTTAATAACCACTTCGTTGTAAAATAGAGGAGATGATTACGTCTAGAGATCATAGCGACGGAGGCCGCAACATTCAACTGCACCTGGCAACCCTTATTGTCGGCGCGGAACGGACGTCTTGTCTTTAACTGAGAATCGTAGGGATCGTCGAACTGGGAGGATGATGGGAGCTGTTTGCAGATATCAACGACTTTACAGACTGGTCCCACGGGTCTCTAAGCGGTTCGAAAATGTTGTACGTCAATTAGAACATTTTTCGATGAGTGTTCCCGAAGCACTAGAAAAGAGGTTAATGATTCTATGGAGAGGACATCTGCTTGGGAACAAGGGTTCCCCAAGTAGGAACTTCGCCCGGTGCTCCATGTACCCTCAGAAAATTATGTTCTAGTTTGACTTTTTCGGTTTCAGTTCATTTTGTTCAATTGTTTAGGTTCCGAGTTTTTCTAACTCCTTAAAAAAGAGGGGCCGGGCAGTTGCAAAGGTAATGAGAGATGATTGGTGTTCTGTTTTTCCAAAACATGTTAACTCCTACTTATTAAGCAATGACCCGAAATGACAGCCACAGCTGCCTTACAGAAGCCGACCCGCCACGCACAGATCAACAAAAAAAAAATGACGATGTCAAGTCGATGGACGAATAAAAAATTTAAAAAAAAGCAACTCTTATTCACTATCCGTTTTCTCAAAAAAGCCCTTTGAAAAACATAAAAAATAAAAAGTCTCAGGACGAGAAGACCTCCTAAATGTTTAGC
Organism: Leptarthrus brevirostris; assembly: GCA_964036015.1. Classification (NCBI taxonomy): domain Eukaryota; kingdom Metazoa; phylum Arthropoda; class Insecta; order Diptera; family Asilidae; genus Leptarthrus; species Leptarthrus brevirostris. The sequence continues at coordinate 138,830,396 of OZ038372.1, forward strand.
TAATTTTTCATATAGCAAGCAATATCTAGTACCTTACGACTTTCTTCCTTTTATTAAAATTACTGTTTTCTAGCAATCTCCTGTTGAGGTCTGTAGACTTCCTTTCGGAAATACCTTCAGAAGAGCAAAGGAAGTGCTTCCAGATCTGCAGCGACTTTGTGTAACTCACGTAAGTGTTTTCTTACTTATGATTACGAAAACGAAATTGTTGATGCCCACAACTATAATTTCATTGAGTTTTTTAGTTATAAACTTAGAAAATACACACGTGAAAGTTACAGAAATTGGCTGCTAGTTCACTGGTTGACTTCGTGTTAGGTTATTAATTGAAATAAAGGTGATATAAACTTTTACGTCCCGCAGTTATTGCCCACTAAATGTACATAGTTAGTTAGAACTTAGAACCTAATTTGTGGATTATGCATATTGCTTGTCCAATAAGCATTTTCATATATTTTATAACACGTAAGTGAAAGATTAACGCAACGGCATCAAATAATAGATACTTTAAGCACCACCAGCAATTTAATCAATAAACCTCTCTCTACTTTTAAAGAACGTAGACGTGTAACTAATTTCTCTACCATTGCAGTTATATAGATCTATAATTCAAAAGTAAACGACTAGATTTCTGCAATGAAATCAAAACAAGCATAAGTTAAATCACCCTGTACGATGCTTAGAGTTTCGCATTCTCTTAACTCAACTAACAAGTGACGGACAGCAAGAAAATTCTTGACCCATATATCAGTGTATGGAATGTATCTAAACGCATCGATGATTTTATATTACCGGAATTCTTGGTTGGCTAAAGATATTATGCAGGTAAAGAGCGTCTGGATATAAGACGTGAGAATAGTTGCATCATTAACGTATGGATCGAATAGCTAATGACATGAGGTCGTGGTTTATTAATTGGCAAAATTTGTCAGGAAGGCAGTAGGATAGCATCAAATTGAAGATTGCTTCAAAGAAAAATGATAATAGGCTAAAGGAGCTGTTACGTGACAAATTGCTAAAAATTAAAATTTAATCAAACTTGTTGTGCTACATAAATTATTAACATTAATGTAATAATAATAATATAAAATTGTTTAACTAGAAAATAAAAAATATATATAAATTGAAATAAAATTCCAAAAACTAAGATCGTTTTGAACTGCTAAAAACTGCACAGTCACTGAAACTTTCTGCAGTAAGTAATGAGGTGTTTAGAGTATCACTCTGCAAAAATTGAAGATTTGAAGAAATCAATACTAATTTATTGAGCCTATCCGGAGCCAATCTATTTCTTGCTTTTGAGTGTATTCTTCCAAATAAAGACCAATTTTTTTCACTTGCTACCGAAATAGGAGGTACACTTAAAAGTCTTATAGCAATGACAGAAATAGTCTTAGTAAGAATATTTCTGTCTTACTAAAGCAAAGTCCTTGCCACCATAATCGAGGCGTTAGTAGTTATTTATTTATTTATTTAAGCTTAATACAAGCTATTACATAATAATACTACAATTACAAGCTATAACATAATACTAATACTACAAGCTATAATAAATGATGACATAATAAATAAATAGTAAAAGCTACAATATGAGCTCTAATTAAAGTAGATACGGGCTGGAAGGAAGAAGAATTAAGAAAGGCGATCAAGATGGGCGGGATCAAGATATAAGGCTTTGTGAAGGGATTATTTACTCAGATGGAAGTCAAAGGAGGAAAGGTCGTTGACTTTTCGTAGCATCCTGGTAATTGGCTCGCTTTGACCGTGGTTTGTGCGATGGCGGTCGAGTCGGAAAAGGGGAGTGGACCTAAGGTTGTGGGAATTGGTATAGATGGGTAAAGATTGCAGGATTGAAGAGCAGTCTATGGCACCACTTAATAGCTGATGAATGAAGAGAATGTCGGAAACATCACGACGTTTACTTAAAGGTTGTAAGTCTATCAGTTTCAGACGGTTTTCATAAGGTGGAAGGTTGAATCTGTCTACCAACGGAAGATCACGTAGAGCGAAGCGAATGAACCTACGCTGGACGGATTCAATCCTGTTAATGTGGGTTGTTTGTGTAGGTGACCATACCTGGCTGGCATATTCAAGGAGAGGTCTAACGAAGGAGATATAGAGAGATTTGGAAACATAAGTATTGGAGAACTCTCTGAACCAGCGCTTCACAAACCCTAGCGCGGAGGTAGCTCTGTTAATTATGCTGTCAATGTAGGAACGGAAATTGAGTTCACTATCACAGATTATTCGTAGGTCACACAAAGAGGTAACGATGGGGACTGGTACGTCGATTAGCATGTAGACTCTCGGGGTGGTAAGACGCTTGCGGGAATCAGAGATGGACTGGCATTTGGAGACATTGAGTTCAAGAAAGTTTTTCATGCACCATGTGGTGAAGGAATCGAGATCTTTTTGCAGGAGAAGAGAGTCGGTTGTGGAGGATATATGTTTAATTATGTTCATGTCATCAGCATAAATCTACAGCTCTGAGTGATTGATGACACATTCAACATCATTTATTGTAAGGATGAAAATTAATGGACTGAGGTGGCTGCCCTGGGGGACGCCGGAATGAGCGACAATAGGGTTAGAAATGGATGAGCTGAAAAGAACATTGTACCGACGGTTGTTGAGGTAGGATTGAATCCAGGAGATAAATCGGGAGGGGAAGCCTAGGCGATCAAGTTTGAACAAGATAACATTATGGGAGATCTTGTCGAAGGCTTTACTAAAATCGGTGGCGATAACATCAACATCTTTACCGTTTTCCAGGGCACATAGTGTTTTGGAGACGAAGTCAGTAAGGTTGGTAGTTATAGATCTACCTTTGAGGAAGCCATGCTGGGAGAGTGAGAAGATAGACTTACAGTGGAAGAACATGGAATCATAGACCAATTTTTCGAATAGCTTAGGTATGGATGATAATTTAGCGATGGGTCTGTAGTTGGACGAGTTTTTCTATAAATGAGGGAAAACCCCTTGAGTGACCGAGAGGCGGAAAAGCAAGGTAAGGGGTTGAATTAGATGCATGGAGTAACTTATAAGGAAACAAATTTTTCTTCTCGGATTATAGATGAAATAGGAAGAGTACACAATTCACATGTTTGTAGATTGAGTTTAATATCAACATGTAAACAAATATTTTTTTTCTGGAAAAAGCAGGTTATATATATGTATAGGTAACAGATTATTATGACTACCAATAAGATTATTTATGAATAATAGAATAAAATTGAATTTTTATATGAGTCTACATTAGCTTTTCAGTTCTCATAATCTCTCTTTCTCTCTTCGTCGTCCTCCTCTAGGGCGGTCTTTCGACGATGGGCTGGGCCCTCACAATGAGGTGAGGGATCCTCTCCTAGCTTTTTCTTCTTCATAGGGCATCCAGAGATGACGAAGGCCCCCTGGGTGCATTGGGTGGTTGGGGCATGGGCCAACGGAAGGGAAGGTACAACAGCAGACTCCCCCCAGCGATTACCGGTGAGTCTCAGCAACGCCTGTCGCATTTCCTTATTCCTCTTTTCTTTTCCGATTTTTATTCCTTTTTTTTTCTTTTCAACATTTAGTTTTTTTTATCTTTCGGTTTCTTTCGTAAATTAATTCCGCGGTTTTGGTTTTTTTCTTTGATTTTTTTTCTAATTTTTGTTCGGTCTGTGTTTGCGTCCTACCCATCCTTATCCTCCGGCATGAATTTTGTTCTGTTGTTGCGCGACCACGAGCAGGATGGCATCCTTTTGAACCCCCCCCCCCCCACTTCTCTGCTGCAAATGCTAGCCTACCAGCATGCCATCCCCCGTCCTGCTCAAGCATCTGCTGACAGATGAATGTCCAGCGGAGGCCGTGATCCTGGCTGACATCAGCTGATTTACAGTTGATGTCATCCGGAGTCACCGCCTGCCTTGGGCAATCATCCAGCAGCAGTGTCGGTCCCGGCACGCAACACGCCTTACTCATTCCATTGGAACTCATCTTCAACAAATCTCTTCAGGCCGGCAGATTTCCTACGTTATGGAAGAGCTCCTTTATAATTCCTGTTTATAAAAAGGGGCATAAAAGCTCCATAACAAGCTATAGGCCAATCGCGAAGCTTTCCAGGATACCCAAGTTGTTCGAATCTGTTATAGCTGTTACAGCTTGTTGGGCAGTGTAAGGGGTTAATCTCATCTAATCAATATGGCTTTCTGCCTGGTAGACCGACAACAACCAACCTGCTTGAATTTACATCCCACATTATCTCTGCCTTCCAACAAGGTCTCCAGACTGACTGTGTCTAAACCGACTTTAGCAAGGCATGCGATAAGCTCCCTCACTCCGTGATTATGCTTAAGCTTGAAAGGTTGGGTTTTCCGCCTTTATTGCTCGACTGGATCTGCTCTTACTCAAAAAATAGGACTTACCGTGTCTCTTTACGTAATACTTTATCTACAGTCGTTAGGGCTTCATCTGGTGTACCTCAAGGTAGCCATATGGGGCCGCTGCTGTTTATTCTTGCCATTGACGACGTTGTCCCTCTGATTAAGCACTCTAAAGTTTTAATCTACGCAGACGATATGAAGATTTTCTCATGCGTTAGAAACAGTAATGATTCTTTCTGCATTCAGGATGATTTGAATACCTTCAGGGTTTGGTGTGCCTCAAATGGACTTCAACTTAACCTTGATAAATGTGAGTTTATGTCATTTTCTAGGAACATCAATCAGCTCGTCTTTGATTATACCTTTGTGGAAACTACTATCCGTCGTGTGAAGTCCGTTACTGACCTTGCTGTAATGCTAGACAAAAAAATCGATTTCACTCTGCACATAAACCATATCGTATCTCGGAGTAATTCAGTCCTTGGTTTTTTTAAGCGGTAGTCAAGGGAATTTTCTGATCGACAGATCCTAATTCACTTATTTTTTTCTTGTTATAATGTTATAATGTGAATCAATGCATTTTAATTTTTTAATAAAATCTCTCAACTTAAAGCAAACAGGTTTTGGAGGGAAAGTCTTATGTTTATATGAATAATACATAAACAGTTATAGAAACAAATAAGTGAAAACAACTTAGGATATAGCTACTTTTGGCCACAATATTTTCCTAGAGGATACAAACAATTTTGGAAACAAAGTACTGATTGATGTAAAAAGTTATGGAACAACTTCTAACATTCAGACCTTTATAAATAGGTCCGTACCTTGGAAAAAAAAATCAAGTATATTTGAATAAAGGCCAGCCAACTTAACAGAAATATTCTGTGAGATCAATTTTATTGGGAAATGGATATAAACAGTTTTCGAACTCGCATCCTCAATTAAAAAATATTAAGTAAATAAGTGACTTTGAACAACTTTCAAATTTAATTGCAATGCCCCGCTCCTTACCTTCTTAATAATTACACCTGTTCTGAACTTCTCATACAAATGCAAATTGTTCCAACACAACTTGGAGGGTGGTCGCTTAATTTCAGCCGTCGCCATTCCTGTTTTGTTTTATATTCTAAGGATTCGCCGATTTTTGCAGAATCAATCTTTTGAGGCTCCGATTCTTGCTGGATTGATCCTACTTTACTGGTGTCGATTCGAATCGACAGATCGATCTTTTTGCTCAGATCGTGAAGGCCTATTTCTTGTACAAGTTTTTGGACCTAAGTTTGCTGCAGTTCCCGTTCAATTGCAACGGTCGTTTATTTGAATTATTTATCATACTTTATCTTTAAAATTCAATTGCAAGAAATTTTAGCAACGAAGGTGGTAATTTGCTTAATTAATCATTTTAAAAATCACATTTTTCAATTGAAACTGGAGCCAACTTCATTAGTCTGCTTCGAAAAGCACATTCACCAACAAATTTAAATGAGAGAGACAGCTTTGGAGAGCAGTGAAGGAGCTTACAACTACACCTGCCACAGTAGGTAGATTAAGTTGGCAACAGTTCAATTTAAACTTTGAATTATTTACTATGTTTTTGCAGCACTATATATTTAAAATGAAATTGGTAGGCAAATACACGATATATGAAGAGGAGGACTACATGCCCAAAAATGCATTTCCTTCAATAAATGCGAATTTCATTTTAAAAATAGCATGTAAATAAAATGATGGTTATTTTAATTGAAATGCAACCAACTTAATCTACCTACATGGCATTGTGTTGTAAAGCTCTCTGAATTAAATTTAAAGTTTAGTGCACACAGCGGTAATAATGCAGTTCTCGAAGTGCTCCTACCTTCGTGCTATTTACTTTTACAATTTTTAGTCATATGTTTACTGTCAAAAAAACAGCAACTTTTTCCCTCAGAAGTTATTTACCAACGTTATTATTCATAAAACGTTAAACAAATGGAAAATAATTCTCATAACTACTACGACGAAGATGAGGAAATTATTAATTGGGAAGCAGAAGCTGCATCAATAATTCGTGATGTTCAGGCACACGTTCGACAAATATTTGTATCTCAAACATTAAGTTCAAATAATTTTGAGATTTTTATTAATGTTAAAACCTTAGAGGACGAAAAGTATTGTGTTCGTGTATCAGGTTCCGGGTTTCAAGTAGTAGGAAAAGATTTCGATAAAACCGATCAATTGACGGATAATCCGGAGGACTACTTTGAAACTCCATACGCTCTGCTTGCATCTATTAGCCAAGGATACATTCAGTCGTTCGCAAATCGATTAACGCAGCAGCTTCAGAACACTCTGACATAGTTTATAATAAAACAAGTAAGATAAATAAAATTTTAAGATATTTATTGCGGAAAAGACTTTCGTTATTAAAATTCCTAAATCGACTGTCCTCCATAAGTGTCCTTCAGTATCGTAGCTTTCATTGAACTATGAGACTGCACATCTAGCTGTAGATGAAAATCGTTAAAAAATATCATGCGCATTCACATCGCAATTGGGGAAATGGGACAATTGTAATTCTGAACAAAAAATATGTTCGAAAACGGTTAAAAGTTCTTTAGAAAATTTGATACAGGGCATGCTCATTCTCAAAGGCACAGTACTAGTTCAAGCGTAAGGACTGGACTAGTTACGTGATTTCGGTTATCATTCCAAAAAGAAAGCTTTAAAAATAGCTCAAATCATAATGTTGCAAAAGTTTTGCATGAATTTAAGCAAAATTAAACGTTTATCTTAAGCCAGAAACTTTTTTGTCCCGCTCTGAACGTTACGCTTGTGAACGAAATAGTAAACTTCAATTTTAAATTTGTTACGATTAAAATTGAGGAATTAATTCTCCTCTCGTTTATAAGTTGTGGATACTCCAATAACTCTAGTTCCCTTAAACCCAATACACAATAATATTTATACCACCTCCGGTGTTCCTCAAGGCAGCCATCTAGGACCATAGCTTTTTATCATTTGCATCAATGATGTATCCTTAATTCTCCCTAATTCGAGAATTCTATGTTACGCTGATTACGCCAAAATTTTCCGCCTTATTTCAAGTGCGAATGACTGTGCACTAGCAATCTCTGACATAGACGCCTTTCATAATTGGTGTTCTACAAACTTCCTTGCTCTAAATATTAGCAAGTGCACTACTATTTCGTTCTCTCGATTAAGGAATCCAGTGCACTATAACTACACCTTAGACGGTAGCTCCGTGAATAAACTTGACAAGACAAAAGATTTAGGGGTCGTGCTAAATACAACCTTTTCATTTGACGACCATATCAACACTGTGGTAAACAAAGCTAATTCTGTCTAAGGAGTTTGATGACCCATATATAACTAAACTCCTTTATTTTACGTTTATAAGACCTGTTTTGGAGCATGCTAGTACAGTGTGGTCCCCTTTTTGTGTGACTCATGTTAATCGCATTGAGGCTGTACAGCGTAAATTCGTAAGATTTTCCCTTCACGGCCTTCCTTGGATCAATCCGCTTCGGCTGCCTCTTTACGCTGACCGATTAAAGTTTATTTCATTGGAGTCCCTTGGAAGTATACGCCACAACTCCAGAATTGTTTTTGACTTTGATTGCTTGCAAGGCGCGGTTAATTCCTCCGAACTGCTGGGGCTCTGTATTTATCAATTCCTACTCGCCCCCTGAGGAACCAATGCTTTCTGCATATTCCCCATCACCGCACTAATAATGGTATGCAGGAGCCTGTTACATCTGTCTCGTCTCTTTAATAATCGTTTTGAGTTTATTGATTTTCACTTGTCGAGACCTCAACTGAAGAATCAGCTTTGTTAGGGCCCTCTTTCTATTTCTTATGTAATTATATTGTTATTTTGATGTAGTAGTCAGTATTTGATGAATCTTAATAAATAAATAACGCCTAACATATTCTCTTTCTTTATCTCTCCTGGCAGATTATTATATAATTAAAACCCCCTGATATTAAAGAGTTTTGGGTTGCCGATGTATTACAATAAACCAATCTAAGATTCACGCAAGCGTTTCTAAGATCCCCAAGTATATCTTTATATCCAAAATCCATCTCGAGACTACTTCTTTCACGTACTGGCGCTGCATCTTACACTGTTGCGTTGCATGTAACAGGATTGGTTTCTCACGCAATCGGCTTCGCTGTTCTTTTACTGCATCGCTCAGAGTGCTGATTCCGGAGGACTTATACCAGGAAGTTCTTTCCCCTGAGATTTGGCCCCATTGTGCGTTAATTTGTCGCAAGAACTCCACTTGGCTCTACCGATGCGTCCTCAAAAAACGGATTGCGGAAATGTCGATCTATTATGCAAAGGTAGCTACGTACATCAAGTTAGCGGGACAACTTCGGGGAATCGAAACACGACTAGGCTCACTATTTTCCGTTATTTTGTCGTTAGTGAATGGCTGAAACAGATTTCCGATACGACTTAAATTACTGTAGTTATAAGCAGAGGTGGGAAGCAATGATTCCTTTTTGGAATGAATTACAGCTTAATTACAATTCCAAGAAATGATTACTTCGATTAGTTCCTAATTACACAAAGGAATTAGTAATTACGACTTCTAATTCCTAATTACAAAAATTAATTAAAGAATTAGACGTTTTAATTCTTTAAATTTTTTAATCATTAAATGATTGTAAATACCTTTGGAATTAAAAGAAGTAATTTAGTAATTAAAAATGTTATTCCTTAAATACTTTATATCACTTAAGTGTTGTGCATTATTATAAGCAAAATTTAATTTAATTTGATAAAAATTAATAGCATCAAAGTGTGCCTTAAGGAGGAGGACGAGCTGTTCAAAATTCTTGTCTGAGAGTTTAGATCTTCCAGTTCCAATGAACAATTCCTGCAAAAGAGAACAAACGTTCGTCTGGTGCGAAAGAAGGAAGAATGGCGGCCAATTTTTTAATATTGTTTGAATGGCATTGGGGAATCACAATGTCAGCATATGTAGGTTTTCTGTGTATGCTAAAATCTAAAGCGTTATTTTATTTACTAATTGTAATGTCTAAGAGATTTAATGTTTCACCCCCACGCTCTGCCGTAAATTTAATAAAAACAAAACAAAAACACTTAATTGTCGTTTTATGTATTTTTAATAGTCCGTATCATACCGGTGCTGTAGGGTTGCTATTTTTGACTTGGTATTTATCTTTACCATTCAATATTAAATCAGTTTTATTTATTTTGTCAATTAACATTAAATTTTGTCGTCGGATCACTATTTATCTATACATCTTTGCTAACGGATAAACCTGTTAGACCTGTGTCTTCGTCTTATAACTCGCCATCCCAAGAGGTTGGTAAAAAATTATGCTCTATATTACCTAACTTATTAAACTTTCAAAGTAAGTACACTATAAAAAATAGTTCAGAATTTGTGAATAAAATTAAAGGTATAAAGTTGCCGCCATCTATTCCCTTAGGTAAATTAAAAAGCTTGCTATATATTGAAATTAAAGTTCTATAATCAGGTAGAAGGTTTAGCAATCGTGTCCCCTTTATCACCGTTTCTGTTCAAACTGTGATATAGTAAATAAGGTTCTGTGTTGGTTCCGTTATGTTGACGACATCTTTTGTAAATAGACAATTAAGTGTTCTTGTTAAGTTTTTAAATAATTTAGATAATAATATTAAATTTACGGCAGAGCGTGGGGGTGAAATTAAACTGTAAAGTTAACGTTCCTAAAAAAAATCTGAGTACAGCTTTGCAGATTAGAAGTCAGATGTCTTAGTTGCTTGATAAAGCCTTAGAAAGACGAAACATATGTCGCAGCTCGTATCAAAATAAAAGTTATCTGTAGAACATAAAACAAGTGTGGTTTCATTTCAAAAATGGTGAAAAAGTTGTTCTATCAAGTGCCTTCAAAATATTCAATCGAATTGATTAAAACAAATTTCCATCTATTTATGAATTTATCAGAAGGAAGTGACGTATTAAAAATTTTAATCAATATACATATAAGACAAAGAAAGGCAAACATTTTTAAGTAAGATGCTAGGTATTAAAATCAGGACCGTAAAACAAATAATCGTTAAGAGATTCGAACGCCCCTTCAACTTCAGACACATCAAGAGCAAGACACCCAAGTCTTAACGGGGATTCATTCCACACTTTTAAAAGAAATACTGTAAACAATAATTAGAATAATTCGACTTAAAGTAATCAACGAAAAGATTGTAACACTCCTAAATATTCCCTGATATGCACCGACTTCAAAATGCCGTAATAGATATAAAATTAAAAGTAATTTTAAGCATTTTAACGCTTTTTCTGAAGTCGGTTCAACTGTTTTTTTTTTAAAAAAACTATTTTTTTTCACTTTTTAATGTCTTCATATCTACCACTCGAAATATACTGCTCGTAAGAATAAAGCAATTTCAAAAGTTGCAGAGGTAGTGCATTCAAAAGGATGGAAACAGAATTATCCAAATCCGGCAACATATTACGAAATTAGTCAAGGTCACCCTTTCATACCCTGACCTTAGAAAATTTCTTAACATGACCCCAGTGCGCCACCGGACTCTATACGGCAAGAGAGAATTATCGTAGTCAAAGAATCATCGTTGTCACTTTAAATACAAAATTGTTATCATTTATCCATCGGGAAACGTATTCTGTATAACAGAATCATAGTCATCAAAATCGGTCTATGCCTTATGAAGCTAAGCGCAGCTCATCCTCCAACTCTCACCACAAGCCAAAAATTTTGTCAGTGTACAAATAGGTACTCTATGCATTCAGAATCATCTAAATCAGTCCTCGTGTTACAAAGTTAGGTTGTTCCTCTCCCAACCCCAACCATAGGTCAAGAATTGTCCATATCGTTGTCTGAAGAGGAATGCCAGTGGACGATTGTTTAGATCCAACAAAAGTCCAAAAAGCCCGGAAGTTAGATTTAATATCCCCTTCTACATTACAAATATAAGGTCTGTCTGTTTACTTTTCTGTAGAAAAGCGTGGGTAAAAACTAAGTAAAAATGCTGCTCTTGCGGTGGAGGGGATGAAAATGCGAAAGTTAACAGACGCTTTTTGAGTAAATTGGTCGAAACTGAGGAACTGTAAAAGTAAATTTCAGTGCAAAAATCAGTGCGTTTACAAGAAATCGTAAAAATAAACAAAAACTAATAACAATTTACTAAAAAAGTTTTTACTTAAACTTTTATATATAAGCAGTAACTTGCCAAATATCAATCAGCTGTAAGTTGTCAACCATTAAAGAAGAAGGAGAATTCTGCCAAAATTTGGTCCACACTCATCATAGCGTGTGGTGTAAAATTTGGGTAAAAGGGGATTTTACTCAACTGTCAAATTTTTTCAAGTCCAAAAGTAAACAGACGCAGTGCAGGCGAAAACTTTCTGTTTTGCGAAAAACTTTCGTGTAAACAGACAGACCTCTAATGTCTAAAAAGAAATCTGTGAAGAAAATTACACTTCTTTCTTAACCTGTTATTAATTAGAATTAACCCTTTTAAATCAAAGGGCACACTTCTCAAGCAGAAGCCTAGAATCAATTGACCTATTCGCCAGAATATAGTAATATATTGAGGCGAATGAGGCTCCCACACCAACATGCAAAAAAAGAGAAAAAAAAACATTAATAAACAAAAACTAAATCACGCCCACACACAACAATCAGGAGTGCACGGACAACAGAGAACGCATCAGCAAATCCTTAGTAAGAGTCAGGTCAAAAACAGGGTACATATTCACGGACCGAGAGTGAACAACATGCAGTAAAGGCAATCTGCTTAAGCTATACGGGGTATACCTATAAGAAACCATATCTGCGAGAGTGCAAGAATCTATGCTCGAGTTCAAAAGCTGGTGAATAAAGTCTAGGTCAGCAAATCTACGTCGTTCTTTCAACGAGTGCATATTAAGCAATCGGAGGCGATCCACAAGGAGGAAGCCTGAGTGGATCAGTCCACGGAAGGTCTCTCAGTGCGAACCTTAAAAAGTTCCGCTGCGCCGACTCAATACGACTAGAATGAACAGCATAACAGGGAGACCAAACCTGAGATGCATACTCGAGAATTGGCCTAACCAAAGAGAAGAATAAGTGAATTAAGGTCTTCCGATCAGAAAATTCTCTTGACCACCGCTTTACATAACCCAGAACTGAATTACTCTTAGAAAAAATGTAGTTAATGTGCAGAGTGAAATCAAGTTTACGATCAAGCTTCAGACCAAGGTCAGTAATTGACTGCATGCCAAAGATAGTAGTTTCCGAAAAGATATAATCAAAGCCTAGAGAATGACACTACCTCACATTTATCCAAGTTAAGCTGCAGGCCATTAGATCCACACCAGTTCATGAATGTATTTAAATCATCCTGAATGCAAGAAGAATCATAACTGTTTCTAAGGCATGAGAAAATCTTCATATCAAATGCGTAGATTAAAACTTTGGAGTGCTTAATCAGAGGGATAATAATATCGTAAATGGCAAGAATAAACAGCAACAGCCCCAGATGGCTACCCTGCGGTACACCAGATGAAGCCCTAATGACTCGAGATAAAGTATTACGGAAATATACTCGGTATGTCCTATCCTTTAGGTAAGAGCAGATCAAGTCGAGCAATAAAGGCGGAAAACTCAACCTTTAAAGTTTAGGCATAATCACAGAGTGAGGGAGCTTATCAAATGCCTCGCTAAAGTCGGTGTAGACGCAGTCAGTCTGCAGACCATGTTGAAAGACAGAAATTATGTGGGATGTAAATTCAAGCAGGTTAGTTGTCGTCGATCTACCAGGAAGAAAACCATGTTGATTAGATAAGATTAACCCCTTACACTGCCCAATAAGCTGTGAATATATAACAGATTTGAACAACTTGGGTATGGAGGAAAGCTTCGCGATTGGCCTATAATTTGTTATTAAATTTGTATGCCCCTTTTTATAAACAGGAATTATAAAGGAGCTCTTCCATAACGTAGGAAATTGACCGGCCGGAAGAGATTTTTTGAAGATGAGTTCCAGTGGAGTGAGTAATGCATCAGAGCAGGATCTCAAGAATGCAGGTGGAACACATTCTCATTCTCAGCCTGTAAGGTATTTTGATATCGTAAATATTGGTTGTGCGCTTTATTCTTTGCGTTCTTTAACCTGATTTAGCCTCTGTTAAACGTGATCTTGCGCTGAAATATCACTGTATTCCCCAACAACAATTTATGTAGTGCATAATGTAATATTGTCTACAAGGCGCCTAAATTAGCTATCATCTTCCCAACGAATAGAGTGTGCAGATTCCGCTTAAAGATATAGTTTAAAGTCTCGCAATTTCTGTACATGGTGTTGGACCAGTTACAAGTTTAATAAACAAGATTTTTACTTAACAATACAAAATATTGAAAGAAATTAAATTTGATTTCTGTTTTCGATTTATTTATTTAGGATTCATCAAATACATGAAAGGAACAAAGAAACTTAAAGCTAAATATAAAGGAGATTAAACTTTAACTAGGCTGACCCATCAATTGGCATTTTATTAAGCCTTCTGACAAGGGAAAGTCCATATGATCGTAAACTGAGTTGAAGATACTGGACTTATGTAGCTGTAACTGGCTCATTCAGTACATAGTTAGTACGGTAATGCGAAACATGGAGGAAGTCGTGATTCCTCAACGAGCGTAATGGTACTGATATATTAAATCATTTTAGCAATTCAGGAGAGTCAACAGCCCCCGTCAGACATTCGAACGTAAAACAGTTCTGGCGTTATTTCGTCTAGTTTCTAGGGAGTCCAAAGATAACAAACTAAGTCTATCAGCGTAAGGCGGTAAAAGACGATCATTCTTTTTTCGACTTGATACATAACAATCAAAAGGCTCAAGAGCCTTGTACAAAGATTATAGAAGGATGCAAACAAGATAGGCTTATAACTAAGTTGAGGCAATATCAGATTACAAATAGAAAGGAGTTAACTGAGTTCAATCCCTATGTTAACCAGATAACGTCACTAACCCTAGGATAACACTAAAGCTAAGCAATGTGCGATGCTAAATATTTAACTTAGTCTAATCACTATGCTAACTAAGCAAAGTACCTAATTCCAGAGTAACACTACAGCTAAATTATAGGTAATGCGAAACATCCGTACATCGACCGCAAACCCCATTCCGATCATTGTTCCATGAAGGATTATGCAGAGCAAACCTTAAAAACCTTTACTGTACGGACTCAATGCGTTTAACATAGACCCCGTAAAAAGGAGAACACGCTGGGCTAGCATATTCAATAATTGGCCTAACAAATGTACAATATAGAATTCTAGTGATATAGGGATCGTTAAACTCCTTAGACTAACTCTTTATGAAGCCCAAGGCAGCATTAGCCTTACCAACAATAGTATCAATGTGATAGTCAAAAGAGAATCGAGTATTATGTAAGTCTTTGGATTTGTCAAGTCTATTTAAAGTGTATTTATCCATGGAGTAGCTAAACAGCCGAGGATTTCTTTTACAGGAAAAGGACATGACAGTGCATTTGGACACGTTTAAAGGGAGGGAGTTGATGGAACACCAGTTGCAGAAGGCGTCCAAGTCAGAGTTCAGGAGATCGCAGTGAAGATTATTCGCGATTCAACGAAATAGCTTGGCATTATCAGCATAACATAAAGTTTTCGAGTGCGATGGAATTAGGGATACATAATTGATGTAGGTATTGAATAACAAAGATAAGATAAAAGATTTCCGAAGTTAGTTAAGAAAATCTTAAATAAATATAAAGTGGAACTTACTTGATTAGTTTTTGCGTCAGACCTCTGTACACTTCTTGCGGGAACTTGCACTTAATAAAACTAATTTGCTGTTTGAGTGAAAATTACTATTTGAATTCAATTTTAAAATCCCATCGCCGACAGAGAAGTTTAATTTAGGCAATTTTGCAATTTGAATTCAATAAAATAAAACGGCATAGATTACGAAACATAAATGTAAAAGCTTTTCGCAGCTTTTATCGAAATGGAAATTGAAAGCTTTCTTGCGAAGAATTTAACGACTCCGGAGAGAAGGAAACAGTTGCTCTCCAGATTTCAAACTTGTCTGTAAGGTGAACTTCTGTCGTGCCATCGGTCTGGATAAAAAAGAATTCCTTGTAGAAAAGTGTTTTTTAATATATTTCTACTAAAATCGCATATAATAAGTAATCCTTAGCTAGCAAACGTGATTATAATTGGAATTGTCAAGGTATCTAGGTGGTCGCCAAATTTGTGAGTTGTGTCAGGAAAGTGCTGGGTAAAAAGTGATTAGTCGACTTGTGCGCGTTGCAAAGTTTTAATATTTGACATTTCTGCGGCCATCCATTGAGAGTATTTTACTATTTAACGTGAAATCTAACGAAAAGTGTTTAAAATTTTGTGTGAACATCAGCCAAGGATTAAATGTTAGCATAAACGTCAGGCAGTGAGGTGAGTTTTGAAAGATTATCGCATGTGGAAAGATTTGCAGTCGCGATTCTGAGGGGAGAATCACAGATAAGGAAATAATTGATTTTACTCAACCATCAGCAAAGTTGCACCCCCGCTGGTTGCAATCCCTTACCTTGACTTGATAGCGCTTGGATAGTTTAATGTCGAGCTCCATTCAAGAACTCACAAGCATCATGTCATTGTCTGTCTTATCTCATGCCCCCCTAGAGAGATGCCTCTACGTACATGATATTTTCTTGAACTTGCTCCCAACAAAAATCCTCCAGATTTAGTAGTTCCTTGTAGTGCCCGACATGCTATAGAGATACATACTTGCTCCAGACTAGATAAACAGCCCCTCCTCTTAATGAATCTCTGATGTCTTGCTATTTTTATGACCTTCAAGTGATGGGAATTTTATCTGTACCGAGACTCCCCGGAACAATTCTTGTTGTCATCATTAGCAAGTTATCGTGAGTTAGAGAATATCTTGTCAAGCAACGGCGTGAAAATTTAATTACTACTACAGTAAGTATTACAACAGGTCAGAAATTGAAACTGTCAACTCTTTTTTTTTTATTGGATCTTTGCGCTTACCCCTCAGGGAGACAATTTTCTATGTAGTGCAATACTTGACCCTGGGAGTAGTTCTATCTCGGTTTATCGGTCCGGGGATTGATTTATCGACGTTTTGTGGTATAACAAATATTACCCCAAAGCCAGAGATATCGTTTTTTTTTAATCACGGATAGAACTCGCATCCACCCATGAAGAATTCATCAACCGACACCTCTGGCAGAATTTGTGGTTTGTTTTCAATTTTGTTTATTTACTCACGGTCTGAGCTGTCGCCGAACGGAGCGCGCTATTTTATTTTTAACATTTTGCAATAGGAAATGTCTCAATGGAAATCATAAAAAGAGAAATTCTGTGCGTTCTGGTGCGGAATCCATCTCAAGGTCACATGCATTTCACTCAGCGCGTTCATGCGCACTTTTCACACTTATTGCATAATTTACACGGCAAGAATTATGTGGGATAAGGTCCTTTTTGCGATAATTACGAAATCCGCTGTGGAAATAGTGAAAATTTCTCAAAAAATTTTCATCCTCCAATGCTATTTTGCAGTTTGGGGACGTTTCTGACTTGAACTTTGCTTGCAATTATTTTGCATTTTTATTTTCGAGCTTTTAAGAAAAACTGATTTCAATTCCAGGGTTATTAGCATAAAAGTGGAAATGTTTGCACTACTTGGGATTACAAGAGCCACAAGCTTCGAGGATACGATTTCCCTTGACTGCTCTTAAAAAATGTAAAGGTCGAGGTTCAGCGTATACAGAAGTTATGTAAAGTGCTCTGTGCAATTTTAAAAAAATTAACTCATTTTATATTTAATGCAAAGTATTAATTTTTTTTAATTAAAAAAAAGTTCAGAAATAAATTTGCTATGCTCCAATGTTTCACCATCATAATGTGGAGATGAATCTGAAATGATTTAAACGTTGTATGTTAATTAGGTCACTTTAAATAAAACAATATATTCCATAAAATGAGGAAATCGATGCACTTCTTCTTCGTTCCATTAAAGAAGAACAGCCATTAAATTTGCGTCATCTCAGAGAAGAGGTTTTTATATTCTTCTAGTTCTGTTTCAAGAGTTGTATAGTTTTTTCCACGCATCATGATTTTAATTTAACGAAATTAAAAATCGTATGGCGTGAGGCAAATTTTTACCAGGATATGCATCGGGAGTACTGCCTCGCTAGAAAATATCGACTTCAAACCTTGTCCTATCCTGTAAGGGGTTAAATCTCTTTTTAAAAAACAGGTCAAGTATGAATGTTGTTCATGCGCTGTTCGTTTTGGACTTACACCATTTAATCAATCTCATTTTCTTTATTAAAATAATATTCTTTTAGCAATAACGTAAACGTGCCTATCTCCGACCACCCTCCTAACTCCGACCACTTTTTATTTTTGTTAATAATAATTTTTTGGAACATATAATTGAGTTGAGGTTAATTGGAACATATATTTATGTTATAATATTGTAAATAACAAATAGTTAACTTGTGTACTTTTAATTTAATGTAATGATTTAGAGTGAAAAATTTATTCATTAAAAAATCATGTCGAAATCCTTGAATTTGGAGGTCTTATTTTTTGCATTTTTCAAATAATTGTCAAGCTTAAGAATAAATATATTTAATGTTTTTGTATGTATAAATCTTGTATGTATAAATATATAATCTTAATTACTATTATAGTTTGGTCATATCCAGGATCGTCCCGCAGCCTCCATTGCTTTGCCCATTATATCTCGTCATATTATCATGAATGGTAAAAGGGAACTTAAAAAAATGGACTTTTCTTTTGGTCCTGATGGTATTCCACCTGCATTCTTGAGATCCTGTTCTGATGCCTTACTCCCTCCACTGGAACTTATCTTCAACAAATCTCTTCAGGCCGGTAGATTTCCTACGTTATGGAAGAGCTCCTTTATAATTCCTCTTTATAAAAAGGGGCATAGAAACTTAATAACAAATTATAGGCCAATCGCGAAGCGAAGAAGTGTAAAAGGATAATCTCATCTAATCTGGTATCTCATCTCATCTAATCAGGTAGGTCGACAACAACTAACCTGCTTGAATTTACATCCCGCATTATCTCTTCATTCCAGCAAGGTCTCCAGACTGACTGCGTCTACACCGACTTTATTAAGGCATTTAATAAGCTCCCTCATTCTGTGATTATGCTTAAACTTGAAAAGTTGGGTTTTCCGCCTTTATTGCTTGACTGGATCTGCTCTTACTTAAAAGATAGGACATACCGAGTATCTTTCCGTAATACTTTATCCGGAATTGTTAGGGCTTCATCTGGCGTACCGCAGGGTAGCCATCTGGGGCCGTTGCTGTTCATTTCTGCCATTGACGACACTGTCCCTCTGATTAAGCACTCCAAAGTTTTAATCTATGCAGATGATATGAAGATTTTCTCTTGCGTTAGAAACAGTTATGATTCTTCTTGCATTCAGGATGATTTAAATACATTCAAGAACTGGTGTGGATCTAATGGCCTGCAGCTTAACTTGGATAAATGTGAGGTTGTGTCATTCTCTAGGAACCAAAATCAGCTCGTCTTTGATTTTACCTTTGCGGAAACTAATATCTGTCGCGTGCAGTCCGTTACTGACCTTGGTCTGAAGCTTGACCCGTAAACTTGATTTCACTCTACACATTAACTACATTGTTTCTACGAGTAATTCAGTTCTAGGTTATGTAAAGCGATGGTCAAGGGAATTTTCTGATCGGAAGACCTTAATTCACTTATTCTTCTGGTTAGGCCAATTCTCGAGTATTCATCACAGGTTTGGTCTCCCTGTTATGCTGTTCATTCTAGACGCATTGAGCCGGTGCAGCGGAATTTTGTTAGGTGCGCACTATAAAACCTTCCGTGGAATGATCCACTCAGGCCTTCCTCTATATGGGGATCGCCTCCAGTTGCTTAATATGCATTCGTTGGAAGAACGACGTAGAGTTGCTGACTTAGTCTTTATTCACCAGCTTTTGAAATAAAACGTATGGTTTCTTATAGACATACCCCGTATAGCTTAAGGAGATTGCCTTTAATGCATGTTGTTCATTCTCGGTCTAACTATGGTATGCATAGCCTATAAATCGCATGTGTAGAGCCGTGAATATGTGTCCTGTTTTTGACCTGACTCTTACGAAGTATTTGCTGAAACGTTCTCTGTTGTCCCCGCACCCCTTATTGTTGTGTGTGGGCGTGTTTAGTTTTTATTCACTAACGATTTTTGCATGTTAGTGTGGGAGCCTAATTCGCCTCAATATATTGTTATATTCTGGCGAATAGGTCATTCAATAGGGGTGGGTCAAGCTGGCACTGTCACATACTAAAAATTAAAAAAGCGACACGGCAAAATAATGTGCTCTTTATGGGCTAATTTTGTGCCCAAATAAAAAATGTTGTGCTCGATAATTAACGCGGCAAATTACAGTTGTAATTTCCAGTGCCAGCTAGCGGCAAGCTAGCACTGCCTCTCCCTGGCAGGGTTATACTTGGCCTTGGATAAAAAATGACAGCGTTAAAATTAAGTGCTATTTATGTGCTTTAAAATAGCCGGGACCGATTTTCGAAAAAATCATCCCTTACAAAAAAAAAAACAACCCCTATAAGAAATTGATCATTCTATGTCCGCGGGCAAGTGAGCTTTTAAGCTTTAATTAATTCGTATATGCACTTGTTGAACGAATTGAAAATTTTAGGAGCTATTATTCTTAAAGAAAAGAGGAATTGTCGGAAGAAAAAAGCAGCTTACCGAAAATGGTGACACTATACAGGGTGCGCCAAAAAATTACTGTCCTAATGATCTTTCCAAAATTGTTAAATATGTTGACCTAACATCTATAAAATTACAGATGCTGCGAAACTGAAAAACTGCGGTCACTTAGAATTCAGTCTTTTCACAAATTTTCTCTGAAATACATGTAAACTTGTTGTTTTTTTAATTTTAATTAAATTGCCCATCTTATTATCTTTGCAAAAAGGTACAACATATCAAGATGGAGAGAGGATTAGGAAAACCGCTTCCTTAGAAGTAGTTAGGAAATTCATACAATAAATAAAATGTCGAAGAGAAAGGGTCGAACATGTTTGTTTAGGGTTCACAGGGTACTAGTTTACTATACTATTGTCGCTTAATTATTATTATCGCTGGGTTGAGTAGATTAAAACATAAAAATAAAATAGTCATGTGGATACCGTGAAAATTGCAAATTTATGAAATTACCTTGTAATTTCCAAACAGTTGAGTTTCCCCCTCCCTTGTCATACAATTTTTTGTTATTAAAATTTTAATTAAATTTTAAAATTTAGAATTTTTGTAATTTGATAGTACAATTCTTCACGAGTATCTAGTTAAAATTTAAGGTCGATTGGAGCAGAGCAGTGTTAAAACTTTAAAGATTTAGTTTTTCAAAGTCGGTGATCACTGTAACTCAAAAACTACTCATCCGATCCTTCTCAAATTTTGCACACTTCTTTTATACATAAATTACGATTTAACAACGTCGAGATTTTGTATTTTTTATTATTATAATTAATTTTATAACAATAAATTCGCCGATTTTTATCAATAAATTTTCATAAATTCAAAAAATTCGTCTTTTTTTACTTCTAAAAATTGAAAAATCAATCAAATAAACAAAATCTCGAAGTTATTACCTTGAGAAACTCATAAACTAACGAAATCTTTTACTTTTTTGTCAACAGATGATCCAGTAATGAGTTATGATGATCACCGCAAAGTTTTTTTTCCAAAGTATCCTTTTATTTCCTGTCAGTCGCTCAATTCACAATATTTTTACCTAAAAATTTAACAGAAGATTCTTGAAAAGTTGTACTATTATGTTCTTAACTTAAAAATGAATTTATATTTACCATTAAATTAACCCCCCCCCCCCCCCCCCCCCCCCCCCCCCTAATGAATTAGAAATAGTTTCCATAACCGTTACGCGTACTTTTACGGTTGTGCACTTTTTCATACTTATAACAGTGAGAGTTATATTTGAATCATAACAATTATCGAATTTGTGGGACATTTGTTTCCAATTGGTCAAAAGTGGTTAATGGATGTTCAATCCTATTCAGTAATTAAAAGGTGTAAATATCGGTAAGTTTAGCAATTTTGTGTGTCCTTTTAATTACTTTCGTAAAAGGGTTTTAAAAATGTCACAAAACTTTCTGTGACAGTCCTTATAATGCGAACATTAGAGTAATAATGACAACCTGAATCACATTAATAATAAATACAGAAATCATAATGACTGCCAGTAATGATGTCAGCCGGATTTTCTGGGCTGTGTTCCAAAACATGAATGCAGCTATATCCGCAGTTGGTCGCAGTCATTGAAATAATTGTGTCAAATTGCATGGAGTTAACTACAACTACTTGAGGTTTAGATCCTATGTCAATGTTAACATGACAACTGCCAATACTGATTTAAAAATTAAATTTGCAACTTATACTACATGCACCCTATCATTACATTTAATGCATCAATTGTCCAGCTCCTTAACTTAAAATCTCTCAGTATACATAAATCATAAATTATTATTTTTTAATTTGTAACTCTCGATATTTGACAGTTAACTTTGTGTAACTGCGGCCAAGTCTCCTTCGAAGCAGTGTCAAAAATGGCTGACCTTCACTTTTTGGCACCCAAAAAAGTTGGCCACTACGACGGCATTTAGCTGATTGCAGACTTTTGGAACGATCACAGTCACCTGCAGTAAACTGCAGTCGTATTCTGGAACGTAGCCCTGATATAGAAAAATCGTTACTGATGCGTAGTGGGGATACTGTCATTAATAATTACAGCTGTCAAAGCGCGCATCATTACTGAATTTTCTTTTAATTTTAAGATTCGACATTTCTTAATTTTTTTTAAATTGCCGTCATCATAGGCAACTATTTTGTTATCTGCTCTGCATCTATTACACAGTAACGAACTGTAAATCTTCTCAATCTAAATTTTTTTGATCAGTCAAACGTTACCGTAAGTTAAAAATTAGAATATCAACTTCATTAAAACAAGTAGAATAGAACAAAATGATGGATAGACTTAGTGACAATGAAAGTTTTTAAGGCATTTTAGAAAAGAGGAAACGACAAGGACGACAGACGAATCAGAAGGGACCCCACCCGGATGGGCAGAAACCTTGGAGGCCAATTCCCCAACCTCCGTCGTGACAGAAGAAATGAGCTCAGAGACCCTGGAGACAGAGGTTGACCAGGACTCAAAGTCACCTCTTAGACGTTTGAGATCCCGCCGAATGTCGTCCAGGGCCGGCATGATTGGAATGAAATTATTACTAGGGGAAGAGGATGACTGGCCACGATACAGATATGCAATTTGGAGATCATCAACAAAAGCAGTGAGGGTAGAGAACTTAGAATTGAGCTCATTAGATTTAATGAAGAGGGTTTCAGAATTGGCGCGCAGAGACTCAATAGAGCTAATGATATTGTCCAGTTTGTCATTAAAAAGGTTAACGTCTTCGGATAGTTGTTGGATGATGGCAAGACGCTGGGAAAACGAGCAAATCTTGTCCGCCACAATGAAGAGGTTTTTGAACAGAGAAATAATACATATTCGCCACCCGTTGTTGGTTCTCCAGAAAATCGAAAAGTGTAATAGAAATTAAGCCAGACGCCCAGATCCTTAGTCTTTGTAAGTCTATTGAAAGGAAAGCCATCCATGGTGAAACTAAATTGAAGTGGAAAAATTTTTGGAGATAAAGACATCGATGTGCACTTACCATCTACAAGCTTTCAACGATCACAGCGAGAAGCAGAGGTTAGTGGAGAAAAAATGAAAGTCAATATCCAGCAATTATACAAGCCTTTAATAAGTATGGAAATCTGATTCAGTTAAGAGCACATCAACAGTGGCAGGAGTAGGAGTAGTACTCAAGAAGCTAAAGAAAATTCTACCTTCCGAAGAAATAATTCCACACTCATGGAAACACCGGTAGGATTGGATGTCATCCTAGGGGCCGATGTGGTCGGAGCTATCCTATTATAAAATGTTTTGCGGGGAGTACCAGGGTCTCCGTTAGCATAGCAGACAGAATTGGGTTGGATTTTGTCTGAAGTAAGAAATAACGTAATGTCACGGAGGACAATTCAGTGTTTCATATCAGAAGTAGATACATATCAGCAAAGAATTCCCTAGATTCTGGGACAGTGAAGAAATACAGCGTGACCAAATCATGACAAGCAAAGATGTAGCATGCGTTGGTCTATTTTAGAGGAATGTGATTAATGAAATACCAGCTTTAAAAGGCGTCCGAGTCAGAACTTAAAAGAAGGCAATCACTAATGTTAGAAATGTTGCGGAATATCTTGGCATCTTTTAATATTTGACTGCGACAAAATCGATAGTATATCAATGATGTAAATGATGAATAACAATGGCCCGATGTGAGAGCCTTGCGGTACCGCAAAAGTGTTTAAAATGATATTAGACAAAGCTCCACAAAAAGAAACACGCTGAATACGATTAGATAATTACAAATGAATCCAATTTCCCAACTACCCCAGCTTTTGAAAAAAAATCCGATGATTTATTCTGTCAAATGCTTTGCTGAAGTCAGTCAAAAAGCATTCGACTTGCTTACCACCTTCAATTACAAAGATACAGAAATTAGAAAATTCTAATAAATTCGTGTTTGTTGATTTACCTGTTACTAAGCCATGATAGAAGTGCTGCAAGAACGGCTTGCAATGACAGTAAAAAACAATTGAATAACAGCCTCAAAAGTTTTGGAGATATAGCAAAGATTAGCAATAGGTCTATAGTTCGAAATTTTGCACTTACCCCTTTTTTTTTGTTGAGAGGAATAAACAAGGAGACCTTCCAAGCTTTCGGGAAGGCACCACAACTAGTTGACATATTAAATAAATAACAGAACAGGAACAAGAGAAAGATTAAAAGAAGAACAGAACAACATGAAGCACAGGATGATGACTCCATTCAGAAACAAGGTCGTCTACGCCTTACCAGTGTATCATTGATATACTATTCAAGTTGATCCTTGAGAGCAAAGATTGTTGGCTCAATAATAGACATATCTTTGAAAAGGGATCGCTGGTTTGGTACACGGATGGATCCAAGATGGAAGACAGAACGAGCATCGGGGTCTACGGACCAAGATTAAGGCTGCACAAATCGCTCCGTTCTGCACCAAGCATCTTTCAAGCAGAGATACATGCCATCGAACTCTGCGCACGTGAAATTACTAACAGAGGCATACGCGGTGCTAAAGTATATATTATGTCCGACAGTCAGGCGGCACTCAAAGCTTTGGGATCCTACACCTTTGAGTCTAAAATCGTCTGGGACTGTCTCACTGCAACGAGGCGAGGAACCTTAAATGATCACTAGAAATGCTGCAGGTGTGCGCCAAGCCCGAAGAGCGAGGCTATCTATAAAGAGGTGAAACTTCGAAATACCTGCAAAATACTTCGTCGATAGTTGTTCTCGATCTTGTAGTCGATATTGTTTGATCATTATTCAGCTCCTTAACGTATACATTTGTTTTGATTGGGCCTGTTGTCACGAAAGGTGATGATTTCTGGTCAGCTGGTTGAAGTCCGCTTTGACGTAAGTTTCATCATCAGCAGCAGTCGAATTTCGCAAGGAAATTTTCATACAAAATCCGAGTCATGTGAACTTGGCACCCTTTTTTTCAACATTTTTAGAGTTTCCGGTAGAACTAACATAGTTCTGGAGTTCTAGTGCATAAATCGATAGAGAAAGACAAGTTTTAGAGTTCCTGATAGGTTTTAGCAATAGTTCCGGCGAATTCGCAAAGTTATGCAGGAAAAAAAATTGCATTTTTTTTCGAAAAATGTTACACAAAATGTTTTATTGAGTTCTGAATAGCAACGAAATAGTTCTCAGGGATGCTGAAGTTAGAACTCCACTTCTTGGCTGACCTCCATTTTCACTACACAAGAACTTTGCATTTCATAGCTTGCAAGATAGGTGGTTGGTTTTTTTTCTGAATCAGTCTTTATTATTGGTATTTTATCTCAACTATTGTAAAATAAAATCAATGATATGACTATTTCTTTCTTATTTGATGATATATACAGAGCCACAACAAGAATCGTTTAACCATACTTTTCACAGTATATCGTGATGCACACGTATTCGCAGACAAGGCGTTCATTTGATTTGACGTAAAATCTATGTAAGTAGTGACAGCAGCTTTTCTATCGTAGAATTATGATAGATGGCCATGGCAACTACATCAGTTCTCTCTCACGTCTGGGCTTTTGAATTTAGACCCCCAATTTAAATTAGACTCATCCCTCTTTTTTTAATTTTGTACCAGAGTCTAAGAAACAACTAATATTGTTATGAGCGTTTCACTCCTCGTAGCGCTCTTATTTTCCAACATGCAAACTTATCCTACCGCGACAAAAGAAGTTTCACTTCAAAAATAAAACGAGATAAGACATCGGTTATCATTTACCGAAGATTGTGACAGATCTAGTCCCAAAATTTACAATAACAAATGGGGGAGTAACATGTAACAATTACGAAAACCCCCGAAAGTTACTGAGATAATTAGAACCGTACGATTTTTTTTGCAAATTCCTGGTCGTTCTAAAAAGGAATTGTTTATGGAGCAAATATCTAGCCCAAAGCACGACGTAAAGAAACACTTTTCCTTTTCTAAGTTTCTAGTTCAAGAAAAATCGAGTTACGCCAGTAAGTGGTTTTTTGCTCTTTTCAATTGAAGCTCTACTTGCACTCGACCAGCAACCAGCCGCCATAATCAAGCCATCTGGTTCAGTACTCTTATACAAGTGCAGATACGAAAATGTCCGATAAGCTCGGAAATTATTAAAAAAAAGTTTGATAAAGAGAAAAAGCTTTAAAATATCAACCGCCCATTCTTCAGCCATCGCTGGTTGTTTTGGATCAGAGATTACACTTTCCCCGGTCTATTTCGGTAATTGGTAGATCGCTCGGAAATAAAGGAAATCGCAAGAAAACTTCAGTTTTGCTAATGTTTACGTTTACATTAGTCGAAAATTGGCTCTAAGAGCGCTTTCGTAACATTCTTGCTATTCTGTGCGCGTTGATTTGATATCGTAATCGCAACAGTGAGTTGGTAAATATTTTGGCAAAATTAATTTGGCGGGGTTCGCTTTTCTTTTGGGCTTTCAAATTAATTTTCTTAAAGAATGTTGTCTTGGAATTGAACTACAGCTTTTGGGTAAATTTCCCCTGATCAGTAAGTTTATAATTGAAATTTCTACGGCCAAGGGAGTGAAATTTGCGTTTTGTTTGAATTCTTAAAGTATTAAAGGTTTCTTATTATTTTCAAGTCAATGAAATTACAATTAATGGGGGAACAGGGACTGTCTCACAACAAAGCAGAAAAGTGATTTGTTCATAGGTAAATTATTTCCCAGTTTCACAGGTAAAGTAAAAATTTAACTGAAACTCCTCAGGCAAAAAAGATAGTTATAGATTTAAAACCCTGTCCAGAGCATGACGGGCCACGCTTATTGTAGGGTTCCGTAGCCGTTAACTTAGTCGGCTATATCTCGTAAATTATAGTATTTGACTCTAGTCAGTCGTGTTATTTTTAAAAGTAATTTCAAACTATGTGCTAATATCCTAGATTTTTTTAGATTTTTCCAAAATCGCTTTCAGGGTGATGTTGTGGTTGACACTAAACTTACCTAAAACAGCCACTCTGGAGCCGAATATTTAAAAAAAATGCTTAAGAAGCCTCAGCATGATTCCCTTTTCAATTAGTTAAGAATACATTTTTTTTATCCCCACCCTATATAGGTGAGGTACCCTCCAAAATATTAATAGATATCTTTGTAGCGGATATAATTTTCTATATTCTACCAAATTTCAGCGCTGAAGTCCTAATAGTTTCTGAATAAAATGAAAGAAGGACATAGCAAAACTATAACTGTACCTAACATCCTAATGCTTATTTTAATCGCTAAAGCTAAGGCTGTTCGTAAAATCGTTGCTTTATTTTGCAATTTTTTAACGTAACAGCTGTTCAACGGATTAACCGAGCATGAAAATAAAAAAGTAACTCAAAGTGAAAACGCATTTAAAATATAGCTAATCTGATTTGATGGAATCATAAAGCAAATCGTTTTAGTTCAAATTAAAAGTAGTAGCGCGTTTTATCAAATGTTGTGATTTTAATTTACAGCTCAGCGATTGCAGCTTTTAAGTAGCTACAGCAAATACAGCCATAGAAATAAATCTGTGGCCATTGGTGAAATAAATATAATTATATTTTAGCTCCTACTCACTAAAAACGAAGCCTCCAGTATTCCTTAGTCCATGCTTTTAATCATGACCTACCCACGGCTCACGAGAGTGAAGGGTTCCGTGCTTTCCGATTTGCGTTCCAGTCTTGATGCCTTAACCATTGCTGAACTTGGCTGCTACTTACTGTACCGGAAGAGTTCTTCAGCTGTTTAACGATTGGAACTTAGCGAAAGTCGTAACAAGTCCGCAGTTTAATCTATTCCCTGCTTTCTTGACGGTCTTCGCATCCTGCGTCGAACATCAGATCGTCAGCCTGGTTCGCTCTGAGGTTTCGTCCACATATCTCTGCATCCGAGACACTCTCCACTTGGATATGTTTTTGATGCCCTGATTTTGGTTTCACAACACCTTTATTAATGTACCTCAACTTAGCAAAACACATTTATCGAATCAAAAATCTAACACTCTTATAATTTGTTGCTAAATAGTTGCTAATTAGTTGTAGAAAAAAATAATTTGTTGCTTTTTATTAAAAAAAAAATGCTATGTTCTGCTAAGTTCAGCTGAAGTTAGCAGAACACCTTTATGAAAAATTAATTTACAGAATCGGGACGGTGCCTAAATTATTAAGTGAATTTGTTGCTAATTAGTTGCCGGGAAAAAAATTATTGCTCTTTAGTTTTTTTTTTCAAAAATGAGATGTTCTGCTAACTTCAGCTGAAGTTAGCAGAACACCTTCATGAAAAATGAATTTACAGAATCGGGACGAAGTCTAAATCATTCAGTGAATTTGTTGCTAATTAGTTGCTGGGGAAAAAATTATTGCTCTTTAGTTTTTTTTTTCGAAAATGGGGTGTTCTGCTAAGTTCATGTCTAAATCATGGGTTGGATAATCAGTATAGGTATGTCATTTTAAAAACACAATGAACACATAATAAAATTATATTTATTGAAACTTTTTTATTGACTTTTATAATAGTTATTCCTTTTCCACGCTATATAAAATATAATAAAAGCATTATAAAAATATCTTTTAAATTACTTTGGGTAATTATCACTGTTATCATTATTATTACAACAAATCTTTTTTTCATCAATACTCAGTATGGAAAACAGAAAATCCAAGCAGTGATAATTTTTTCGATATCTCTGGTAAAACAGCCCATGCTGATGGGTTAGTTCATTATTTTTTGTCGTCGTTGTGCACAACTAATTAGCAACAAATTCACTGAATGATTTAGACATGAACTTAGCAGAAAACCCCATTTTTGAAAAAAAAAAACTAAAGAGCAATAATTTTTTTCCCAGCAACTAATTAGCAACAATTTCACTGAATGATTTAGACTTCGTCCCGATTCTGTAAATTCATTTTTCATGAAGGGGTTCTGCTAACTTCAGCTGAAGTTAGCAGAACACCTCATTTTTGAAAAAAAAAACTAAAGAGCAATAATTTTTTTCCCGGCAACTAATTAGCAACAAATTCACTTAATAACTTAGGCACCGTCCCGATTCTGTAAATTAATTTTTCATAAAGGTGTTCTGCTAACTTCAGCTGAACTTAGCAGAACATAGCATTTTTTTTTTAATAAAAAGCAACAAATTATTTTTTTCTACAACTAATTAGCAACTATTTAGCAACAAATTATAAGAGTGTTAGATTTTTTAATCGAGAAATGTGGTT
This sequence comes from Leptarthrus brevirostris, assembly GCA_964036015.1. NCBI lineage: Eukaryota > Metazoa > Arthropoda > Insecta > Diptera > Asilidae > Leptarthrus > Leptarthrus brevirostris. Next base: position 138,859,728 of record OZ038372.1, read on the forward strand.
TGCTAAGTTGAGGTACATCCTTTATTATGATATCTTTCATATATAAAGTTAGGTTAGGTTAAAGTGGCTGCCTAAGAAGGCACACTTAGGAAAAGGAAGCCCATTGTGATACCACAAGTTGAGGCTACAAACATTTTAAAAACTCCATAAAAAATACCTGTGCAGTGAGCCAGTTTCTTGTCTCCAGTGGAACCAGTTCACGTTGAGTTAAAATAAATTTGGCTGGGATGGGAAAGGTGATCAGCCTTAACCCGTCGTCGGGAACCTTTTGAAACTCCTGATAAATCGAGCTAGGTCTCTGACGTCAGTGGAGTTTAATTTGGTTAGATATTCAAAGAAGGGGGAGCCCAGAACTGCTAATTGTTTTGCGTCCGAGTAGGATGAGCTCTCTTGACCGTTTAGGGTCAAACTTTGGCCATATCTGTCGGGTAATCAGGCAGGTGCGGTCCTCTTGCCAATTCATATTTGCAATCCTGAGCGATTCCTGTAAGAGTTCTAGTTTGCAAGTGGGCAGCGGTTTACCCAGCTGGTGGTTAATATCCGAATCAGGACGAGTGGTACCGATTCTTGCTAGTTCGTCGGTTCTACAGTTACCCGGAATATTATTATGTCAAGGCACCCAGATGAGCCGTACTTCAGATACTCAGCTATGTCATTTAGTGATGAGCGACATGTTACAACCGTTTTGGAGGTGGTGAGGGATTTAATAGCGGCCTGACTATCTGTGAAAGTACATATGTTGTCACAAGGTAGCGTTAAATGATTCAGGCGGTCCGCGGCTACCTTTATAGCCATGATTTCCGCCTGAAACACGCTGCAGTATTCAGGTAAGCGGAATGAGATATCAAGGTCCAAATGTTCCGAGAAGATACCTCCACCTACTTTGCCTTCTAATTTGGGCCGTGAGTGTACAGATGCAATTCCGATCTGGTGGGAAAGAGGAATCGAATTTAGTCTCAAAGAAAGGCTAAGGCGAGGTATAGTCAATATTGCTGGCAGTTCTTCTGTCCAGGATTCTGGAGTGACCGAAGGCGGTTCGTTTCCAGGCCTGGATTGAGTTAAGCCTAATGGTAGCTGAGGATGCGGTTTGCTTACCAATGAGATCCAACGGTAGACGGTGGAGAATGGTGTTCAGGGCTTTGGAAAGTGTGGTTGTAAGGGCAACTGTTATCAGTGATTTACTCGTCCGGTCTAATTCTCGAGGGGCGGAAAAACGAAGTAATGTGGAAATAAAATCTTGTAGGGATGTATTCATAATGGGTAAAACGTTTTCAACCCCTAAAGATAAAACTTTTTTTCACTTTGTGAAGTTCGCCTGGACTTCAGTTTTTTGCGTTGTCTTTATGGGTGGTGCTTTTCTTCGTTATATTCCTGGGAATTATGGTATTTTTCGGAAAAAAAAACTTTGTTATTAATCAACTTTATTTTGGGAGGGGGTAAAACGAAATGAATTGTTGGCTCGGAAATTTTGTTTTTCGAATAAAAAAAATTTACAGGCGGTAAAACGAAGCCAATAGGGGGTAAAATGTGGTCTAACGATAGATTATCGAATGGAACGTTTTACCCCCCAGCTGGGATTTTTTCCGGGCCAACTTCACGCACCTCTCTACAATGTGGATTATACGGATAAATTTTCAATTATCAAATTAGTTTTGATTCATTTTAGTTCGCCAAAGCTTTTCGAGGTGCCGCTTTATTACGTCATGCTTCTTTTTTTGCGAAAAGCTTTACTATCCTAATTAAAATTAGGAAGCTCGAAGTCTAGAACTTGATTTTATAGTATTCTAGCTGAAGTTATGAAAAATCAGAAACCACCTTTAAAACATAAAAAAATTGTGATATTAGAGATGATAGAGACTCCTATTAGGGATTTTCGATATCTATAGTTTGTGCTACTCATGTTTCATAGCGTCGTCAGTTTCGTGGTAACTTATTGGCTTTTAGATTCGAATCTGGTGTTGGTTTCTGCAGTTCTTCTCCCGTTGCATGCCCACAAGTGATTATGAGAATTAGAGAGAATGATAGTCCTCATACTGTACAGACAGATTATGCATGTAAAACATGGTTTAACGTGTTGCAATTTCCGACCATATTTGTATTGTGTCCAAGCATTTTCATAAAACTGTCTTAAAAATAGAAAACAAAACTCAAGATAAAATCGGATAAAGTAAAAAAAGTAAAAATAAATTCACCCACTTTGCTTTTAACAGATATTGCCTTGGTCGCGGCTTATGTTTTGTAAAAAATTTTGTTCAATATCCTCTGACATTCATCCAATCTAAAAGGTTTTGTACAATATCCATGATGCAGTCTTCCTAGTATTACACGTAGGCGCCCTGCCCTATTGGTTGTTTATTCTTGCGTGGGAAATGGAAAAGCTCTTAAGGATACTCAGATATCATTGAAACATCAAAACCTGTAATCTCCTTAAAGCCAAAAGCTGACATTTGATTTTTCAGAGAATGTAACTCCGCAAATGGATTTGAAGGAACTTCTTTTAGTTTACTTAATCACATTTGAGCAGCTCCTGGACTAACTCAATTTGACTTTCAAGGTTGAACCCCGGAGAAATCAGCTTAGCCTTTTATACAATGCCGACATATGGTTCATCGATCCCATTAGCACAGATGTTCCTATTCAATATTGTCAGGAGTTTGTTCAACATCTCCCAAGTCGTATTGATTTCTGTCTGCGCTGCCTTATAATCTTGCCAGCAATACTTCTCTGTCAGATGCCTGGAAGGATATAGTTTGTGGAGAATCGACAAAAATTATGTTCCTGCCATCCATGAACGTTTTTCAGTTTGTAAGACATGTGGAGTATGTACGTTTAATATATCCCAAGGCTGTCCTGGATCTTTCGCAATTCTGTCGCCATATTGAGAAAATGATACCACAGACCTTCGAAAGTTGTTCTTGTAAAAGAACGAAAGGTTCCATGAGTGGGAAGGGGAAGGGACTTCTGTAAACTAAGAGTGTGAGTATTTTTGCTAAAACTTATAATTTCAGTTATAACTTTCTTGTTAAATTGATTTTCTTGAACTTTCGGATCTATGCTCCAATCACGGTAAAACATTTTCTTTTCTTTTTGTTGAATGACTGAGGGATAGACAAATTATTTTTTGCACAACGCATCACAGGTTCGTTCTGAATTTCAATTTGTTTTGGTTGCCGTCGTCATGGGTCCCCTAATAAGTTGTCATGCCTTCCAGGTGGCTTACTTAGCTTCTTCTTATCCAAACATTTGACGTTCTTGTGACAGAATTACTTCACCTTTCTTGTGATGTTTTGTAATTGGCACTGAGACTGGAGTAATCTTCAGGGGGTATAATTCTGCTTTTCTTGGTAACTGAGTTCCGAAAATCTAAATAAATTTCAGAAATTGTTTCTGTCAAGATTACTTACAAGGGAGTGACATAATATTTTAAACAAATTGGCTTATTTGGCGCGTGTACACCGTTTCTGTGTTTAATTTTCTTAAGTCTATTTTTGCTCATATGTTGCTACGGCCTTTTAGTTGGGTACTCAAATTTGTTGAGATTTCTTGTTTTCGAAGTAGAAATGGACGCTGTTCAGTCTGTAAGCTGTAAAGGGTTGCTGAATTGCAAAAAGAAAAGATTTATTGCTGATAAGATGAAGTTTTATTCACTAGTCTATCTTTAGCAATTCCGCTTATTGTATTTTACTTGAATTACTTAGTCTAGCATTAATATTTAAAAGCTAGAGAAACTTAGAAGCATATTTATTTATTAATAATTTCAATTTGAATAAATGTTAAAAAATATGTTAATTAATACAAGAAAAACATAATCGAACAGCCACCCGAGTAAAAATAATTGAGTTGGTATATTCACGCCCAAAACAAATACAGACGTTATTTTTTTTAAAAGTATATACGTATCCGCTGCGTGCAGGCATATCGAACAAATGCGCCCTGTAGTATTATGAACACTCCCGCTGCAGGCCCGAAAGATGCTAAATACACCCGCCACGCGGGTATGCACGCTCCCGCTATAGGCACAAAAATACGCCCGCCATTCGAAACTGGTGACTCTCCACCTGGGTTATGTAAAATCTCACCCGTATAGGCGCGTGTTCACCATGTAAAACTACTTAAATAATTTTATGGTTTTCATTTTAAATTTTAGTCTAGAGGAAGTGTGAGCGTATCGTACTTGGTTTGGGCTATTTCGTGTGTCTTTTATTGATACGTGCCTGCAGCGGGCTGGAATTTAGAAAAGTATAAATTTTACTCAGGCGCACCGTGGCTCATTTATTTGCCATTCAGGCGTTTTGATGTTGTACATTCTTGTTTCAGGCTAGGAATGGGCGAGTCTTCTTTTTACTCGGTCAGGCTGAATATTTTTTCAAAGTATCAATAATATTTCACTCAACAAATTCGCTGAATATTAGACTTTAAAAAAGAGAGACTATGTGCGGTGGCTCTTCAATTCAGTTTGATATTTTGTTGCCATTTTGAATTAAGGGGAGGTTGCCGTTCATGACGTTCAAAAAATCGATTTTCTTTTTTTACACAATTTTAGTCCTTATAGTGTCTAGTATATGTAACTAAAAGGATTTTGTAAAATCTGATGTAGTTTAGAAGTTACAGCGCATTGAGCAGAACCGCGCGCCGGCTGGAAAGCAGGCGCTAAGAGTGCGCCTTGCGAGAAGACCTTTCTCCGCTACCTTAAATACCGGCATACATTCCAATGAATCCTTATCGCATAGTTGACCTCCTCTTGGCTATAGATGGCATTGGTCAGTTTAGCTGACTAGATGTAAGTTGTCAAAAACAAACATTAAAATCGATTTTTTTATAACTCAAAACTGCTGTTTTGAGAAAAAAGCGAGTTTCTCGAAGCAGCATTTTTGAGCGCGCGGGGCGCTCTACAGCTTCAACGGATAAACCGATTGACTTGCAATTTGTTCAACCGTAAAGGAATTTCGGGGGCCTTATCGATTCGACGATTTTTTTGTTGACAAATTTTTTTTTTACGTCCATTGAAGCTAAAAAAATACAGTAAGAATATGACTTTTTTTCAAACTTCCGCCATTTTGATATCCGGGAGTTTTCAGAAAATTTAAAAACGATAAGACCCCCCCCCCCCCCCCCTCCAAATTTCATGTAAATTAAAAATGTTTGCCCGTTTTTGTTTCGGATTAACTGACAAAGGGGTGGAACGCCCCGCACAGACCATGGCTTCAGTTTATAGGACCTACAGCCGCCATTGTGGATTTTTTTTAATGACAAAATTTTATCATGCCTATGAACGGTAACCTCCTCTTAAAGAAATTCAAATTTAAATCTGATATTGGTGGGAATATTTGGATAAAATAAATTTTTGTTAATTTATTTAAATTCGAATTTAAATATTAATTAACTAAATTTTAAATAGAGTAATTTTATGAAGATTTTTTCTTGGTCATATTAATCAAGTCAAGGTTTCTTCTGATTTATATTTACTTTGATTGCAACGCAACGGATGCTTTTCACAAATTACTTAAATGTCACGACTTTTTCAATGTAGGTAGTTTACTGGAATCCCTTTTCTTTGTTCAAACGGGACGTACGTGTGCATCCACCATAGTGACAAAATAAACACCGCCCGTAATATTAAGAAATTTCTTGAAAATATGGTTTTATTGCGGCAAATAAATAACGCTATACTTAGGTCACTCTTAAATCGCTAAGCAGCCTGTAAACTCCTCCATACATCTTTTTGAGAGCACACATCGGGGTCCTTTGGGTGTCCTTAAAACATACAGCTTTCCTTTGATTTGGCTCATCGTTTTGGGGTAAAGGAAGAAGTCGCATGGCTTGTGGGGTGGGGGAATGCATGATACGTTTTCGTGATGCAGGCACCACCAGTTCTCAGCCAATTTCGGGCCAACAGATAGAACACAGAATGCAGGAAATTATATTTAATTTTTTTTTATAAAATAAATATTGTGAATTGAGCAGCAGTGCAATATCTACATTTCTAAGTGTTTACACTTTTTGACAGCTTGTTAAGTAAAAATAATTTAAAATAAAATATCTATCCATTTGCTCTGAATAGTAAGCACAAACAACTTTGACTAGTGTTATATGTAGGTAATATTTATATCATGTTTTTTTTCTGTTTCAGGTTTCAAACCAGTCAGAAAATATTCCAAGGTATGTTTTTAAGTAAATTTTAATACAAAATTTAAAATAATTTAAAATTCTTATAACTAAATACTAACTAAAGTAAGTTTCTTACAAACTTACTAAATTTAATTATTGTTACATATTTAGTTTTCTAAGAGTGATGAATACTTGTTATTTAATTACACTTACATATATCAGCAAGAAACAATACTGCAAAAACCTAATAAGAGTACAATTATGAATGAAAAAATTTAATATTATTATTAAAATAATAATTAATTTTAAAGGCTCTATAATAAGCTAGCTTTAATCTGCTGACAAAAGATTACACTTAAAAGTATAAAGCGAGTGGCTGGTTGCAGAGTAATGTAGGTGGTCCGAAATCCACCGTAAATTGTAGATTCAATCGTAGTCCTAGAATCGGATGAAGTTCTAGAACTAGAGAGAATACACCAAATTTATGTATGGTATGTGTTATGCACTATGCATAAATTTCACATTTTTATTAACTATTTAAAATACATAACCTTCGAAGCATCGCATATTATGTCCTTCGAAGCTTCGGTTCAGAAATTTTATAAATTTCGGATTTAGCTTTGAAGCATTCAAATCTTCGAAGCTTTCAAGATCCTAAGTAGGCAAAGATGACGAAGTAGACAAAGATTGCCACCTTACCTAAAAATTAAAAACGGAACCATATAATCACTCTTGTGTTTGTCCGTCACAAGCATTTATCTCAGAAACTAGTAGAAATTGGTCATAGTTGCATACAGTAATAGTCAACATTTTATAATTTCCAATTCTTTTTACTCAAATATAAAAAATGTATACAGAGAATGTACAGGTGGAAAAAATATTTCTTCATAAAGTCATGTGTGGTATCATGAGAAGGTGCTAGAAGTAAGGTTTTGAAAATAACTTCCTTTTTTTTGTAAGAATCTCTGAAAATTATAGTCAAAAATGTGTAAAAAATGCCATCCCCCTAACCTCTAAAACTATTACAGTCAGAAATATAAAAAAAAATCATGGTTTGTGGATAATCAGTAAAGATACAGGAAAACTATTTATTTATTTATTTATTCATGAAAATTCGCCAAGACTGGCTACTACAACAAAGAAATAGGGTTGGAACTTAAACTTAAGATTCAATTATTAATTAAGATTCAATCATTAGTTGAAGTTGGGTCTTCACCTGCTGCCTGGAGCATCCGAATTCAATGTGGGTGGAAAACTCATTGAGCAGTCGGGACATAGAGGCGATGGGCTCGTGCATTCCGTACAACGTTCGGTGGTGAAATCGTGATTCCTCAAGGTCCGGGCGGGACGGAGATGCTCACGTCGTTGAGTAGTTCGGTAGAGTTATTGGACCCCTGCAACAAATCAAACAAAAAAATAATTTTAGAAATCTTGCGCCTCTTTTCAAGTGTGTCGAGGGAAAGCAGGCTAAACCTGGCAGGATAAGGAGGAAGGTAAATGGGGTCACGCCAGGGGAGGCTGCGAAGAGCGAATCTAAGGAATCTGCGCTGGGCTGATTCCATTCGGTTGATATGGACGGCGAAGTAGTGTTCCCAAACCGGACTGACGTACTCCAGGATAGGTCTGATGAAAGTCCAGAAAAGAAGCCTCGTTAAGTATGGATCATCAAGTTCCCTAGACCACCTCTTTACAAAGCCAAGCGTGGAATTGGCTCTACCAACCAGGAAGTCCACGTGGTCCTCGAAGAAGAGACGGGAGTTACGAATCATGCCCACGTCCTTGACCAAGTCGAGTCTGGTCAAGGCGTGACCTCCCATGGAGTAGGTGAAGAAAATAGGACGACTCCTACGTGAAAATGATATAACGGTGTATTTGCTGGCATTCAGTGGAAGACAATTATTGGAGCACCAATCATGAAAAATGCGCAAATCGCAGCTCAACAGAGCACAGTGGTCGTCAGAGGAGACCGCTCGGAAGATTTTAGCATCATCAGCATAACACAGGATCCTGGATCTAGGCAGGAGCAACGAGATGTCGTTAATATAAATTATGAAGAGAAGTGGACCACGGACGCTACCCTGAGGCACAAGAGATGTGACCGAGATTTCTCTGGATAGAGCGCCACGGAAAGACACGCTGGCAACGGCCGGACAGGTAGGATGATAGCCACTCAACAAAGAGGAGAGGAAAAGCGAGCAGACAGAGCTTATGAGTGAGAACGTTATGGTTGATCCTGTCAAAGGCCTAGCTGAAGTCGGTGAATATGCAGTCGACCAGCACACCCGACTCGATCAGAGGCAAACAGTGATGCACGAATTCGAGTAAATTGTTGGTGGTTGATTTACCCTTGATAAAGCTGTGTGGGAAAGAGCCCATGTGTCTCAAATTGTCATCAATACAGGGCTGCGACGAAGAGGAGGAGCAAGAAGAGGAAAAAGAGATCGGCACACTGCGTGAAGCAGGAATAAAGGATATTGTAAAAAGCGAGGACAGCCCGGTCAATATCCGGTTCAGTCAGAACAGATGCCCAGTCATAGCCAGAAAGCCAATCATTGACAGTGGAGAAATTGGTAAACCTGAAGTTGAAAGAACAGCCAGACAAGTGGGGGAGAAAAGCTCTCAACAGCATCGAAGCATAAAATAATTTCAGTGCCGGATGGTGGCAGGACCCTGGGAGCAGCGGTGCTTGGCACCCACGCACGAACGAACCAGCCGGGTTGGACGAGAAAATTAAATCGAGAAGCCTGCCCGAGTCGTTTGCCACGTCATTGCACTGTATGGGGCCAGCGAAGGCACAGGTGCCCAGGAAAGACAGCACATGCTGAGGAACCCCGGAGTAGCACGGCAATAGCCCCTCAGTGTCGGGAGACCGGATCCAACCGACAGCTGGAAGGTTGAAGTCGCCAAGAACGACAGCCTCGTCAGAGGGCGAGAAGACGCCGATTAAGCTGTCGATGGAATTGGACAGATGGTCATATACACCGGGCGGAAAACTAGGGGGAATGTAGGCTATGAAGACATACAGAGTTCTGTGAAGGAATTTCAAGGCGATGCAAAGGATTTCCAAGGTGTCAGAGTGAGCAACCTGTACGAGCAGTGGTTGGACATAAGTTGTATAGTTTTGTCAAATTTACGTCGACAAGTATAATTTTTTTATAAGTTATGATTGTTAATGAAATTACAAACATAAAAGCCATGTGGATAATGTAAGGAAATATATTAAGTATGAATGCATTAATTCAGTATGCAGTACTAAATGCATTAATTTGTGCATGCCATGTCCGAAAGTGTAGGTGAAAGTATTAAGAATTCATGACGAATTAATTACACGATGAGATACTAGTAATGCACGACGAATCGATTACACGTTCAGATACTTGTAATGCATTAAAAATAAGCTTGCAATGGATATTTTTATTCAGTTTCCTTTTTGAGGATTTTTTTAAAATTTAGCTTAACGTTTTCGATAAACAGCCGAGCTAAATGACTTCCTGAGTGAGGAATTAAAGAGTGTTTCTCAGGATACGATAGCGAAGAGAGGTTCAATCTACCTTTTACCCTTAATAATTCTGTATGATCCAAAATCGAGTTCAGAGATATAATTTTACCATTTTTATTGAGAGGTTTATTAGCCAAGCCAAGCACGCTTCATTTTTCAACATAATTCCCTACTTTGGAAACGCATTTGGGTTACTGGAAAGTGGAAAAGATAAAGGAAAATTTGAAAAGGGAATGGTACTTACTAAAAGTTACCAGGCCATAATATTCATCACCTTCTGTACCCTGCTCTGCCTCTTTTGAAGCGGCATAAGTTGCATTCTCAGTCTGATTGGGAAAAAAGTTAAAGGAAAGTTTGGAAAGGAAATGTACCTTAATGAAAGCTTACAGTTTCATAATATTTATCACCTTCTGCTTCATCCCTGACCCTCTTCTTATTCTTGGCATAAATCCTATCCTCTTCTGTAGGCGCATAACTGTCTTCTCAGTCTTATTGTCTCGAGTAAATCTAGAGCCGATTTAGGGCAATTAAAGTAATCGTAGTGCGAACATTCAAATGGAATGATTTACAGAAAATCGATTTTTGATCTCATTAATGGTGTAGTGCCCTTTAGGGCATATTCCTGCGCACAAGGTTAGATAGAAAACGTAACTTTAAGATTTTTTTTTGTAATATTTTAAAATATTTATATAAAATAAGAAATCGGTTAAAGAAATGCAAATGATGGGTTTTTAGGGTTCCGTACGGACCCCTTATAAGATCACTCTCCCCCTCTCTCTGACCTTCTAGGTTTCTTAGGCTAAAATTTCGACATTGTAAGGGTTAGTATGTATTAAGTTATAGATAACAGGAAAACTAAAGCATTTTTCGTCAGTCTCACAGTTCCTGGAAAAATAAATTTGTTTGGGTTAACTTATACTTCAACTCATACTAATAAGACCAACTACATAAGATCACCCTTACATCCATCTATTTGAATATTATTGAAATTTTCTAAAAATGGCTTGTTACGGAGCCCTAATTACGCTGGCCCAACTCGTTCTAGGCCCGTTTTTATAGTAGTTTGCGGTAACCACTTCAGAATCTAAAGCACTTATTTGAAAAACAGCGTATAAACTAGGGTTTAATCGTTTCTTTTTCAATTTCGGTGTTCATTTTAGTTTTCATAGCGAGTCAAAATCTGAAATTTTTTTGATATTTTGTACTTCACCTTAACTAACTGCCATTTAAATAATAATCATTATTTTCAAAAATGGTCTTCGACTTAAAATCTCCAAGAAATTTCAAAAACCAGTGGGTTGTTTCCTTTCTCAATACGTCATTAATTTTTCTACTCACCGCTTTAGCTGATTATCGCTGATTTGTACAAAAACAAAAGGATAACATGAATACACGAATACGAATTTTCGGAAGAGTACTACTCGCATAAGAGGTAATAAACATAAAAAAATCTTGTCTTGTATTATAAAAATAAATATTTACGGTCACTCTTCATAACAAGCACCTAAAACGTCATCGATGGAGTAAGTGATAACGTGTCGGCCTACCAATCCGGAGGTCCCAGGTTCGAATCCCACTTTAAATTATAGGCAGACTCGCAATCGTTGTATCGAATCGGGTGAAGTTCTTCTCCTGCCCTATGCCCCACAAGAAGTTACGGGAACTGAAGAGTGAGAGAGATAACTAGTACCTAATTAAGAATGGCAATACCTCGCTATTTGGCGTATGCCTTGAGAGTTTCAGTGCACGATCTGCGCCCACATTAATTCACTATTGTACAATCCCCTAATTAATAAGTCTCGATTACTTGGGAAAATCAGTTCATTAAAAAACTGTTTGCTCCCTTGCATTGAATTTTGAGAAAATTCGACATATTAAGGGTGTCTCATATTTATAGTCAAGGTTGTATATTGGAGGTTGTTTCTTATTAGAATCTTGTTAAAAGAAGGTAAAATACCTGTATTCAAAGGTGAACGAGAATGTTCCAAAATAACAATTTGTTTGGCTTGAATGTTTCCAACAGCCTCACATTACTCGAAGTTGGACGACCGCGTGCTTTAGAAACTATCCAAGCATTATATTAAATAAAACCAGCTAGAGGTGAAAACAGCTGTCGGAAACCAACGTAGATTTTTAGAGTATATTTAGCTTGTCGGCACTGTAAAGTATGAGGTAACCGCTAGGGTAGTGTTGGATCCTAAAACTCTCTAGTTACCACTGACGTCACAGCTTATTTAGAAGAAGAAATAAAGTGAGAATTGCGTTGAGAACAAATTAAGAAAATAAATATAGTGCGAGGAATTAATTACTCCACCCTTAGTTCGGCTCTGGTACCAAGCTTATTTGGAAAGAGAAAAGTTTTCAATTTAACTGGGGGACTATAAGCAGGAAAGTTGTAATTACGTGCATCAGTCCCCCAAGTTGCTTTTATTTGTTCATATTTGTAAAATCTAAATGCGCACCTGAACTTTGTCACATTTCCGAGTTGGTTGGTGTATAAGAGTGGTGAAAAAGTATTTGTCAAACTACATGAAAACATTAAAAGTTTTCGCAATTATCGAAAACTTTGTTTTTATCTTATCGACTACGATAATGATAGCAATAATCTCAGCCATTTAATTGTGGGAAAGAACTTCAATGTCATCTAATCGCTTTGTTGGAATATGCATGTGAAGCTTTACTGATTCAATTAACTAACGGACGGACGCTATACATGTGGACACAAAATTTATTAACGTCGACATTTTAGGAGAACATAAGTGGTCGAAGGTAATTTACTATATGGAGGAGACCAGACCGTCCGAAATAAATTGACCGGGTGAGTGTCCACCTGCAGCAATTTTATCTCATTGCACTGTAAAGGGAGATTTCGCGAAATGTGACCATCAGACTAAAGCTGAAGTGAATTAATATCGATGGAAATTATGTAAGACCAGGATAATTTCGTTACTTTGGGACACAAACGCAGTACTTAATGTAATTGCCATTGCGCTAACTCTTATTCATATTGTCATATTAAAGTTAAAACTAAAAGCGTGGTAAATTTAAAATTTTATGATTTATAGTCGACTATGAGACTAAGGTTTTCAATTTGCGAGTACATTTACTCTAAATTGAAATGCTGGATAAATATATGACCACTTCTTGCCACTCAGGAAAATTAGTACTGCTTTAATACGAAGTTATATGTAGAAATAAATTGTTATTAAAAATGAATTCAAATATTAAAATTTATAAAATCAGGAAAATTATTGCTATTACCACGATTTCATAGCTTATGATTATGAGAAGAGGAGGGGGTTCCTTTTCGTCTATGGTTTGCCGCCGGTGGGATTCGAACCTGGCGCCTCCGTTATGGAAAACAGACATTAATCCTCTAATAATTCACTGAAGAATAAATTTTTGGAAACGTTATTTTATTTTTTTGAACTTTTGAATGGTACTGTGCCAAGAAAAAATCAGATACGTGCCTTCGTTCGAACGAGTATTTAGTCAACTTTAATTTATTTTTCTTGCACGGATCCTAAAATATTAAAATTTACTATTCAATCTGTTAAAGTGTTAAGATTGCCTTCACTCTGCCATACACTTTTTTGACATTAACATCTGCAAAAAAACATCCTGTATCCACAAAATTTCAAATTTTAAACCAAATTTATTTTATCTCCTTCAAAATAAGCCCCAAGCGAAGCTTATATACCTTTAATCCAGTCCTCGTAATACTTTTCATAGGCAGTTGAAGAGGTATCCTTTAGCTTCTTCGACGAATTTTATTGATGTCAAAACGCTTCCCACGCAGTGACAGTTTAAGTCTGGCGAATAGAAAAAAGTCACAGGTATCCGTGCGGGATGGTATTTTTTTCATTGTCAATAAATCACGCACAAGGATCAAATGCGGCGTGCAAAATCCTTATTATCATTACTCAAAGATAATAATACTTGTTGAACAAAACAGTCAGCATGACCTTGATTTTTGCGTGACTTTACTGTAGTTTTTTTTGGTTCTGACTCATTTTTGCAGCGCCATTCATAAGACTGCTACCTCATGTCCCGTCACCAGGAATAATGCGTTTCATGAACGTGGGATCGCTTGTTCCTTGTAAAAACAATATCTTCGACAACCTTCCGTACTCTTTTTGCATAAAATAATTTTTTTGTAATAAAATGCATCAAGGGTAGTGATGTAGACAGCTGTAACAAACCAACTAACTGACAGATAAAACTGCCATTTGGAAAATATTTCAATAAAAGTTCTACCAACTTAGCAAAAAAAAACACTAACGTGAAACTCCGGATAATTCTTTAGCATAGTGTAACCCGAAGTCAGTATAATCGTATTGTAGAACTTCTGAAGAACTATTGTATTGTAGACATGCAATTTTCCCCTCTCGAAATAACCAACCAACCACTGTATTGTTTTTGTCAGTACCGCCAGTACGCATGACAGTGAAAATAGCTTGACGTTTTAATTCGCGCTTTTAAATTTGCGCTTTATAGGAAAAAGGGATTGTAATCACCCCGAAATTAATAAAAATAGAACTTTTTACAGATCTCCACTTTTCTATACTTTATTCACAGCGTGTGGATGTAAATAATTTTTGTTCGGGAATCTCTCTTGAATGAATAATGTGATCGATCGAAGTGTTGCAATCGAGTAATCTTATAAGAGTTGATCTTTTTAGTGAGAGCAGTCTTTATAAGTTAAGAAAATTTTTTTTAATTTTTTCAGCAACTTAGAGGGACTGACGAAAAAGCGGCAGTTCCTCAATATCTTGTTTTTTTGTTTTTTTTTTCTCTGAAAAAATTAAAACCACTTGTTTTACTTCCACATAATAGGAGTAGCAAAAATTTTTCGGATGGTGATCGTTCAAAAATATGAACGCTCAAAATTTTTTGATGGATGTTTCGACCCGAAAGTGAAAGCTTCCACCACGGACATCCATGACGGAAGGGCAAAACCTTAACTCCTATAAGTACTCAGTTTGAAAACTAAGTAGTATATCTACTAACGCTAATAATATCGATATTTTAGCTTTAGAAACCTAGAAGGTCGTTTCCCATATTTTGAGCAATGTATATATAACCACTAAATTAATCCATAAAAGTAGCCCTTCAAAACAAAAAACTTTGTTGTTCGAAAGGAAAGGACCCCCCCCCCCCTCCCCACACACACGCACACACTTGACGTTTCTATACCTTTGACACCTTTTTCTATGAGTGTGTGGTCGAAGGGTTGTACACTAAACTGAAACTTCTTCAATTTTGAACCAACGTTGGATATATTGTGACTGATATTGTTATATTTTTCTGTATAAATGACAGGTGGATTGTGGAATCATTCTAATGAGAGCACCTCAGTCTGTTACCTTGAAATTTCTCTCTTTGGTTCCCTTAAGGGGGGACCCTGACGGCGTTAAAAAAACAGCAATTTTCACGATTTTTTTTAAGAGTTAAAAAACAATCGAATCATTTTGAGTTTTTTACTATATGATTGCATGTATTTTCAATTGTATTACAACATTTTTTTTTAGTAATGTTATTTGGAGCCTTCGGCGTCAGAGATGTTCAAAAACGGCACCTCTAGTAGTGCCAGGCGCGATCATGCCTGAAACAAGGTAGAACAAAATCTTTTAGATTTCCTTAAACTTTATAAGACTGGCTATAGTGTAGCATAGGATTTTTTGAAAATTCAAAAAATTACAAAAATGATGGCAGTTTGAAAAAAAGTTGCATTTGTCGTGAAAAATGCAACAAAAGTCTTTATAAAAAATCGAAAAATTAAAATATCAAAAAAATCTTATGCTACACGATAGAGAAAACAGTTCTACACATCGTCAAAAAATATTGAAGCTATTTCGTTGAATGGTTCCTGAGAAAAAGTGGCACTCAGATTGAAAAATGTGGTTTCGAGAAAAACGCGTTTCTAGTTTTCGGTACTGTTACGGTTCATTTCAAAAGTGAGCAAAAAGCCTCCACAATTCTCCTTGTATCTTTGCAATGACTTCGAATATCAATAAACCATTTCAGAGGGTCATTCTAGACGCTATAAAGAATAGATTTATGCAAATTTTTTTTTTTAGACCTTCAGGGTGGGGTTCCCCTTAAACTTTTGTGAGCCACAGGGCGTCTTTTACACTGACATTCCACCTAATCCTTTAATTCCTGCCACGATTTTTCGATCTGGTTACCTTCCTTCTCTTCGGATCTTCTGCGTTGTGCGGTCGTCCAATGCCTATGCTGGTTCTAGTATAGAGCCTGTTAAACGATATTTAGCTCTCTGTGTAGCCTATGTTTGTCTCTCAGTGTGTATTCTATCCATTACCACTTTTGAATGTCTATCCCGTCTTGTTCTGTGAGTCAAAGGTCTTCGTTGCTAATGACTTCTGTCATATTAGCTTTAGGGATACGTAGGATACACGTCACTTCTCCTGTTTTCATGTTTTCCATTTTTGGTCAATGAAGTCGTCAGTGTAATGACGTAGTGCATCAGCTTTTTTGCGCAAGGCAGTGGAATTTGCGCATTAAGCCGTGGCAGCGAAAGCACTTTCTTCAACTTTTCGAAACGGTAATACGGTATCTAGTTTGCAGTTCTGTTATCTGGCGAAAACCCTTAATTAAATGGAATTGTTTGTGTTTAAACAAAGATCCACTCATGAGAGTGGAGTAAATTCAATAAACAACTTTACAACATTTACCTTCCTGCTCCGAGCCCAAACTTCCCCATTCGGCCGATGTTGTTCGAGTCAAGTTTGCCATTGGCAACAACATAACTATTTCCTTTTCAACTATAGGAGACTTAACCAAGGTGCTGCCAATTAGCTGGTAAAAAACCTTCTTGGGTGTCAAATCCGCTTGCTCGGTCGGCACATAGCACTAAATTACTGAGCCTGGAACCAGGCGATTATAATACGGTCAGATATTGGTGATTAGTCCAGTAATGATCGGCACGCAAGCCTATCCCCGCCATTGCGGTGCTTCTGATTCTTTCTGGCCACAGCATAGCATCACAGTTTTAGAAAATACTTATTTTATACTGGGCCATTTCCCGGTTCACTTCCATGAGCTTAGCGTATCCACAGTTGTCCCACAGATTTTTCATATTCAATAGCCCGATCGTAGACCGATGTTTTTATAGCCAAAGGTCGTCTTACATCACAAAACAGTCAGAGATACCCAAAGCGTACGAGACGTTTCGTGTGTAGTGTTGAGTTTCAGAAAAGCCGGTTACATTTCTATTCCACAAGGATAGATTCTTTCTAAGCCGAGATGTTCTGGCTAGCACTTCTTTTTCAACCATGCTTGGAACCAGCTACGGCGAAGTTCAAAATTTATTATGCATTTATTAACGGCCAATATTAACGTTCGTCAATACTGGTTTCCAAAATTGGACCACAATATCGATTCAGTATAGGTTGTTAGTTCCGGCGCAGATTAAAATGAGATTCTCAAACCTAGGTTTTTTCGACGGTTTCGAAATTCGAGTAACGACAGTCAATCTCGAACCGATTAAAAATGTCTCTCAAACTTAGCTGAGTTCTTCAAACAAACTGTCGAATGATAGATTTTCAAGACCAGATCTCTACAGAAAGAATCGTTTAAAACAAATTCTCCGGAACGAACACCCTGAAGGAAGCTGTACAAAGGGACCATTGCATATAACCTAAAAGTAATAAAATTAAATGCTTTTTAGGCAAACTTCAAGATTCTTTTTCCCTCCACAGAATTTTTATTGCCATTATATAACTGTTATATTTGCAAGAACTTCCATCTTGCATAAATATTTGATTATGTTTTCATACAATTTCCACATTTTTCTTTCTTCTTTAATTTTACCTAACAAAACTAATTTCACGCTTCTATAAAAGCTAAAAAAGTAAATTTGCCAGTAGACCTGATTACGAATTCTGTCGCAACCAGAAGAGCAAGATAAGAGCAGAATGCCTTTGCTATACCTACATCATACTCAATAGCTGCGTACCTCATTGACAAGCTCTGGAAATGATCATTTATTACCAAGGCGTCTGCATTTTTTTACAAAAGTTAATATCGATACAGGGGAGACAAAAATCTCAAGAAGAATCTAAAAGCTACAAAAGTCCTCTACAGATTTGTGAAAAAGATAAAACTGAACTTTAGCTTGGGTAACGATAGCAGCATCATTATTGACTGTGTGCCACTTTGTATGGGTATATATGTGCTCCCCTCTGTTGTCGTCATTTCCATTTGACAGTAAATCCTAAAAGGGACTCCCTGTATAGAGAAACCTCAACGGATTTCTATAAGAAGCTCTGTAGGAGGGTTCGAAAAAATTTAGGATCGATAACGATACAGCAGAGCCCGAAAAGTTATCAAGGCATTTTAAGATAAACCGGCACACACACACACGTAATGTGAATTTAGGTCGATATATTTACAGTACAGTGCTACAGTAGTGAAGGGCGCCTCCTTGTCTGGCCAAAAATTACTTTATAGAATACGGGACCAGATTAATGGGGCAAGTACGACAATTGTGGCGCCGGACTTGACGATACGCCAAATGTTGATTTGGTGTCCTTTAACTTGACCCAATTAACCTTTTCTCACATCTTGGCAATAGCTTCAATTCAAAATTGAAGGCGAATGTTCGCGCAGGATTGGAGTATGGGTCCTTCTAGGTGTCACAGTATTGCAGCAAAACTTGTCTCAATTTGGATGCTGTGAATCATAGGAATGATGTAATTTTGGCATATTTTATTGGAGGCACAATTTGGGAGTGAGTCAAGAAAATCTATAGTTATGCTGTAGTATGGGTACGAGTAAATAAGGGGAGACCCATGTAAGGTTGGTTGTTTGCAGTCCTATACGTCAGCCTCTCAGTTGAGTCAAGAAGTTGTTGAAATCCTAAGGGGTAGAGTTTTGCTGCAGGGAAACGGTAAGCTGTTTTTCAGATTTTGAAAAGGTTCCTTGTTGAAATTGTTCTTAAGTTAATTAAGCCTGAGTAAATATGATGTTAGGTCAAAGGAAGAGAATGAAATAGTAGCAATTCCTTGAGGGAAAATATAAAACAAATTTCATGGTTTTGTGGTTCGCTGCTTTTTATTTAAAATATTCTGCTCGTCCGGGGTTTAGGTAAAAGTCAAAGCATAACGCTTTGCTCGTAGTTCTTCTCAATTTATTGTAGGCAATGGTAGTGTTTTGTTATTTTTTTGCTTTGGCTTATGAAGGTATATTTGAATTTCCTGGTTTCAAAAGTAACAATCTTCATCATAAGCAATTTTACTGAAAACTAAATAAGCTTGTAAAGGCTGCAGCAAACTGTTGGTTAATATTAGCCAAGTTGGTTAATGGAGGCCAATTAATTCTGTATATAATGTTGTCGCCATACTTGTTACGCAGTCCTATTGAAACCTGTTGTCTATATTGATCTGAAACTGTTTTGGAAATAAAAATTTATTAAGCATATGTCGATAACGATTTCAAAGGACATTATGATGCCACCGACCCATAAACCACACCGTACGGTCAATTTTTTTGAAGTGTAATGAACAGCCTGATTATTACTTGCCCTCCATATATGGAAATCTTTCTAGTTACACATACATTCAACCAGAGGTGAGGCTCATCACTAAAACAATAAAAACAAAACCAGATCAATTTGCAATTGTTTATGAGCCCAATTAACGAACAAACGATGGTAATTTGGTTTTAGTTCTTTAACCAACTGTTAACCAAGATCCGCACACAAAAATTTCCATGCTGTGGACGGACAAAGCCCAAGTTTTTCTTTATGATGTAGCAAAAGCCCAGGGTAACCCTATGATGCTTTAGCCGGAAGGGTATTAGCCGACCGAGGCTCGAACCCTGCATCCATGGCGGGGTGATCGTACCGCTTAACCAATTGATCCAACTCCGTCTCCGTTGTTGAGAACAACAACGAATCGACATTGTCGGCTCTTCGGTTACAATTTTGTTCATAGCAGCGATGGTTTCAGGTCTGCGTTTATTTTTTCTTGCTGGGCGTTGATCATATAGTGAGTAATTTGTACGAAGTCCGAGGTCGATCAAAGGCAACATAAAATTCACACGGAGCCATATAACTTTGGCGAAATGAACACTGATTTTTTTAAGTAAATTTCAACAATTTGCAAGCGAAAAGCGTTCTATTATTAATTTGAGCATTTTTACTGAACACAAATGTCAAAAAGAACTGTCATAATTAGTTTGAAAAAAAATACCCGCCGTAAAAATATGTCGATAAGTGTTAGTATGCTCCGTTTCTTTAGTTCTTGCCATGACAGTAGTTAAATTTGTAGAGGTGATTAGGGCATAGTGGACCATGGGAAATAGCGGAATACTACACCCTTCGCCATCTGTGTATAAATTTGAGGAGGTCCAACGCCTGGCGTTGTAGTAAATGATAATGTGTTGGCCTTCCAATTCGGAGCTCCCAATTCGAATCCCACCGACGGCGACCAATGGTTGTTTTCTGCGGACAACAGATTACGAGAAAATGTCAGTGGTTGGGAATGCACTTTAAATTGTAGGTCCACTTGCAACTGTTGTCTCGTTAAAGTTCTTCTCTCGCGCCATGCCCCACAATGGGTTACGAGAACGTGAGAACACCTGGCATAGTTCAATCCCTGCATATACTCAGCTTTTATACGAAATATGCATCATAAACTTTTGACACCAATTTGTGCAATGATCTTCTTTTTCGAAGCAATAAACCGAGGTAGATATGGCAATAATTATTGTTCGTCCTTTTCCGTTCCACTCACAAATGGAATTTTGCATGCACACAATGTTGCGCAATAGGTTATGTGGAATTGAAATCATAGCGGGATATTTGTATTTGGGAAGTCATTGTTGACATTTCTCAAGTCGATTGAAAATTTTTTATGCATACTTTTTTCATGGAAATTTTTTGCAGTGGGTGTTCTACGCTCGTACCCCGTCTTTACGAGTGTTATCCTCCCCTTGTGAGCACTTAATAGGGGAAGAACCGCAGCGACTCTTTTGGTTGTGTGAACGCTGAATGTATGTGTTCATGTCGATCTCGCCCGCATGGGTTAATAAAAAGAACTCGTAAGACTGGGGTTCTCGGAAGGGCGGAATACCGGCGTAATAGTTAAGTGTTGGCCAGATTTTTGAAGTGAAACTTTCATTCCCGCGTTGTTTGAATTTTCTCTAAAACTGTCACCACTATTTTGCATTTACCATGCCTCGAAGAAGAATTCCTGAAGCTTGACCCATTTTAACAAATACAATCTTAATGTTAGACAAGCACACATCTCACATATCAATTTTAAAAAATCAAAAAGGATGAAGCACTTGTTTTGCTTCCACAAACAAGGGGAAATAATTTCTTTGGGATTTTTGTAGTAATAATTTGGTAAAGCCTACTCAATAAAAACTGGTTCAACTTTTAGCCAAGCAGATGATTACAATGTCGCGACACATGATCACATCTCCTCAATGGAAAAATGAATCTTGTATACTCATTAAAAGCCACCTTGACTTTCCTGAAACAGGTAGAACAAAAACGTGAAAAAAGTAGGTTGTTATTGATAAAATCGGGCAGGGGCAACGATTTCACAAGCAACGAACCTTTGTTCGAAGACAAGGTAGCAGATTGCAACCACAACCGTCGGAGCTTACCATTAATCTTACCCATTACATTCAGCGTTGAGGAATATACGAGTATCAAGACTTTTTACCCGAATATCAATATGTTATTCTGAATCACAGGAGGGATATAAGACAGGTCAATGTCTCCTCGACGATAAAATGCAATGCAGTGTATCTTACAGGGATTTAGAAGCAAGTGATTATTAGCTGCCCATGTCGTAATATTATTAAGTAAAGAGTTCAATCTGTCAATGCAGTCCTCCAAAAGCCCTATGGGTCGACTAAGATATAGCTTCACATCATCAGCATACAACCGCACCTTGCAGTACTTAAAAACCCCCGGGAGGTCGTTAATATACAGGCAGAAGAGCAAAGGCCCGAGAATAGAACCCTGTGGGATGTCACACGTAAGGTACACAGGAAGGGGAAAGTTGTCTTTCACTCGAACCCGCTGCAATCTACGCGATAAGAACCTATGGATTATGGACACGGCAGTGTGGTAAAACTGAAAATTAATAGTCAACTTCTTGGGCAAATTGAAGTGATTGACCATATCAAATGCTTTCGAGAAGTCTGGCAATGCAAGAAAACACAGGTGATCCATATCCAAGGAATAGCAAACATCACTGACTACACTCAGAAGAGCTGTTCACAACTGTGAGCTTTACGCAATCCATATTGGCAACACGTTTTCAAGTAGTCCGTGATCTGTTTAGATAATAATTTTTTCAACGCCTGTGCAAGGAATGGTGGGAGTAGGCTAATCGGTCAAAAGCCGTTAGGAACCCTGGCCAGATTTGACTTTGCTACACAACAGTAACAACCTTCCAAACAGAGAGAAACTGAGAAGTGATAAGGCACATGGGCTGAATTATCCAGTGTAACAGTGATTTTATAAATTCAGGGAGAATATCGTCTGGTCAGATTAGACTGCTCCATGGCGATTATCCGAGGTACCCTCGTTATGACCAGGAGTGTTACACGGTGGTATATAGATCTCTGGATGAATCTTTTGATATGTGCTCTATAGACTTTACTTCTTTCTCGTCTTTCAGCTTCTGCAGAAGTTATTTGGTGCAACGTTGGATCTATTGAACTTGGCTTCGATCAAGGGGCATGTAAAGACTCGGAAGAGTTTTTGAATGCGGAGTTAGGAGTTTTTTTTTCAACATTTAACTCTGGCCACATATAAAGTTAAAGTTTTATGAATTATTTGTTTAGAAGGTGAAAGGTATTAATTATGTCCACATTGCTTCGATTTCGGACCACTGGGCGTCGCCGGCGGGATTCGAAACTGAAAGCATTGATTTGACATCAGCTATAGTATTATCAGAAGTGAAAACTAGATGTTTCTTATTACATAAAAAAGTTTTTTGAATTAAAACTTTCCTTTTATTCCAAATAATCCTTTAAAACTCAACTTTACGGCACATTCTAAACGGCTCTCTTTTGATATTTTAACGTTGTAATCCTCCGTTTTCATAATTAGATGTATTCATATTGCATTAGGTATTTAACATATACTTACCATATCTATTAAAGCCAGCGTTATTATAGCAGCCTTCCTAAAGTGATACTACTTAACCAATCCTCCACACAAACATTGACGTCTAAAGTCATTTAGTATTATGATAGCTCCACTGCTTTTTCCGTACGACTGACGCTTTACCGTATTGATAAATGGTAAACTTTGAAAATTCTGGAGTTATCGCTTATTTGTGTAAAACTATCACGTACCTGCGGGGTCATTACTCCCCTGACACTTCACCAATCCCCAATTTAGTGTCATAGTCTCTGCTGCTGGTGTATTTCAGGTAATAACTTTGGCGCATAATAATCATCAATCAAACTAATATGCATATGTGTGTACTGTGCATGATAAGCAGCATCTTCAAGGTCGTCGTAGGTGCTCCATTTTATGAGATTCTTAAGTGCTAGTAAATTTAAACGGATAAAGTAATTTAACTGATTCCCGTATGCTGACGACACGACATTCGTTGAAAATGTATTTTAATTCCCAATTCGCTCTCGCTAGGACATTCATCGTGCGGGGAAGGGAATGATGAAATTTCAGACGAAGTATTTGAGGGTGAGAGAAAGGACATGGTATTTCCGGCACGGAGGGAGTACTCATAAATTTTAAAATTGCCCCTTGATAGGTAGCATGAAACTCCAAAAAGTTAAGGTAATAAGTAGGTAATGCTGTTGCAAACATCAGGGTTGCTCTAAGGAGCCTGGTTAGGAAAGAGGATTGTACTGAATAATTTTCACGATACAGCCTTTGAATTTTAAAGTAGTATTAATGAATGAGTAGCCGATGTGTGTTTTGCTTACCATCTTACATGTTGCTATACACGGAAATTAATAACAAACTTACCGAGGTATCCATCACATGAATATTTTATAAGAAGGATTTAAGAACTTTGTACTTACGTTTATTTTTGGAGGGATTGGTATCATTTGAATTTTTTATAAGAGAAACACATTCTGTAGTATTTTAGCGGACTTACTCTATTGTCCGCTTTTTCAAAAGTAAAAAAGGCGACTATTTCTGTATAGCAGATTTATTTGACGTCGTCGGTGATTTTAAAGGACGGTACACTATTTTGTTTGGAAATCTAATTTATTAAAAAACTGGACATTTTCGCCATTTTTGCAGTGAATTTTTTCAATTTCAATGCGTTGTGTAAGCGTGTGAAGCATATCAATGGCAGCTTCTGTTGAAACGCACTTTCAATAATTTAAAATGTATCCTCTTGCTGAAACACTTTATATGGAAAATCTTATAATCGGTATACCCCATATTTTATTAGCCAGAATATATTTTGTTAAGCTTGTCAGCTTGGTACTTTTACATGTTTCACTTTCTCAAACTTGAGGTTGATGGCTAAAAAATTGTTTATTAAAATTTTAAACCGAGCAATAAAGAAAGCTTAAATTTCATTTTTGGTCCTTAATATAAATATCCTTTACATCGTTAAAATTGTCCTAAACTTAACTGCTTTTAAGTTTAATGATGGAATATGCGGACTGCGTGACGAGATCGACTGTTGACAATTTGTAATAGTTAGTGCAGATGTGCCCAAAATCCCCCAAATCGAACTTTTTTGCTTTAAAATCAAAGGTACTTAGGTATATTTTTAAACACTTTCACGTCCCTGAAAAAATATTAGAATTATTAAAAATCTAGGGGACATTGTTAATACATCTGATAAAAAGCAGGAGACCAAAATAGCTACCTTGGGGTATACCAAAAGTATTATGGATAACATGGCTTCTTTAAGGCCACAACTACTAATCTATAAGAGTTTTCTAAACACTGTGTATCCGCTTTGAAAGGGGGCAGACAAGTCGGCTGCATTTATACAGATTTTAGTATGACCGTACACATCGTGTTTCCTCTCGGAGTACGTTATCTGATGTCATTCATAATACCTCCGGCGTGCTGCCATCTAACACCATTATTATTTAACATTTATATTAATGACTTATAGTATGACGTGTTAATAATGCGAATATCTTTTGCAATATCTCTCTCTCTCTCTGATAATGATGACTGTATTTTGATTGATTCTGACTTTAGTCGTAATGTTGGGAAAATCGTCTCTACTAAAATCACAGGCATTGGGGGGGGGGGGGTTTGTGTCGCCATGGCGGATATAGGATTTTGATTATACCTTTGTGGATACTACTATCCGTCGCGTGCAGTCCGTTACTGATCTTTGTGTGAAGCTAGATAAAAAAAGCTCGATTTCACTCTGCACATTAACTATTTTGTATCTCGGAGTAATTCAGTACTGGGTTATGTAAAGCGGTGTTCAAGGGAGTTTTCTGATCGGATGACCTTTATTCACTTATTCATTTCTTTAGTTAGGCCAATTCTCGAGTATGCCTCTCAGGTTTGGTCTCCCTGCTATGCTGTTCATTCTAGACGCATTGAGTCGGTGCAGCGGAACTTTGTTAGATTCGCGCTAAGAGACCTTCCGTGGAATGATCCACTGAGGCTTCCTCCTTATGTGGATCGCCTCCAGTTGCTTAATATGCACTCGTTGGAAGAACGACATAGAGTTGCTGACCTAGTCTTTGTTCACCAGCTTTTGAACTCGAACATAGATTCTTGCACTCTCGCAGGTATGGTTTCTTATAGGCATACTCCGTATAACTTAAGGAGATTGCCTTAACTGCATGTTGTTCACTCTTGGTCTAACTATGGTATGCATGAGCCTATAAACCGCATGTGTAGAGCCGTGAATATGTGTCCTGTTTTTTATCTGACTCTTACTAAGGATTTGCTGAAGCTGAATGAGGCGCAAGGTTGGAAAAGAAGGCACTAAACTGAATGCTTCCTGTACAGACAGGTCGATCGGCCTGCCTCTGAAGTCAGTAGAGAAGTTGATCTTTCGGATATTCAGCTCGCTAAGGAAAGATTGAGCAATCTGACAACATGCGGTATGTCAAGGCAGCTGTGACCTGTTTGCGACATTATGAAAACGACTTTTCCGCTAAGAAGAAACTGCACCGATCTCCGAAATAGTGTGGCAGTCATTGCTGGCCACTATCTCTTTGGAAAACACGCAGAAGGTTTACGCATCCCCACCAACTACTTTTGTAGAATTTGTCTGAACGAGGAAGAAGTGGAGAGCAGTCAGCATTTACTCTCTTTCCCCGGGCCTGGCCAGGAAAAGGTGCAACATTTTAGGCACGCCTTCTTCGAAAGACTATAAGATGTTACTAACGTAGGACTGAAGCAACTTCTCAAGTTTATTAACATTTGTGGCTGGTTCTAAATAAACTCTATACACTAATATTCAGGTGCGGTCCCGCGGAAGTGTTAAAAACGGAAACTTACCTTTCTTAGGTCTATGTGAGGCTCTTCTGCTTTCCGATAGTTTTCTCTCTCTGAGTAGTGACCTCACCAAGGTTTTCGGTGTAAATTTTAATTCGAAGTTTTCCTTCGATGACGACATTTCAAATATCAGGTGGTGCTCCGCGAAAAATCACTCGGTCGTGTTCGATTTGAAAAATAAGACCATAACTTATTGACAAAATGGATAGAAAACCAGAGTATGGACATTTCGTGTATTGGAATAATTTGGTTAATTCTATCAAATATTTATACAGTCAACTTGTGTACCCGCTTAAATAGCCGAAATACTTATTTTAGAGAATTTTAATGCATTCGTAGTAATAGATTTACCCTTTATGACACCGTACAGAAAGGTGCTAGAAAAGATTTATTATCAAAACACATGAAACTGGCGCCTTTAAGACTTTAGCAGTAGTGTAAATGAGAAATGGTCGTTTAATTAGAAAATAAATGAAGGATGATTTTCCATTGGGTAGGAAACGCGTCACAACTAAATGATTTATATTTATAGATGAGAGTCGGAGCGAAGGACAAACCAAATTTTTTCACAAAATAGCAAGAGGATTCATCATAAATCTCTATAAAATGCTATTAGTCGAACTAAAAATCTGCTTATTAACTAAAGATTCGTCAAATACGAGGACTTTTCGAAAGTAGTCGGCGAGACCCCAATCTAGTGCTTAAAACCCGATAAATCGATATAACAGTCAACAATCCGTACGAACGCAGTTCTAGAAAATTTTCTAAAAACCGTTAGCTATACTATGAGGATCTCTGTCTTTAAGAAGAAGAACGATACCTCCAATTATAGACCCATCAGATGACGTCAACCAATGAAAGCAACGTCGTATAAGACGAATCGTACTCATTAATAAGCCCTTAGTAGTCAAAATTTGAATCAAAAGGATCCCCTCGAGAAAAATAAAATTCCATAGAGACGCCCGCCCTATACAAATTCTCTAATTTTAATGCTACTTTATTAAAATTGGCATGACAGAGTATTTTAGTCAGATCTTCAATCAATGGCACTTAATAATAGAAAGCTCCCGTATTATTTATAGCATTTATAGCCAACTTTGAGTTGGGCTATTATTTTATCGGCGAGAGATAACGTTTACTAATTAATTCTCCCTGGTTTTAAGTTTAATAATTAAAATCATTTTTGTTTCCACTCACACCCACACAGACCAGCCATCGCCTTTGTTGGAAAAAGCGAAAATGAAATTGCTTCACGCATTGAACACTTTAGCAAAATTATAATAACGAAACTCCTACTGAGCGCGTTTTTACTTTTTCTGGAAAAGAATTTTTTAATAACTGGCAATGTTGTCCGGGTAGACTTTATTCCAATGATGTTTTGTCAGATGGAATTTAAAGTATACTATCTCGACCTTTTTACTTTGCATATGAGGGTTGAGCGAATCAACTACGGCAAACGCTATAAGTTCCCTAGACTGCAATTTGGACCTGGTCCATTAGAGTACTTTCCCGTGTACAGTACATTAACTAATTTGATGGGATTTTAACGACCACACGAGACCGCGTCTACAAAATGGAGGTAATTTTTACAGAGCTATAAAATTTACTTCGTATTATTATCGTACAGCGGCAGACAAGAGTGAAGAAGTACGCCATTTTCTCTTCCAGTAAGCGAACATTTCATTTGGGGTTATTGCATTCGTTCTAGGCTAATGCCCCACGTAAAATGATTTGTGAAATCAATTTTAAATTTTCTAAATATTATTTACCATTAAAAGAAATGGACCACTGGCAAATATTTCTTATTCTCAGATGTTGTTTTGAAACTTGATGTCCTTTTTTGTAACTCCCTAATGTTTTTATAGCCACAATTTAGTGAAGTTTATGTAAAGTTGTTTGTTACCACAGAAAGAAAATTACTTTGGTTTTAGGATTATATATTTTTTTATTAAGAAACATGATATTTGGTGTTGAGTCTATCAAGCTGTGATATAATGACTGATATACTTGTATAGCCGAAAACTTTCTGCCAAAAGAATGTTATATGTTACAGAAAATGTTTTCGACCGAAGAAAAAAATATACGAGATTGGATTAATAAATACTTGTTTTTTATTTTTCAGCGTAATCTGATATGAGGAATACATACTTGTATCAATTTTACTACCATTTCTTTAATCCCTCCAAAAATTACGTTTTTTTTTAATATAATGTAGCCAAAGCCCAGGGGATGATGCGTTAGCATGACTTTGACCGGAAGGAAATTTTGGTAAGTGGGAATGAGGGAACTTAAATGTTTTATTTTTTCCGGTGAGCCAGACAACTTCTCAGAGACGGAGTGGATTTTTTAATTTTTATTAAAAACTCACGGAGAGACTGAGGCTCGAACACTAGATCATGGCGGGGTGATCATACCACTTTAACCAATTGATCCAACTCCGTCCCCAGATTTGTCAGGGATTGAGTGAAGGAGGTGCCGATGTTTGCATCATTAGAAGGTTTCGGGCTGATAAGACAACTGGAAAACAGAAGATGGTAAACTTTCGCAAACAGGGCCGTGTCTCCTTCAATTGCTCGTCGAATCGGTCCAATAATTTAATCTAGTACTGCCCCATGATCGTGTTTCGTTTTAAGAATATTCTAACTGTCAAATTCCAAAAAATGCCTTATCTTTTTTTTTTAGGAGTAGGTTCGTCTGAAAAACTAGATCCAAAAAATAATGCGAATTTCGCTTAAGGAGGTCCAAGCACTGCTTCGAAATTGTCATTGATATCTGCTTGTTTCGAACCCCTAACTTACCTAAACTAAACTATTTCTTACAGGGTGGTGCAAAAGTGCGATAATCAAGAATTTTTATCATAAAATATATATTAATGTCGACCTTTGGTAATAAGATATTTAGCAGTTTTCGAAGTGGCCACCCTTTGCACGGATTCCGAGCCTTAAACGCGACTTAAAATTTTCGGCGATGGCACGGTCCCATTCCTAGTGAACCGATTGCTTTAGCGACTCCAAACTTTTGTTCTGGCTTAGCACAGGCCATGGCCTCCAAAATGGGTCACAAACCGAAATCAATGGGATTTCGATTCAGCGAGTATGGCGGACATTCCATAGCACCACTACGTGGGTCGGCACGGAGTCTTGTTGAAATGTCCATTCTTCTTCGCCGAAGTGCTGCTGGGCCCAGGAAAGAACAACCTCGAGGATATCACGCCCCGGTACACTTCTTGGTTGATTTGTATCTCTTGATCGACGAAAATCAGGGGTGGGGTGCCTTGCCGCTGGCGCAAATTCGGAGTTGTCATGACCGTTTCGAAGGACTGCTTGGCTTCTTAATTTGCGCACTTTGGTTCGGCCATTGGCGAGATCAATCGCCCGGCCTAAGCAATCCTTATCAAAATTCGGCCATTTTTGAATTGATTCGATCAGTAGAAATATGGTTCCTATTTCATTTTATCGAAAAACACCAGCTGTCAAGTCAAAAATAACCTACGAATCGGTATTTAAAAGTTTGGCGTCTGCAACGCTACCTGTCTTCAAACAAGAACCCAGTGATATGTAGTATAATTTTTCACGTTAAACTAATAAATAATATTTTCAAATATCTTGCGCTTCTTATTCGACCCGTGCTCAGAAGTATCAATGATTCTACTCAATAATAGTTTTGTGGATCATATACACTGTCGAGTAAAACTGGTCATGTGTTTCGATATGAACAGAAACGGTCTTATAGTTAACCCTTTTTTATACGATGTGGCCAAATCCTAGGGGACAACCCTTTGATGCGTTAACATGGTTTTGGCCGGAACGGAATTAGGCTAAGGGAAGTGACGGAAGAGACAGAGTGGATTATTTTAATTTCCTAATAAAAGCTCACGGGGAGACCTGGTCTCAAACCCGGGACCGCTGGCATGGTGGTCGTGCGGCTCAACGAATTGATCCAACTCCGTCTCCTTGGGGACATCACTATGTATGTAGAGAAAATCAGAGCAATTTAGTCTCCATTATATTTGCTGCTTACAACTACTAAGATCATGACCAGGGATATAGAAGTCAGTATCCAGTAAGGAGCTTATTTATTAGAATTATATGATCAACCTTATTAAATGTCTTCGAAAAATCCAAAAGAACAAGGTATTTAACTTGAAGTTAAGCTAATGCTACTGGATTGACTTGCTTGAAAGCGTAAAGGAACGCTTCAATAGAAACTAAATCGCCTAACGTAGTCCATTGCTCTTTAGCCTTTTTCCAGCATTCCTCAAAATTATAGTCGTCTTCGTTGAAGCCAATCTTGTTGAATAAATAATATATTTCCTCCTTGGCTCGCGGTAACAAGTAGTCTCTGTGACTTAGACCAACCTGTGTAGGTATTGTAGGTGATAAAACAGTTCTTACGGAGGTTTCCATCGGTAAACTGTCTAAGTGGGCCGAACAATACTGTGGTGGAAGTCTTGGAAACTCTTTAAGTTCCGACCCCGCTGCTATTACATCTTCGCAATTAGGCTCCCTTCCACACACATCCCATGCCATTTCCCGATATGTTGTTAGTTTCATAGGACACACAGTAATTTTGTCAGGCACCCCAATTGCAGGTAGTGGTCGATAACTGTCAAGTAAGTCGACGCATTTTCCGCATTTAACATTGTTGTTGTCGTCGAGAAATTTGTAAAACGTGGCAAGGAGTTTGAACTTCTCGACATTGATGGGAATGTGGAATTTCAGCATTACTTCAAGAAGCCAATCCCATGAACAGATATCCCACTTATTATGCTCATCAAGTTCATATCTTATTTTTTCAACGGAATCATACCTTTTCAAGTACCGTCTAAGAACGTTTATGTGTGAAAGTGCGTCGTACAGTGCAGACCTCTCCAAACAGGGCTTCAAATCATAAATTACAAGTTTTGCTCTGTATTTGTCGGGCTTATTTTCTGCTCCAAAACAGAAATCTGGTGGTAGATTACACGGAATGCTCATCCTGGAAAAATACATCTTAAATTGCGAGTTTAGACCAAGGAATTAAATACCTATTTAGAGGTTTACCAAGCGAAGCCTTTTTTCTCTCTTTCACTGCTTCTTGAATAGTTCCTAACATACCATTACCTTGACAGCTGGATGTCATTACCCGTTTCATGACATTTCCGGAAGGGTCAACGTCGTTTTTGACACCAAAAGTGCCCCCGGGATTGAACGACGACGTGTAGCTAAATAAATTTGGTTTTAATTTTATCATTTCCACAAATACAGTATATAACTTCAGTATACTTTCGACGTATTTGCTCAGCAGGATTGTATTCTCCGTGGCTAAGGACATAGTTGGCATGCTTCTCCTGCGATTCTCTGAGAACTTCGTCATACTTCTTTTTCGGCATGACAACGTCGTACAGCTTTTCACTTATTACGCTCGGTATGCCAAACGTCGTGCGTAAGTTATTAATATGGGATGGTGCTGAGTTAGCCGAACGAGTCTTTCCGAGCGGATGGCGTTTATAAAATATTGATTCCTTGACATTGTTTTCGAAATTTTTAAAAGCACTTTTAGGTATCATTTCCAAGGCAAGATGTACTTGATCGTCATGGGTGGGTCGAGCAATATATGCGTCAGCTTTCTTTACTATTTTTGAGTCCTTCTGCCTTACCATTGACGCGGCAATATGCTCTTTTGAATAGTCCTTCAAAAGCGCTTCCACAGTTTCGCCTTGATTCGTCGTTATGCCAGCCTACCAAAATGAAACTCGTCGCTTGAATTCGGGCAGTCAAGATAGATACTTACCGGACATATGATTGGGAACTGGTCAATTATTTTATCTTTATGTGCCATTGGAAAAGAAAATCTTGATAAATAATATAGTAATACTGAATAGGTTAGATAATATAATGCATATTAATGACAGCGTTACAACTAACAGCTGTCAAACTTTATTGTGCTATGGGTAACTAAGCCAAATCCTAATCGAGGTTTGGGAGTATTTTTTATAAAGTAGGTTCCTCTAACGGCCATGTTTGTATTAAACGCTGTTCGAACTAGGTCAGAACTGTAGGCCCCTTGCAACGATTAAGGTGTTAACAATATTTAACAATACGGAGGGCTGCTGGTAATGAGAGTAAAACCGTCAAAGATGCGTCTTTATTCTTTTATAGCAGGCATGGTCAACTACCTGGTTGAAGAACCATATTAAAATTACCTATCCTAGTCCTAAGACTCTAAAAATGAATGTTTGCATGTGTAAATAAAATAACAAAACAGCAACATGATAGTATATAGTACTCAAAGATCCAGATAATAAGACTCTGTAGGCCTTGTAGGTAGGCCTTTCGCTTGCCGTAAGTTATTGCTTCGGACGGAAGTAACTAATCAAACTAAACAGATGGACAAGTGGCACTACGTTTCACATAACCTGACAGACATATAGCCTAATCGTGAACTTACGGCATCCAAAAGTCTAGTTTCATGGACAAAACCAACCTAGGCCTAGTCATAGATCACTGGTCACTGCCTTATTGGCCCACACGCGAAGAGGTTAGGTCACTTCTCAAATGACCTACAGAAGCTGCAGTGCCGAGGAGAGGAGGAGACTATACCTTACCTCAACTGCTCGCACTCGGCCTTGGCACGTATACGAATGGTCTTTCTGGGTGACTACTTCTTGGAAGGCCTCTGCGATCCCGAGACGACTGACGTAAAAGATATCCGGCGCCTTATCTAGAACTTCAGTGGTTTCAATGAGGAGTTGTGAGATATGTTCTGACATGGCATCATATAGATCCGTTTTGAGGTATAAGTGTGTCGTTCCATTGGACGGCCACCCATATCTACCTATTTCTGTCGACAATACCCGAAATTGCCGTATCGTATAATCAGTACCAGTCCCAGGAAATCCCTTTCTAGCTGTATCCATTACCAGCTTAATTATTTTCTTAGTATGTTTGCATACTGTCAATCTATGAAACGGAATTTCTTGTTCTTCCATGAACCATTTCTCGATTAGGTCTTTTACAATATCTCCTCAAATAGCCGGTGAATGGATTGGGTGCTGGGAACTTAGGGGCTGTTTGATCATAGCGGCCGCCTCCTCGTTCCTTCGATTCGTTTGTGGTCCATCCTTTATTGTTTAGTGCAATAAGATCTCCCTCCGCCCCGCTTCATCTAAATTTAACTTCCTTTAAGTGTTCCAATGTTCGTATCAGTTCTAACTTTTCGACCTCGTATACCGAGGTATATCTGTCGAGGCTTACATAGGAAGGCAAATTTAGCTCCTTCTCGAATATCCCCGCTCCGGACGACAAGCCAAATATTTATTTGTATAAATACAGATGTCATCAGATTCGATCTTATTAAACCTTTTACTCTGATCCTTCTAATCCTCCCTCTCTAATCTTTTCCTCTTCATATGGAGGTCTTTTTTTAGTAAAGACATTCAGGGATGGTAGGTTCAGAAGTAATTTTAGCGCCCTGAACCCCATTGAATTCACTGACGTGCTCAATTTACGACATTCTCACGGTAAACTGATATGTTTTAATTAATCGCTGCATATAATAGGTCTTACCATCATAATATCTCACCAGTATATAAAGAGCAACGAGATGCCACACCTTAGTCCACACACTTTTCTGCACAGGTATAATAATTAACTTCTTTTTTGGCTTTAATACCAGTTCTGTGCTTACCTGCATCCTTCGTTTAGAATAAGATGTATGTTTTCTTTGTTTTAACCCAAGTATGGAATTATTCTTAATATCTATGTTCTGCTCCGTTAGGAGAATAAGTCTCGAGACAAGCTCACTGTGATAAAGATTGATTTGGACCACCTGCAGAAGAGTGCTCAACACCGCACTGTCCGGCCTGGTTGGCTCCTGTACAGGTTCCTTTCAGTATCCGCAGAGAATATCTGTAATTCCAACAACGTACTAAATAACTTAGAGTCCTCTCATAAGTTTTCCAGTTTTGACACGCTTTTTTTTGCAGCTAGCCAGACATACCATAACGATGGATTTAAGGTCTCGTTTTTTAAACATGCGGTGCCGCAACGACAACGTACGCTTCGTGGAAAATCAATTCACACCTTTGGTAAAATGACATTGAGTATGTTTTCTGTTAGTATCAGAAATGAACGTATATTTGAGAAAAGGAATAATTTTTGTTTACCTCATATACTGAAAAAAAATAATTATAAAATTGGCTGAACAGGACCGTGTTTTATAGGCCAGAATTATGGTAACGGCACAGTTGCGATGCATAGGAGTCTGCGTCAGAAAATGTACGTAAGATGGGCTTTATATTTTTTAACATGTTTTTAACATCGATGTGGTTCTTCGGCGCTACCGCATTCTTCAAGCGACTGCGATTGAAATTTTTTACCAAAACGATTCGCAGGGATCGTACTGGAGTTCCGGGTGCCCTGGTGGTACTGACAGTAGTTTGGCCGAGAGTCCTTAATTTTTTTTTCCATGGTTCCTTACTTGCCTTTCTGCGTCAATCACATTTCCTTGATGATTCTCATGGCCTGGTAACTTTCCATGTTCCCTACCCTATAAAATCAAATCTTTAAATTCGAAGTCAGGATATTCCTTGAATCCCTTCTGCTTACGGACGTTGGTTTATGTTCTTCATTACCTGTTCCGTGTTCTCCACCACGTGTTCTTCCCCTGCTGATCGATTTGTTAGGTGACGTCTTGAGCGCGATTTGTTGTGGTGATGTCATGACTTCGGTTAACCGACGTGACGAACTCATTCTCCTTATCTTCACTCATAATCGCCATCCCACTGCCTTCCATATCCGAGATATTCTCTATCTATGTCGGCCCCTTTTCCTTCTCTACATCTTTTAGTTATATTAATAGTACAGGCATACGTATTTGGTGCCACCGAAGTGGAAAAGTTAACGGTCACAACGGAAGGCTACATTTAAACCGGTGGAGACCTTAGTAGATCCTGACATGTTACTGTTAAAACAGTTGGCTTGGTTTGAAAAAAAATGTTCTACTAGTAGATCTAGCTGATCAAATAATAGTTATAGCCTCGCACTTTTCAGAAATACTTGGCTCAATGACCACTGGCATAACACTAAAAAAAATCCATTGGTAACATAGAAAATGACTCTGGCTGATGTCAGTCCATAGAACCTACATCCTTCAACAAGACCAGAGGGATTTGAATTTTTAAAATCACAGTAGTTGAAAGAGATGGAGACCTGGTAGAATAAGCGTTACAGATGCCTCATCAGTAGTAAAGAAATAAGCACATAAAAAAAGCTAGACTTCATGTAAAGGAAAGGAATTCAATGCCTTAAGATGGTTTAATTACGTTGTTATATCTTATTAAGCGAGAGAATTCAGAGAAATATTCAGGCTTAAAAATTCAAACTTAACAAATCAATTACTGTATACATTGTCGTATATAATCTACAGCTTTCATCTAAATAATCATTACCTCATATAAGAATATCTTTGTGTAAAAAGAGATCCTTTACATGTTTTGAGGTTAAGTTGTTTCGCAGTACCTCTAAGAAAATAATGTTCCCCCTCAGACACGAGCTAAAATGTATCACTTGACAGAATGCTTGTTTCCATTTGACTCCTTTGACATTAAAATCGAGGTTTTTTTTCCAGAAATGGGACAATGAGCAAGTCATCCCGAACTCTATCTTTAAATTTCTTTTACGTCAACTGTCAGCGAAATGGAATATATAGAGGATTGCAGCGTGTCATGATATTAAAATCTCTCACTTATTCAAGCCACCGACGATGCCCTGGCCTCTTTCCTTCTCCTTATCCCACATGTTCTATAGTTAGACACTTTTCGACAAATTCTCATAGTACCAAATTTATCCATTTTTCGCTAAATTCTATTGTTAGGTCCATAGATATCCCCGCATATCTTGCTCTACATTGTTATAAATCATTGCGGGAGAACACCCACATCTCGGGACAATCGATCGATTTCACCTTTCGGCAAATCTAATAGTTGGTGGCAACCTTTTCGATACAAATAACAACCGTTTTTGCCTTTCTTGAGTTTCGCCATTTTGGATACGGGATGCTCTGAGGCATATATATGTAGGTAGATGTAGAGGTGCCCTGCATGTACGAGTAGGAGTTAAAAGCATTTTGTGTCGATTGTTCCTCAACCTTAAAAGAACAATTATTTCAAAAAATCAATACCAATCCGGTCCATCGTCCTTGTGGTGCTGAAATTTTTCAGTGACATTCAATGCTGTTCCTTGCGAGTTTAATTTCTTAATGGCAATTTTTTCTTTTTCATTTCAGGTACTAAAAATAGCGACTGGATACAGAATACCAGCAAGGGAGTAAGTGATTTGCTTTGTCGTTCTTTAGAATTTATTTGAAAATAAAGTCTACGATTTTTGACATTTTTATTAACCGACGAAGGCTGTCATGATATTCTTTACATAAAACATGATTTTCTTTTAAGACACGTCAACAAAGTTGATTACATTGAAATTATTGTCAATTATTGTACGAGGTAAATATATTTCAGGCTTTGTTTGTACAAAGAAATATTCAGGCAGCGTTTGCCCCCTTCTCTTCAGTATTAAAATAAATTATTAAATTCAATTATCATATTAAATTTGCTCTTAATTAAGCACAGTAAAGTGGCTCCATTTGAAGGCTCACTTCTACCCTAAGACAAACGTCACTGGGCCTCTCTTGGGAATTTCATTTTCACGATGAGAATCCTTCTCCCAGTTTCTACACGTCTTCCGCTCAGGGTAAGATATTAAGAAAAGTTTTAACATTTCGCAAACTGTTGAAGGGTTGTTTCATGACTAATTCTGTATTTCTTCACTTTCTTTTTATTATCTTTTTCAGCTACGCATAGGATTGAATGCTAACTACCGGAAAGATGCATTCTTATCTTCAGAATGCGGAGGTAGCTAGAACTCATCAAGCCAATCATAAAATTGTATTGAATTGTATTACTTCAAAAATAACGAACCGATATAGGCTCGAAATCAATTCATTTCTCCTATTGCACCACAATAAAGAAGTTCGAATCAGACCTAAAGCGAACTAATATTAACATATTATATTGCTCTGTTATATATTTGTATACATAATTCCCCATTGCAAGGTAAGGTCCCAAGAATAGTCCGTATACCAGCGAAATTATTCAAGACGAATCTCACTGCTGTTGCTGATAGACCGTTTATTGTACATTCCGTAATTCAGAAATGCTATCTATCTATCCTATCCCACGACCCTGAAGATGTCTTAACAGGACGAAACGCGTAGGTTGCTGTAATTATTTAGTTTAAAATAAAGAATATAATTTTCGTGGAATCGACCAAGTGTTTTTAATAAAATTACTTCACAATGAGAAATATATTCCACCAAGTGTTATCAAGAAGATCTATCAACATCACTAATATTATTCTGCAATACCCACTTTCCTTTTAGTGTAATCTGTTGTCAGCAGAAAACAACCATGGGTCGCTGATCTCCAACGTGATCACTTTCACCGATGATTTCAAAGAGAGACCTATTCCATGGAATTCTGAATATGAAGATTCCTAAAAAAGCGATCTAAAAAATTGTAACAATTGTTGTGGCATCTGCTTTCTAACTCGGATATTTTGAAGTACTGCCAAGATCATATTTGACAGAGCCCGGTGATCAGTCTCATACTCGATCTGTCAAACCTACGGCGCTCCTTAGTAATGGAGTAATGGAGCCGACATCACACTTTTAGAATGGTCTTGCCCCCCACAGGATTCCCAGTAAAATTTGTGCTTCATGCATGTCCAGTGGTGTACAGCTCTTTTAACAGTGCATGTTGAAATCCCGCTCGCCGGCTCAGACCAATTTCGATATGGTTACGGAGGATCGCCGCCTTAC
This sequence comes from Leptarthrus brevirostris, assembly GCA_964036015.1. NCBI lineage: Eukaryota > Metazoa > Arthropoda > Insecta > Diptera > Asilidae > Leptarthrus > Leptarthrus brevirostris. Next base: position 138,897,644 of record OZ038372.1, read on the forward strand.
TGCTGGAGAAAATAAATAAATTCAATTTAATTAGGCTCTCTTTAGGTTCTGGTATGCACATGCCAGTATGGCCTAGGCTTCCACTTGGAAAACAGTGGCAAGTTCTTCTAATTGCAATGATGTGTTCAGTTGTCCACCCCTACCCCCGCATCGGTTTTCAACTCGTCCGTGTACCAGATAAGTCCAGTCTGGTGGATTGTGGGGAAGTCCAAGCTTCACTTTTCTCAACCTGTATGATGAGTGGTTGAAATGGTGAGAGCCTGACCAGCATGGCGTCGGGACCATAGTGAACCCAGGCACCCTATCTAGATTTTCCCTTATGGTCGAGTGGCCTTTTCATAAGTTCGTTACAAGGGGTCTTGGTCCCTCTTATCTGTAGGTAACAGTAATAGATACACCCTCCACATCAATGTGAAATGGTAGAAGGGTCTCAAGTGCTGCAGTCGGTGAGGTACACATGGCGCTATTGATTTTTAGGCAGGCCATCCTTTGTAAGGTGCAATTTGGCTTTACCTACATTGAGCTGCCACCATGTAATCGCCCCATAGGTATAATTATAGGTCTAATTACCATTGTGCAGTGTTGTCTAGTGGATTGTTTTTATGTTCAAACCACAGGTAGCACCACAAGCTCTGCGATAAGCCCAGAAGGATTTCCTCGTTCTCTCGATTAACTAGATACAGGTACCAGTATAGTTTGTAATCCAGTGTTATTCCTAGACATTTTACCTGTTCACTAAAGGTTAGTTTAGTACCTAGAATGCAGAAAGAAGTAACTACCCAGTACCTTGAATGCATGAAGAAATAACTGCCCAGTAGCCTACTTCTTCTTGACGCTAGTGTAAGGCTCTCTGCGCACATCTTCTAACGCCTTAATGGCCGCCTGACTGTTAGTATATATGTGCATGCCCATATTAGGCTCTATATGCTTAGATACTAGCAGAGTCTCTTGGTTAATCGCATCTCTTTCCGCCCGAAAGACACTGCATTTGACTGGTACTTTATGTGATTCGTTCAAGTGCCATTTGCCAAAATATACTCCTGCTCCTGTACACCCGTTTTAGATCCATCCGTATATATCGAGATCTTCATTCACTTCACTTCATACTAGGCTGCCTACTAAGGAGAAATGGTTCGTGTCCCATTTCTCCTTAGTAGGCAGCCTAGTATTAAAGCTCCTAATGAAGGTTATACCAGAGACTCCATAGTCCGTGTCTATTCGGTCAAACTGTAGATACAGTCAAACTTTCGAAGGAGCATTGGGAGCCTTAAATCTGGCATTTTGTTTCTTCTTATAAAAAGCACAAGTGCCATCTATGACGGGGTTAACGCTGAATCCACTGTTCGGTTTCCACTTTTCAGCTTTCCGATCTCATACACGAGCCTCTTGCTGATAGTTGTCGAGGATCTGCCGGATACCAATATCGCCAGGTCATCCACATATGTAGAATCTGTGAAACCTTCCTTCTCTAGTATATCCAGGATTTCGTCCATAAACACTGACCACAGGAGTGGTGATAGCACCCCCTCCCCTGTGGTATTCCTCTGTATACCGCTCTCCTCTCAATTGAGTCGCATATGCACGAGCTAACTTTTCTACTGAGAAGCATAAGATCCATCCACATAGGCACTTTTAAATACCCAACCTCGTCAGCCGGTAGATGACTTCTGCCTTAACATTGTTGAAAGTTCCCTCAACGTCGAGGAAAGCACCGAGGGTGTATTCCTTAAACTGCGGGGATCTTTTAATCACTGACGCCACTGCTGTTTTTGGAAATTGGTCTGTAATCCGGAATGAAAATAACCCTCACTTCTTGCGAAGCTATTGTTATGTATACCCCCCCCCCCCCTCTCCAACACATTATCACCCTTTTCTTCTGCGTTATTATAATGCAGAAATTTCTTTTACCAAAAGTATAAAAACAGACATCGTCGAGCAAAAATGAAGCAACTATTTGTTTCGCTTTTGCTCGGAACTAATATTGTCTCACTCTAAAGGATGAAAAAGACTGCGAAAGGCCTATGCGACGAAATGGCTCTGCTGTGCGGTGAACAGATTGGAACCGCATGACAGGACATGCGACGTGAAACTTGAAGGTTCAAATAACATGACGATCCAAGCAAAATATCAATTTGTTTATTGGGTGTTCTGAGTGCGACCCATAGATTTTAGAAATAGAAATGGGTGTGGGACAAAAATTTTCGTTACACTGTCGTGTCGCACCCAGGGCAAATCAATACTTTATAAATTTTCCTCTCATTTACGTGTTTCATTGTCGCATGCAATCTGTTTTAGCCATAATTTTGCTTGCTTACTTCAGTGTATTATTTTTATAAAGTACAAATATTGTAATGCTTTGCGGTTAGAAAAATATTTTAAAAGTCGAAAAAAAGTGATTTTCAGAATTGTTTCGATAAGGAAATATATCGATTAAAAAAACGAGAAAAATTAACAGAATTATTCACAGAAAGGTTAACATAATAATTAATAAATCGAAATTTCAAAGCAATAACATTGCCTTCGTTCAACGTTGGACTTTTCAGAGATAAATAATTGTAGCCCTCTGTGCAAAGCTGCATAAAAGAAGACATAACTTGGTCTTCATGGAGAACATTTATAAGTTTTATCAAGAACAGACACAAGTACGCCGCTTCTCCCAATGATGGTATGTTATACGAAAAAAGTGCTATTATAATTTCTGAACAAATTACCGAGACCAACGAGAATAAATTTTGATCAGAAGGAAGTGTAAGACTAACTTTCCACACAGAACTCCCATAAAGTGCAATAAATGTTGAAAGAGTTTTTCGAATCTCTACGGTTGGACTAGAGTCGTAGAGATGTGATAAGAAAACGAAGTAATTTCCCAGAAGGGATGGTAGATGCCGCGACTGCTGTTTCTGTACGAGCGAGAGAAAAAATTTTCCAAGTTATATATAATATATATATATAGGACACAAAATGAATTAATTAAAAATGTTTCAGCGGCAATAAGAAGTTTTCGGACATTTGTCAGACTTATTGAAGTGTTCGCCTTACACTAGTTCTTATGTTGACATTTTTGACAGGTTGTTACCCTCATTTCAGGCTACTAAACTTATTTCGTATTCAGGACAAGCCAGCAGCTATTGGCACATTTTCTGACTTAACAATTTATGATGGGTGTGGCTTCAAATGCATCTGGAAAAAAAAACTTTTCCCTTGCCGAAGAAAACTTAGTTGTTTCCAATTTGATCAATAAAGTACAAAGTTGTTCAATTTATAAATTTTCGGATGACCTTTTCTCAAAATCATTATTCCTTTGATTTACTTGGTTGGTTAAGATCTTAATTAACTTTGTTCAGAGGGACGAGCTTCTATTTGACTCAAAGACAAGTTTCGTCTTTTATTTATAGAACTTTCCATAAGAAATGCCCAATTGAATATTTTCCCTGGATCCGCACGGATTTAACGCAACTAGCAACTGAAATTTATAGGCTATCGCAAAAAGGATGAAAACAGAACGGATGGGGCTGGATAAATTTATTTAAGGGAAATTCGATTTAATCACATAAAAGGACAGAAATAAGTTATACGATGGAAGTATAGAGCGCAGTAGGAATAAATAATGGAAGCCTGTTTCTATATCCACTTTATTCCCGAAGGAGAGGTGTCATTTTGATGGAAGGAACGGGCAAATGTGTGCTAAGGAGGAGAGGTAATTTTTCTGTTTTTTAGATGGGAATATTAATTGAAGGTTGAGTACTACCGCCATTGAAAGTACATATACCTAGACGGATTGTAACTTTTCCTCACAAATTTGATTAATTAATTTCTATCCGAACAGTTTTCGAATGTCAGGTTTACATGTAATGGACATTTTACAACCATTCTTAAGTAGATGCTTGTTATGTTAAGGTGCTCATACTCGTATTCAGGAAAATGACAGTGACTATTTTTTAATACCAGATATGCTAGGAATACGGCTCCAGGTATTTTTTGAAATATGGCCGCAGTTCGGGATATTCGCTTTAGACGTAATATTTTTGTACAATCAGCTACCGCTACGAGTAACAAAATTATTGACGTATTTGATGAGGAAACCATAAGTAAGCACATTGCTTTCAAAATTTCGTTGTGGTTTTAATTTGGAGTATGAGCCCCGTGGAAGACTTGACACTGGACTGTACGTAGTGTCCTTACATCAGAAGAAGATCCTTTAAACGATATTTTAAATTACTACAGCACTCTTTCTTGTTGATGGTGAAACTATCGACGCGGACTTCTACTGGCAGGATATGGAAGAAATACGTGGAAAGCTTAGGCGTTTATAATCTACGCTGATTAACATACATAAATCCATTTGTTTGCACGATAACGCCAGTATTCATGTTAAAAGAAGGACGATTTCAAAGCTTAATAATATTTACGATATGAAATTCTTTTACATCCTTTATATTCCCCAGAACTTTCCCTAATACATTTTCACCTCTTGAGACTTGAGTTAACTATCTGAAAAATTTAATTTTTTCGTCAACATTCCATAGAAAATTTCTTCAAGGACTTTGTCGCTCGTAAAAATAAGGACCTTTGGAAAACCGCAACTAGCGTGATTCGCGCTCTGTGCGTTGCGTACAATAAAAAAAAGTTAAATTTATTTATTATCTTCGGAAAGCAATAAATTTTTATAAAGTTAGCTTTATTTTTTCTGTAATATATATCAGACCTTCCATTAGAAAAAATTAATTCCGATTTTTTGGTTTACAAACAAAAAAAAAGGGGGGGGGGGAGAATTTTCATATATTTTAGAGCATAAGTAAAAAACCAATGCGGTTTTATATAAAGAATGTAATACGAAAATCCTTAAAACCATTTTTAAATTCTTAACAAGCCCTTTCAAATGATAGCCCACACGGTATAACGCGTGAGTTTTTTAACCTGAAACTTTTATTTAACTCGAATAATATGCACCCTACGAAAAAAATTTCCATTACATTAATGCTGGGGAGGGGGTAACTTTGAAATCTTAAATAGGAACCTCCTTTTTTAGATTTTTTTTAACTTTTTTGAAAATTTTGTTTAAATTCCCTGAAAACATTTAAGTACTTTTGGTGTCTTCCAATTTTTCTGTTAACCCAACCATATTCGAGTAACAGATGCTTAAAATTCCAAAATTTTAAATTTATTTCCTAGAAAAAGTCAAAAAATTAATGTTTTCAAAAAAAAACTTTTGAGACAAAAGTTATTTACTTTTACCCGAATACTTTTTACTGCAAAAACAAAAAAACTTGGTTTCTATTTAAGATTTCAAAGTTACCCCACGCCCCCCCCATAAGGAGCTGGACTGATTTTAGCACTAATGTATTTCCTCCGCGGAATGATTAAATTTTGATTTTGTATTATACATTATTTTGTAGAGTGCTTATTATTCGAGATATTTGAAAGTTTCAAGTTAAAAAAGTCACGCGTTATACACTCTTATTTTGTATAAGAAATATATATTTATCAAATTCTTTCACCGGGAATAGATCCGAGCAGAGTTAGATAAGTTTCGAGAGAACAGGCACTAAAATAGCCAACACATTAAGTGACATCATAAAACCTACCAAATCAGAAAAAATCGGATTGTGTGAATGTCACATTCAACTAGTAACTTGAGTATTCCATATTGCTGGATATCACAGTACAGAAGATGTTTAGAGATCCCGTATTAGATATATTCACTCCATCGACGGAAATAGTTCTGATGCCTTAAGGGGAATTACCCAATATTAAGTTTTAAATGCTTTAAACATAACAGGGATTACTTTGCCCCAAGCGAGGAGCGGTGTACTGCCGCTGTTTAACAATCCAAACATGCCTTCTCTGTTATTTTCTGCAGAGTTTCCATAAGTATTTGCTACAGAATTAGAAGAATACGCAAAATCTAGGGTGCTATCGTCATCCAAGCTATGATTGGAACTGAAAAAGACAGGAAGAAAGTCATTGATAAAAAGTAGAAATAATGTGGGTGAAAGAACTATACCCAGTGGTACACCGACATTTATTTTGGAAGGATCAGATGTAACTTCGTCTAATATTTCAGAGATTGATCGAGCTGATTAAAAATTTCCAAACTACTTTAAGAAGAAAGGATGCTGACCAAATGCAATATTAAAAAACTTTGAAATATCGTTTACTATTTTTTTGAAAGTATCTCTAGTTCCCGTAACCCCATTGGCGGGGCGGGAGAAGAACTTCATCCGATTCTACGCCCTCGAAAACGTGGGGAGAGTATGTTTTGTAGCTGAAGCAAATATTAGTTCTTCCACTCATTCAAGCTATATTTGTTTGAGAGGCTTGATTTATATTTATGATTTTATCAAAAATAAAACAGCAATTTTCCCCCTTCTATTTTCCTTACTTTCCTTTTGATTATTTTTTCTTTTCCTTTTCTTTGTGCTTTCTTTTTCCTTACCCTTCTTTGGTTTTCTTTTTCTTATTCAGCGTTTTTTTGTGCCTTTTCTTTTCTTTACCTTTTTCCTATCTTCCCATTCCGTATCCACACACAAGTAAAGAAAAAAATTAGAAAATCGTTAATATGTAGTTATATCACATGAAAAAATATTTCGGAACCCTCGGTAAGCAAGTCAAACTTGCACTTGTTCGGGTTTTTTCCTTCTTTCCTTACTCTTTTCTTGTTTCTATTTCTCTTCTGATTCTTTTACTTTTTCTATTCCTTCTAGGTATTTCGTTTTCTCTCCTTTTTTCATTTTCATCTTCCTTTCCCCTTTTTCCGTTATTTTTGTCCTCTCTTTTCCGGGGTCCGGACAATTCGTCGAAAACAGTTTATCGTAAAACAAATCACCGTAAAACATTTCACCGTAAAACAATTCATCGTAAGAGCAATTCATCGTAAATCAATTCATGGATACGTACTGTGGCGGGGAAGAGGGGCATTATCCCCCAGTTAATAAAGCAACTAAAAGCCTGATTTATACACCTCTTCCTCCCAGAAACTCTAATAAAAATTTGACAGGACGTGTTGCGTACACGGAGTACACGGATCCGTGTACTGTGAATTGTTTTACGACGAATTGTCCGTATATCCTCTTTTCCTTCTTTTTTCTTTTCTTTCGCTCATTTTCTCTCTTTTCCTTTTCCATCTTTTTCCCTCTCATTATCCCTATACAGAAAGCCGAATTTAGACTTACCCTAATAAGCCAATAAAACGGGTACAGAACTGTTAAAGTTTTGGATTTCAAAGGGTGTCACGCACACAGCCATCTACCTAGGAGGATACAAGCCATTTATATTTCCGAACATAAGCTTAATTTTGAAAATAATCTTCGATGGCTCATTAATCTTCAGGCAATACTCCTGATAATTAGCTGTGTAATTCCGGAAGTATCTATAAACATCCGAGGCAGTGAAAGAAAGTGCTTTGTAATTACCCATACCTCAAAAAAAGTTGCCGTACGATAAATGAAATCCTAAGATCCGCTAAATTAGCATAAAAGCAAACATTGCCTAATTATAGCTCACACACACACAAATATTGTTTTCTCGGGAAGCGTCTAATTTTGCATGTGTACAAGAAAACGTTTTCATTATATCGCCTACCACAAAAATCACTCGAAATGCTCCTCGACTCTGTCGTTGTTAAAGGCAACCACTGGAAATTTACAAGCCTTCGTCCTTCACACATGTGAATCAACCCATACAGAGCAGCATGTTCCAGATCTCCTTGAAGTCCTTGTTAGGGAAACCATGCAAACTAAGAAGGCCTACAAGCAAGATTTGATCTTCTTTACTTACCGGAGCACATATTTTTCTGAAGTTTTTTATTTAATTGTATGTCATGGCACCAGACAAGCAGATAAGACTTCAAAAAATATTCAGGAAAATTGCCATTTTTTTTACATGGCCACATCAGGCAGGATAGGGTTAAAGCATAGTTGGTGGGGGAGAAAACTAAGAGGAGCGGCCCTTCCTTTCTCGGTAATTTAAATTATTTTTGCAAAAAACATTGTGTGCCCTGCTCCGCTCTGAATTACTGTGAAAATGAGCTGTTTACTCCCTTCGGACTGACCAACCTTCCAGATGAGGACTACTAAATTTATCACTTCTCAGAAAAATGTCCGAAAAATTTAGGCACAAATGTTATTCGTGAAAGAATTTCTGGAATTTTCACAGAATTTTGTAAATGTAAAAGCGCTGCAGTTTCCTTTTCTCCAGGGAAATAAATATTCTTTTCGTCCACAGAAACGAAAAGGACATTTAAATATGAAACTTTGAAATTTGTTTAAAAAACTTTTATTTGGAAAAGTTTTAATCAACTGATGGAAATAAAAATGTTTTTTTAGGGTCGGGCCGCAATTTTCCTTTCCCATGGGTATAGGCCGAAAATCGGTTGCGAAATCTTTCGATACGCATGCTTTTGGATTTTGTTTTCTGTTTGGTCAGTAATGATCACATAAGTATCCTATTTCTGTTGTTCCATTTCTTTTGCCAATTCGAGTTCCAAAAAGAGTTTGTAAGTAAATTGATTGAATATGCAAAATATCCAAGTGTGAGATATACGAGCAACGACCTGATTTGCATATTTCATTTTGCGTTCAATTTGTCGTAAAATACGCCTACGTCTGATGTCGCTTCATATTAGGTTGTTACACATGAAGTGCAAAGAGGTTCAGTGCATTTTGTTGAATTAGAGCTCCGTTCCCATGTGAACAAATAGTTACATATCGCAAGGTCAGGAGGGGATTGCCTGCTTTAGTGTAACGCGGTTTCAATCAATTATTTATCACTTCACAGTTCTACTTTACATTAAATTCATCTCTTTCAACTTTAAAAAGTTGTCGATAGCATCTCATTCTCACGGGCTTGAAGTGCCGATCAAGTCGGGGATAGCGCCCCTGTGTTAACCATCATTGACTACATTTCTGGCCACACCTTGGGGGTCAGCTCATGTCTCATACCCAGAACTTCTTATATCGTTATTGACGCTGAAAGCACAACCTACTCTAGATATAAGACCGAAACTACTGGTAGTAGCCGCCATTTTACCACAAAGCGTGGTGTTACTGTTTTATTTTATATACTATTTTTGTGGCATATATTAAAAATTCCTTGCAACATAATAACAACACATAATCACATAATCACATAACCAAAAATAAAGAGAAATACTGATGTCATTGACGTATCACAAGCTCACTACTGCAACAGAACGAAACATAGGAGAGTCTATACTTTAAGACACCGCACCTCGAATGAAAATTGTGAAGAAAAAATTTATAATCGTGAGTTGTAGTTAAAACTAGACTATTACATCCACAAAAACTCTCCGAAAGAGTCGAATTTCCCAATCCATTTTGTGGTCTTCTAAGTTCTTTGTTTACACCACCCAAGCCCATCTGTTCGTATATGATTCCAAGCTTGTATTTAGAGCAGACTGTGTTGAAAGGAAAACTAATTGATAAAATTGAGTTGTGTTACTCTTTGGAATCGCGTGTTTTTTTTGCATTGAATGGTCTATATTTCGTTTTCATACTACAGTGTAACTTCTTTTTATGAAAAAGCTATAATTCGAGCAAACCTTTTAATCACCCATGAAAATTATAACTATCTTTAGACATATGACTTAAGAATGAAACACCAAGCAAAAAAATTAGTTATTGCTTCAAATCAAATATATATTGGCCGAAAGTTTAATACAAAATTGGCGGCGCGCAAACAATTCTCCCGGTGGCCCTCAAAATTTATAACAGTGGTAACTGGAGTTGCAACGATCTCATAAACCGCTACATCCGGAATAAAAATCGTTTCTTAATTATCATAAAAATGTCTTCGCATTTTTAAGTTATTAAAAAATATTAAGAATTACAAAAGTAGTAAGAATTTGAAAAAAAACATGCTGGAAAATTTAATTGCGAAATAATGAATGAAAAAAAAAAGTATACAAGCTGTGTAAAAATGGATACTTATGTATTCCTGTGATGGTGTTTGTGGCCTAAATTTCCACCACTTGCTTGAAATGTGGGACCCATTTTCCACTTCTCCCTCGGCGTGTGAGTGCTCGGACATCAAACCGAGCCATGTACTGAGACTCGTGAGGAGCATGAGGCATTATCCAGTGACTTGTCGCTCATCGCCGACAAGGTTGGCTCGTTCTCGAGTCGCTGTGGAAATCTCGAGCTATTTTCGGATGACACCAGCACTCTCATTCTGATTCCCTCTTGGAAAGGTCACACGAGATGTCTTCCGCATTTCGCTGATGTCAGGTTTTCTCGAAGCCTATCACTCAGGGATCGCGAGCCTTCACCCTTGCCCGGTTCCTCTTTCGGGCCTTTCTTCCGCTACTACGACCTCGGTGCTTGGTCTTCTGTTGTATCTGCCAATACCGAGCTGGTTGGTTCCATTGTCTCTGATCTGAAAACTATATCCGCGCAGTAGTTAGCTCATCCCTTTCCTTTGTCCTCTGATGCGTCATCCATTTTTTCCCAGCATATCTTTCCATTGACCGCTTCTTCTGGTTGCCCTGCTTCCGTAGCCGTGAGTGCCTCTTCACCCCCTGTTAATTCTGAGTTCCTTAGGGTTACTTCCAATGAGAAGGTGGTCGCTCCTACTAAACCTGTCGGCCGCAACTCCCTCACACAAAGGCATGCCAGGCGCCAGCCTGCTCACAAATCACAGGCGACCCGTAGGCGAAGACGTCGTCCACATTCTGTCGTTGAGTCTCAGGACTCTATTTCGTCCCGGCACCTCGCCGACTTCTCCGCCGATGTTGCGTCGGGCGAATCAATTCCTTCCTTGACCCTGACTGCTCCAGATCCCCGTACTAATGACCGGATCCAACAATCAACTGAGGGAACTGTGGATGATGTTGGTTCTCGCCCTGGGGTTGTTGCCCTGAGGCCTGCTAGACATCCCGAATGTGTGTTTGTCTCCAGAGTTCACCCTGAGACCTCTGAGCATGGCACCGTTTCTCATATTGCCATTTCCTGCCGGAGAATCAGCCCAGCTAACTGTATGATTAATGTAATGTGCCTTCACGGCCTCTTTTAAATTATTTGTTCCCGCAGACTATTTCTTAGCAACAAATTCTTCTGTCTCACTGAAACGTGGCTGCATGGTAGTATTTCCGACGCCGAGATCTTCGGTCATGGGTTCCAGGTCTTTAGGCGGGATCGCCACTCGGATCTGTGCGCGCCAGTTGGCGGTGTTGTGCGCTGTCAGATCCGGCATCCCTTGTTACATCGTACAGGTTGCTCACTCTAGCACCTTGGAGCTCCTTTGCGTCGCCTTGTTTCTTGGCAGAACTCTGTATGTTCTTACAGCATGCATTCATCTTGTTCACCGTCTGGAGTATATGACCAGCTGTCTACTTCTATCGCTGTCTACTTGCAGTGCCCTCTGACGAGACTGTCGTTCTTAGTCTTCAGAGGCTAAGGGGCCTATTCTGGGGTTCCTCAACGTGTGCTGTCCTTCCTGGACACCTGTGCCTTTCACTACCACAAGATATAAACCGTTGTGGGAATGTCAGAGGAGCTGGTAATAGAAGTGCAAAAGAGCTTTTTAACCGACTTCCCAAAAACAAAGAGGTTTTAAGTTCGACCGATTTGGTTGGTTCTTTTTTTGTTGTACAGAGTATGATCCGCGATTACTAATAGGAGAAAAAAATTTGGCCTAGGGTGGGGAGGGGTAGTCCGATTTGGACCGATTCGGATAATTCTTTTCCTGTTGGGTAGAGTATGTTCCCTGGTTGATACCACGACAAGAAAATGTTGGTTGGTTTGGGGTGGAACCCAACTTTATAACGCGTGAACCGATTTGGATGGTTCTTCTGCTGTTGTATACAGTGTGATCCCCAATTGTAAATAGGAGAATAATTTGGACCTAAGGTGGGGGCGGGGGTATGTTGGGTAGTATGCTGTTGTATACAGTGTGATCCCCCATTGCTAATAGGAGAATAATTTGGTCCTAAGGTGGTGGCGGGGGGTATGTTGGGTAGTATGAGGGGTATGGTGGGTAGAGTATGTTCCCTGGTTGATACCACGAGAAAAAAAATTTGGTGGGGTGCGAGTGGGGGTGGAACCTAACTTTGTAACGCGTGGACTGATTTTTATAGCTCTCTTGCTGTTGTATAGAGCGTGATCCCCCATAGCTAATAGGAGAATAATTTGGTCCTAAGGGGAGTCTAACGTCGTAACGCGTAGACCGATTTTGATGATTCTTTTTCTGTTGGGTAGGTTATATTCCCTGATTGATATCACGAGAGAAAAAAATTGTGGTGGGATGGGTTCAGTGATGACAATTCAGTGATTTTGTCACCAAATCTGGTGTTTTCGAACACCTTCGTAGTGACAGAATTTTGTTTTCTCAGACACGTCTAAAAGTTGGTGATTTTTAACTTCCACTGGGGTAACTTCTGGTGACTTTTAATGCAGTGAGGCCTAATCATTGACTTTGTCACCAAATCTGGTGTTTTCGAATACCTTTCTAATTTTTAATATTTTTTAGCGACACTGTGAATTTGAAACTCTTCTGATGACACCAAATTTTCTCCCACTCTTTAACGTTTTAACGTAAATTTTCGGCATTTCTCATTGTTTTTGACTATTTTTGTACATATTTGCTGGGTTACTACTTAATTCAGTTACAACCGGTGTTGCACCACACATTCAAGAGGGCCCATTTAATGCTTTTGTTGTTAAGCTAAACGCATGTGCAAGACAACTCGAACAATTTCCTGTGAGACTTCATGACTTTCCTGCGGGACCCTGACACTTTCAACGATACTCATTTTCTGTTGCTTACGATAAGAGGAGCGCCCACAAAATTAGAACCTTATCACATTCTAATAGTTCTCTGTTTCTCCTCCCTTTCCTTTTACAAAGAAAGAAATTACACGACGCTTAAGTTAATGAGCACCAATTAAAGGTAAATACGCTTGTGATTCAGATAAATACAGTCTTTTATTGAGTAGTAGTATTTACATTTTTGTTACTTAGAAATTTCTAATATTATATTGGAAGCAATTTTGAAAAAAAATATTATTTTGTATCTGGTGACTTTTTTAAAAAAAGGTGTCCTTTTTAGTCCCTATCTAGTGACATTCTTTTTAAAGCGTGGACCGATTTGGCTGGTTCTGTTTTTGTTGTACAGAGTAGAAGACACTAAAACTTATGCGACTGTGAAGGTACCGTAAACAATATTTACTTTTGGACAAATTTACACAATGGAAATCAAAGATAATGTCGTCAGCGAAGCCATTAATGGTATTAAAAGTGGCAGATAAAACAAAGAAGAGAAATAAGGTTGGTTAAAAAACTGACCCCTGTGGTACATCGGCATTATTTGCATGGCGTTCAAAAGGAACTTTGTCTATTATGACACGAATCGAACGGACAGATAAAATGCTTTTAATTTATATTAAAGGGTATAGGTAAAAATCCCCAAGTCAAGGGCATGCCAGATCTCATCAATAGATTTGAAAATATCTAGAGCGCCGAGCTCTTAAGATAAAAATGTTAAATAAATTTTGTAGAGCAAAATATGGTTTATTTGATGGTATTTCGAGAAAGCATTGAGGGTAAAATCATTTATCTAGCCTTATAACTGCTCTGTTTCTAGCAAAAGAGAGCTGAAGAAACTGACCAAATTAGCCGGCAATGCAAAAACATTTTGACTCCACTGACACACTACGTTCGTTCAGAGTAGATAATTATCACCTCAAAGTAATATTTGAATGCACGGCGGTGGCCTATCCTAGGGTTAACATACTCTTGATTCCTCGCGCCTGTCCTGCTGCAATTCTTCCGAGAGACTGGTTTAACTTAAGGAGTTTGAATGATTAAAACAAATATTTTCTCAAAGCTTTAGGACTTTCTAGGTCCAACCAACCAGCACTTAATATTCTCAACATCATCCTGGTAAAATTGGTAAATCAGAAAATTTCCATATCTTATAAAATGTTCACTGGATTCAAAAATCTTCCGCTCTGTCGACTTTCAGGTGCGCCTGGAGCTGTAGTAGCTTTTCACAAAATTAACCTCAGATATTATGTTAGCTCTGCATGCTTGATTTAGTCGAGGCTATACTTTGACTTGTTTTTAAAGTACAGGCAAAAAGTAATGCTATCACGAATCCCCCGAAAATTCGGCATATTGAAATCCTCTGTTGACCTCTGATGTCCATCACAAAATTCCTTAGTAAATTATCCTGTTAACAAGTCCTTCAGTGTTGTACTGTGTTATAACGTAGGAAAAGAAGCTTAACGACTTACGTTTTTACAAAGAGAAAAAGTTTTAAATATAAAGTTATACGAAAAAATAGAACGATATTCTTGACAGCAAATTAGGGTCCTTTTTTCCATAAAATTCACTGAGGGGGAAAATTTTAAGGTCAAGTAGAAAAAGATTAAACCAATTTAAAAGCAGCGGCAAATTAGCGATGCTTACTAAATTGAAAGGAAGGTAAACCGATTAAGAGGAGCTTGTTCAAAGTCATCCAATTTCATATTTTAATTAGGAAACACAAAGGTCCGTCATAATATGAGCCTAGGTCGAGGATCACAATAGACAACGGAAGGAGTTTCCGACTCTTTCCGGGTGAGCTAAAACAAAAGTATATCGGAAACCTGCAACCGAGTCCACCAAGCTTTATCGTTGAAAATAAAAATAAAAGTCACCCTGTACTCACTCACTGAAATAAAAAATTCACTAGCAGGAAGGCAACTGCAAAACATTTTAAATTAAGCACCATCTGCTGCAGATGCGGGCACAAAAGTCCTATTTTCGGGAAGAAGAAAAATATTTTCAGGATGTAGGAGGACAATTTAAGGCTTTTATCTTTGCAGTGTGACTTCCATGTGGACTAGTGTTTACTTTATTAAAGCTGTGGACGGGAATTCTCTCGACAACAACTTTAGAGGAAGTTTCCGTGGAGATTTTGTGTGATCGTAATGAAAGCCCTGGATATCCGTGTTCTTAAAAGGGCGTTTACATTCTGAAGGTATTCTATTCACACCTATAAGACGATTCCATCAGGTTTGTGTGTTTTTTAAGTGGGTCATACCACAATAGCGTTTCGTTTTGTTTCGAAATGTGAGTGTCCTACATCGACGGAATAATAACTCTTCCGCATTGGTCTGAACAATTAATTGGCAGTACTTACGACGTATCGACTAAGTTTGGCTTCCTGTTAAAAAACATTAAGATTTTTGCACATTCGGTGGAAGTTACATGTTAACTACTTTACAATGACTCTCCTGTTGAATTTCCTATTCACCCAGCGAGAGTCCCAAATTTCAACATATCAGCGACACGAGTGGCAGCACAATGAACTCTGGGCCCCGAAATTGTCGCAGCAAAAAGGTTAAATGGTTGCGACTTCTGTTTCGAGAGTGTTTGGCTTTGCAAATTTCAATTACCTAAATGAAGCCCCTTAAGGGGTTCGTCTTAAATTAGCTATTTATCTTTCCGCTCAGCAACTCAAAACTGTAGACTTGCTGGAGCAAGCAAGACTTGTTTTATGTTGACACAATGAAAACTTTAATTAGGCTTTACCATCCAGAACATTGTTCGCGCTTAAGTGTGAGTGTTTAGTTTTCTTCAAAATATTGATTTCTGTTCTTTTCTTTTATTGCAGATTAGAGTACCCATCAGATCGGGCGTACTATAGCTTCATCTCATTCGTTCCTAGAAGGCGTTCATTGCAGCTTAAACATACACTCCTCACAAGGACAGAGCCCCAAAATGGCATTTGCTGGCCTCAAAAAACAAATCAATAAGGCTAATCAGGTAAGACTTCATATTAACTTTATCGAAACCTTATTAATTGAGCTAAGAAGCACTGTGCAATTACGTAAAACCAATGCCAGACATTAGGGCTGGGGTGTTCAATATCAAGGTCACTCTCTTAAAATTGTATTGGTTGATTTATTAAGCAATAAATGTGGAAAGTGGGGAAAATTTTCATCATTATCGGCAGAAAAAATAAGATTTAGGCAATAAGACATTTAGAATTCTTGGCTTTTATAAAATTACGTCCCTCGAGCTAAATAAGCGATATCTTTCTGCGGACCGTGGTCTGATTCGACATTATATCCCAGAAGATCATTGGGCTTTACTTCTTCGAAAATGAAGATGGAAGTGCAATAATAGTAAGGTAGAGTCGCCAAATATCGTCCCTTTTTTGTAAAACAAATCTAAAAAAATAAAAATAAATACTACAGTAATAAATGAAACATCAAACGTTAAGTTCAATATTCCTTTATTCTTAAAAATAATCGAAAATGGTTTAACATTGTTAGCAAAAGTTATAAAATAGCTTTAACAAAAATACTCAAATTATGAAAATATATTTTTGGGCTCCTAATTATGTCCCGGGGACGATATTGAGATCACAATAATCAGTACATGAATTAGGTAGGTAGGTACTTCTAATTCTCCATACAAATAGTGCAGCATCCCATAGTTTTCGTTTCGGCATCTAAAAAATAAAAAAAAAACTTTCTCAAGTTACATGCAAAATGAAGTGACATGACCGTTGTGTTCACTATACGATAGATCGTCCCGGGGACGATATTAAGTTCACGTAGGGGGACGATACTAGGAAATTTCTATTTATTTTGTCGCATCCATTTAAGCAAAAAACGTGACATAACCTGAAAATTTTACTTAATCGATTAACATCTGAGATATTAATAGTTAACTTTGACAATAAAATTGTATCAATAAGTCAGTTATCTCAATATTTTATGGAATCAGAGAATATTTAAATGAAAAACTTACCTTGAACCCTTTTTCTGATTTTCGAATTTCTGTCTGTACGAACGTCGTGGCGCACTCACTTCCACACAATGGCCGACTGATGCAACGAGCTTTCGGTTCGGGTCACTGATAATAGATGGCGGTTTTAAAAAAGGAGATATTGAAGGGGACGAAATTAGGTTTGGGGACGAAATTTGGCGACTCTACCTTAACTGAAGAGCAGTGTTCACAATTGAAAATTTTTTACATTCTGCTGTTGAAACAAATCCTGAGACGTGGTTTCAGCAGAATAGAAGGGATTGCAATAGACGCTGGTGAATGACTCTTGGATAGATATTCAGTACCCTAAAACTTTAAGTTCTGCTTATTCAAGTTAAAATGAGCTTCATCGCTCATGATGAGATTTTAAATAAAGTTTCACTTATATTTATATGGGCACAAGTGCAAAATCCTTTTTTAAAGTGCCACTAATTGCTAATATATCTTTATCTAAGCGAAACCTTCTACCGGCTTGCGGTTAGTCAGTTAGGGGGCCATTTTGATGATTATGATTAACAAAACTACGAATCTTTGCTTCAGAGGCCGAAATTCTGACGTTAAAACGGCTGCAGCATGCTTTTTACATTAATATAATTGATCTCTGATTTAAATCATGATATTCTACTAGCTGATACCCACGACTTCGTCTGCACTATATACTCGTCTATACACTTGCGGTAAAAAAAAAACTGTACCACTTCAAATCTATCGAAATAAGAGTAGACTTTCGGAAGTCCATTTTTCGCAGTTTACTTATCCCGATTTTGGTCGATGACAAGGTGCAGAGTCAGTTGTCTTGGAAAATTACCTACTGAATACGGCAATGGCTCGGAACTCTTCAATGGCTGGTACCAAAATATTCCCTAATGACTGGCTCACTTGTGTGGTGCGAATTTTAAGTCAAATTTCAAGTTTGTAGGCTTTAATGTTTCGGAAAGTGATATTTGGCTTTTATCTACAATAGACAGGGTTTATTTTTATACGATGTGGCCAAAGCCTAGGGGACAAGTCTTTGATGCGTTAGCATGGTTTTGGTCGGAAAGGAATTAGGGTAAGGGACGTGAGGAAGCTTAAGTCTTGTTTTTGCATTGCTTCGAGCTAGACAACAGCCCAGGGATGGAGTGGATTATTTTAATTTCTTAATAAAAGCTCACGGGGAGACCTGCTCTCGAACTCGAGACCCGTGGCATGCTCAACGCATTGATCCAACTCCGGTGTTTCGCATAAGGTGTGCCAAAATAAGTGGGATGACAGATATCACCTAGCCAAACAACAAATTGTATGGCAGGGGGATTCAAACCGTTTGAGAGTTACAGCGTGATTTATAAATTAATAAATTAAAATTTTGCATGGTATGCGCATCACTCTTTTATTTTTATCTTTTGATCTACTTAACGCTGCGACATCAAACAAGCAGACATTAACCGCTTTTGAAACCAATATATCGGTACCTTCACTACAGAGTAACCTATGTACATACATATCATACTAAATTCGAAATAACATTATTCTGCTCGTCAAACCATTTCATTTATTACCCATGTCAGCAGAGTGGTAAATGAAATTTAGTGCGCATTCTGCTTGGCATTTCATACCCATTTCATTGAGGTGGTTAAGGAAATTTCGTCCACCATCTTGGGTCGCCCGCCATATTAGATTTCTACTCTACTCTTAGATTTTTCTACTTGTCAAACCCATTTTTTTGATAACCATGTCAAGGAGGTGGTTACGGAAATAATAAATCACCATCTTGTTGCGTCCACCATATTGGATTTAGAATCACGTCACTAAGTTACCTAAACAAAACTTGTATCAAAAATTTAAGCTCAATCCACTGTGGAGGGGGGGGGGGGGTCTGCTTTAAAATTCAATTGCAAGATTTGACCCAAACATACTCACTAACAGGCGAAGTTAAATAAAAACTTTTAACTTGTGAAATAGACGTTGTTATGCAAAAACGATCCGTCCAACAGGGTAATGATTTCGTGTTGTTAGTGCTTGAAATTGACCTTATGAAAGGGATGGATACAGCTTTAACGAATGCTATTAATCATATGAAATAATTTAATTCAATAACATTATGATTTATTAGATATACTGATAAATAGCTAATCGGATAATTGTTGCGAATTTGAGACAGCTTTATTAAATGCATTAACGTTGAGTCTGCAATGCGAGCTGGATAAATAAGGCTATTATTAATTTCATATTTGCGGTAATTAGTTTAAAATTCTTTGCATAATAAGGAACATTTCTTCCTTTCTAGTTTGAAACAATTAACTCATTTTTTTAGTCCTTCTGGATTGGATCGTTTTTTGCAATACAACATCCGAATAAAGGCAACTTTAAGTCTTTAAATACTTTTATTGAAGTATGAACCATGATCCAACTTATATTTACTTTTGCCTAGAGAATAACTTTTTTTTCTACTCCGTCTCCTATTAAGCCAATTCCCAAGACACAAATTGTGGTAACTCCTTACCTCTTCAAATATTCCCAAAGCTAAAGATTAAGTGCTCTGTTCGAAAATTTTATTGCTGAGTTCCAACAGTAAACATAGTAGTTTAATGACTTGGGCGAATTTTAGCAGCAAACTCTAAAATTGGAGATCAAAATGACTTTTTGATTTATCCCAGTCAGCGAATAAATCTGGGACATCACGAAGGGATCCATGACAAAGTCCCAATTTCGACATACCCATTGTTAACCTTCAATTGCCATGGAGTCGTGACGAATTGTAGTGTGTGCTGTATTCCCTCATCTTCCATTTCATTCCCCATCGCTAGTTGTTGAAACACAATTTCCGGTCTGTTGATATAGCAGAAATCTGTTAGCAAGGAATATATCGCTTTAGAATCCCTATACACACACCCTAACTTCCCAGGAGCAGTGCACATTAAACTTCGTAAATCTCCTTTCACATTGTAGAGAAATGATTCGATACGCACCGACCATGACCCAATTTTTATTCCTGGAGAGCGCTTCCGACGAAGGAACGTGATAGGGCAAAGAAGACCAACCAGTAGAAATTCAAGTCATGGACGCTTTTATTACTTTTATATTCTCCTATCCGCCCTATATGATGTTAAAAAAAAGAACAAAAAACAAAAATTCCTATGTAGCATGATTCTGTAAACTTTAGAGTTCCTCGAGGTTTGTAGAGAAATTGGGTCATAAGGTCATGACCATGGTGTTATCCGCTCATATTGATACGTTTCCTGGGACAGAAACTGGGAATAGTGTTTCGCCACGAAATGTTTGCTTTCTCGTTGCACTTTTCCATTTTCAATTTATCGTAATCCCTCCAAGGGTTAATTAAATTCTGCTACTCGGGCGTTTACATAGCATTTTGTCACGTCCGTCGCCGTTTTCTTCCAAGACAAGGATTTATTATGGAAATGTGAAACAGATTTTACGAACAAATCGCTTTCGACACTATTCAGTTTTTGCTTAATGGTCTTACCAACCCATAAAAG
Organism: Leptarthrus brevirostris; assembly: GCA_964036015.1. Taxonomy (NCBI): domain Eukaryota; kingdom Metazoa; phylum Arthropoda; class Insecta; order Diptera; family Asilidae; genus Leptarthrus; species Leptarthrus brevirostris. Next base: position 138,917,895 of record OZ038372.1, read on the forward strand.
TGTCCTATTGCATTCTGCGATAATTAATGTCGCTGTAATTCAACAACTTATTGCCGCGCTTCATCAGCATCCTAACGAAAATGGGTCAGAAAAAGTCCATCTGGGATTGGTGTAAACTCCTACGTTCGCTTTAATTTCTACCGTTAAGTTAATGCTATTTTATGGTAACGTTAGCTGTGGATAAAATATTAAAATTTGAAATTCAGAACGTGCACAACAGAGAATTATCGTTGATGAGGTTAATGGTTCCAGTCGTTGGCGTAACTATATTTTCATATCGATTTCGTAGCATTATCGTATATCGATTCTTGCTAGGAGCAGCACGTGTAATGTAGTACTGCGAAACAAATTGGCGCTAGCTTTCCCTTATCAGGAGAATCTCAGCTATTCAATGGCGCTCGTAACTTTCTCAAGAACAATTTCATTAAATTTTATCACGCGGATATGTTAAAATTGAGTTTGCGTTCAATAAACTCTATTTTACGAGTATGTAAAAAGGGGAAGCAAATTGAACCAAGGCACGTAACGATAGTGCAATTTTAATGACTGTCAACTTGTCGGAAAATCGCGCGGTTATAAGAAATAGGAGAGGGAGTTTGTCCAACAATTTTTACTACTTGTCGTCATATCCATCGAAGGATAACGTCATTTTAAATGAAAAACGAACTTATTCTATTTTGATCGAAATAAAGAAACAGCGACATCTACATTTCAAATTATTCGTTAAAAATTATAAAATAAATATTTGATGTTAATTTGTTTACAATAACCTCGTAATTAAGTTGTAGGTGAGAATCACTTTCTTATAATTAACAGTCATATTCCTTTCATTCAGCGGAGCGATATTCTAATCGCTCCGAATCGATTCAATATCGCTTCAGGAGCGGCTCGGATTGATTGAAATTAAAAATAATAATGATCCGCTCCGGAGAGGTTCGATATTTTGATAACACTGCAGGCTGAATCGATCCAGATATTGCATCGATCCGATTCGGAGGGATTTGGATTGATAATTGAAGCGAAATTTCGATTCGGAAATCTGTAAAAAACATTGAGTGGAATTTAATTTAATTTCAAAACTTTATTTTGTTAGATGAAATTGTATTGTCATTCAATTAAATCATATGTAAACCATCTGATCAAAAATCAAAATATAGCAGATACCAAAAGTTGGATCATTTGTGATCCAATAACATTTAAGTGAATATACTAACAAACATCGAACACTTCGAACGTGCAGATTCTACGGATTGCCATCTTCTTTTTTTACGAACCCCTTCCGGTACGAATTAATCATTAAAAATTGTGCATGAAATAGCCATTTAATATTTATTTAAAAAAAACATATTTAAGTTTTATAATAATTTTAATAATTTTATAATTTTGTTAACTACATAGCTGCGTGTGCCCTGCGCTACTCAGCCTTCAGTAATTTTTGCATGTCACTCGTTTCCCACCAACTCAACTTAGCGAACCGAAAACTGTGGATTCCACAGTAATATTGGTCGTTTTCGATTATTTTTGCATATCCTTCTCATCCCCAGCCCACAGCTTCGGCTTGAAATATGCTGCACTCGTTGGGAAGTCTGTAGGATGAATTGACGATACGGTTTTAGAGCCATTCATATAAATATTAGCGACATTTACAGGATCCTCTCTTAGATTCCCAGAACAACCTGTCTAGTATTACTTTCTCTCAGGCTGCTGTGACCGTAACTCCGCATCTTAAGGAACTTTGATTCCTTAAGACGCAGCATCGCCCTCTTTGCGGCGTTCTTAGCGTACAGGAAGGAGGTGTAAAATAGCATCTAGGGCACTAGAGCGAGTGGATTGGATTGATGCCTATCTCTGCCAGTCTCTGAGTGTGTTCCAGTCTGGAGAGGTTTTTTTTGTCTACAGCTGGCCACCAAATCATAAAATCATAAACCTAGTGTGTTATGTGGGGCCCTAATCCCCACTTTTTGCTGAAGTCTTTTGCATGTTTAGAAAGCTTTGTTTGCTTTAGCAATGCTTTCTTCTACATTTAGCTTCAAGGACAGCTTACAGTCTAGAATGAGTCCCAGGTACCTTATATTTACTTGTGAAAAGTACCAATTTCGTTTTACGCGTGTTAATGTTGAGTCCTGGCCAGGAGCTTAGCTTCCTTAGGGCTCTTTCCGTGAGTTCTCTAATCGTGCTCAGACACTTACCTGACACTAATATAACGACATCATCGGGGCTTACGCAACCACTTTTATGTCCTCTTTTTCGAGCTTCAAAAGTATCTCGTTCAGGACTAGTAGCCATAGAAGGACAAAAAAAAACACCGCCCCGTGGTGTGCCTCTACGTACCATTTTATTGAGTCAAAAGTCTTCCCACTCGGAGGTTACCGCTCTGTTTCTCAACAGCGTGGCTATCCAACTGCAAATAGTTCTATCCACCTTAGCCATTTCGGTGGTTACGTTTTTGAAGGCACCTGCTATATTAATAAAAGTTCCCAGAGTGAATATAGTGAAGGGACTTTCCAAGTGGAGCATCACCTCATGCAAGCTGTATCCACCAATTTTCCCGTTAACATTCTCTCTAATATGCGAATCTAGAACCCTTTCCAAAGCTTTCAGTAGAAACGACGTCAGGCTGATCTGCCTGTAACCCTTTGTTTTAGCGTGATCACAGAGACATCCTTTGAAAGTCGCCGCCAACCAGAGGCCCACCAAATTAAGTACTTTTTGTAACATGCCCATCTGACCTTGTCCGCAAAGATGATTCCTGCGGTATTGTATCTCCTTTTTATATTGGTATTGCTTGTGGAGGGTATTGGGTCTATATAACTAGGGAAGTAAGTGTCTAAATACCACTTGTGCTGCACAGCAATGTAGTTTGGTTAGGACCCTTAGAAATAGCCTTCCTCAACCTCGCTGTCTCCGATGTTTTTTGGATTTGCTCACAGTAGGAGATTCAGCTCTTCCTCTTAGCTGTTCTGATCTTCCTTTTAAAGACCTTTATTATCTCCCTATAGTTCTCCCACTCTATTCGTTCATTTGTCGTTCTCGCCAGTCTAAATAAAGTACGAACCCTCTGGGGTGTCTCCGTTAGGTCGCTGTTCCACCAGTGTGGTTGATATTTGTTAGGGGGCCTGCTTATGGGACAGGCTTGTTCAAAGGCTTTGCTTAGTGATTCGGTAACATGGCACACGACAGATTCGAAGTATTAGGTACTCTAAACTGTAGCTGGGTACCCCTTTCGAAAATTATCCCTCACACTGCCGAATTTTTGCCAGTCAGTTTTTGTCACGTTTCTGAATTCTCTGGTGCCTTTTTCCGTCACCTTTGTCTTTCAGTTAAATCTAATGTAGATGTGATCAGGGTCCATCGAGTAACCTCTAATCTCCTAGGTCACAGCTTTTCGTCTTGGTATATAACGCAACATGGTTGGGCAGTTACGTTGGTACGCAGCCCCAGTTACCAATGACTAGGTTAGTGGTTAGTAGATAGTGAATCAGTGACTCACCTCTTTTATTGGCATCCCCACTTCCCAATTTCACATTGTGTGCGTTGACGTCACCTCCAACCGATCAGTAAAGTGGTATTTCAGAAATCGTTATCACTGCGATGCTGCTTTTCAAAAATACGATTCCGAGATGATCGCGTTAAAATTTTCAAGTCCATGTTTTTTCCCATATAAAATTAGAGAGCGCGCTATACATAACCGTAACTTTGGTTCTAGTGCTTGGATTCTTATAAAATTTTCGCGGGGACATTTTGGAGACTATAAGTCTGTTTCTTTGCTTTTCATGAAAAATATGTTAGTGTAAAAACTTACTTGACTGGTGGGGGAAATTTCAAGCAAGAAAGAAAAAGTTAAGAAACATTTTTGTGATAATTCATTATTAAAAGAAGAAGAATGAAACGTCTTTATTGATTTATGATGAACAATTAACTGTGATGTTTGTAGACATATTAATTTTTCAATTTAAACAAACAATTTTTTCACTATGAACCACCAAAAACTTTCGCTAATTTTGAAATTTAACATTCGTCAAAACGTGCAAGAAAATGGCGGATTCGCACAAGCTAAATTCTACGGGTAAATTCTTGCAAGAAGGAAAGCAATGATGTCAGGGAAATTCCCCTCATTTCGACCTTTCACGAAAGTAAAGAAATATAAAATGGGTACGTTCGTGCAAATTCTTGCGAACGAGGGATTCCAAATTAAAATAAAAGGTAAACAAAATTGCTTGGTTTGAAAATACTGTAAAATTTAGTGCGATGTCTGATACTGCTTTACGCGCGTCAGTTTTTTTTTATGATAATGCGCATTTTAAATCTGCTTCCACATTCAATCTTTTACGATGCTTTGACTTAAGAATGGCTAAATTGGAAAACCCAGATTAACATAAATAAATCGACGAAAACTGCGAAAGCACTTTTAGGACTTCATTGGCAACTTGCGGATAATTTGAAAGATACATATTTAACCCAAAAGTCTTCTTGGGTAATTGTTTAAAGTGATCTTTGCGTTCAAGTCATTTTTCAGTTCGATCGCTTCTTTTGGTGATCTTGTCACTTTGCACAGCCAACTTTCATTTGATATATCGGAAAAGTATCTCTTGAAATCCTCATATTGTTCCTCAAGATTCTGAGTTATGTTTTCTTTCCATTTGTTCAGATCACAACGTTCTTCAACAATAAGTTCATTGAGACGGAGGAAGGACGAAACGTTCGGTTGTTGGGTATTGAAACGACTTTTCCATAGCTGTATTTTATCAGGAAAGACTTTTACACTAGCGGAGGTAGACATAATATTCGTATTTCTTCCTTGCAGTTTAATTATAAGAGCATTGATTGCTTCGAAGAAGTCAATGAGATACGCGACCGAGACCATAAAGTTTTTGGCAGTTAATATTTCGTACTTCTTTGTTTCGTCTTTCTTTAACTCATAAAGAAAATTCCATATTTATGATGATGCTGCCGACATCGTCATGTAAATCTGCGGGAAATGGATATGGATTAAAAGAACACAATGATTTAATTAACCAATAACAAATCTTCACTTTATTCACACTATAACTATAAATCTGTATAAAAATATTTTCACTTCCAGTTCTATTGTTGTACACTAAACTGTTGTCGATTAAACATTAGAGCCCGTTCTCATAATATAAATTCTTATTGAGCATGAGGAAGCGTTGTTTCATTATTATACCGGGATAGATCTCACCTAGCCAAAGAAAAAATTGTGTGGCAGCGGGAAGCAATCTCAACCGTTTGGGAGTTACAGGGTGATTCATAAATTTGCAATTTAACGTTAACAGACTACTATCACAATAACCTTCCCAAAATTCTCAACAATGCTGATCTATCTCCTACCATTGCAAGTTTATTAGATTGTTCAACATGTCAAGGAAGAGAAAGGAGTAGAAAAATCGCATCCTTAGAAATCCCTGACTACTTAATTATTCTACTTTCGGTAGGAAATTCTTTAAATAAACAAAATTGTTACGAAATGGGTCGAGAATGTTTGTTTGGGCGCACATGTAATTAATTGAAATTATAGCTGCAAAAGAGTTATAAAAATGTTAGTGTAAGTTTCTAATAGCTGCGTTCCATTGGGCCATGCAAAGTACCCCGGCGTACACCGAACTACGCTCAGCTACACTAGATGAGAGGTAGGTGTAGTTTGCAAGAGTAGTTATGATGAGTTTTTCCGCTAGGATTTTTGTGCTTCAAGAGCTAATATCTGGCTTTTTGCTGTTTATGTTATGACAAATATAAAGGTGTTTAAAAGGAAGCGTCTCCTTCCCGTAGATATCAAAAACGTTAAAACTTTTTCCAAAATTACTATAATGATCGCATAACATACCATATTTCTCACAGCACATAAAAAAACCGCAAGTAAAATCTATAAAATGCCAAACTTGACAACGGCTACACCTACTCAAGTAAAGAATGGAACGCAGCTATTGATATTAGCTTGTGTTAGCCAGGGTTCACACCCTAGTATACTGGCATTCTGTAACTCGTACCTGATGGAAATTTTGCTATAAAAGAGGGTCAGTCAGCAAGAATAGCGATCATAGTTGGAAAACTTGCTTGCAAAAGGACGAGAAGTTAGAAGCACCCACCGTCACTTAACGGCTGATCCTTTGCTTTATCTCAACCAAATCACGACGCAAAACCAATCACTTTGTCTTTACCGCCCCCTTTGCCACAACCCATTTCACGTACTTACCCGCTAACCAGACTTGTCAAAGAACCATTCACCCTCAGCACCATTCTGATACAAAACGATCAATTTTATGTATGTTTGCTTTTCTTTACTTTATTTCCTCTGAAAATTCCGAGTTGGAGGGTGGTCGACGGGGAGGGGGAAGGTTGTTTAAAATGTGGACAAGCATTTTATTTGGTACCTTAAGCTGCGATAAAAACCGTGATCGAAAGCAAAGGTGTTGTATTCAATGGCGGTTCTCTTTATTTATATCAACAGAGACGCAAACGGATAAATTGGTTGGGTGGCACGATCAACAAGCCATGTTTCCTGGGTTCGAGCCTCGGCTTCCCCCCGTGAGTTTTCAATAAAAAAAAAATTTCAAAAAATCCACTCCGTCTCTTATGCAGGCCATACACGATCAAGTCTGCCGTCAAGTCTGCAGCGGACTTGACGCGGCGTCCAGTTTGCAGCGCATCCATATAGACCACTCACGATCAAGTTTACCGTCCAGTTTGCATGATGCCTCATCAGTTGAAACCATGGCAACAAAAACAAATTAAATGTTCCTACAAAATATAAAAGAGAAATAATTTCACTACTCTTCAATTATAAATGTTCCATAAAAATGAGGATTACTTCGAGTAATAAAACTCCCATCAGTTCAAATTCACTGAGATTACTGGCAGAAAAGTAAGTTGTTAAAGAACAAATAGATGAGTGGCTTAGAGACGAAATTATATGACAATCTAACTTACCTTTAGCAAGCAATTGCCACAAGGAAGAAATATGGATCACTATCATCAATTATAGGAAGGTTAAGAGTACTTACCCATCCCGGTTGTAGATGTTTTAGATATACTACAAGACTCGCAAATTTTCACAACGTTAGATCTTTCATGTGCCATTAGAGGAGGAATACACAGTTTTATCACACCGGAAGGACATTTCGAAATCAAGCAGGTTCCATCCGTTTTAATGAACACTCCTGCTGTTTTATTGATTTTATTTTCGGTTAATTAACTGGGAAGAATGTTGTTATACCTATATCTAGAACTTACTTTTTGCGTTCCAGGATGAAGAAAAGAAATCACGTGAATTAAAAGCTGTTATAAAAGTAACAGAAAATTATGGAATCGGGATTAAATGGTTGGGGGGGGGGGGGGGCGGAGAGGGAGAGGAGGAAAGAATTGCTTAAGAATAACTTAACAATGCACGAACAACAAAGCCATTCTAACATATGTAAGACTCCATTGTGCTACTGTCCTAATGCAGATTGCAAATGATGAAAAACTCAACCCAGTTTATGTTTACAGTAGAAAAGAGGCTTTCATCTAGAGAAATTTATAATAGTTACATCCTGGACGTGATGGCTTTTTACTTACCCCTATAAAATGTCGAATCTGTGTTGGGAAATTAGTTTAAAATAGTAACTGGATGAATTGTATTGCTTTTGGTGAAACCATCGAGAAGATAATTTGCCAACATTCGTGTCTATGTGTAGTCTATACATGCACCAACGTGCTCTATGTTGATCAAATGGACCAGCAACAAAGCTAAACAAATAAATGATGCAAATTTGTACCCCAAGTGAAAGTAAGGATAAACAGTAGATTTCACAAGTCGATCCGATGAACTCTTTCTGGAGTTCTATTTGGGATTTAAATGAGAATACTTGGATAGTTTCCTTAAGGAAACTCTATTACAAATTATTTTAAAACTTTTATCAAAGATCTATAATAGTATATTACCGGCATTACTACTCAACTCCCAATGGGTTTTAATCTTTTGTCAGTAAATAATAACCGCCGCCGGCGGAATTTAAATCTGCTACTTTCGTGTAGAAGGTAAACATTTATAAAAAAAAACATTGAATATCGTTGGAATTAGCTTATAAGTCGTCGGTGGAATCAATGACAACGCCCCCATCCTGTAGGTCCCAAGTTCCAGATCTACGGGCGGTGAGCCCTGGTTGTTTTTTATTAGCAACAGATATCATAAAAGGGCACTGGGAGTTGAGGAATAATGTCGGTGTTTCGAAATCCACTTTAAATTGTAGATCCACCTGCAGTCATTGTCTTAATCTAGTAGAGTTCCCCCCGTTCCAAAAGTTTTTATAGGAACTAGAACGAGAAACTAAGTTGAATAATAGGAAAAATTTCATAGAATACCCCCGGATATTTATCAGCTCCTTGAACAGTTGTCTATTTATTTATTTATTTACAAATTCGCCCAATACTACCTTCAAGAAATAAACCAAACCAAACTACCATAAATATAACGTCAAATGAAAATTCAGAGAAAAGCTACAGGATATAGTGATTAATTAATAACAAGAAATATGTAAAAATAAATTAAAATAAGTTTACAGATTTAGTACAGCTTAACAAAAGATAAAAAACAAAAAAGCAGCATACTAACAATAAGAAACAAGATAAAAATGCTAGAGAGAAAAAAATACAAAACATTTAAAATTAAAAAAAAAAATACAATAAAATGAAATAAAAAAGAGAGAAAAGAAAACACAAAGAAAAGAAACGAAAAACAATTAAATCCGCTCAAGCCGATCACTGATCTGCGTCTTGGTAAAATGAAAATCAATACGATCAAAACGACTATTAAATAAGCAAGCCATTGAAGTTAATTTCATACTTTGTGCGATAATGAGGGGTATGGGAAAAGTTCTGAGCCCTTAAGGAGCAAGACGGAACCGACAAGTTCAAAGCCCCAACAGTTCGAGGGAATTAATCACACCTCGCAGACAGTTAAAAGCAAAAATAACTCTAAACCTATTACTTCTAGCATCAAGAAACTCCAAAGAAAGAAGCAGAAATCGAACAACATATGGAGGCAGACGAAGAGAATCAGCCCGAGGAAGGCTATGTTGTGCGCATCTCACAAATCTACGATAGACAGTCTCAATGCGGACAATATTAGCGACATAGAAAGAAGACCAAACCGTTGAAGCATATTCCAAGATTGATCGAACAAAAGCGCAGTAAAGCAGGGTGCAGGGTCGCATTAGCCTTGATGATAATAGCGTCAAAATCATCCTCAAATGAAAATTTTGTATTAATGACAACACCCAAATCTCTGATTTTGTCAAGTCTATTCTGTGAGCTACCACCCGTAGTGAAATTGAAAAGCAAAGGATTCCTTTTGCGGAAGAATGATATAACAGTGCACTTGTCAATATTCAAAGGAAGAAAATTAACAGAGCACCAATTACGGAAGGCCTCTAAGTCAGAGTTTTAAAGGGCACATTCAACATCGTTTGAGACAACAAGGAAAGTCAGCATAACAGGATTTTCGAATGAGTAAGAATCAAAGGTAGGGAACCTGGCGCCCGACGGCGCTGCGGTGCTCAAAATTTTATTTTACCTCCGATCATCTTTGTACGTGGGAGGTAAGGTGGTTAGCTGGGACGAAGCCTTCAAATTTTGGAGCATAAGACTGGCTGGCTGGAATATCGAGTTACAAATACGGGAAAGCTTGCTTCTCATACTTCGTTTGGGAAAACTATCTATCAAGTTGTTTAAGAAAATATAGGCAAATCCACTTAGTTTAGTCGGTTTTTATTATATTTCAATAATAAATTTAAGTAACTAAAGTTAAACTGAAGTAAGTAACTTAAGTAACTAAAATGTTTCTTATTTTAGTATGTCACCGAAAAAATGGGAGGTGCCGAGGGCACCAAGCTTGATATGGATTTTATGGACATGGAAAGAGTAAGAAAATAATTTTTAAGATATTCACTAAAATTTATATTCTTATTATTTTGTGCTCTGAATTTTAGAAAACTGATGTAACAGTAGAACTAGTCGAAGAGCTTCAAGCAAAAACAAAGGAATATTTGCAACCAAATCCAACAGCAAGAGCAAAAATGGCAGCTGTGAAGGGAATATCAAAATTATCGGGTCAAGCCAAAACTAATACGTATCCCCAGCCCGAAGGCATTCTTGCTGATTGCATGCTTACCTACGGCAAAAAACTGGGCGAGGATAGTATATTTGGTAAGTAAACGAACTCAATGGAAATAAATTTTCATATTAAACATGACTTTCTTAATTTTAGCACAAGCTCTTATTGAATTCGGTGAATCCTTAAAGCAAATGGCTGATGTTAAATACTCACTAGACGATAATATCAAGCAAAATGTGCTAGAACCATTGCATCACTTACAGACCAAAGATTTGAAAGAAGTTATGGTAATTGACTAATATATTATTACAAAATAGAAGCGATTTTCTAAAACGTTCTTATTTTTTACAGCACCATCGAAAAAAATTGCAGGGACGGCGGCTTGATTTCGATTGTAAGCGAAGAAGACAAGCTAAAGGTAAAGAAAATTTTCATCCAACAGCGCTGCTTACGCGCCTAATTGTTTGGTGTAAAGTGGTATTGTGTTCTTCAACTCTCTTCCATGCATCCAAAACTCGAAAATTTGAGCATTAATTAAACGAGAAATTTTGTAGAAATGGATTTTAGATGCAAGGAAGATTGTCTCAATTTGTGTTCTTTAATTTCTCCTAACAATAAAACTTTGTTGAATTCAAACAACAGTTCGATCACCAATGGGAAGTCCTATTAGGGCTACAAAATCGATTGGTATTTCCTTTTACTTTTATTACTTAACAATTAACACTCTTTCTTATCGCTAACTTTGTTTCTTTTTCTTTTTTTGTTACTTTTATACACAAATACAAAATTCCAAAACAATAGTAGTTGTGACAGTAGACTTTTCGTCAAATCTTTTTCATTCATTGTTTTTAGTAAATCCTTCCTGTCCTTTAAAAATCATTTACGTCACCGTTGACTGCAAGTTATTTTGGAAAAGTATTGACGGGACTTTTGCTGATTTTACGGGCTGGAAGAAATGTCTTTTACAATTTTCTATTTGATTTAAAGAACACGCATTTGTTTTTTTTTTAATTCTAAATATTTTAATATTAAATTTCAACAAGGATATGTTGTGTAATTCTCAAAAACGCGATTTTCTTCGTCAGAAAAGATGTTAAATCAGCCATAGATTAATTTTTATTTCTTTCTAACTGTATTTACGCGACTTTAGGCTAACAAACATATTGGTGGAATTATTTTTTTTATTGTGTTTGAAGCAATCTATATAAGAACTGGTAACAAAAAGTTCTGCAAGTGTTTTGTTCTTTTGTTTGCGTAAATTACAAAAGTAAAACAATTTGTCCTCATTTGTTTTATCACTTTAAGCAAGTTTTCCTTCTTGAGATATTTTTGAACACATAAATACTTTAAAAAAATTAATAAAAACGAATACGTTTTCACAAATTGTGGCCAAGGGGGTAGAAAATGCATTAGTGAGTAACCAAAAGTTATTAAATATGTGTGGGACTTCTGTTTTTTCGGCACTACCGACTATTTTATCGTTTAAGGTAGAACAACACGTTGAAGCCTGAAAAAAGGTGTTCTTTGATGATGGGTGGTTGAAAAATACATACTTTCAGCTATATTTCATATTTTTTATTAAAACATAATAGTTCATATTAATTTTATAGAGGTCGCTGTAAACCGCTGCACTCCGAACATGGACCCCTAGCTGAAAGTCCTGCGTGGATAATATTTTTCTAATATATATTGAAGTAGCTTCAGTTAAGCGTGGCCGATTTGAAAGAAAAACTAATGGCAGTCTCTTAAAGAAAAAATTCCGAAATTTCATAAAAAAAATCGACTTATTTCGAACTGAAAAAAATAGTAAATAGCAAAAATGAATACATAAAAAACGGCCACGCTTACCTAAAGATATTTTTATGTAGAGATATACTGTCAAGTCAATCAAGAGATTCAAGTCCATCCGTGATATAGCCAAGAACGCTGGAATCAGCCATATACAGGGTAATCCGTATTAAGCAAGGGAATAATATTAAAACTTTTAAAAAGAAAAACTCCCCAAAACCCAGCGAATGCAATGATTAAAGAATATCTCGCTGCCGCAAGCTGTACGAAAAAAAATTGCCTGAAAAATACAAGTTGTGTGGTTATGGGTGATTAGACCAACGTCAAACTTCATTTAGCATCATTACCCCCCAATATTATTCAATGGCACAAGATGAAAACGGGCTGATATCTAGAAGAGTGTAGGGTTGGAAAAATTTGGTAAATAAATAATGATTTGTCAGGCTATTTCTCACTGTGGAAAGAGATTCACTCCATTTTTCACAGAGCGCACAATAAACAAACAAGTTTATATTAAAGAGTATCTACAAAAACAACTTCTTCTTTTAACAATGGAACATGATGGTGCAACTTTATTCTGGCCCGATTTATCTAATGCAAAAAATACTCCGAATTGGTACTCCACAAATAGCATTGAATTTGTGGCTAAGGACACGAATCCACCAAATGTCCCGAATTGCCTCCCATCGAAAGAGATTGGGCCTATAAAAATTTATTAGCGAAAAATCTCAAATAAAGTACCAGAGACGCTTGTTCGCCATTTGATGACATGCATTGCTACAAAAGCCCCAAAAATGTTGGACATCAAGAAGTTTATATTAAAAATTAGATTTGATATTCAAAATTAAATTTGTATGGAATATTAATAAGCAGCAAAACTTTAAAGCTAAAAAAAAATCGAAAACAAATTTTGCAGTACTTTTTGTTACCAGCCATACACTACCGCTCATAAGTATTCAGGCACTCTCTTTTAACACAATCTATGCTAGGTTGGTTGTTACTGAGTCAAATGATTAAAACTATTTAGATAATTATTTATTAATACACTTAGAAGGTAATTATAATAAAATAACTATAAAAACTATTATAAAACTTAAACAGCAGACTCATTAATGTGACCACCTTTATTTTTAATGACAGCTTTGCAATGTCTAGGCGTCTTGTGAAGAAGATTTTGTAGTGTTTCAGGCTTTATTTGTGTCCATCCTTCCTGTCATTTATTCCATAGATCTGTCGCTGACGTTGGACAAGGTTGACGAACGGTTCGATCAAGCTCATTTCACTGGAGCTCGATTGGATTCAAATCGGGTGACTGTGGAGGCCAACACATGACTTCAAGTTTTCCTTTTTGTTGCTAGTGGTTTAAATAATGTGTACACAATTTCGACGTATGCTTCGGTTCACTATCGTGTTGAAACACCATTGCCCAAAATTTGTATGCCAGAAGGTACAACATGTTCTTCAAGTATTTTCTTGTAGCCTTCCTTATTAAGTTTCCTTCGATTTTTACAATGTCTCCTACAGTAACACCACCACAGCAGCCCCATATCATCACAGATCATCCAGATAGCTTTTCTCCAGCGGAACTCCTGACAGATATTCGTGTCCTTGAACCAAAAATTTCGAAATTTTATTCATCGCTCCATAGCACTTTATTGTAATCACTATAGTACAGTTTTCTTCTTGTTTTGTCCGTACAAGCCTCTTCTTCTTATTTTCTGTTATAACAGCAATCCTTCCATATAAACCTCCTTTGTTTAGTCTTCTTTTCACAATTGAAGCACTGGCTGTTTCTTCGCGATTTTCGTTAACTTTTGTAGTAATCTCAGGTTTCGTTAAGCGTCTATTTCGCTTGCTGGTTATTACCATTCTTCGATCCTCTACCGAATTTATTTTTTTTTTTCGGACGACCAGAACGTTTCTTATTTGCGATGCTCCCGTCACTTTCATATTTTTTCACTTTATAGTCCACTGTTTTGCCTTATAGCTTTAACTCTTTTGCAATTTTCGATTACTTTGTCCCAATTTTTATGACGGCTGACCTTCCTTGACTTTCGGCATTTTATATAAAAAAATTTTATAAAACTCAAATTTTTCAAAAATTTTCACTATAACATTGCTTTCGATGCTACTGCTCGGACAAGTTGCACTGAACTGAATAAATATATTTTCCAGACTTTAACGGGACCTTATCAGAAGGCAAAAATATATCTATAAATTTTAATATTCCAGGAAACACGTACAGAACTAATTCGGCCGTAAAAACTTTTAAATGTTGTGCCTACTCTAGATAGTCCGGAAAACATGGCCTGTTCGGCGATTTCACCACCAAGCGTTTCGTCATTATTTAATTTTTGTAGTAGCACGGATTAACCAATCCTTGCACACACAAATAAAACTGCACACGTAACCCATATCAAAAGGAAACGCCGATGTCATTGACGCATTTTAGGCTCAATACTTCAACAAAACGAGCACAAGAAAGTTTTAGGTTAACTTCAAGTAAAGTCCAATTTAAGACTTTAAATATATTACGAGAAAGTACAATCCCCAAACTTTTCCTTATGTCTACTGTGGCAAGTTTCGGTTTGTTTACACCACCAATGCTCAGTTGTTAATGTCAGCTGCCGGGCTTCTTGTATCTATTTATAGGGATACAACTTTAAATTGAAATTAATCAAACATAATATGGTTTAGTGTTGACTTCTACGACACGATATTGCTCACAGATTTCAATCCAAAATCATCTACTGAGAACACAAGCTGTCTTTACATCTTTTTGACAAATCTTAGTTTAAATGTTAGTAAATTACTCTTTCTAAAGGGCGATTTTGTTAGTGTTTGCCGACTTAAAAATGAAATAAAACATAAAAATGGTTCAGTGACTCAAAATATGTATTTTTTATTTGAATGAATACTCCATGACAATTATGTTTTGAATATGACATCATTCATGTATGCTCCGAAATACTTTGAACGTACCGGATTCGAGCGACCCATTAAGCGTCATATTTGCACAAATTGCAGTCTCTCTCTAAATCCTCGTTTAATTTATTCTTTAGTGCTTCGATTGTTATGGAATTATTCTCGTACACTAACGACTTGACATATCCGCACTGGAGAAAGTCACACGGCGTCAAATTCCATGCCATTGGAGGCTAATTTACAGGAACAACTTGACCACCAAAAGTTTTCTTCAATAAAGGGGGCGCGTCAATTTTGTCGGCTCAAAAAAGCAAAAAAAAAATTCAAAGGTTAAAGACGAGAATATATTCCGAACGCCGCTTAACGGAATTCGTGGGAATATATATACACTACCCTGCACAGAAACCTCAAAGAATAAAAAGTTTATTTAAAGATTTTACAATCATTTTGCATTTATAATAATATTTGATTTTTGTTTAAGCTTACGTAAAGGATCAATTTAATATCGCTGAAGACATCGTTGCGGTATGTCGAACTGATCTGACCAAATCACCAAGTAAAAAGTTATCTCCTTTGACATATTGTGCCCATTTTAGTCTCCGTTGTATATTCCGCTTGGAACTATTCTACAACGTTTGCTTCGAATACATGTTTCTTTTAAGCGACAAGAAACATTAAATTGTGGTATTCGTTGCTCTAATTCAGAACAAAAATTGTTGATTTCCTGCGTCGTTTTTAAATCTCTTCCATCTAGTAATCTAGAAATATCCTGCACTGGTATCTGTTTTTGAGAATATATTCGGCACGGTACTACATTTGCATTATGGCAGAATTCATATACATGTTTCTTAACGGTTTAAAAAGAAATTTATCATAAAAATCACATATCACAAATTGTCTCTATTTCGGATAAGTTTCCAGAAAGGTCGAATCGGTTCATTAGTTTCTAAAGCTTTCAAAAAATCATAGGAATTCTATTTATTATTGGATAGGATTTAACAAGCTCAACAAATTTATTGGCCTTAAACTCTACGGCAGCTGTTACATCATTTTACGGTAAAGTAACAGCTGCATGAACGGGTCTTGGGTACGCTTAAACGAGTCTCCGTTTCTAATCATGTAATCAACATAACTGCTTGAATTTTTGACTCCACCTGCAACAAGGATAAAAAATACTGCATTCTAAAGATTTTGTACTAACAGTTTTTTTTTTGCAAGACAAGGGTTAATTTTCGCAAATGTTATAAAAACTGGTATTTTCTTTTTCATGCCAAGGACAATATTACGGGAAAATCGATTTAAAGTTAAAGAAGAGATCTTTACCACTTTAAAATTGACTTGGTTCATAAGGTGCATATGGATCTCCTTCTTCCTCCTCTCTGTGCCTTTTTTATTTCTAGCAGCTATTCTACTACTTCTAAGCTATTCTAAACTACAGCGCCTGAAAATTTTTGTAAAATGTTAATACCGGCGTTGATGCATTGTTGGCCAAGCAGACGATGCAACGCCATATTTAAAAACCCGCATTCGGACATTTAAATACACTGACTATAGATTCAAATGAGCTATTAAAATCGATTTTTGCCTCAATTCGTGCAGTTCAACATACTTAAAAGCTATTCATAGTTCTGCAGGCGGGTGACAATTATGATACTGTCAGAAACTGCCATCGTCAGTTCAGGAACAAAATAATAAATTTCGAAATCTACCTTTCCTGACTGATGCCGCCATCGGGATGTTATGTTGTTTCATCACAAATCCATTAAGGGGCACCCCACTCTAAGCGCTATCACACAACTCCTGTTTTGAGAACTTTTTTTTTGAAAGTTAAGTTTGAGACACGCGGTTCATTTTATGTTAATGTGTTTTATTAAAAACTATTTTTGTCGAAAAATTTCCAGGCCTTTCGTGTTTACAGTGTTTAAACTCCTGTCGCAAAATGAACGTCTCCCTGGCGTTATGGATTGGGCAGTCCTGAAATGTGATAGATTGACAAATTGAATGGGTTACTAAATTTAAGGGTAGTAGGTAAGAGGTAGTATATGATTTCTTTGAAATTCCAAAAATTAAATAATAAAATTTAGACACTATAAGGATATTAAAAAATCAAAAAAAAATAGATTTTTTCAAACCCTTTAATAGGTTCCCATATTTGTTGCAAGTAACACGTATTCTACGTCAAATATGCGATGAAATGCCACAAAACTATAGTTCTCTGCATATTCAATAATTCTTTTCTGACTAATTTAAATTTATGAACTGATTCACCACCTGATTTGATTTCGTCCGCTTCAACAATTGCTGCTGACCAGGAAGTCACGTCTTTTAGATCAAAATTATTAATTATCAAGATAGGGATAAGTACGACCTTAGCACGGTCACTGATTACCGATTAAAAACTTCAACAAAAAGTTCGAGGTAGTAATATCGGACAGACAGTTCTTGGAAACAAAAACAGAAGAACCTGCAGATAACGTAAACATCAACACAGATGACTCTAAAACGGTCTTCAGAGTAGGAGCATCAGTGTTCTGCTAGGAGCTCAACATCTACTCCGCCTACAGACTTCCCCGTGATAACAACTCTTTCACTTTCACGCCGAAGGTATCTTATACACAAGGCGACGGAGTTGGTACACAGTTAGCTGGCAACAAGCACTTCAATTAATGTCTATGTGGACTACCAGGCGGCACTAAAAGCTCTTGGGTCCAAAGAGTTCAAATCCAAATCTCTTTTTGATTACTACAGAGCTCTGCAGACTGTGAGCACAAAGAGGAAAGTACAAATCTTACGGGTAACTGGAAACATGGGCATCACAGGAAATAAAGCAACAGATGTTCTCATTCACTCACACACAGTAAGCGGAAGAAATACTTCCTCCGATACGTGGTGTTATCAAATTTCTCAACGATGCATTAGTATTATCTTGCAAAAGGAAGATGGGAAGAGTCCACAATGTTTCGAAACGGGAACACCATATATGATGGTCTATGCGGGGCTTTTTAGCCCCCACCGTAACCTAACCTAATCTAACCTAATCTAGCCTCAACTTCAAAAATTTTCACCAAAATGATATTGAGCGAGACAAAAACTAAATTGCATGGTCCAGTGAAAGTTTTATTACTTTCCTAATATTTCTATCTCACATTAACAACTCGTGCATATCCCGAACAAAATTCTAAAAGAAGTAGTCGATAGACATCTTAGTCTTTTGTTAAAATCACGATTAGCACTCTAAACTTACTCATGTATAAATGTAGTACATGTAGTTCAACAAAATATGCTCTTTTTTTTATCAAAATATTTTCAATTAGCTCAAATACACAGAACGAGTTCAAAACAAAACAAGTGCTTTCTTCCTTCAATGGTACTTATACTCAAAAAACATTAAACTTCTTGCATAGTTTGGTGGATACTCGATAATAAAAACCCAAAGTGATTTCTATAAACGCTCTATCTCTACGAACTTTGCTATTTGTGGTAACATTCAATTATGTAACGCTTTCACGCTTTCAGCTTAGTATGTGTCTAACTCTACTAATATGTAATGTAATTTAGATATATTTAGCAATGTAAGAATATTTTAATAATAAAACGGTTTTTTCTTTTCATTTTTGATTCTCCAATGTGGTTATCATCTAAATGGGATCAAAATTGTGGCAATCATTAAATTTGATTCATCAAAAAATTTTTTTTGAAACGACGGACCCACGATATCGCTTATGATTTGTATCAACCAATCAAAACACATCCCTCCACTAAATAACAAATACACAAATTATCGCTAAATGGTATAATTTTTTTATAATTTGATTTTAATTTTTGATTATATTTTCATGTTGTTGTTAAAACACGTTTCTTTGGTCCGGTTCTTTTCCCCTCTTTTTTTACTTAACAACAAAAGGATCTCATATTACAGATGATGAAATACGAGGTGCGGAAGATAAATTTGCTGAGTCATTACATTTAGCCCAAATGGGAATGTACAATTTGCTGGAAAATGATGTGAGTAAATGAAATTTGATAGAACTTTTTCTCTAAAATTTTTAATTAATTTTTAGATTGAACAAGTTTCACAGTTGGTCACATTTTGCGAGGCTCTCTATGACTACCATTCACAATGTGCTGAGGTTTTAAAGGTCCTAACAGAAACTCTTCAACAAAAGTAATATACATATATTGTAAATTATCTTATTATGATATATTAATTTCAGAAGAGAAGAAGCAGAAGGTCGTCCAAAATGCGAATTTGTACCAAAAACATTGCATGACTTAGATGCAGGTATCGGACCAAGTGGAATTGGAACAGATGGAGGTGCGAATAGACATGGATTAAAGGCAAACGGGAATGGTTTCGGTGGTGGCGCTCATTCTTCAATAAAAAATGATCGTCACTATCCTCCATCCCGAATAAAAAACAGTACAAACTCCCATCACCAATTGTACAGTTCCCAACAGAATTTATCCACAACCGTTAATAATAGTATCAATAACAATATTTCCGATTCGACAAATTCACATTTTGCTCGAAATCGTGTATATGGATCATATCAGTCGCTAACAAATGCCAGATTAACAAACAACAACTCATCCACTACCAGCACCACAAAAACCGGAACGACTGGTAGTATGGATCCAAACTCATATGATTGGCTGAATGCGTGGAATAATCCTCCACCAGCTGTTCCATCTGCAAGCCATAGCTACACGACAACGACGAGCCGAACGTCAAGTAGTAAACAGTTTAGTAATTTCACTAGTAGCACTAGAACTAATGCCCACTTCAACGATCCCTGGACAGGTGAAATTCATTTCGTTTTAAATTTTTTTTTACTGTTCCGTTTATTTAAGTTCCTTTTTACCGCCATCATATTTCGTTTAGTTTCCATTTCGTTTTATTAGATTTTGATTGAGTTTTTCATCGAAAATTCATTCATATTCACTTTAATCATTTTCGATTTTAGTATTACACTTTTCATCATCTTTTCACATTTACAGATACAGAGAATCATAACTGTTTGAAGTAAAGTCTTCACATCACTTAAGACAATACAAAAGTCATTGTGGTAGCAAGTTTGTAGTTAAATTTTTCATACACATTTTAGTCATGTTTGAAAAATCATCAGCATCTGTTTTGAAATTGTATTTGTTTTTGAAATTATTCTAGATACAGTGTACCACTAAAAATCCTTTATTTCCTACATTTTCAAAGCGGTATTTGGAACATTTATATATTTGTTTTCCATCTACATTTTCAAGGTTCACATCATTGATCATATTTTAAGCAGAAATACAACTATTTACATCTTCCTTCCGTCAAGTGTTTGAATTATACTACGTTTACCGTAAAGTAATTCCTATGTTGACTGCAATTAAGGCAAATATTTAATTTTTAATGACTAAACAAAGAAAATCTGGTTAATGCAAGAGTTTAGTCGAAATCTGCGTTTGAATTTCGAGTTGTCATTAATATATTTCTCTGCATAATTTTATTTGCTTTCTACACTTTATATATCCCTAGAGCCAGACAGTGTGAAAAGCAAGGGCTACTGGATTTTTGGAACAACCAGTTATCGCATAAAGCTGGATCGTGATAAGAAATTGTTAGATTCAAAGCTATGTAAGGAAGACATTTTTTATGCAAAATGTGCCGGCGTATTTTCACAATGTATAAAGACGCCTTAAGTGCAGTTTAGGAAAGACGAATAGGCGTAGACGTAAAGTAAACGAGAGAAACTAACTAACTGGAGACGGAGTTTTATTAAGTGTTGGAGTGGCACGACCGCCATGCCTTAGTTCCCGCATTCAGGACTAGGTCTCCCCGCGAGTTTTTAAAATTGAATTAAAAAATTCCTTCGTCTCTGGGATGTTGTCTAGCTCGCAGCGATGCAAAAACAAGACATTCAAGTTTCCTGACTCTCTATACCCTTATACATTACCTTCCGGCTAAAGCCATGCTAACGCATTTAGCAGAAAACATTACATACTTCTCTTTAAATGGTTTCATGATACGCCGAAAGTCGACTATGAGCAATTAGATGTTACTTCAACAAAATTAAATACCGATCTAGACAGCTGTATCAAATTATGATCACTTATACTGTCACACTAAACATGCGGATAAATATTTTCACAAAATGCACGAAATATGCCGGAAATATTGACATGACCCGTGTGAATTTTCAAAACAAAAATCAAAACAAACTCGAGCAACGGCGTTTCTAATAAAAAAAATGTTATCTTCATTAGATAGAAACGCCGATCGTGCTAAGAAATTTTTATATTTCTCACGTTGGTCGAGTTTGCAAACAGTTTTTTTTGATTTTTGTTTTGAAAAAAATTGTCATGTGAATTTTTCTGGCATATTTTGTGTATTTTGATCAAAATACAGTTAAAAAAATCAATGTTTGTATATTCAGCCGAATTTCATTCTTGTGACCATATCATGTAATTTTAAGCGATATTTAACCTGGCACCTTTTTGTTGTTTTGTTATGGATTGCTTCCCTTTCCGTGTACTTTTATTTGAAGAGAGGATCTGCTGAACACAGCTCTTTCCAATAGGTAATTATAACTCCGGTATGATTTCTGAACACAGTTTCTCCCCTACCCGCAAAATCAATGATTTTTGGCGCTCCTTTAGTTTGTTGTTGTTGTTACTACTCCGCAGAGCGCACGACTGCAGTTGATCGCAGTTAAGTTTTGTCAAATTGGATGTAGTTGCCTACAGCTTCCAAAGGTATTGAAACGACTTTAGCTGTCGTACATTCAATGTTTACATGGAAAGCTCCCATTACTGACTTAAAAATTAAGAGTGCAACTTGTACTATATTACATTCATCCTACCGTCATATGTACTGTATCCATTGCATTGCCATTCTTCTTAACCTGAAATCGGGAGTGTAACTGCAGCTAACTCTGTTTCGAAGCAGAGTCAATAATAGTTGACTTTCGCAATCAACTTTTGATGTTTCGGAACAAAAAAGGTCACTTCTCTGACGCCATTTAGCTGACTGCAGAGTTTCGGAATGATCAAAGTTAGCTGTGTTGTGTTTTGGAACGCGCTTCTGTACTACTTCAGTAACACTATTTGCCTGAGGTCTATAATTGCTTCAAAGAATGTTTCTATGCGCCAATACTCTCTTTTAAAAATTTTTAAAATTACGTTGAGTAAAACAGATATAAGAAATTTGGATTGAAATGTTAGCATATTCATTGATTCTATTCAGATTTGGCGAAGTATACGAAAAATATGTGTATTTCAAATAGGCAAATAGTGTCATCTTGCAAAACCATATCCAACACGTCATGTTACCTAATTCTGGGTAGGAATTCTGGCAAAATTGGCTGCTTTCAGGCAACCAGGGTCGTTTTTAGACAACCAGGTTGCATTGTAAGTAAGTACACAAAAATTCATAAATGTGTAGGGGATGTATTTAGCATGTATCAGTTCAAACGGTTGAAGGGGAACGACCAACCGTTTTACAAAATGTTTGCTCATGGCAGTTCAAGCGCTATGGTGTGACAAAATCACACGCCAGCTCCCAACCAGGCAGCTCAGGATTTAGATGCAAGTTCCTGGGAACGGCATGGCAAAATTACAGATCATGCGCACAAACTTGACACATTTATTGCTATGAAATTTATTTATGTTGCCACAAAATTTTTGAATTTATTGAAACTGTTTAGTTGTCTGGAGGCAACCAAATTTTTTCAGAATCGCTACCCAGAAAATATATTTTTCATATATTTTTTATACGATTATTCTAAAGCTCATACAACAAGGAAAAACAGAAGATATAAAACTTAAAGAAGAATCCCGATGAGATTTAGCGTTATACTGCTAGAATAGCATAGTTAATAATAGTTATTGTAATAATAGTTATTGTAAAACGCTTCCTTCGCAGCTTCTATTGTCGTCGGGTATCCATTTTTTTACCGAACTTACCCCACGATTTAAAAATGATTCCCTTTTATTTTATAGCGGAAGTGAAGTGAGTCGTCGGTGGAGTAAGTAATAACGTGTCGGCCTACAACTCCCGAGGTCCCAGGTTCGAATTCCATCGACGACGATGCAATGCTGACAAGTTTTCGATAAAAAAAGGTCAGTGGTTCGGTCTCATATCGGGTGAAGTTATTTTCCCGCCCCATATTCAACATGGGGTTCCGTGAACTTGAGTGTGGAAGAGAGTTACAAGTGGGCGTTGTTGCTTATTATTCTCCCATAAATAATTTTGCACTTATATATATATGTAGAAGTATGTGGACTACCACATTTATCAAACTTATTGAAAACTGAAATAAGTTTAAACTTGTTACTCGGCTGCCCATGCATGGCCCAATTAGTACTGAATACACGCTACTTTGAAACAAACCACAACTCGGTGTCCGGAGCTAAAAAGCGCTGTATTCGCGAAGATGTTTTCTTGGATATCAGAATAGTAGATACAGCTCTAGCTATTGAATCCACCCGCGTAATTAAAGATAATGTTAAAATAAAAATCCCTTTAAGATCAAAAAAGAAGAAACCGAAACTAATCTAATTTGTGTTCCCTACATTTGTTGGGTCAGAAAAATCAGTCAGTTTTTGTTGACATCGTAGCATTCCCTCCAGGGCGAACTTGACCAAAATATTTAGCTTGTACAGGTTCTTATATTGTTTAATTAAATGTGATGAAATAGGGGGCAAGGGGGCTAAACCATTTGTGCCATAAGAAGATTTCAACATAGCATTATTAATAGACCGAGCTGGGCTCCACAGATGTCAGAAACCTGACTCGATTTATCGGGAGTTCAAAATGGGTCCCGACGACGAACTAAGGATAAACACCCTTCACAACCCAGTCAAAATAATTTTGACTTCCCGTGAACTAGTTCCACTAGATGCAAGAAACTGGTTCGGTGCACAGGGGACAGAATGTTAACCCTCCTATTCCTAAGGTAATTTTATGGGGTTGTTTAATTTCAAGCCTCAATGTGGTAGCACAAAGGGCCTCTTAAGCCTAAGTGTGCATTCTTAGGCAGCCACTTTAACCTAACCTAACCTATTATTAATAGACAATCCGCAAGCCTAAGTGTACCAATATTTAAGGTAAAACATAACATTTTTGGCAAATTGACGTTTCGTGGGCCAACATGTTTAACACAGCATGAAGCTTGTTATAGTGAATGCATCTTACCACTATCAGAGTTTACTTCTTAATTCAGGGATAGACATAGTTTTTCCGCTTCTTCACTCTGCTCCGGTAGTAAACCTTATGCTCCGGAACGATGTGGTTTGGAGAAAATATGGCCACTTTTCTTGACAGCAAGTGTAAAATGCAGATATGGTCATAAGGTTTAGCAGTCTGCACGGTAAATTCCTTGAGCATGACTGCACTTTGTGATGTTCTTAATTTTAGTTTCGAAGTGTAGATCAAGCAGAACGTACGGAGCCTCACAAATTAGATACTTGACTTTTCTTTCCCAATTGTAGGGCTTTTGATTATACATAACTTCCCCAAAATCCTAAATTGCTTAATATAACGTTGTATTATCACAGTTTTATCAAACATATTTATACATATTGCACAATAAGCACAAAATGCACACGAACATCTCTCATAAATCAAATCATGATTTACATTTTATTTCATTTAAACTTTTAGTTTTCAAGCGAAATCAATTAATCGTAAGGGATGGGCTCATATAAAATTACGAGTAAATGAATACTAAATTTGCACTTTCTTATACAGCTTCAACAAATTAACTTAAGTGAACGAATTGCTCGTGCAAGCAACATCTTAATTAATCTTCTAACATTATGTAAACAAAATGGTGATGGGAATTTTAAATGTGCTTTTATATTTCAGAGTATTTGGACTATTTGTATGATTTTGTTAATGTCTATACTTCTTTCTTCAAACTAAATCTAAAACGGTTGGTAGAATTTTGTCGATTTATTTTGAAGTAAAGTCCTCAGTTAAACTTTGCATGAATACAATACTGAGCTAAGTGAAACTTTCTCGATACAAATGGACAAAATTCTCCCAAATATAATCTTAATGATGTCATTTTCGAATATAATGTTGAAATGTATTCCTTTTTTTATATTTCGTTTTTGTATCTCTGTAATTTATTTAAATATTTTTTAAATCAAAATTTTATAGTAACGAAACCTACTCATCTGGAATTGGATAATGGTCATGCGCCAGCTCGATCTGTCAATGGTAAACAAAATAACAAAATCAGAAAAGGATTCAGAAATTTTCAAATGAATGCAATCTTTGAATTCTGCTTTGTTATTCGAATTACGTTCATAATTGGCTCGTTTTTCTTATTGAACTTACTTTTAATTTCGTTATATATCTTCCACATTGCATGCATTGTTGTCGGTGTTATATGTCGTTAGAATGCATGTTAATGCTAAAATTAATAACTATATTAACACATGCACATTTAGAGATTAAAAAAAAGTAGAATTAATCTGTAGTTATAAGATAGGCGTAATTGTACGCCGCAAATTTAACTGAATTTCGATTTATTTCTCTTTTAAGGAACATCGTTAATGTATATGATATTTTTCGGTTATTATGTTGGGATTGAGGCTTTCCCATAAAAAGAGCAATCAAACCAGTTGCTTAATTTTCTTTGATTTTTACAGTGACTATAAAAGACGCAAAAAAATACAAAAATTTGTTCAACAAATGTGTTATTCAAAATAGTCTCCATTAGAAATAATACACATTTTGGCACGACCGTACAACCTTTCAATGCCTTTCGAAAACTCCTCTTTTGAAATACTGTTTAACTTCGTTGTCGCGGCTTCTTGTATCTCGTCTGTCGACGCAAAATATTTCCCTTTCAAGTCCATCCCTAATTTGGGGAACAGGAAGTAGTCAGGGGAACTTAAATCATGCGAGTACGGTGGGGGGCTAAGCACAGGAACCAATTTGTTGGCCAAAAATTTAGTGTTAATCGCTGCGGAATGCGCTGGGGCATTATTGTGCAAGAGGAAAAAAGAACGATGTCTCCACAACTCGGACCTAACACGCGCAATTCTTCTGCAAAGACGATCGAGCACTTGTCGATAGAATGAAGCATTCACATTAGTACCTTGAGGAACAAATTCTTTGTGAACGATGCCTTTGGGGTCAAACAAAGTGATCAACATTATCTTAATTTTTGATTTTTGAAAACGCAATTTTTTTGGTCGCGGCGAATTTCCACTCAGCACTTTGGCGTTTCGTTTCAGGATCGTATGCGAAATACCAACTTTCGTTACCCGTAATAATGGATTCAAGCAAATTCGACTGTGTTTCAATCATTTCAAAATCATGTGCGTTCGAAACTCGTTGCTGTCGCTGTTCGGTGGTTAGCGCATGTAGAACGAAACGCGCTCAGAACTTCCTTTCCTTGAAATCGTTTTACGATGGTATTCCAGTTAGTTCTTTTATCAAGCTACAGCTCTCATCATGGTGGTCCTTAAACACAGATGAGACTTTAGCGATGTTTTCAACCGACTCTCTACCCTCCGCAAAAAAATTATACCACCGAAAAACAGTAGTACGAGACAACAAATCCACCAATTTTAACATTTCCAACGTTTCCGTCGCACTTTTACCGGCTTTAAAGCAAAATTTAATCGCAACACGTTGTTGGTTATTTTTATTCATCGTGAAATTATAACCGCGACCACTTTGATACTACCACGCGAACTGCTACTGAACAGCTGCATGAGATCCGATGGACTTGAAACTTTGTACGGCGGGAGAGGAAGGTTGTAGTAACTAGTTCCCAAAACTTCATGAAAATAGCGCTAGTAGTACCAATTTTATAGCCACAGTCTTAAACTTTATGGTACACACTGTGTATATCTATTTAAAAATTCGATTTTGACCAATCCTTGAAATGGGATGGATTGCAGAAAGCTTCTATAAATTACTTACCTTCTTAAGGGCATTCGTGTTAAGGTTAAACGAACAATTATGTACATCGGTTTGAGATAGAAAATCTTTATTATAAAGCCAGTATAATTTGTTTAAATTATTGTCATTAACAACAATACCTTAGTGTACATGTTGAGTTAACTAACATAAAAATATTACTAAGAATAGTGGAGATTTAGAGGTATTTCTGCTACACTAAAAAATATATATTTGGTGTAAAAGACGCATTTAGTATTGTCAGATTGTGAAAGCTATTGATTTGGGGTACATACGTGGAAAGTGGAGACAGAAGTTTTTAGCATCACTT
The DNA here is from genome assembly GCA_964036015.1 of Leptarthrus brevirostris. Classification (NCBI taxonomy): domain Eukaryota; kingdom Metazoa; phylum Arthropoda; class Insecta; order Diptera; family Asilidae; genus Leptarthrus; species Leptarthrus brevirostris. The sequence continues at coordinate 138,944,949 of OZ038372.1, forward strand.
GACACTAATAAATTTCCAGTTTCTGATAATCACTATATTCAATTAAATGCAGTGGGATCGCAAAATTCTTTAACTTTATCTTTAAATCTTCCATAACTCAAAATAGATGTCCATTCCGCTCGACCTTAAGTACAATTAACTTAAATTCGATGTTCCCTAAGCCGAAGTTAATTCCAATTATACATAATAATTAAGAACTTGGATTTGGCCACATCGTATAAAAAAAATAGGAGATCGGAATTGTTCTTTGGTCGAATTTATTTTGTGTTTACCTCTGGTAATTGAGATGATCAATGTAAAGTTGTAATGGCATTTGACAGAATTTTAAATATCCCACCTAAAAAAGCTTTCTAAAATTGCCAACCCTGACTGAGACCTCTGCATCAATGACTCCGTCCAAACCTGGATAAAAAATATTTAAATGTTTTTTTTTTGTTGAGTTTCTGAAATTTTAATATATTTATGATAACTTAAATTGATCCTACAATTGTATAAACAGTTAAAATGTTGGGCTTATTAGTTTCACAAGCAAATTAAGCACATACCACACGGTTTACAACCAAATTGTTAATACACCACTAAATAAGAAATATTGTGTGTACGTTTGCATGCTTTAAATTTTTGTTGTTACGTTTCTCGTCCGATTAATGAATGTGAGCTTACTTACCCTTTCTGCTTTTTGTGTAAATTATTTGTTGTAAAAAATGTACATGTCTAGAAAGAACTTAAAAAATATTTTCAACTTTTTCAGCTTCCCCATTGCCATCACCTATGAGATCTCCAGCTAAGACTCCGGCCACAAATCGCCAACCATGCTGTACAGCACTGTACGATTTTGATCCCGAAAATCCAGGAGAACTTGGATTCAAAGTAAGTTGAACAGGGGTTACTTAAGGGGTCATTCGGATATGTTTTTTTTTGATGAAAGAAACAAAAATTTACTGTCGACAATGATTCTCTTTAGGTAATATCTTATATATTACAAAATACAATATCAAAAAAATCAAAACAAATTAACAAATAAATCACATTCAACATGGCTGCCTGAAGAGTTGCGCATGGGTGTTGCCGGTGATTTCTCAACTCATGATTATTCAAAAACAAAAAATCGAAAAGATTCTTAATCAAAAGAAAACCTATACGTGCCCCATACTAGTTTCAAATAGTTTTGAAAAATTTCAAAAATGGCGGCTGCTTAAAGTCAAAGAATGTAATTAATAGAATTAACCCTTCTAACTCAGAAGGCGCACTTCACAGGCAGAGGCCTGGAATCAATTGACCTATTCACCAGAATATAACATATATTGAGATGAATGAGGCTCCCACAACCCATGTAATAAAATATTAGTAAACAAAAAAAAAAACAAAAATCCAAAACAATCCCAAACACTACAATCAGGGGTGCAAAGACAACAGAGATCGTTTAAGCAAAGCTTTAGTAAGAGCCAGGTCAAAAATAGGACACATATTCACGGCTCTACACATGCGGTTAATAGGCTCATGCATACCATAGTTAGAGCGAGAATGGATAACATGTAATAAAGGCAATCTCCTTAAGCTATACGTTACAGGCTTTTTTTAAAGATTTTTATTTATTTTTTCAGTAAAATTTAAAGATAACAATTAAAAGTTTGTCTGTCTGTAGGTCGTAGTACAAGTGGGTTGTCGCACGACAGGTCAACAAGAGCAAACCGTACAAAGCTATGTTGGCCCGCGCGACAATTAACAACACGAAAGATCTTGGCGTCGTCCGCATAACATAAAATGTTTGAATTGATCTAGGACATAGATGCATCATTAATGTAAATAATATATAAAAGTGGACCGAGATGATTTCCTTGGGGTACGCCTGAAGGATTGAAAATAGCTTCAGATAGAGACCCACGAAACAATATCCACTGAGTGCAAAATGTCGAGTAAGAGCGAAGCCAGTCAATAATTATGGAAGGGAATCCAAGGACAGCTAATTTATGAATTAGAACTTATAACAAATTCTGTCAAATGCTTTACTGAAATCAGTAAAGATGCAATCAACCTGTCTTCCAGCTTCGATCTAAGAAAGGCAGAAGTAAGAGAATTCCAACATGTTTGTGGTAGTTGACTTACCCTTAACAAAACCGTGCTGAAAGGAACCAAGAAAAGGCTTTGAATGAAAGTAAAGAACCTTACAAAATAAAGCTTAAACAACTTTACCAATGTTAGCAATTCCTTATGTCGTCTTTATTGCAATTTTTGTGAAGGGGAATGCTCATAGATGTCTTCCAAAAATTTGAAAAGACACCACAAGCTTAGGATAGATTAAATAAATAGCAAAACATAAGAACAATAGAACAAGAACAAGACTTAAGAAAGGAGGTAGGAATTCCATCCGGACCACATGAAAAGCTATCGACCAATGAATGGATGTGTTGCGCGACTGAATCGTCGTCGTAATACAGATCCTTTGTCTCCAAGAAAGTTGAAAGAAACTTTGTCAAGTGAGTAAAATCTTTAAAACTAATATCATAGTTGTTGTCAATAAAAGCTGTCTTAAAAAAATCACCGAAGAGAGTTGAGATAACTTCAGCTCACTACTTTCGCGAGTACGTAACCTAAGTGAAGGAGGATAACCATTGGTTTTTCATTTAGAGTTCACATTGTGTAAAGTATTCTTAATATCGTTAATAAAAATACTGTAAGAGAGTTCGAGGCCAAAAACAAATTGATCTCGCAGCGTAGAATAATTGTGAAAATCCGCATCGCTTCTTGTTGAACAGAAACGTTCCTTTGCCTTATTCTTTCTATTGTTAAGTTATTTTAATAAGAAATCGAGCCAAGGATAATATGCAAATAAATTACCAGATCTAGAAATACGAACAAGAATAAGAGAAAAGTAAGCAACAATATTGCTATAAGAAATTGAAACAGCTACATCAATGACATTAAGCAATGAAAAGTCAGCCTTTTTAAAATTAAAATAATAATTACTCTGAACAGTAGATGCAGCAGCAACAGGATCAAAGGAAGTACACAATGATGCGACGACTCAGGAACCAACGGAGCCATGCAACGTGTGACCACAGTACCACTGGGGTCAGTCGTAAACATCAAAACCAGAAACTTGCCAAAGTCATTCGATTCAATTATAAATTAAGATAACTTTAATAATTAGCAATGTCTGAACCCTATAAAATCGCCTCAGACAGAAATGAACTGCAAGACTTCTTACAAATATTGCACTTGATGTTGCTCCCTCAAAATTCAATATACTCAGGGCAGGGCGCTCCGCATTCATTCAAAAGGCTATTACTTGAGAATTTTGCAAGAAAAATTTAACACATAACCTTTAAAGTTTAGAAAAAATTAAAAATAATTTTTTCGCAATTTTTAAAACGAAAATGACGCTTTACGTTACCTTTTAAGCTAACTGAATAAGGATTTTTACTATGATAAGAGTTCAAAAGTTTCTTTATTTATGAGATAGTACAGTACCCCATATTATTATGAACTATATTCTTATTTTGTTTATGTTTTGTTTTGGTCAAATTAAAACTTGACGAGACTATGCAAAACATTTGTTTTGGTTTTACAGCATTTGTGGCTTGAAAAGTAACCATTTTTCATCTTACTGCCCTTTAACCGCGGAATAGCCGGCTGATTTTGCACTATGTGGAACCTAGGCTGTTTCTGATTCGGATATTAACCGGTTATGGATATCGCTTTGTGTCGCTCTTCTCTCCTCAGAGGTAAATCGCAGTTTATATTAGGAGTGATGTGCCCTTCTTCCGTTTCCCTCAATTCAATTAGTTTTTTCTGAATTATATTTGAACTTCATTGCCATATTTTTCATTTCTGCTTTGTATACTGCAGCCGGAATCTGTCTGACACTGAGATTGTCTGTTCCTTTGATAAGCTGTCTTCCACTATTGATAAGGTTTTAGAAATATCTTCCTCTTCTGAAATCGTTCTTGCTGGCAATTTCAACGCCCACAACACAGTGGCTCCTGCATCTTCTACCACTAGCATGTCTGGAAGACACGCTGATTTATTTGGTGAGTCCTTTAATTTACAAGTGGTTGAGTGTCCGACTCATGTTCCTGATACTATAGTGCATCTTTTTCCAGACGAGTACTTGGTTTTGGTAACGGCTCTCTTGGGTAATTTGAACCATTGTCTTATTTTCGCCCGATTTTCCACCTCTCTGATAACTCCTAATCGAAATTCCGCGAAAAGATTGCTGTGGCATTACAAAAATACTAATCGGGACTTAATAAATATCTCAGAGAGCTGGACTGGCTTAATTGCTTCTCCATGAGAGACGTTAACCATGGCACTGATTACATCTTGAACGTCCTATGGCTTAGGAGTGATGTATCCTCAAAACTTAAAAAGGATCAAACTAAATAACACCAATTGGTTCAAGAATGAATTTTCCATAGCCATTAAAAACAAAGAAGCAGCCAGATACATAAAATGTGCCCATCACAGGAATTGAGACATATCTATAGAGATACGCGCAATATTTGTAAACCAGTGATTAATCGGGCAAAGTTCAACTTCGACCGAAGCGTTAGATGCCCAAAAGGACAGGAAGGGTTTCGATTCATCAAAACCCTAAAGAATAATTTTACAAATTTTTCAATACCACCACATACTTATAATGGGAATTTTTATACTGGTTCATTGTACAAATCAACTTGCTTCCTGCTAATTCTCACTTGCGAGCTTCATCGCAGCCTCTTCCATCTTCCTCGCAGTGCACTGGCAGGCGATAGCCTGGCATTTGCGCACTCGGGACGTTTTTAAGTTACTATATACCTTCGACGTGTGCAAACCTACTAGATCTGATGGTTTCTCGATACCCCAAGAAGGAGACCTTCCCGATACCTCAAGAAGGAGAAACATCTCTAACAATTGCACTTACTTCGGTCCTACTCTTAATTGATGAAATATCTAGAAAATAACCATCATTTTTACGATTGCCGGTACGGTTTCCACGCTGGACTAGTGACTTACTAACGGTTCTTGCTGAGCATTGGAGTCATTGCTTTCATAATTTGGGAGAGACCGAAATCGATGCTCTTGATATTTTGATAAAGGCTGGCATGCTGTCATTCTAATCAAGCTTGAAGCGCTTGGTATGCACCCTCACATCTTAAAATAGGTAGAAAGTTTTTTGTCAGTAAGTGATAACGTGTCGGCCTACCAATCTGGAGGTCCCAGGTTCGAATTTCACCGGCGGCGACCCATGGTTGTTTGCTACTGACAACATATTATGATAAAAAGGCCGGGAGGGTTCCTGAGAAATTGCCAGTGATTAATCCACTTTAAATTGTAGATCCTCTTGCAATCGTTGTCTCGAATCGGGTACTCTCGCCCCATGCCCCACAAGGGATTACGGGAACCAGAAACACCTAAGCGTTCAGTTCTCTCACCAACCTTATTTCTTCTTTTTATTAATGACTGTCACTTTCAAGCCTATTCATAGTTTTTAGTTTGACGAAAGCCCCATATTCCATACTCTTTTGATTCCATAATGAATTCTCGTGAGAACTCTACAGGAGTTAAGGAGAACGCATGTTTGGATCATTAAATAACGACGTTTCGATGACCCTCGCTTTAGGCAGAAGAACTGGTGTTGTGTTTAATATTTATGTACATTCCTGACGGAGTTAAATCAATTAATTGAGTGCCACGATCACCACGCCATGGTTCCAGGGTTCGAGCCTCGGTCTGCCCGTGGGTTTTTAAATAAAATTAAAAAATTCCCTCCGTCTCTGGGCTGTTTTCTAGTTCACAGTAACACAAAAACAAGACATTCATACCCTAATTCCATTCCGGTAAAATTCATGCTAACCCATCCAAGGGTTTTCCCCTACACTTTGGCCACATCTTAAAAGGGGAAAAAAAACACCCAGTGCACTCTCAAACCATTTCTGTCGACGAAGTGAATATAAACATCCAATTTGCCCTCTCTAAACGTCTTGGGTATTGAGATATTCAGTAACCTTAGCTGGACCGACCATATATTTTCGGTCACTAAAAATGCGATCAAATGTTTGGGTTTTCTACAAAGATGTAAAAAATACTTCGCTTATCTACAAGTACCATATCAGGTCTAGACTCGAATATAAATTCCATATTTGGGCAGATTCCGAACATATAGCACTTTTCACGTTAGGCAAACTTTAAAGAAAGTCAATTTTTAAGAGCATTCATTCTCTGGGGCATTTAGATGGAATGTTGGTTGTTTCTCTTTCTACGGCAATTGTTCTAAGGAAATTGGGAGTTTAATTCCTTGTAGACACATCACAACGCGCGATACAAGAGCTTCCACCCCTACACTCTTTGAACGTACCTCAAATTTCGGGAATCTTACCCAAGGAGAACAACACAAATGTGGTACAGTTTACCATTTTCTGTTTTTCCCTCACTCGACACCTCCTTCACTCAACCTGTTATCCCCTTTTCCTTGACCGTAATTCTTTTCCTGTCAAGGCTATGCGTAAGCATCATAGGACATCCCCTTATCTTTGGCATTACCATATAAAAAAACTCGACAAGTGTGAGTATGACTCGCGCTCCGAGGGTTCCGTAATATTTTTTCATGTGATATAACTAAAAATTAGCGATTTTCGGATTCTTTCCTTTAACTGTGCTGAGACCTTGCTTCTTGCCAAATTTCATGATTCTAAGTCAACGGAAGAGGGAATTATAGACAGAGAGGTCAACGGGAAGTACCCTATAAGTTTTGATTTATTTGCGGTTATCTGTCTTGACAGACAGACAACGAAGTGATCTTATAAGAGTCCCTTTTTTTTTGTTTTGAGGTGCGGAACCCTAAAATGTCAGTTCCAGTTGGAGCCAGTGACCTGCATTCCCCCTGACTTCCCTAGTGAGAACTTTCAACTTGGAAGTTTCGAGCTCCAGGTTCTGGTTAAGCCTGCCCATGAAACTCAGAATCTCACTCGCTTCTCTAAACTCCTTTGGGAGCCAGATCGGAATCTTCTTCAATTTTGACACGTCGTTTATACCGACCACCGCTAGGTTGGCGCCTTTCCATAGTGCATTATTTTGTACCACCGTTGCTTTGACGTACTCTAACGTGCTTATGTCCTCGCAGATAACCCTGAAGTGTCCATTGAACAAGCCACTCCAATGAAACCTCTGAACAAAGCTCGATTCTCCCCTCAAAGCTTTCACTTGTCATTTCTCGGACTTAATTGTGAGAACCAATTGATTTTTTTTCCTCGATCTTACCCTCGGAGTAGTTTTTATTGATCATAGTTACTTTTAGGGATTCACTAAAGGTGGGTGTCTTCCCTGTTTTGCGTTTCTTCGTTAGTGAAGGGCATATTCCCTTTTGTTTCTACTACCTTCTTGGTCGTAGGTTTAACCTACACCGCGTTCTCAGCCTCCTGATTCTTTGAAACTCCTTCCATGCTTGTACCTGGCTAGGACTTGGCTCTAGCTGACGTTCTCACCTTCCCAAGCTCTTCCAGAGTTTTCCATGCCGTCTTAACAATTCCACCTTCCCTTATTCAAATCTTTAAGGACAACAGGCTGCTAATCCGCGCTAGAGCGTTCCCTCGGCGATACTTTCAATCTCTTTAGTAGTACCCCCGAGATATAACCTTTTCGCTCACCTCACCCGCCCGGCATTTCCTCCCAGTTTTAATTATAAATTTAGTAGTTTTGTGTGTTTTAGGGTGTTACTATAAAGTCGGGTACTGTTAACGTTGTTATAATGAGTTCGAAAGAAACTGTTATAAAATATAATAATTTACAAAGTCACTTTTATTTCGTAAGTTAAAAACTTTTTTTTATTTTTAGGAAAATGACCTGATTCAACTATTAAACAAAGTTGACGAGAACTGGTATGAAGGCAGCGTCAATGGCCGAACAGGATACTTCCCACAGTCATACGTTCAGGTAGTAGTCCCGCTACCAAATTAAAGTCTATAAGTGAAGCATAAATGTTAAAAGTTAATTAAAAAAAAAAATAGGAAAAAAATCCAATCAAAAGTGAGAGTAAAAAAAAGAGCAATTTTTCAAACAAGGACGTTTTACTGCTACTTAAAAAATTTCTTTTTAAAATATTTGAATGTTGACAAATGAAGATATTAAGAAAAAACCAATGGCCATTTAACTGCTAAATTCAAATAAAATGACAAAATATTAAATGTAAGCTTTTCTGTTCATTTATTGAAACAAGAAAAACAAAACTGCTGAGATTACTGAGATTAAAGTGTAAGCAAACGTGTTCAAATCATTACAATGTTGTAAGTGTTACTATGATGGTAAGGAGGCAGAACGGGCTTTGTTATGTTATTGTTGTAATATATTCAAGCGATACTTTGGTGCGATGAAGTGTTAACTTATATTCTGCCACTATACCTTTTCAAAATTTCAAGATCAAACGAATTGTTATTTGCAATTAGTAGCAGAGGATTAAAATGTAAGTGCAAAACAACATCACGAACTGGTTATGTTATACATTTAAGACAAATTTTCGTTGCGATGTATATTTTTAACTCATTTTTTAATTGTAGTAAATTTATTTTTTAAATATTACAATTAGATAGCTAACTGAAAGTATTCCAACGTGCTATATGGACATTACTCTCTTTGTTTTATATTTTGTTTGGTTATGTTTAGGTTAACAATAAAAACTGCTTTAATTATTTTAAGAGAACATTTTGTTTATATTTTTGTTCAACTACTGTTAACACGTATTTGTTTCGGCAAATTTCTACGAAAAAGGCATGTAAATCGGCTGTCCTTTCCTAATTATCGTATTAACCTAGATTTTCTATAAAGGTATATTTTTTTTAAAACTATTTTAGGATAAATAATTGCTCAAACAGGAGAAGAACTAGTTGACTAAATAACTATACTGTACCCCAACGGTAGACAAATAATTTAATTGGTGTTTATGTTCTTGTATATATCCTTGCGTCTATTGCGTGCTTTATTAATTCATACAGGTAAACTCGGCAAAATAGTAGAGTTAGAGACGGAGTTGGATTAATGGTTGAGTGGCACGATCACCACGTCTTGGATACAGGTTCGAACGTTGGCCAGGCTTATTAATATTTATTTCATTTGCAATAAATAAAAAATTCACTCCGTCTCTGGGCTGTTGTCTAGTTCGCAGCTCGCAGTAATGCAAAAAATCAAACATTCAATTACCCTAATTCCTTCCCGGTCATAGCCATGCTAACTGCATCATAGTGTTGGCCGCTGGGCTTAGGCTGTATCATAAAAAATTACTTTGTTTTAATTCCGATTGATAAAAAAATTGCTCGCATTCACGATTAGCCGGCTCTCCGGGCTTGGTGGATTATTTAAGACAGTTATTTTCAATAACAGATGTTCCTAGTCATTATACACTTCCCTTGTTAATTTGTTTTACAATTTTCTTCACAATATAACATTTAATTTCACTTATATAAATTTATATCTTTACTAATTAAACCACAACTAACTCACCAGGCTGCATATCTATACTACTTATCAAACTTTTAGAAACTTGTGTCATTCATTTTCCCCACACCAGGTCACCGCATTCGTACTACATCAGTTTTCACATATTACTTGTCCCCTACTGACAAAATAGCGGCAACTTCTTCAAGTAACTTCTTTGCTTCATTTTCTTTTCTTCAACTTTCTAATCGATTACCAAACTTTTATCATTTTACACCGGGGTGTTAATTGCATTGGCCAACTCCTGCCAAGCAGAGTGGGAGTTTATTCGTTTCCCTGTTGCGATCGTAGAGTTGGTACAGAACTTACAACATCATTGCTCCTGTTCTTTTCACTCGTTCTCTGCTCTTTTCGCAACCGGAGACGGAGCTGGATCAGTTGATTGAGCGGCGCGACCACCATGCCATGGTTCCCGGGTTCGAGACTATGTCTCCCCGTGAGTTTTTAGTAAGAAATTAAATTGTCTAGCTCGCAGCAATGCAAAAACAAGTCATTCAAGTTGCCTCACTTTCCTTACCCTAATTCCCTTCCGGCCAAAGCCATGCTAACGCATCAAAGGGTTGTCCCATATGCTTTGGCCACATCGTATATAAAAAACACAAATCCAGTGGTCATTATGTCATCTTGTGGAGAGTTTGATCTTTGCCGCTTCATGCAATTTCTTAGAAGGTGACCTTTTCTCTGCACGTTCAGCATTTAAAATGACTCCGTTTTTCCAAAGCATTAACCTGGCAGCAGGTATCTTCTACTTCGGTTACCTCTCTTAGGCGGACGGTATTTCTTATAAGCCAGAGCAGACCGTAATCCAAAACTTCAGCTAGTTAGTTCTAGATAATTTCGTTATTTATTTCAAGTCACCACAGATTCGAATTGACCTTGACTTCCTACGGAATGTGACGTATTTCTGACCTTCTGTCTACAGTACACTGACCTCCTGCATTTACTACAATAAGCTCTTTAATATTATAATTTTCTCTATTCGCGAGATAGGAATTCACCTAAAACTTTCGATTTCTAACCCGCTGTCACAACGGACTAGATCAAGGTCTCTGTGAGGTTGACTGAGTTATTACTGGTGACCGCAAACTAACCTAAAACCTACCCCCTTGTTTCCACTTGTAATATTTTATTGATAAGTTGTCATTTGCTGTCAAGAGTTTACTTCGACTGGTGATAAAATTATGTCAGACACTTACTTTAAAAATATGGTAACAATATTGTATGCATAGTACATACCGGGGGTTAGCAACAAAGTACTGTGCAAGTTCTGTTAACTTTAAACAAATTGGAATGCCATAAGCAAATCAATAAAATATTGCAAGTGCGGACGGGGGGTTAATCTCTTCATCTCCCCTAGCTCTCTCCTCTATCGCTGTCCTTTGCGGTCTTAAAACCAAGGTAGCGTTGCCATAAAATATTGTAAGACATTTTTTATGGACAGTTACTATGTATACATGAAAGGTTCAACTATTTCAACTCATGTAGACCGAAGATGAGTTCAACGTACACTCAACTGAAGTAATCTGGCTGAGTCGAGTTGACATTTTGCATGTATACGCGGGTTGAAGAGTTAAAGTGGCAGTGAAAATATATGGGAACAAGAGGAAACAGTAGCTATGTTCAGCAACTCTTCAACCTGATGAACTCATATACGTGGAGTAAAATCTCAACCCCAACTGAACTCAACTATAAAATGCAGTGTTTATACGTAGTAAAGTGTAGACAGGAGGTGATTTCCAAAATTTGGGACATGCACATTGCACATTTTATTTTCATCACGTTATCTATTCTCTATATAGTGCACGTTACAATAGAAATTCTATGAAAATTCCCAGACCATTTGATTTTGAGGAAACTTCACTGTTCTGATCGTGCACTCATCCTTAAATCTTTCTCCTGCTGAACGTCGTACGATGGTAGATTATCTGCACACAACAAGTTGAATTTGCTTTCGTCGGACCAGATCACACGTCTTCCTTCGTCCAATTTTCATACTTCTTCGCCCATGCTTGACGAGCCGCTTTCATTTTCTTTGTCAACATAGGTTTTTTCGCTGGTCGTCTTCCATATATAGTCCTATCTCCTGCAACCTCCTACGGATTGTTTCGGCACTAAAGTCGACTTGATAATAATCTTTCAGCTCTGCCTTCATACGGACAGCACTTTTAAAGCGATCTTTCAAGCACATCCGTCGTAATGCTTTGTCTGGCTTCCGTTTTCCTTCAGATCCTTTCGTCCTCTCCATAGGGTCCAAATTCTCCTTCTTCTTCATCAAGCGAACGATGGTTGAGTGGGCTGCACCCTATTTTAGCGCCGATACGGCATACCTTGTTCTTGTTTTTTTGATTTTTGATTTTGCCATTTCTCTTTTTTTCTATTTTTTCTTGCAGTTTAACGCCTTTTCTTTTTACAGTCCATTCAGGTTTCAGCACTTCAAAATCAACAATTCTTCGAATAGTCCGCCGTTGAAGCAATAAGTTGCATGTGGTGGATCAGTTAGCTTTGTTTTGTTCGCACAGATTATGAGGGAGACAAACACTTACTCTGTATATTTTACCAATCTGCTGCAAATGTTCTTGGACTGTCGACCAAGGTTGGTTAAGAGTGCTTGACAGTTCCTCTGTTGTCCGACACGAATATCTTTCAGCTTCCACCCTTAACACGTCATTGTCTAAAGCTTTTTCTCTTCCTGATCTATACGAGTCGGAAAGATCAAAACTACCGGATCTGAACTTAGAAAACCACCCTTGGCATTTACGAACATCTTAGCACTTGGACAAACACCGCAAATGTTTTTGGTGGCAACTGCTGTGTTACTAGCCTTGTGAAACTCAAAAAAGCATACAATGCCGGATATGTACCTCTACTGGTATTTTGCTGGCCATTTCATCTAAAAGTGCAAAAAAAAAAATTAGAATTTAATTATTTACAAGTAAACAAATCACTTTAACCTTAAAATGTCTTTGGCATGACCTTGAAGTACACAATGAGCTGTACAAATATTGGCATGCTCAGAAACGACATTCATTTCCGGTCACCCTAATAGTTCACGATTTTCTAGATAAACTTTGCAATTCTTCGTGGTTGCATACTCCACTCTATGTGTTATTGGGAGATTTATTACATTTACTTTCAAGAGCTAATGTCAGCACAGGTAATATTATATTCGTAGCCCAATTTGATGTTCCGTTTTGTAAGTCGCCACCACTTTTTCAAACACATGTTTGCATTTTGCTCTTCTTCATTGTATGTCCTTTAACATTTCCCTGATGTTTACAAATATCGTCAGAACTATCAGGTTCATAAACAAGGTTAGGTTAGGGTAGTGGTTGTGTTACCACATCCGCGGGACCGGACTTGAATGTCAGTATAGGGTTTATTTAGAACCAGCTCCAATTGTTAATCAGCAGGAGAAGCTGATTTAGCCCTATGTTAACAACCTCGTCCAGTTCACTGAAAAAGTATGCGCCTAACGCATTGTACCTTCTCCTGGCCAGGTCCGGGCAATCGCAGAGTAAATGCTAAACGCTTTCCACTTCTTCCTCGTCCATACAACTTCTACAAAAGTCGTTGGTCGTTGGGGATGCGTAAGCGTTCTGCGTGTCTTCCGAAAAAACAGTAGCCAGTAATGACTGCCACAATATTTCGGAGATCGGTTCGGCTTCTCTTTAGCAGAAAATTCGTTTTCTTAATCTCCCAAATTGGCCACAGCTGCCTTAACATACCGCATGTTGTCAGATTGCTCCATTTGTCCTTAAGGTCAACTTCTCTCTTTACCGACCGTTCTTTGCAAGCGTGTCAGTCGCCTCATTACCCTGTATCCAACTATGGATTACAGCTGTGACCTTATTACTTTTAAGTCCAGCGCCTTTATTGTCGCTTAACTGTCTAGTAAATTCCTATGTCGCTACCATTAGATATATTTTGGCGTGATAATAATATCCTTGCTGCTCTCTCTCTACGGTAAAAAAAAGTAGTCCGGCAATCGATATTGACTACGTTGGTTTAGGCAATCCGAGTACACCCCAACTCGCACCCCGTCCGCCACTTTCGATCCATCAATGAAGACCGCTATATCTGCCATGCCGACACCACCATCCTCCCCCTCCCCACCACGCTGTGTCTAGGATTTTGGTCGAGAAGACTTGAAATGTATAGATATTGTAGTCAGGTATTCATCTGCAGACAGTCTTCAGGATAGATCCTTAGTCTATGCTACTGTGGTCGGGATCAAAACTTTTCCAACATTTAGACTCCTTCAGTCTTATGGCGCTGCGAGCAGTTATACTTTTACAGTAGAAGTCAAGTGGTGAAAGGTGAAGCATGGTCTCCAATGCTGCAGCTCAATGAGAACTACTTACTTTGAATTTCTATTTGAGTTACTAAGAAAACGGAAACCAATCTCTTTTTCAGTCTCGATCTCCTACTAAAGTCATTTGCATAATTTTAAAATGTCTTTTATCTAGAAATTTGCAGCTCAATTTGATTCTATTTGTTTTACTTTAATTTCGTTACCAATTTTTAGTTTTAAAACGTTTGATCATAACAAAAGCAAAACACAGCGTGAAAAGGTCGTGTATAAATAAATATATAAGTAAAACGTAAAACAAAGTAACATTTCGAAATAAAAGAGAGAAACACAAAGGACAATACATAGTGTTAATTATTAATGAATATTACATTTAAAATAAAACAAAAGTAAAAGATTGAAGATAGTAATTTAAAATAAATATTATTGGAAAGATAATATTATACAACCCACTTTATAAGAGCAAACTATTGAACGTTTCGGTATCAAAAAATAAAGGGGAAAAATTAACTATTAAAACAGGAAAGAGGAAACTGCACATGAAGATAGCTTTTAAGTCGTCCTTATTGGATTTTACAGATTGCTTAGCTAAGTACAGACTAGCAAACCGAGTTTCCATTTTTATTGTATTATACACAATACTTAGGTTATTAAGCAAAAAATTGTTCCGTTTCGAAATTAGCATTAATCATACATAAATAGTAAGAACGAACGACTCCGAACATCAATAATTTTCCAATAGTTTAAGGACTACATTTACAACCATTTTTCCAAAGGCGATGATTCTACACGAGACAGATAGCAGTACGAAAATTTTTGGATGCAATGCAAGACAGACGAACACAAAAACTCACGAAACTATTTTCCATAAATAAAGTTTTTTCCATATTCTTCTTCTTCTTCACCTTCTCGATGTGTTATGAAAATTGTAATTTTTATTGAATGCTTCTCTTTAAGAAATGAACCAAAATTGCATGAAATTTTTTTAATATAAAATTTAATCAAATAATTAAGAACAGCCGAAATTGCAACACCTAAGTGACAACCATACGTGGATTTTCATCATGTTCTTGTACAAAACTCATTCGTGTCGTTCTCGGTTAATTCTTCTTCTTCTATACTTGGTCGGTTATTAAAGATTTTTTCGTCCTGTATAATGTTATTATAAAAAAAAAAAACATAAAATAAAGTGGATAAATTCAGAAAAAAAAATAAATTTATTGAAGCGTGAAATTGTAAACAAAAAATTAACTTCTTCGTGTCTTATTGTATTTGACATTTATTTAAAATTTATTGAATAAATTCAATTCCAACTGAGAGAGTTATTTTATTTTTTTACCCGATTATGTCCCAGATTCATCTTGATTCGATCCTACCTCAACAACCGTCAGTACAATATTCTTTTCAGTTCATCCATTTCTAACCCCATTGTTGCTCGTTCCGGCGTCCCTCAGGGCAGCCACCTAGGTCCATTGATTTTTATCCTCACAATAAATGCTGTTGAATGTGTCATCAAACACTCAGAGTTGTCCATTTATGCCGATGACATGAAAATAATCAAACATATCTCCTCCACAACCAACTCTCTTCTCCTGCAAAAAGACCTCGATTCATTCATCACATGGTGTATGAAAAACTTTCTAGAGCTCAATGTCTCCAAATGCCAGTCCCTCTCTTATTCCCGCAAGCGTCTTACCGCCACCCCGAGAGTCTATATGTTAACCGACGTACCAGTCCCTATCGTTACCTCTTTGTGTGATCTAGGAATAATCTGTGATAGCGAACTTAATTTCCGTTCCCACATTGACAGCATAATTAACAGAGCTAACTCCGCGCTAGGGTTTGTGAAGCGCTGGTCTAGAGAGTTCTCCAATCCTTATGTTTCCAAATCTCTCTATGTCTCCTTCATTAGACCTCTCCTTGAATATGCCAGCCAGGTATGGTCCCCTACACAAACAACTCACATTAATAGGATTGAATCTGTCCAGCGTAGGTTTATTCGCTTCGCTCTACGTGATCTTCCGTGGGTTGACAGATTCAACCTTCCACCCTATGAAAACCATCTGAAACTGATCGACTTACAACCTCTAAGCAAACGTCGTGATGTTTCCGACATTCTCTTCATTTATCAATTATTAACTGGTGCCATAGACTGCACCTCACTCCTGCAATCTTTACCCATCTATACCGTAACCTTAGGTCCACTCCCCTTTTCCGACTCGACCGCAAAAACTACGGTCAAAGCGAGCGAATTACCAGGATGTTACGAAAAGTCAACGACCTTTCCTCTTTTGACTTCCATCTGAGTTAATCATCCCTCCACAAAGCCTTATATCTTGACCCCGCCCATCTTGATCCTGATCGCCTACCTTAATTCTTCTTCCCTACGCCTTCTGCTAATAATCAATAAATATAGCTCATATTGTAGCTTATACTTTTTATTTATTTATTATTAATTATCATTTATTATAGTCTGTAGAATTAGTATTAAGTTATAGCTTGTATTTTTATGTAATTATTAAGCTTAAATAAATATAAATATGTCAGTTGAGAGCGCTCCTTGGACAAGGATTGTCTACTACCATCTTTTTTTGGCTGATTCACAGTACATTGCGGCCACACACAGATTCCATTGCCTCTTGCGGTTTATCACAGGCCTGTGACGTGATGCATGACTTGGGCAACTTTCTGGATTTGGTGTTCTCATCTGACTGCTCGAGTATTGTCGTGAAGCACTGTCTATCTCCCTTGGTTGCTGAGTCTCGTCATCATCCGGCACTGCATATCATTCTTGGTTTTTATCCTATATTGACGGCGTCTTCTGATTCAAGTAATTTTTGTTATAACTTTAGCAAGGCTGATTATTCTAAACCTAACAATTGGCTTTTTGCCTGTGATTGGACGAATGTTCTGAATGAACGTGACATCGATAATGCTGTATAATTATTTTACGATTCTCTTTCTGTTTGTTTTCCTAATTGTGTTCCCGTTTCAATGTCTCGTCGTTTGCATTCATATCAGCATTGGCTCAATAGTTTCATGAAACACTTAAAGAATCTAAAGAATAAAGCTTGGAAGCGTTTTTTCTTCATCAAAAAGTGATGCTGACTATTTCGCTTACTCCATGTTACGCAACCAATTTTCCTCTGCACTTGATATATTTTATTGTGAATATTTGGAGAGAAATAAATCGACTTTCCGTGTTGAGTCTAAACAGGTTCGTAAATTTTAAGCGTAATTGTGATGACTACCCTTCTGTGTGTATTTAGCGACTTTAGCTCCGCATTTTTAACTACAGACTGTGATACTAGAGATAAGGTTTTTACTCATATGACGAGACTTGCGCCGACTATTCTTGAAACCAAAGACCTAGTGTTTGACGAGGATGCTGTGCTGCATATTTCTGGTTTGACTGATAATTTCTCATGATGATATCCCTGCCTGCTTTTTAAAAAACTGTCGCATGTCCCTAGTTTCTATATTTTGTCATTTAACTTGTCTATTTGTTTTGTGTTTTTTTTATACGATGTGGCCAAATCCTAGGGGACAACTCTGATAAGTTAGCATGGTTTTGGCCGGAAGGGAATTAGGATAAGGGAAGTGAGTCTTGTTTTTGCATTGCTGCGAGCTAGACAACAGCCCAGAGACGGAGTGGATTATTTTAATTTCTTAATAAAAGCTCACGGGGTCATCTGGTCTCGAACCCGGGACCCATGGTATGGTGGTCGTGCGGATTAACGAATTGATCCAACTCCGTCTCCGTTTCGTGGTGTTTTTCCGAAATCCTGGAAACTATCTGTAATCATTCCCCTACACAAGAAGGGAAGAAAATGTGACATATTAAACTATCACCCCATTGCAAATTATTGTTGTAAATTTTTCAAGCTCTTGTGTGCAATGCTCTTAACTTCTACTGCAAACCTTTTCTGGATTCCTTTCAGCATGGCTTCATGAAAGGTAGATCTACCAAGGATAATTTGCTGGGTTTTTCTAATTGCTACCATTTAAGCTGGCAAGCAAATCGACTGAATTTTCACGGATTTTAGCAAGGCTTTTGACAGAATTAACCACAGTGTTCTCGTTCGTAAGTTATCTTTACTAGGGTTTCCATCAATTCTCGTTAATTGGATTCGTTCCTGTCTGTCTGATCGCACGCAACGTGCCTTATTTCAAGGTACACTTTCTAACGATATCTATATCACCTCCGGTGTTCCTCAAGGCAGCCATTTAGGACCATTGCCTTTTATCATTTACATCAATGATGTAATGCTAATTCTTCCTAATTCGAGAATTCTATGCTACGCTGATGACGCCAAAATTTTCCGCGTTATTTCAAGTGCGAATGACTGTGCACTAGCAATCTCTGACATAGACGCCTTTCATAATTGGTGTTCTACAAACTTCCTTGCTCTAAATATTAGCAAGTGCACTACTACGTTGTTCTCCCGATCAAGGAATCCAGTGCACTTTAACTACACCTTAGGCGGTGGCTCTCTGAACAGACTTGACAAGACCAAAGACTTAGGGGTCGTGCTAAATACAACCTTTTGATTTGACGACCATATCAACACTATCGTAAGCAAAGCTAATTCTGCTCTGGGCTTTGTTAAGCGATGGTCTAAAACTCCTTTATTTTACGTTCGTAAGACTTGTTTTGGAGTATGATAGTCCAGTGTGGTCTCCTTATTATGCGACTCATATTAATCGCATTGAGGCTGTACAGCGTAAATTCGTAAGATTTGCCCTTCGTGGCCTACATTGGATCGATCCATTTCGTCTGCCTCCTTACGCTGACCGATTAAAGCTTATTTCATTGGATTCCCTTGAAAGTACACACGACAACTCCAGAATTGTTTTTGCCTGCGATTGCTTTCAAGCCGCGGTTAATTCCCCCGAACTGTTGGGGGCTCTGTATTTATCGATTCCTGCTCGCCCCCTGAGGAACCAATACTTTCTGCATATTCCCCACCACCGTACTAATAATGGTATGCAGGAGCCTATTACATCTGTCTCGTCTCTTTAATAATAATCGTTTTGAGTTTATTGATTTTCACTTGTCGAGACCTCAACTGCAGAATCAGCTTTGTTACGGTAACTTTTTCTATTTCTATTCAAATCGCCAGGGAACTGTTTAATCTCGAAGATCAAGGTTCTACGTCGATATCAATTCTTTTGGAAATGAGTCCACCGTCAAACATAATTTCACAAGCCAACAAATGATAAACAGCTAAAATTCAGGAGGAAATTTCTTTTGTTTCACTAATGTGCCGTATCGAGCCTTCTTGATGATGGAATTAGAGAACTATTTAATTAACGCAATTTGGCCCGAATTTAATAAACTATGCTGTCCTAAATATAAACTGAAGTTTCATCCAAAGCTTCCATCGAAGACTCTGTAGGGAAACTTGCGTAAGGTCTATGCTTGTGGCGGAAACAAATTTGAATGCAGTCTTGATCCAAAATTGTTGAATAGTAGTTACACAGTGTGTCCCATAAGTTTTAAGACTGCCGCTATAAAAGGCGTAAAAATATTAAAAAAAAATTTTTATTCAAAGTAATTCTCCATTAAAAGTAATACACATGTTGGCACGACCTTACAGCCTTTTCGGGCCTTTCGAAAACTCCTCTTTTGAAATACTGTTTAACTTCGTTGTCACGGCTTCTTGTATCTCGTCTATCGACGCAAAACGGTTCGCTTTGAAGTCCATCCTTTATTTGGAACAGAAGGTAGTCAGAGGGACTCAAATCAGACAAATAAGGTGGGGCATAAGCGCAGGAACCACTTTTTGGGACAAAAATTAAGTGTTAATCGCACGGTATGCGCTGTGGCGTTATCGTGCAAGAGGAAAAAAGAACGATCTCTCCATAACTCAGACACACGTATTACGTTGGTCCTTTAACACAGCTGCAACTCTAGCGATATTTTCATTACTCTTCGTAACGCATGGCCGTCCGCTCCTTTCGTCGTCTTCAACCGACTCTCTACCTTCCGCAAAAATGTTATACCACCGAAAAACAGTAGGACGAGACATAACAGATCCACCATAAGCCAATTTTAACATTTCGAACGTTTTCATCGCACTTTTACTGGCTTTAAAGCAAAATTTAATCAATTCGTTATTTTTATTCATCGTGAAATTCTGACTACGACACCTTTTATACTACCACGCGAACTGCTACAGAACAGCTGCATGTGATCCGATGGACTTGAAACTTTGTATAAAGTACCAATTTTATAGCCAGTTTTAAAACTTATGGGGCACGCTGTGTATTTTACTACTTTGCCATGTGATATTGGACGGTGGACTGCTGGTCATAACGAAGGTACCTCGGATAATCGCCAGACCCGCTTTAGTTTTAGGTGAGTTAATGCTGGAGGAGTTGTTGTGGCTATTGCACGCTACTGGTCCAGACGGCATTCCCTAAAATTTATAAAATTACTGTTGCCCTGGATAATTCAACCCATTTTAGATATCTTTAACATGTGCATAACCACTTTTCAGTTTTCCTCTGCTTGGAAGATTGCCACTGTTGTTGCCTATATCAAAAGTCCAATCAGGCCAAGGTTCCTAATGATTTTCAACCGATTAACCTACTCCCATTCCTTAGTTGCTTAGTTTCGGGTTCATGTGCATAGATCCATGATTCGTCGCCTGTCACGATCTTGTAGACGTCTTTTGAAGCATCGCGTTTTCAACGTTTCTTTGCACGAATCTATACGAGCCTTTTTTAACGATTGTCAAATTATGCGGTATCCAACGCGAAGAAATCTTTTTGATTTGTTGATCTGGCTCCCTTCTTTCTTGACGGATATTCTCCATGTGTGGAGCAATTCGGTGTCTTCTTTGCATACCGCGGGGATTCCAATCTAGAACCTCTTAAGCGATGCTGATTGACTCTTTTTTTAGAGTGTGGCCTATTCATTGCCACTTTCGCCTGCGATTACTGATGTCTATCCCGTCTTGGCCTGTAATGCTGTGTAGGTCTTCGTTGGTAATGATATTTGACAAATCAATTTCCATGTTGAACAGCCGTACAATAGAACAGATTTTACGTTCGATTCAAAGATCCGGAGTTTTGTGCTTCCGCAGATGTTGTTATTGCGCCAGATCTCAGCAAGAGTATTAAATGCAGCTCCAGCCTTGTTGATGCGAGCCTGTCCATCAGCTTCAGCTCCACCGTCTGCTGTAACTATGATTCCAAGATAGCAAGGTTTGTCCACTTGCTCTATTTGCTTTTCAAATAAATTTCTCCTGTTATCTCATGGAGTTGAAGCTTATAAGTTTGGTTTTAGCAGCATTGATCTTAAGCCCTGCTCTGCGACCTTCTTTGGTCAGGGCTTCGGACATTTGGGCTACATGACTCTCTTTGTTAGATAGGACACATACCTTGTCGGCATAGTCCAGGTACGTAAGGTGGTTAAAGAGTTTTCAACTAATCCCTCGCGATGAGTGGTCGTCTACAGCGCTGCACAACACTTTATTAATGACGATTAGGAAAAGCAAAGGTGACGGATGCATCTTTTTTTTTTACTGTGTTCAGCATTTGGAAGGGCTCCGACAGTTTTCCCTTGTGTAGGACGTGACATTCGGCTCTTGAGTAGCTCTCCTTTATGATGGTGATAATTTTTTGTGGGATGCCTCTCCTATGTAAAGCTGTTCATATATACTCGCGATCAACGCTGTCAAACGCCTTCTCAAAATTTACGAACATTAGATGTAAAAGGACCTCCATTCGGCTCCATTGCTCAATGATAATTCGGAGGGTGTTGATGTAAACGCTGCAGGAGAAGTCTTTACGAAAGCCTACCTTTTCATCACTATGAGTGCGCTCGATTGTTTGCTTGATTCACATTAAGATGATTTTTGCCTTCAATTCGGAGACTGCAGTTAAAAGAGAAATACTGCGCCAATTGCTACAACTTCTCTTCTTCACAATTACGTATGTTATGTTCTTCATTCATTGGGGCAGGTGTCGGTTTCCCAACATTTCTGGATTACGGGAAAAACAATATATGCCGCAGCAATGGGATTCGCCGGATTCTGACACATTCTCGGCAGTCCCAAATAGTTAGCCGTTTTGTTTTTGTGATAAAGTTTCCTGAAACGGAAGGAAGTTATACGTAATTGCTTGAGACATTATAAACATTCTGAGCATTCAATTATTAAATTTTTTATTAAAAACACTTAAATTTATTAATCCTTACATTGACTTGCTACTAAATTCTCTGCTTAGACTATTTATATAAATTTCCTTTACAGTGACAGTTTAAAGTTAAGTTGCATTTACATCGAGTAGAAGCATGTTGCAGTAAATCTACGCCATGTCGTGAGTCCCTAGCGAAATTAGCTATAAAACAAGATCTCAATGGATACTGAGAGTAACACAATTAATCAACATTAAGCGAAATACGACAACTAGACTATCTTAGAACAGCTACAAATGTCGATTGTTACTAAATTAAAAGAGGTTCTGGGTTTCATTTTACAAAGGAAGAGTGGGGATGTGTTGTTTGCGATTCGATTGCCACTAAATCTAAGTAGAACGCTGAATGGAACAAGAATGTTACAAAAAAAAAATGAACAAAACTCAACTGGTAATTCTTAAACTAGAAAAATAACAAACAACGGAACAAGAATCGTCTGGAGCCATCTAGTAGATGACTTCGTAGACTGTAGCCTTCTTGTCGCCCGAGCCAGTGACAATGTATTTGTCGTCAGCCGAAATATCACAGCTGAGTACCGAGGAGGACTCCTTGGACTGGAATATTGAAGCACCGTACGGTGTTCGCCAGGCATTCAGAAGATTGTCCTTTCCGGTGGAGACGAACCACTTGCCGCAAGCAGCAAACTTAAGACTAAGAACGCAGCTCTCGTGCAAATGTAACTGGTATTTGTCTGGTTTTGTGGCATGAAGAACTTCTACATTTGAATTCTCCATTCCCACAGCCAACCATTCACCTGAAATGAAATGAATATTAATCGATCAGATTGTGTTTTCAAATTTGAAGTGTTTACCTGTTGGACAATAGCCGAGAGAAAATATTTGTGAACTGAAGTCATGTTGCTGTAGTTGTCTTCCTTCCCTGAGATCCCATGATCGTACTGTATTATCCAAACCGCCTGTCCACAGTTTGGTTCCATCAGCACTTATATCGATACATGAAGCACCATCGGTGTGTCCTTGGAACTGCCGTACAAGAGTCTGATTTTGAAGATCCCACACGGCAATGTTACCGTCCGAACAGCAAGAGAAGCAAACTTTGGAGTCGGGTGAAATAGCGAGAGCATAACAAGCAGGAGCACTTGAAGTAAGTTCGGCCTTAATACGAGGAGTTGGACTAGCTAAGTCCCAAATAGATAGGTTGGATGCTTCTCCGCCTACAATAAGAGTTCGTCCGTCGGGCAGGAGTTTAACGGATCGAATGTAGTTGTCTCGCTGCAGGCAATCAAGCTGAGATACCGGATTTTTGTTGTTTGGTTGAGAAATGTCCCAGGCTTTTACACAGCCCTTACCACCCGTGTAAACGTATTTTGTCGGATTGGAAATTGTCACAGCGCACACAACTTCACCATGGGCAAGGGTGTTTATTTGGCGAGCGTGTCTGAAAGGAGAAATATATTTTTTAAAAGGTAAAATATTTCAGGGGTTACAGTAGTAAGCAAGTTTATTGTTACAGACGTGTGGGCAAAGAATCGCGAAAAACAGAATCAAATTAATGTGGAAGTTGAAGTTGGTAGCGCCATTTTTGGATTTTGCTTAATGGTAGGTAAAGCTGTGAAAAGCAGCAGTTTTTTAAAAGGAAAGAGTACCAGTTTACAGTAGATCAGAAGATCACAATATTTAACGTTTCCTAGAATAGTCTGCAAGCACTATTCGTTGAAATTTTCTTTCAACGTCTATTGGAGTTATTACTTGTGAAAGAAAATCTTCAGAAACTTCAAAGTCATCTTATTTTGATCCTGCCTAGACATCCGAATCTACGAATCTTGTCATTGTTACTCAAAGCATATGTTAAATAATATTTTGAGCGTAAATATCGTATTGCATTCACAGTGGTTGATTCTGTTAACACACACATATTTCACAACGAGCGCTAAATGTCTTTACCTTAGCTGCTACGTACCTTGTTGTGATTACGGTTTTAAGGACTTCTGATAACTAATTTGTCATCGCACCGAAATAGGGTGGCAACTTAATCCTTAAAGTCTGGCAACGTAATCTACATCAGACATGATCTATCGCTTTGTTATAGAGGAGACCTAGGTGCGTCGCGGAGTTTAAGCAGTCTTCCTGACACAACTCTACACAGCGGATCTTGTGATCATAACGATAGGAAGCAGAATTTATTCTGGCCTCTATCTTATCATCCAGTGGAGGCTATAGTGTTATACTACAAAGACAAGTATTGCTATCGGCTGTGACCCACAACATAGTATGGGATAGTAGCAGTGAGAACAGAAGAGGAGCAGAACTACTAGAATTTGCAGCAAACTACAACCTAACATTCCTAAACAGAGGAAGGTAATTGACGTGACTCTGTGCAGTGAAGATGTCCAAGAGGAAAGTGGCAGACGTGATCACGATGTCAAACCACAGAGCCATTACTTGGCATAGTCGGTATGGATCACGCAATAAGCGTAGAATTCCTGAGAATTTTGATGAGTTGATATTAGGAGGTGTTAAAGACAAAACTAAAAACACGGACACTTTGAATAACCAAAAATACTACACACAAGTAGAAAAGTCGCTGAGCGTATTGAATAAGACTGTGGAGAAGGCCTATCGTAGATCCTGCACTCCAATAGAAATAGAAGAGCAGAATGGGAAGACATTAACCATGCTATGATTAACGATTACCCGGGAGATTGGAATAAATATAAGTCCTTAAAAAGAGTGCTGAGGAAAATTCTGCAGAGGGAATTGTTTGGATACTAGAAAGATTTCTGAAGTCTATCGACTTCAAGAAATGGTCTGGAATGATCCGAACCCAGTCTTGAACTTGTCCTTGATGGTACAGGCAGAATAACTGCGGATCAAACCTGGTGGATACTAAATTTCTCGCAAGCTTAAAGACTCCTGTGCTTTGGCCCATAAGAAAACAGGGGCTAACAGGAAGAAGCATGCTGAAGCAGATGGGATAATGATATTGAACAGAAGAAGAAATGCACCTGAGTCGATTGACCTATTCAAGACAGTAGGACCAGATGGTATATTCTCTATCCTGTTACAATGGGGCGCTGAGGTCTTGACACTGAGACATAGGGGAATTCACATTGCATGTTTGGCAATTGGGAATATTTCGATCTTATGGAGAGAGACCAAAATTAGTTTCTTACTAAAGCCGGGGAGAACAGACTATACTGAGACAAAGTCTTCCAGACCAGTCTCCTAGACGCACTTCCTTTTAAAAATTATGGAAATGAACAAGGGTTACCACATCGAGGAGAAAAGGAGTAAGGCATACCCATGAAGTAAGAACCAGCACACTTACCGTGTTGGTAGATCTACAGAAACTGCGCTACATCAAATTGTGCATATAGCAGAAAAAAATGTTTACACCGGAGGAATTGTAGTGCCGCTACAATGGACGTTCCTCTCAGAAGACGTTGCGTAAATCCTGTGATATACCACTGGATTGGCAGTGTTGCCAGGAACAGAAGCTCAACATAAATGCAAATAAATCGGATCGGACAGTTTTCAGCGGGAAATGGAGGGATTTGTACTTTAAACCGTGAAAACTCTTTGGAACCGAAAATCTTTCTGAGTATCTGAGAGGATTTCTTGATTCAAGACTAATCTGGAATAGAAGGTACAAAAGGCGATTAAAGTAGTAAAACAGTGTAAAAAGGTGTGTGCAGCTACTAGGCGTTATAAAACGTAATATACCAGTTCTGGAAGTTCATATGGAAGTAAGTAAGTGTTATCGAAAGATACCAAGGTTAGGTTACTTGGCGGCCGACCAGTCGATCTTAATATGACCCATTGTGATACCACTTCGCAGGAACCTAACCTGAATCGATTTGGCATCGCTATGCAATGATTAATTGAACCAGCCGCAGCTATTGAGGAACCTGGTTAGGTCCTTTAATTCCACGGTGGCGAACTCTTCTAGTCTTTTAAGGAAGTGCCCGATAAATCTTCTCCTGGCTAGTGCTGGGCATTCACAAAGTAAATGCTGAATGCTTTCAACTTCCTGCTGGTCTAAGCAACTCCGACAGAAGTCGTTAACAGAAATGCGCACGCGGACGACATTATGAGCCAAAAGGCAGTGACCCGTTAGAACCGCAGTAATATAAGAAAATACGGCTTTCCTTCAAGGTACTGAGAAATGCTAATAAATGATGAATCGCTATCTGAGAAAAGACTGACAGCTGTCACAATTTGCTCAGTTGGATTCAGTACATAGCTGAACCTGCAATGTCATTTAAGCCTGCGGTATATCATGCAGAAATGTTGGTCTTGTTGTATATGATCGATTACTTGGAGTACAATCAGGTCATAAGCAAAAACGCGTTCATAGCACTTGATAAGCAAGCGGTGAATAAGTGTATGGAATAAACGGTGTTCAATCCATCTCTGACACTAAAGTCTTAGAACCTCAATGAGTGTGTACTGGTAAACAGGATGAGACCTGGTTAAAAAATGGGTCATAGAGCAGCGGTGGAGACAATGGAACGAAGTGAATTCCTGAATAAATGGCGTTATGAAAATCATACAAAACTGCCGGAAGGAGTAATATTAGATCGGAAAACTTTGAAGTGGTTGACGGCACGGGAAACGTTGGCTTGAAAACGAAGAACTTGGCACAGTGTCCTACAAACACATGCTTTCAATAATGAGGGCATTTGAGATGAGGATGAAGAACTGGAGAAATCCAGCCAGTGTAAATGACGAAAAGGGACCCATTAGAGGTCTGCTTCGAGAACAGCAGGGATGGTTTTAGTGGGTCAAAATCCCAAATCCCGTAGGGGTGCGGAGATGAATTATTTTGACAACACTGAGTGATATATTTTTTACATACTTATGTTCGCAGAGGTTGAATTTCCATAGGAGCACCCCTTAGATCTTAGAAAGACAAAAATAATTGAAAAGCTCTTTCAGAATATTGACAGTAGAGCAAAGAATGTACCATCAAAATGCACATTGCTCTACCAATACTTTACCTCGCTCAATATATTTTATAGAAAAGTTTATACTAGGCTTGGCAGCGCTCCAAAACCACTCCACTTGGAAGTACTTTGAATTTTTTTTTTGAGAAAAAGATGGGGAGGAGAGCACCTTCTTAAAAAATTACATAGGCAGCGTTACTACTTGATAGCAAAAGGCTTGACATTACAAAAATTGTGAATTTATTTTACTCTACTCTCTATTACATCTAGAACCGCTACTTTTCTATAATTCTGTGTTTTCTATAATTCTGATTCAGGCACCTTTCATTAAATCTCTTTCCGTGAATATTAGTAAAAGCACTACTTTGTCCCACAAAAGGCATCTTCTGCATTTTGAATTCACTATTATTCAGTACGTAGACATTACAAAACAAATAATTTGGAGGTCGTGCTTCTTACCACCTTTAATACGAGGATCACATTAAAGCTATTGTAAATATTGAGTTTTGTTAAAGGCTTAGCAAGTCTGAGAACCAATTTATAACATAGCTCTTAAATTGAACTTTCTTTGAACTAATTTCAAAGCGTAGTCCGTGTGGATAAAGTAAGAGGATTAGGGCGATGCTTAGTGGTAGCATAGTCGATACCATACATGAAAAAAGGAAAGAGCTTGAAGAACATTCCGAATAGCAACTGATTTTAGACGGAACTTGCAAAGACCTCGAAAAATCGATCAGTGCACAGTTCTTTTCTGCACAGAATCCTTAGATTGAGTAGGGATTCAAGATAGACTTAATAAACAAAGGATAGATTTACATTAATCTATGGGAGACAATGTACCAAAGAGCCGAAGTGTAAAGTAATCATTCATTTTGGAATTAATTCCCACCTATTTCTCATTCCTTGGAATTCATTTCTTTTAATTCCATTACTTTGCAATGAAGAATGAGAATGGCCAATGGAATGAATATTCCAAGTAATGATATGTAATTTTACATACTTTTCACCGAGATTGGCAAAGAAATTAAAAGTAATTGAAAATGAATTACCCATGACTTAAAACCCAATTTTAATTCCTTAATTCCTTTAGAATTCTTCTATGAAAACATTCTCAAATTGATTAGCAAAGGGAATTTGGTGTATGTTTCTTGGTCAAGTTTAGCTCTAGTGGTTTCGGTTCTATCACTGATTTACAGTAAGTAATCAGTGAATTAGAAACACATGAACATTTTTTATAAATCTTATATATTTCATGTGTTTTATCAGAAAAGGATCGTACTTGCTTTACCAGAAAGGATATAAAAAAAGAGCGTTCTATGGTCAAGCACGTTAATTCGCATAAGTGGTATTACGAGTGAGGTAGTGATTGCGTTGATTCAAAGGTTATAAAGTGTTTTAATGAAAAAATTAGGTAGTAGGAAGTAGTATGATAATTTTTGTGTTGCGTAGAAAAACAAATTAAAAGAACATTTTGTGTGTATTGTTTTCATTTTGTTGCCGACTTTTGAATAATGGGACACGTAAAAGATATTTCTAAAAAATTGAAATTGCAGCAATGCTAAAATTGGAACTGTTTTTTATTCGAGGAATAGCCCTTGTTGGAACTGCCAAAACAACAACAAACAACGGGCCAAACTCGAGCCTGTCTTGGTAAGCCTAGCCTTGGTCAGTTATCCTTGGTTTTAATCTGGGCCAGTTGTAAATGCCTAGACTAAGCCACGATTCAGTTTATTATATAATGCGTTATTTGCCAGGATAATGCATTGTACACATAATATATTAACCTTTTAATTTATTGATGTTATTAATCTTTTTAGGTGCGTTGTTTGTTATAAAAAAATTTATCCAAAGTATAGTTAAATAAAAGAAAGTTAAATTTTAAGTAAAAATAAATCTGGGGAACGATTGTTTTGCCAGACCTAGCCCGAGCCTGGTTTGCCAGACTTGGCCCCAGGACATTAGTACAACCTTGATCCGAGTTTGGGGCACTTGGAAATGTTAAGCCAGTAGCCGTGCCGCGGTTTGGCCCAAGTTTGGTCCATTGATTTATTCCTACCCGGGAGCTAAAAGAAGAGCAAAGCTTTCGTGGCCACAGTGAGCAGAATTTCGAAAAATATTGAAGCTGACCTGTCTCCTCGTCACAATAAGCGGAAGAATTGTCGGAGATTAAGGAAAACTAGCAAGAGAACTAACTCGGAGATCATTCGGAAGGCGTCATTACAACGCCGGACACTAGTACGCGTACTTACAAGAGAGATAAACAAGTAAAGGATGGACGTGTTCAGCGATTACATTTAAAAGAAGACTTTATGAGGCTAATTCGAAGTGTAGGCGGCCAGCAAAGAAACCAAAATTGACTGCAAACATGAAGAAGAAAGCTTCACTATGGATGACTGGAAAAAGGTAATTATTAAGAGCATTTCGATTGGTTTTGACCCCTATCTCTGTAACAAAAACTGATTCTTTTAATTTTAGGTCATCTTCAGTGACGAATAGCGTCATTCAGTTATCGCAGTTATCGAAGCAGCTATTTTTATTGGGAGGAAACCCAATGAGTATTTTAAGGAAGACTATCTAATAAGGTCAGTAAAATACCAACTGGCAAGTATGATTTGAAGTTGCATCACGGAAGAAGGCCCCGGTCATCTATATTTTGTCGAGGGTACGGTGCGTGCAGAACAATATAAACGTGCTCTGAAAACAGGTCATCTTTTTAAATGAAGCTAAGGAATAAATGTGTAATGTAAGTATGATTTCATTTTCATTTACTTTCCCAAAGTTCCATAAAACTCCCAAGATTTCACGAAAGTTACAAGTGTTTTTAATTTATTGATCACATTGATTGTATACAATCTTGTGTCACAAATGTAAACTTGTTGATAATAGCTGCGTTCCATTGGGCCATGCAGAGTACTCTGGCGTAGTTCCCCAATGAAACGCTTTTTCTTTACCTGAGTAGGTTTAGCCGAAGTCAAGTTTGACATTTTATAGATTGTACTTGCGGTTTTTTTATGTACTGTAAGAAATATGGTATGTTATGTGATAATTTTGGAAAAAGTTTTAACGTTTTTGATATTTACGGGAAGCAGATGCTTCTTTTTTAACGCCTTTAATATTTAATATTGAGAGCTTTTGAAGCACAAAAACCGTAGCGGAAAAACTCATCGTAAGTACCCTTGCAAACTACACCTACCTACATATCATCTAGTGTATCTGAGCGTAGTTGGGTGTACTCTGCATGGCCCAATAGAACGCAGCTAATAACACATTCTTTGAGTTCGACGGTAAAGGTTTGTTGATTTTGAATATTTTCTGGCTGTTTTACCTCACTTTTTATCACAATTGCAGAATCGAGGGAAACAGCCAGGCAGGTTTTCAATCATTTCGAAATTGTTCGAAATAAACTACTTATATTCAATATCTTCCTATTCCTTGCCAATCTCGATGGAATATATCAGGAATTGGAATTACATACATCATTACTTGGAATATTAATTCCATTGGTTTTTTCCATTCCTAATTGAAAAGTAATGGAATTAAAAAATGTTAATTCTAAGGAATGGGACAGCTCTGCCAGAGAGGAAGTCTAAGCGAAGCTGGCACAAGAATATTTAGAAGCACTTCTAAAGTTAAGCTCACCTAGTCAATCCCATGCCCGAAATAATAAAAGGTGTTTTTGGCAAAGAAGGGCATAAAATATATTAAACTTTTCTAAAGGTAAGATCTTAAAACTAACTTCATCGACGTTATCATGTAATACTTTTATTCTAAAAAGATACTGTGTGTAGGAACAAAGATGCTAATCTCTAGAGATTAAAAAGTAATGGACCGAATACGGATCTTTGTGGAATACCTCAATTGAGACCATATTCTGTACTGTACTGAACACATCGTTTAATAAAAATTATTATTTTTTAAATTTGATAAGAACTTAGCATCGTTAGAACAAGTGATGGTAAATCTCAGGTGCGCAGGACACACTGTCCCCAAATATAGATAGTTTGTTAAGAGACATACATATGTCATTCAATGCAAGAATATGACAGGAATATATTGTGGATAGTCTCGGCTCTAGGCGGTTACAAATTCAATATTTACGCGAAACTAGTTAGTATCCCCAGAATAAGTCTCACCTAGTTAAGTATCCATGAAATAAACAGGAAGCGGAAAAATTGATGGTAGTGTGAATTATCTGGTCGTTGTCGTCTTTGTCAATTTATTTGACTGCAATTATTCCAAATTTCATATAAAGGCTGCTAATTTAACAAGGTAAAGACTTACTTATACTATTTGTTGTGAGGGTGGTGGTAAGATGAAAAACTGTTGTTGAATCTTGTTTTTTACCACTTACCTTGGAATTCCCGACCCCATCAATGCATCTGGCGGAAATGGCACCGGTTGCATCTGTCCATCAGCACTCACATGAAAGGAATAGGCACTAAAAATGAGGAAATTTTAAAATCGTGTCCTTCAAACGAAAACTCGTAAAAAGCAATGCAGCATGCAAAACCAATGAGTCTACGAAAAAAATAATACAAACTCACGGCTTTCCTCCAGGAATGGTTCCCAACGATGGTCCCAGTGGTGGTGCTCTCATTTGTGGATGCGGATCAAATCCAACTTGAAGAGGTGCTCGAGGAAAATTATTTAGACCTGGCGGTAAATTATTATGTACTCCTGCTGCAGCTGCTGCAGCAGCTCCATAAGCTGCCTGTAGATCATGTGGTCCAGCTCCATTTAACTGACCTAGATATGGTGGATAGCCGCCTGGATTTAGTACGGGCGGTTTTGCCACTGCTTTCACTAAGCCTCCAGGCGCCCCAGATGAACCGCCAACCCCCAGACCATTGGCTGACGGATTTGAGTTAGTCGGTGTGACGGGTTTCGCTATCGGCGTTGAAGGCTTTTCTTCGAGTTTCTTATTTGAAGGTGTTGATGCATTTGATGAGGTTCCTGAACGTGGAGAATGTCCACCACCAGCTACTCGGTCACGATCGGAGTGATCAAACTTTTTCATTAACATTCCGTTTTCCCGAGGTGAAGCAGTACCATTGCTGTGGTGTTGATTTTGTACGGGTGAGAGGGGATTAATTTCTGAAGCGTCGTCAACTACGAGATCCTGGTCTGATTTTTCGCCATCGGATTGCTGTTAAATTTAAAAAAATAGGATATTAAAACTGTATCTCGCGTTATATAACAAGAATATAATCCTTACATGACCCATGTCTTTATCCTCTTTCTTCACTTTTTTAAGTTCGTGCTGGTCTGGTGACCGTTGTCTATATTTTTCTCGTTCTGGTGGTGATATAGAGCTCCTCTGAAGAAATAAAATAAAATTAATTTATACGGAAACACTTCAAGACAACACAAATCTTACATGTCGCTCTTCATTTACGCTCATTCCGCTTGTACTTTTTGCATCATCGGGTCGATGAATTTCCTGTTTTAAAACAGCTAAAGGGTGTTGTGCTGGAGCGTTTGGGATCCCAATAGGACCAGCTGCTAGAGCACCAGGTGCTATACTTGGATGTGGCATTGGAAGAGGCATTGTTGGTGCTGACGCATGTCCAGGCATTTGCTGTGTATGCATCTGTTGTAGTAAGCGTGGCAAATCAGGTCGCTGCTGACCAATTATTGTATTGAGTTCGGACATTGTGATTTGTTTTGCTCTCTCTACAGCTGTTGCAACTTGTTGCTGGTGATCTTGCGTTAAAAATGGAATGATTTGTCCAATAATTGCATTCAATCGTTTTGAGATTTCCGTCTGAAATAAAAATGAAGAAATTTAAGAATTTGGTAAGAATATTATTTTTTAAATTTTTAAGTTTTAGATCAAACAGCAACTGGACATGAAGCTTAACTTATAATTGGGGAATATGCTAGCACAGTCAGTATACCCGTTTTTGGGTACTACAAATATTTAATCCTGTAAAGCGCGAAAAAAGAAAGAAAAGTAAATACGGAACTTGACAAACGATTTTTGGAGAAGTTATAATTTTGTAAAATTTCTCGGTTCACACTTTGACATGCTTTCAGACATCGATGTCCTCGGATATCACCAAATATCTGCGATGGTAAAACGGCTAAAGATCTGGCACGTATATACAACAAAGGGTGAGTCTGTCAACACAAGTTGCCACATTTCGAGATAAAAAGTACCCTCACTGTAAAGAATGCAATATAGGAACCATTTCCGCCATAGAAACGTAAATTTTGAAATTTTTGCACATTGCTTTAATAAGGACAACAGAAATATCAAGGGAAGAGTCCTTACGTTCCTCCTGTGTTTATCCGGGATTCCACGCCAATAATGTAGACACGAAGGTATATCTATCTAGAATAGTATATCTATCTATATAAATGGTATATCTATCTTGAATGGTAAAGGCACAAACACTGGAAAGAATCGGAGTTACGATGTACTCAAAAATCGTCCCCCCCTCCTTTTGCCACTAAAGGCACAATCTAATTGAATGCCTTCGTTCTGTAACGAAACCAATTTGCTTCGTTCAGACACATTACGGGCAAACTACTCAACCCTATACAGTACAGCTGATGTCACGAAATATGCACGTCTACTTTAAAGGTGACACGAAAAGCTGAAACCATCAGAACGAAAGCTCTCATCGGAAAAGTATAAACATTCGTCAAGTAGTCTAATCGTGTACGTGGTGAGTTGAAAAGCTCCGTCCGGTTAAAGCTTGTGAAAACTTGCAGGTAAAATATAAAACACTCAATTTCATACTGGATATGCTGGTGAAAGCTTAGTTAGCTGACGTTTCAAATAGGATATTTCAGCAAGCAAAAAATGTTGCGTATAGACATTGATTCCAACCTGCAAATAAATTGGGATCCAAAAAGTGGACATTATTCAAATTAGATTTCAATCAAGTAACGAAAAGGCCGTTCAGCTCTGGCATCTAAAAAATTAACTTTTTTTAAATTCAGATCGTCCATTTGTCTGTTTTGGGATCCCTTCAATTAAATTAATCTTTGATTAAGCAAAGAGGCAATCCCCTCACCCTACGTTGATGCTTACGTGACACTTGAACGACCCCTTACGGGGTGGCGGCGAAAAAGTCTCGCATATACCACATCGACTCCATAGCGCTGCCACGGTCAGATGCCCTACATCCTGAAGGTTTCGTTTTGCGACCGTCGGAGAGCTACCCTATTAGTATCAAGGTACGAGTCTCCGTTGCGAACTTCACAGAATGCTTTTCATGTTGATTTTTGAGGGTTCTTTTAATCCTTCAATATAGTGCCCGGTACGCCTTTTCCTAGCACACACATCGACATAACAGGTTCTCTACACTTTTGCTTTTGTGTTGGGTTCCTGACTGACAATGTTAGCACACATCAGTGTCGAAAAAACCAATTCTTAGTACATGTACATCCGTAAGACAGTAGCTGATGTGGATCCCGACCATAGCTCTATATTGAGTCCGAGTTAGGTTAAGAAGGCAATTAGTCTTCTTTTGATCATAGGTTTTCCACATAGTCTTCGCGATATAACACGTTGTGGTATCTTCCCATCTTCTTTTCGAGATATCTAACAGCCCATCATTGAGAGATTTGGCAACACTATGTATTGTTCCGCTTTCTGAGCTTCCCTTGCCGCTCCTTTCTGAGCGAGAACGTCTACCGCTTCATTTACGTTGATGCCACTGTGTCCGGTTACTCAGCAGAATTGTAACCCTTCGTACTTACTGTTTGTAGAGCTCCGAGAGGAATTTTGATTTAAATTCGTTAGACGCAAGAGCCTTTAGCACCGCTTGGCTATCCACATATACTAATTGAACTCCCTGTTGCCAGCTGACTGTGAGCCAATTCTGTCGCATTGTGGATAGCCCCAACCTCGGCCTAAAAGATGCTACAGTCACTGGGAAGTCCGTATGAAGTCTAAATATTGAGCTTCTGCCAGAACACTGATGCTTCTACTCCGGAGCTCATTTTAGAGCAAGTTCTTCTGTTCTTGTTTCCCAAAACTACCTATCCGGAATTGTTACCTCATACTGTCAGTGGCCGTATTGAGACTCTCCCCTAAGCTTCTATGGCCGTCTCCCCCTTGCTTCTTGAGGAACTTTTACTCTTTAAGGTGCAACATTATCCTCACCGCGGCGTTCTTCGCATACAGCACCACAGGGGGGAGGTGTAGGATTGTGTTAAGAGCACGAGAGGAAGTAGTTTTAAATGCATCAGTGACTCCCGTTCCCGCTATTCTTTGCATGTGCTCCAATCTGTAGAGATAAATTCTCTTGTCCGCAGTTGCCCACCAAACCTTTGACGCCGTACAGCAGGATTTATCGCACTATTGCTGTGTATACCCATTGCGTGATGCTGGATTTCAACCCCCTTTTTGCACCAAAGAGTCAAACGCCACAAAGATATTGTTCATAACCAGCAGTCCTAGAAGAGGCGATAAGACTCCTCCCTGTGGTGTGCTCCGCTCGACTGCTTTGCAGAGGATGCATCTGCCCAACTGCGAGGTTATGTTATCACTCTGCTTTTCAGCAGCGTGGCTATCCATCTCCTGATAACTTTGTTGCTTTCAGAGCATCTGCGATTGCCTCGGTGCTGATCAGATTTAATGAAGAACTGTGGTGGACCTACATATCGCCACCAAAAACCTGATATAATCTAAACAATATTTCATATTTGTGCCGACTAAATTTCTCCTTCCCCATGCCTCACAAGGCTTTATAAAGAGATGAGGGAGAACAAGAGTCCATTGCATACGCTTCAAATACGCTAAATCAAATCAATACCTTTTTGCGGTATCTTCATAACAAGCAACGTTCAACTAAACCAAAAGCAATCCATCTTTCAACAATTGTCCCGGAGCATTATCGTAGAAATTGCCTATTATCTGTTTCAATTAAGAATTTATGGGGAAAACTGGAACGTCACCTACCACCCCAAACAGAAGTCGAAAATGTCCACATCATCAAATATTTACACGGCTCTATTCTGCAGCAGTCTCTATCGTATACAAAGTCGAATTCAGTCACCCAGACTTATGTCACTAACGTAATTAAACCTAATCGAACCTTATCTGGTATTCCTCTCCCATAGAATTAACTGACAGATTGCCTTGTGTAAGCGGTGGGAAATATTAAAAGGGTTTGAAGCGCTACAAGGACTAAATTCGTCCACAAATGAAACATATCTGAACGGGGAAGGGAACACCCATGCATAAGTAGGTAAGGTTTCGTTTTAATTCTATCGCATAGACATACAGGCGGGCGCCTAAATCCCATCAACATTAACCTGTTTGTTTCCGTTTCAAAATCCAGCCACGCCAGATATTGTAATTATCGGGATAGGGCTCTAGAGGCGGGCGGAATCGAATAACCTACAACCTAACTGGTGTTAATTAATTTCTAATTACCTGAATTTAGAGAGGAGACATGTCTCTGGCCCAAGCTTTTCGAATGGAAATACAACAGGAGCAATAACATTGTTAAACAAGGACGAGTTTGAACCTCTCTAGGGAGAATCGTTTGTAAACAGGCGTTATCTGGCTGACAAAAATATTAATCACATAGCCTTGCTTAGGATATCTGTACAAAGGACGCAGACACGGGTTCTAAATCCTTCGAAATATCAGACAAAAACAAAAAGCATCAAACACACATGAAGGCGAACACCTACACTACATCTTTAGTTCCGCCCGACTTCCTTGGGGTTAGGCGAACTAATTTAACCATCCTCTCCACAGTACAGCGATGTTAACTTGATTTAAAGGATCCTGCAAGCATTCACAGGAATGCACACATAGTTTGAGAAGGGCTGTGTGGTAATCCTGTAATTAACAGGATATATCCAAAGGGGAGAGTGTCGGAAGATGTTTTAACTGAGTCTGTAAAACTTTTTGCGGAAATGAGGAAGCTCCCTTTTGCCTATGTCAGCTTATTCGGGTACCTAGCCGACAAGTATCTTGAAGTTGTATAACCGTCCCTGGAGTATAACAACTCAAGGAAGTGTTGTAAGGCGAGACAGGATTTCCATTTGTCGAGTAAAGGACATTAGCGTGAAGAATTGTCTGGACTGTCTACTACTACAACTTTATTTCGCTCTGTAGAAGTGCATTTATTTTAAAATATGCCTAGAGGGGCCTTCTCAGCGGAATTTGGAGTTGGAATTATTACATCTATGCCAATTATCATATCATCGACTGCTTTGAATCAAAACTTCGATGAATTTAACACAGAACATATCAGTGGATAGAGAATGCAGAATTTCATCTATGGAATGCTTCAATTCTAGAGAGTGGGTATATCAATGCATATTATGTACGTCTATGGAGCTAACTATACCGATGCATTTAAGATGAATTCCAACTAAACTTTGCCTGAGTTTGCCGAATAGCAGAGAAGTGTCGTTGTATGTGTGTATTGCCCGCAGCACCCCTTAATCTCTGACAGTACCTTTTCCATGGGAAAGAGAAATCCTTAAAGAAAGAAATCGTAATAATGTATTAGGTAGTAATAACACAAACTTATGCATAGAACATATGTTTGTTTCGATTTTAGAAGGATACGAGAATAAATTTATCACTTTGAAAATTATTTAAACTAATTTTATAAATGTTTTCCGGTATCTGCGACCTCTGGTGTTTAAAATTGATTTTCATTTGTTGGTTCTATTCGAAGGCTTGTTAGGTTTTGGATAGTTTTATTATAAGACAAAGTGTAAAACCGTTTCAATTAAACTTTGTCGATCATTTAGCCCTTTGCGTTGTGAAAGTAAAAATCTAAGGGCAAATCGTATACATAAACCTAGGACAAACTTTAGGCAGAACAGTGTTGGAGATAGTTCTCCACGCTGCGATGGGAATTTTTTGAACAAATTTTCAATCAAATAACGATTTAAAAGATTATTAGAATTCATTTGTATTTGATTTGAAATTAATTTTGAAAATTCGCAAATAATTATTTGTTATTTGGTGCTCCTTATTTGAATTTCAAATAACTATTTGTTATCCGGGGTCTGTGCAAGATTTTTGCTATAGCTGCTTCAATAACATACAAAATCAACTTTTCAGCATCTGTCAAATTTTGCCATAGCAAACAGAAGCTGTTGCAATATTTTAAATACGCAAAAGCTGCTTTGATTGGGTCATGCCATTCATGCGTCAATGTCAAATCCAAGACAAATCCAGTTAGAAGTACCTTCGTCTGAAATGATTTCATTAGTAAAATTCCTAAATATGACTTTTATGCCTACTTAATGATCAACTATTTGATAATCAAATAATTCATCAAATAACAAATTTTATTATAAATTAGTTCCCGATCGAATAATAAGTAATTATTTGAAATGCAAATAAGCAGCATCAAATAACAAATAATTCTCCAAATAACATAAATTTTGTGATCAAATACATGTTAATTCGATTTTTAGCTTTTATATTTATTCGAATAAAAAATAACCATCTCTGGTAGGCACCATTAAGCACTCAATTAATTACAAATAATACACATTGGTCGCCTTTCTGGAAACAGAAAAGCTTTTCAACCACAAAGTTAACTCAATTCTTTTAATCTGACATCATTCGTACTTTCAGACATATGTGCAGAGAAACTCACAGGGTGGAATTGTCTATACTTTGCTATACTGCTCTGATTGCATTGACTGTGACTTACATAAGTCTTCGTCAGTAGCCTAATTCACCATCTCCTAGTGCCAACAAATATTTTAAAACCTCAATTACAGACAAATATGCTTCATTGTTTTCTTGAATCCAAAAAAAAGAGTGTCAAACGAGCAGGCACCAACACAGGGTGATTTTTTAACTTCAACAACGATAAAAACAGAAAAAATAGTCGACAGATGTAAAAAGCCGATCTATCCGGAAACATATGGAATATAATGGATAAGAAAGCTGTTCAATAGCTATTTCTCCACAGAGAATGTAAAAAATTCCGCCAATCATCTGTCCAAGCCATCCAAGTACGGCATTGAAAACTTCCAGGCTTGCGATTAGTCCAATGTATACC
This sequence comes from Leptarthrus brevirostris, assembly GCA_964036015.1. Taxonomy (NCBI): domain Eukaryota; kingdom Metazoa; phylum Arthropoda; class Insecta; order Diptera; family Asilidae; genus Leptarthrus; species Leptarthrus brevirostris. Next base: position 138,983,837 of record OZ038372.1, read on the forward strand.
CGTTGCGTTGGGAGGACAGCTGTATACTTGTACGACGAATTTTGGCGAGTAAACTGTCTTAGATTACACCGTAGATACTATACTGGACATAATACTCAGCTAGAGTGAAATGAACACCGTGGAACAGATGTTTAGCGCATATTGAGTGGTATTTTCGATGAGAGCGATATTAACAAAGCCGTGAGCTCTTTTTGTAAATTGTCCTTGACGTGGAAAAGGTTCTGCTCCTATTAGAGCTACTGGCGGAGGGTCCTCTTCCTTGGCTTTCCGTCTGTTTTTGTCATGTTTTCGTATCGTGGAGCACTGTCTGAGCCAATTTATAGCCCTTCTATGGTGCCACAAGGCAGCCATCTCGGACCATGGCTTTTAATCGTCTACATAAATGTCGTATCTTTGATTTTGTCTCATTTTAAAATTCTTTGTTATGTTAACTATGACAAGATCTTTTTTAATGTGTGGAATGTTTCCGACTGTCTTCCTTTAAATTCCCACTTGAACGCCTTCAGTAGCTGGTGTTCCATCAACCGCCTCAGTCTAAACATTCGTTTTAAAATATTTAAAGAAGTTAAGTAGCTCATAATCCTAATACTTTCCGACCACATTGTTATCAAGAAAATGTATTTTCTTCAACAAATGGATTTACAGCAATTGTTCAAAAGTAAAGAAGTGCTACCCTGAAAAATTGCTATTTTCGACTAATTTTTACCAACTTATTCCCTGTGACTACAGAATTAATATCTACAATATATAAACAAAAATGCCAAAGGGAACACAACTGCCTCACTCCCAGGCAGATCTGGCCGATGCTGGACCTAAATCGGCCAAGAGAGCTAATCTTGATCAAACGTAACGCAGCGTTGTCGTGGCTTACATTTCGGGTCATAGCCTTATAAGCAGATATGTTGACAGACTCGGCGCGCCCTCAAATGACTTCTGTATTAATTTCCAAGATGTCTGTAACTGTATGGCTCTAGCTAATCGCAGAAGCCAGTATTATTTGGGATCCCCCTTTTTGAGGAGTTAGCCGAACAAGGTTCTACTTATGTTTTAGACTAGGTCATAACTGTATGACTGTTTTACTAAAAATTTCTAATGACATCTCTAATGCCATTGATAGGAATGAGTTGACAGTTTTAGTCTTCCTATATTTCTCCAAAGCGTTTTATACAGTGAACCATCGACTCCTTTGTTCTAAGCTTGCGGACCCCAGGGTTCTATTCTTGGACCAATGCTATTTTCACATTTTATCAATGACATTTTCTCATCAGTTAAGTATTGAAAATTACATCTTTATGCAGATAATGTTCAATTATACCTCTCGAGACTTGTAGGACTAATTGAGGACGGTGTTTATTGCATTAATTTTGAACTGGAAGCAATAAGTCAATGGTCGGCGACTGGTTGTTGAACGGACATCTATGAATATAGTTAACTTTGTCACAGTTGTTTTAAGTAGCGTGCTATTACTTTTGAGATGTCGGTGAGGAGCCTTCCAGTTATATTTAATAAAATCTTTACTTGCCATGATTTCTCTGTTTCTGGAAGGAGTTATGGAGGATTTCGTGCACTAAGGGCGACTAGTTATGTTGATCCCGTTACAACTTTTGTTTTGAATTTTGCACACCTCTTTCTTTAATAATTTGAACTTAATTTTATAATTTTTTGATAAACTAAAATATATTTTCTTTTAATTAAATAAAACTTTCTGTATAACCAAATCTCCTTCTTATTATTATCTCTGAACTCCTCAGACCTTTAACATTCACAACTCAACCTAAATAAGCGTGCAAAAACGGAGGTGGCTTTAAATTTATGCACAAGACCCGTAAAACTTAGCGCTCGCATTAGTTATCATCTTGAGCATTTTTATTTATTTATTTACAATTTAATCAAAGGCTGATTACTCGATCTATACACAATAGTACAAAAGATGATTTGAAACTATAGCAAAATAAGGAATTATCTAAGATTGGACTTAATACTATCCCTATTCAAATTAAGGCCAGTAACATTATAGCTCATGTTAAAGAGCCGAGACACTGATACAACTGGCTCATGGAAACCATAATTGGTACGATGCCGAGGCTTATTCAAAATGTCATAGTTTCTTAAGGAGCGCACAGGAACAGATATATTAAAACAAGACAACAAAACAGAGGAATCTATAGTGCCCTGAACACAATCAAAAGCAAGGACAATCGCTCCAAAGAATCCAAATCGATAAACTGCAACCTATCCTTGTACGGCGGCAAAATAAAGGGATTATTCCACGGAATGCGAATCAAACGAACCGTCGCTGGACAGCTTCAATACGATTAATGTGAGCATCATAAAAAGGAGACCAACTACTCAAGAATCGGTCTAACGAATGTGCAATAAAGAAGCCGTGTGATGTAGGGGTCGTCAAATTCCTTTGACCACCGTTTAACGAATCCCAAAGTGGAGTTGGTCCTACTAACAATTGCGTCGATAGCTGTAGATTAATGGTGTAGTCAAAATTAAGTAGTATTCATTTCCGAGAAAAGGACACGGTCGTGCACTTACTAATATTAAGTGGAAGGCGATAAATAGAGCACCATTTATAAAAGGTGTCTAAGTCAGAATTTAGAGATTCACAGTCACGATTAGAAGAAACATCTTGGCGTCGTTCGCATAACAGAGAATTTTAGAATTAGTCAAAAACAAAGATACATCATTGATGTAAATAATAAATAAAAGTGGACCAAGGTGGCTTCCCTGAGGCACACCAAACGTGTTACGAATTTCATCAGATAAGGAGGCCCGAAATGAAACTCGCTGCGTGTGGGCTATCAAGTAGGAAGGAAGCAAGTCGACAAAAACAGACGGAAACCCGAGCCGGCACAACTTATAGATTAAAATGTCATAATTAATTCTATTAAACGCTTTACTGAAATCAATGAAGATGCAATCAACTTGCTTACCATCTTCAATCGAAGATAAGCAGAAATTAGAAAACTCGAAAAAGTTAGTAGAAGTCGATTTATTTTGCAAAAAACCGTACTGAAGGCTGTCCAGAAATTGCTTGCAGTGGAATTAAATGATATTATACAACAGAGCCTCAAATACAACTTAATTTGGCGATGGGTCTGTAGTTATAAATATCACATCTGTCTCCCTTCTTATGAAGGGATATTATCAAGGACGATTTCCATGCACAAGAGAACGGAAACAGTTTTTCAAAATAGAAAGGGGAAAACCATCTGGACCACATGTAAAACTGTCTGCCAAGTTATTAATGTGTTGTGCAACTGTATCGTCATCGACTAAAAGATCCTTCATTTCCAACGAAGTTAGAAGAAATGACGTCAGGTGATTAAAATCCATAGAACTAACTTTAACGAATTGGGGTATCCACCCATCGGTCTTACGCTTAGAATTACCAAATCTCCAGAACTGTCTTGGCTCACTCCCCAATTTAACCTTGATTTCAGTAATATAATCATTGTAGGAAGCTTCGAGGCCTGCGATTACGCAAATTAGAATAAAAGCAAAAGTTCACATCGCTCCTTGAAATACAAATACGTTTCCAGGACTTATTTTTAATATTCTTAAGATGCTTCAAAGAGACATGAATCCAGGGATGATATGAAAAAGAATTACGTCTACAAACAGGAACATTATGTTGCAAAAAACAAGACAAGATGTCGTAAAATGAGTTAACAGCCGCATCAATGTCCAGCACATCCAGCACATCAAGAACTCTGTAAAAGTCACAAGGCAAACGCAAGTAATTAAACTAGAAAAGTCAGCCGTCTTAAAGTTAAAACCGATGTCACTGTCGACAGGAGACGCCAATGTCACCGGATCAAAAAACATCGTGACCTGAAGAGCAGGATGGTGAGATGTCTCCTAAAACGAATATAGTTTTTTTCGCTCTTCCAGAAATCAAAACATTTTTATTCCAAGATTTTGAAATTCCGATGTCATCGAACGAAGGGTCGGAGTAATTCTTTGTACAAACTTTGAGCAAACATCTAATACATATATTCCTTAAACATACAAAAATTTGGACGAAAATATATTTAAAAAAATATTCGTGTTGCACACATATTAGATTTGCGTAAGTTGAAAACAAACCAATTATTATTCCCGCCGCCCACGTAATAAACGTGTCTACAGAGCAACTGAGTTAATATTTATCCAAAAATTGCGTGAAACGTGCAAACAAGGGTTCCAGTGTAAATTCCCACCACGTACAGTGTTTAAAGGGGTTTTAAATGAAACATCAAAAGCGCTACCCACCAAGCTGTCGAGGTCGCATAGCAATTATCTACCGTCCGCCCGCAGACGAAGCGCGTGCATGGGCAATGAGCGAAAATTATTTTGTTAAATGCAAAACTGCGTGAAAATTGTGTCCGCTAAAAAATTGATTGCCAGTGCTCCATCTACCGAAAAAGGGAGGGGGAAGGGGGCGAGGTGGGTGGGCTCAGTGGCCCAGAGCTCATAAAATTCTGTAGATGAAACTATTAACAGCTCAATGCGGTTGTCGGTTTCGGTGGTTTTGAACTGTGGCTATTTTGCTGGCATGCAGAACACATGGGAACAGATGGGCGAACAAGGGTGGCAGGTTTCACTCATAATGATGTGCAACAGAGCCATCAGGAGGGTATCATTGAACAAAACAACCCTTCTACCGCAGTAGTCTCATTTGGTCAGGCTTGCTGGACGATAATTTCAATTTGAGACGACAGAGATAACCAAACGGGGCTAGGGAGTAATTCGGTCCGGTCTGTGTCCCTAAACCAAAGCTGACCCAACATCCGACCAGACCAGATCTGACCAAGGGATATTATGGGATGTGCGCCCATGTCGGATGGTGAGCGATGTGGCATCGTCCAGATGCAAGTTCACATTTCAGTTTACCACAGAATTGCCATTAACATTTCTGTGCCTCCCATTAACACTGCCCTTCAGTGCTCTCTGTGTTCAGTTTATTTTCGGTTTTACACCACTGTGCTTGCGGCCAAAGCAACTGAATTCATTGTTTTGCAATAAACTTCAGATTTTTGTGCATATCTTGGCAAATCTGTCAGTAAATTAATTGCAAATTCCTCGTTTGGCATGGAAACCACTAAAATGGTGAATATTGTGGTATGAAATTGGGGATTGAGAGGTTATGTACTCCTGCAAAATAGGCTCACATTAATCATTATGTCTTCTACTACTTACTGAATATATTTAGCATACTAAGTTGCCCCTATCAGAAAAATTCACACCTTTTTTGTCGTAAAAATCTTCTGTCCTTTGCAGGGAGGCTGCGACAGTGATAATTTTCTAGTACAATTGTAAGTGTGATTTTAAGAAATAAAGAAACGAGTGGGACATCTGTTTCTGTGGCATACCTCCTTAAACTCTTGCAAAACTAAGTCGAAAAATTTCCAGACATGCTGAAAAACAATATGTCGAGTTTAAAAAATCAATTCGTTAAATAAAAATAAGTGGGAGGTGCTAACCCATTATCCTTAGATAGCTCGCTCCAGTTTTCGTAACCCCTTGTGGGCACCCGAAACGAGACAACGATTAGACCAAGGGCTTCACGGCATCGAGGCAAGACCGAGACTCTGGCATATCTCGGTTCTAGTCTCGACAAGGTAAAGACGATCTTGTTCTCGTCGCAATCTCGACGAAATAAAGGCCAATCTCGGTCTGGTCTTGCTCTCGGCAAGACAAAAACAGAAATATCTGAAAAAGTAAATAGGTTACGAGGAAGAAAATGAGTAAAGCCCATAAAATCATACAATTGATACTTTTTGGAGCATCATAACAGCTGAAACCACTAAAAGAATTAAAATGACAAAAACAAAAACCTCGTCCACTCTCGTCACCTCAATCTCGCTCTCGTAATCGCACAGTTACCAATGATATTGGTCTCGCTGCCGGTGCAGCAGCAAAAATTATCTCGACTATCGTGAAGCCCTAATTAGACCTATTGAAGGTGTATTCCGAACCACCGACATTACTTTGCAGCTTCTAATGTTCTTTTATAAGTTATAAGTCTTCGGTGGAGTAAGTGGTAACGTGTCGGTCGGCCCTAAAACCCGAAGGTTCCAGTTTTGAATCCCACCGGTGGCAACCCTTGGTTGTCTTCTATTGACAACAGATTAAGATAAAAAAAAGGCCATTGGGACCTTCCAAAACCTTCGCCAAAACAATCATAACATTTTACTGCAGATCTAGTGTTCTGTTCAGGGACCACAACGTTCTATCTGATTTGGCTTAGTTTGTGTAAGAACTCAAATGCTAAAGCGCCGTGGCCAGTAAGGCATACTGTACTATCCGTCCCTACGCCTCAAGTAAAGCTAGTCCTATTATAAAGGTGTAATAACTCATGGAACTGCTGTCCAACTCTCTGCAATCCAACAAGGGCTTCAAAAAGATCGATATTCTGCGTCTCGCAATGAAGTGAAGTGCAGTTTCATTTTCTTTCAGATGTACAGGTGGGGAGTAGTTGACGATTTTGCACTTTCATATTTGACAGTGCTCTCACGTCCAGTTTGCCAAACCTAATCTTCTACAAAGAATCCAGAAATATATTTGTTCTTCTTAGTTGTTAAATTGTATAAAGCCCTTTTAACAGTGTAGATCAATATCCCGAACGATCCACAAGTGTCATGACAGAGCCGCGTCTGGTGAGCTTATCCACCTTTTCGTCACTAAAGAAACCTCGCGAACGCGGTATTTAAACCGACTCGACTTGATTTTGCAGGGCTTTTTGGCACACTCCGACCGATTTTGATTTGGTAATGGAGGAGCCGATTCCTTGACTTTCGGAGACGATAAATATATTCCTAACCTTAGCCTGGAAACAGTGGTAAGTTTACCTAGATGCAGTGATGCGTTAAACTTAGCAGCCCTTATAAGCCCTCCCTTGGGGATGGCAGGGAAGATCAGATTTCACTCTTCTCCACACTTAAGGTTGGTGGTTCAACTTGAAAACCTAGTCGGAGGCCCGAGTCATTAATATCATAAGTCAGGTCATAAGAAGAAGAAACCAGGGGGGTACCTTCGTCGATAGATAGCTGTACTGTGCTCAGGTTCCGATAACTTACTTTGAACCTCCTTGGAAATACAGGGTCCTGTCACCCTGTAGTGCTGGATAATTGACAAACTACTGGTTAGCCTTAGTAACAACCTGGTTCAGGACGTATATATATAATATATTATCCGAATAAAATGTGTGTTGTGCCTTTCGACTTAATATAACCAACTTTTTTGAGTATGGCAGACTTTTAAAAATTATTTTAGATGCGCCATATATCCTAGGTCATGAAAGCAATTGTCATACTCTGTAGTAACTTATGCGGTGATTATATAATAGTACATAATAGATTACATAAAAAGGCGATTGATCGCCAATCTTTGCTGTATCTCCAAGATTTTTAAAGCCTTAGTCTGTGATGTCCTTTATTTTTATTGTAAAATATTCTTGCTATATTTCCAACATGACATTATGAAAGGCAAGTCGACCACCACCAACTAATTGGAATTTTCAAAGTTTTGAATCTCTGCTATTGACAAAGGTAGCGAAGAAATAAATAATACTAAAATTTTACACAATGAATTACAATTTGAAAAAAAGTGGAAAACAAAAGTTTTAATTATTAGAATTTATACTTAGGCGACTGCACTGGGTTAAACATCTAAATTACTATTGATTCACAGTGAATAGATAGGATATCTACCATTAGCTTTGTTATTAATGTAGGTTTACTGATTAAAGAAATAATGAAATGACAATTTCTTGAAGTCAACAGGTCACTGAAGAGTTCTAATTTTAATTGGTAAAGTGTTTCAAATGCGAACACCATAATAACGATTGATTGCGACTTGAATGGATTTAGTGTGAGATAGTTCGATTTTTCCCAATTGAAATTAAAATCCAAATTCTTATTTATTTTATTTATATTCGCATTAAAGTCTTCTAGGCTAGTCGATAGGCTAATCTTGGCGCCATCAGCGTACAATTGTAAACTGCATATCCTAGGTACTTTTACTAATCCATTTATGTATAGAGAGAATAATAGCGGACCCAATATAGATCCTTGAGGTACTCTCGAATTAAAGACTTAGGATGTGAGCAGTTATCACCGGACACAACAGTCTCTTGTCTGCCCGAGAAATAACAAATTGAAAGTTTGAATTCAGTTTTAATTTCTGACAGAAGTTTACGGGAATCGAACGCTTTACTGACGTTAAGCAGACAGACAAAGAACCGTGGGGCTCAGTTACGCTCATAAAAGGGAAATTGCCTTCATAGAAGTCAGTTGCAAGCAACGAAGTGTCGAAATTATTTGCAGAATTACCCATAGAGTAAAAAAAGTAATCATTCAACTCATCTAAATTTAGGCGAACATCCTTTTTGTCAGACCTTACTATATTCGTATTTCTAATATTCGTCTATAGTAAAGACGGATTTAGTAAATACTTACAATACTAAGCTTCTCCTCTAAATCTACTCCAGCACCTGTAACCAGTGCATATTGGACTGATTTTAGCAAGGCATTCGCTAGAATAAATCACAGAATTCTCTTGTTCCCAAGTTCTGCTGTCTGCTTTTGTTAATTGGTTATATTCGTATTTGTCTAATGTTACTCAGCGAGTCTCGTTTCGTGGAGTTTTCTCTGAAAAATTTTTTAACCTTTCTGGAGTGCCACAAGGCAGCCATCTCGAACCATTGCTTATTATTATTTATATTAATGATATATCTCCTTCTTAAATTCTTTGTTACTAACGATCGGTTCAGCGGAGATTTCTTCGATCCACCCTACGCGGCCTAAATTAGAACAATTACGTCATTTTATGAACATAGCTGGTTGGCTTTATCTAAATACTTTTATCAGAACTCAGCTCAAGTGTTTTGTTTGCTTTTTTTAACATACCAATTCCGACTCGCTCTTTCTGGGTTCTTGTATAAGCCTCCTCACCGCACTAACTATGGTAAATTTGAACAGATCTTATCGATGACACGGCTGTTTTTTTACATGTCTAAGAGCCTCTTTAGAAGTCAACTTGTGGCCTTACATACTTTTAGAAATTGCCTAATTTTAATTTTTTAACTTTTTCTACTATTTTACTTTATATTACTAGAAGTTGTACTTGATGCAATTGACGATGGTGATTTGGTGATTTTATGGTAGTCAAACATTGACGAAATTTGAAAAAATTAATAAAATAAAAATAAAGTAAATGTAGTTTCATACAAGCTTAGACTTAGCAACGTATCACTTGCGTATACAAAACTGTAAACCACTTTGCATAGAGTAAGTTTTGACCTAAGCTTTCTGATACTTTTTTTTCTGGGATGAGAAGTATGTCGAAAAAAATATAGACAGATAGAATTTAAAACAATAACTTACCTGTTTATGCATTTCAACGTTAAGTCCATACGACATTTCGTAATACTGAAAGATATAAATATAGATATTACCCGTTGCCTGAACCAATCAAGTGTTTTTAACTTACCATCACATAATGTCTCTGCATCTCTGTTTTTTCTTGCGCTAGTTTCTCACATTCCATTTTTAAACTGAAAAGAAAATATTTAAATGGCTTAATAAATACATATAATAAAAAAAAGTGGTAGCCGTAATAAATGGTGGGCATCTAATTTAGGATAGAGTAGGAAATACTAATTGATTGGTTTACGGTCGGTGACTACTATTATTAAAGTATTCTGAACTGACATTTACAAGAAACTAAATTATTGTTAATTAAACTCCGCGGGTAAGGAAAACGAACTGTGATAATTCTACTGGACGACCATTGCGAATTCAGAGATCGACGTTTCGGCAACTGTTTGTATTACTTCGAGTGAAATGCTACAAGGCTGTTTTTTGTCACCTTTATTTTTTCTTGTATTATCAGAGATGTATTAAGGGGTGCCCTAAATAACTTTTCCAAAAGGAACATAAACCTGTCTTCACCACCTTTCTTATTTTTGACTATACTAACTGTAGATACCTGTTTTACAATAACTTTCTACTTTAGTGAGACAAATAATCTGAACGTTTATCTTTTTTTAACGCTATCGTAATAATTTGTTACGGAAGTAGTGGCTGAGAAACTTTCCTACACATTCTCGCGATTATTTGCCGGATCCCCTAATCTGAGTAGAAATTACAAAAGGCTTTTAAAGGCAAAATAATCATAAATCATGGCATATCACTTACCTTTGATATTGCGCCTGTAGAAAATTAAATTCCTCCCTTATCCTGTCACAACTTTCCACCACTGTAAATTTGAAGGGTTGCCCAGGCTGTGGAGGACCCTGAAAATATGAAAAAAGAAAAAAATGTTAAGAAAAAAATTACTTCAAAAATCCTTTCAGAAAATCAAGACAGAAGAAAACGAATCATAACAGAACTTGGATGAAACGTAAACAACAAAAGAAAAAGGGAATCAAAGCAGATGGGTTTATCCTTCCCATACTGGCGTCGCCCCAAGCATTTATTTCGCCAATCTCGTCCTTAAAGAAGCTCTACACCCGAGGACAAGCATCATTCACATCAAGTGAAAGGCTGTGGTGTGCTTGAACGAATACGGGAAGCGGGGGGTTTTGGAGATTTGCTGACATGAAATTCCAATATTTCACTTTCTGGTCGAGGGAGCAAGGGTCGTCTTGGAGGGTCGATAAGAGGATCCTGAAAACTCGGTATAATGAATAAGGAAGGGCTCATTCTGCCGGAATGGGTTCATTCGACAAACCGGGTATTGACAGCGTGTGGGGCCGCCCGGCCTGAGGGTTCCCGACACTCCAAAGAGAGACTCAAGTGGATAATTGCTGCGATGTTATTTTTTTTGTACATGAACACAGAAGGGATGAACTCTGTAATTCGATTAGTCAGTGCAGGGAAGCTTTTCTGTCCGCCATCCCTCTCCCGTCGTGGTCCTTGCAACACTTTACTCTGTGATTCGAGATTTTCCTCTCCGACGTTTCTAAACGACCCTTCCCGGCTGTTTGCTTTGGCATCCGCAGATGAAGTGCGACTTTGAAGGATGGGCGAATAAGTTTTCTTTTGCGAATTTTTTTTCTCATGAAAGTGGGGGAAATGTGGTCCAATACTGCAAGGGATTTGAGTCCTCAGTTAAGATGTGATTTAATTGATTGCGACATTTTGGGGTGAAAATTGCTTTTCGACGTCTGATGGCTATGGATTCGGAATTCTTTCTGCTTGCCGAACGATAATTGAAGAGGGTTGATGAATTAATTCGTTTCCTATTTGGAGAATTTCTGCGGAATTATCAACTGATTTTCGGTTTTAGAGAATTATTATGGGCGACAGACGGGAAATTAAAGCATTTTTCGTATTTTAGATCAATTACGACGCTTTATAGTAATTGTAATTGATCATTAGAATTAATTTTAGAGGCATTCAAAAACTACAATTGACTCTGAAAAGTTGATTAACATTTCAGATTAGAGTTATGCACTAATATGTCTTCTTTCATTATTCCATGGTGCCTAAGCAGGTAATTACAGGTGAACTTAATACAATAAGAGAATAATTCACTTTGAACATGACAATGAGTTGGATAAATACAATTAAGTAGCGCAGAAGTTAATTTCTGCCAGGACGACTACGTAAATTTATGTATATTTATGCTACTATTGTGTTTACGTTTGCATATTTCAGTATTAAAGTCAATCTTATTGTGATAGTCTTCAGTATCCTAAAAAGACAAAGAAATCGGCACGATGATTGTGCCACATTTGGAGAGGCAAGTAACTGAGTTAGCGAGCTTCTGCAAGAAGCACTAGATACAATCGAAGAATAGTGCCGAGAGGTTAACCTCAAGGTCAACCCCGCTAACCCCCTCAACCAAACCGTACTCATTCCATTCACCCGGAAGAGGGTTTTGGATGGGTTCAGCCTATCTTCCTAGAGTCTGCAGAAACCTTTAGTAAACAGGTGAGCTATCTAGGAATAGCACGAGTCTTCAAACTATATTGCCACCTACACAATATATCCGAGCAAGCGAGAAAATCTTTCTGGGCTTGCCGCAGAGCTTGCGGTACTATCGGGAATTTCAAGCCGAAGGCTATGCACTACATTTACAAAGCGATGATCGCTCTACATCGTAACATATAGTTAAGCTCAATGTTATGTGGTCAGATACAAATTGAGCAGCTTACAACGGACGGACAATGGAGCAATACGTAGCTCATCAAATTCAACATATACAAATTCTTGATTCGCTTACCTTTTCACATTAAGGAGGGGATGGGGATGGGGCCGGCATCTGGAGTGAGTCTTCAAAATTCAACAAACTCTGATTGAACTGGGCAGAGGTAATCGAGTTAACTTAGTCTCCCCTTGCGTACAGGATATCGACATGCGTTGCTGAAAGGGTTACCTCAACTGAATATCCGCGTAGTACAACTTCTACTGTAGATCTTGCATGGGCCAAGCTCATTATAAAAGCTTGATGTCAGTTCGATCACTGTAGAGCTAAAGAGCTCCGGTCACTATCAACTAAGAAAGTGCTGAGCAGAAATCGGCATAGCAACTAATCTCACCTATAGGCTTTGTCTAAAGCAGAACCAAACTCCACTTTACATCATATGCGAGTATCTGGCCACTGCTGGGCGCAGAATACTAATCTTTACGAAGCCCTTCTAAAGAGTTGGAGAGTAGTCCGGACCACCACGAGTTGTTGTACCTTTTCAAAAGAAAAAGTTTGACTTAAGGAGTAGGGAGGGCTAGGTCAAGTGGCCTTACTGGATCCGCTTAAGACGGTGGTATTACTGTAAGCAAAGGGTCTAACAATTATCTTGGAGATATTATTTCTCTAGTATAGTCGCTGCTAACCTCTAGCTCAATCTTCTATCCAGCTGAGGCTGCAATCGGGCTCGGGACCAGGCAGCGAAAATTCATTAGGGATCTCATTACCCTCAATGACCTGGTATCCATCAGAGCGTGATCCTGTTACGAGTGACCAGTAAAACCTTGGGGGCAGCTGGGCGCAGGGTTCGATGGCATGGATTTCGGCTTGAATATCCAACACAATTGAGACTCTAGTGTTGGGTCCAAAGACACAAGCGCCAACACTGGCAACTTTTTCCATTTTCGAGGCATTTGAGGTTTTTCCGGTCCAGAGTTGGGCCACCTATATCCAATCTTTTCGTTCGGGAAAGAGAGTCCTTAACACTAGCCGGCATAGCAGCTGCAGAGCCGCACTCTGAATGAGTCCGATTACCGTCTCCATGGCAGTTCCTCATAGCTTCTATTATGGAGAGGCAAACAATCCGCTGTAGCCGTTGTCTTTACCGTTTGCCAACTGTTATTAAACTTTGGGTCACCAGACCAAGGCGGCATAAAAACCCAGATATTGTGGAACTCGAACTTTCCTTTGCCTTAAGAGATAAAACCTGATTAAAAACTGGATCATAAAGGAACACTGAACACATTGGAACGAAGTGGACTTTTGTTGATGGGCCAACATTTCATTGGGAACGTCATACTGTGCTGTCACGAAAAGTATACGGAATTTGGATCCAAAAACTCTGAAGTGGTTGACGGCACTTTTTACAGGACATGGTCATTTTGGTTGTCATCTAAAGAAAATTGATATCATTGAGGATGACAGTACATACAGTGTGCTTAAGTCTTGCATTAGCATGCAAGAGATTTACACAGAATTGCTTGAGTATAGGAAGAAAAGGGACCCAATGGTGGGGTCTGCTTCGAGGATCGTAGTGCAAAAAATCGTAAAAAAAAAATTCTCGGCGACTCTGACGTCATGATACTAATTTTTCATTATCACATGACACAAACAAGTAAAGACTTTCAAATTTTTAACAGCTGTAATCGAACAATGAGCCGAAGATAAAATCAAACTGGTCCAAAGATATAAAGAACTCAAAAGGAAGTTCCTTTTTAGTGATACTTAATCTCTAGTAAGATAACCAAATACTGACAGGCAGACAAGGCTGTTTTGTGAGTCTGCTATTTTAGTGATTATAAGGAGGCTTGACATCTTACTGAGAAGTCTGCAAGCAGCTGATTTTACTACGACGTTTATTAAGGTTTTGGTGACTGGTACACTGCATAGGGCAACAGATTTAAAGGTAGCAACTAGGAAGATATTTGCAAGAGCTGTATTTCTCACAAGGAGTTAAAACACGTTCAGAGGAAACAATGTTGTAAAATAACTAAATCAAAATGTAAATGCGATAGTAAAACATTAGTCTTTAGCCTCACAGGTCAATCAAAGTTCAACAGACGTTCTAAACCATTCCGGTTTTGTCTATATAGTTATACCTTAAAGATACATTTTACTTTTCTTACGACAAAGTAAACAACCAGGTATGCGGTTGCAGTGGGAACTTGTGTTGTCATTGCCCTAAGGTCTCAAGAAACACACAGCAAAGTTTGCGCGCTAAAAAAACAGAACGAAAGTACAACAAAATTAACTTTTTAATATTACATCCAAGTGGATCTGGTTACCCTCTTGAACCTGTCAATAAAAGTCGCCCGTTCCCCTTCCACATTTAATAAAATTTACCAACCTCAAAACTTGAACCAAAAGGATACAAACTTAGAAACCCCAAAACTCATTGGAAGATTGTCAAACCTCAAAGGATTCAAGTTCGGTTCAGGTCTACCGAAGTTGGCTAGCATAAATTGAAATTCAAGCAGTTTACGACTCAATTTACGACTTTCAACCCCTTTTAAGTTTTACCACTAACTTTTGAACTAAGTTTTTCCCTGCCCGCCACAACCAACAATCCCGGCGAGTCGGGCAGCTATGAACCAAGTATCTGATGTTTCGTTTGGCATCTTCATCAACGTCCAAGTTCCCCCGTGCTCTCATCTTTTCTAACCCATTTAATGCCAGACAACCGCATATACAACCACTTCAACACCAGTTGGCGCGTCAGTATGTTCCTCAGAGTGAACAGAAGTACGTACTTAAGCTACCTCCCGCAATAGCGCCCAAGAACCCTCATCCAAACTTGTTGTACAGATGGAGTCTCTTTACAGTTGGAACAGAATAACAAAGACACAACACTGCCACAGACCGCCCCGGCTCGACGGCAAGGGCAAAAATCCTGAGTGGTTATAGCAGCAGCACTAAGTGGATGGGGTGGCTCAAGTCGTTATCCTGTCAGGGCGGAAATTCCTCAGGGGCTGAGTACAATAACCCGAATCGCAAATATACACAAGGAGGAAAAGGAGCTCATCTTCTGGAGCTATTGCCTGAACCCTACGATACTATTGCCGAGAGTCCCCGTGTCATTCCCGTCCGCCCTCATCCTGAAGGCACTTTGAAAACAGCTTCCTTTACGCTCACCGAATTCTATTTGAGGACATGCATTTGAGTGAAAATATACCTTCCTCCCTGCTTGCCAGTTTGCCTGCTTGTCTATCACGTCCCTGATCCTGTTAGATACGCTCGCATACACTTATAAACATACATATTAGTCTTTTCCCCGCTTGTAGCCCGTTCCCTCCTCATCCGGGTAGCTCTAAGAGAATAAACCGAACGGAAGCAGTCATATAAAAATGCTGCCAGGAGGGAGTGACAACAACCCTTACGGAAGGGCTTTTAAGTCGCCCATACTTCACCGAACGGAACGGCAAAAATGTGAAAACGACAAAAAATGCTGAGAGCTTCACTGTACCGTTCAAATTTAAGCGCTTCATGGATACACACGACCCTCTAGTCAGGTGGACTCGAGTGTTTCCAGGACAATTCGTCCGAAACCCATATATGTGCCGGGAAAACAAAATTGACGGTGGAGTGAAGCGGGGCTGTGCACTGAAAAGGCAAAAACATTCTAAAAAGCACACACACGACCATTTTTTGCCCCTGTCTGTCTCCGGTACCTTCGCTGCGCTAGATTTATTCAGGACGAGTACCAGAAACGGATGAGCCCAGCTGAAGCGGGATTTTTGCTCTTTCACAAGGCACCTAGGGTGTTCGCCCACAACACGTAAATTTTTTTCGGATAATGTCTCAACGCTAGAAATGGGTATAGCCATCATTTCCGGGTCGGTTAGGTACGAAGACGTGACACGAAAGGTCCAACGTCAGGCGAAAGCTATAGGCACGTACCGGCTTTATAGGGATATGTCGGTTTTTAGCACATCGACGTGGGAGGTTCATAAGATTTTATGGCTTGCCTCTCGGGTACGTGCATACGAGACGTTAGTACGTTCGTTTGGGAGGTTAAACAATGTTGGGGCAAAGGTATAGGGTGTAGGAACGTGGGGTGCATACTCGAGCATGAAACGTTCCATTGAGCAAATAATCGACAGCGAAATTTGTCACTCACTCCAGGGTTTATGAGCCGGGATGGGGGTTCAGGACCCGAACGGGAGATTTAGATGTTTCCGAACAAGGTTGTGTCGTGCGAAATTGCGAGAGTAGCATGTGATGGAATTAATTTATGAGTGCCAGCAGCTGGTTCTGTGACATTTTTCCTGTGGAAATTTCGATTTGTTGTGCTTGAGCTTTCCTGCAGGCAACGAAGACTTCATTTAACCTTTTCGACTAATTTGATCTGACGTTCCGGATGAGAGTGGAATCGTAAATTTATTACGTAAGAGGAATAGAAGGACGTCCAAATGGTCCAAGGGTAACATGCTAGTTTGTTGGCACGATTAGCTTTGACAAGAACCCATGGTCGTACGTAAAGCTGATGGTCGTAAAAGAATATTTGACGGTTCGAAATCTATTTGCAGTAATTTGTCATTGAATCGGGTAGATTTTTCCCTCTCTACTTTTCAAGGGTCGTTTGCAGTAACCATACCAGAAAAGAAAAGTGTGATGAGGGCTTAGATTTTCATGTACCTCAACTTAGCAAAACACATTTCTCGAATCAAAAATCTAACACTCTTATAATTTCTTGCTAAATAGTTGCTAATTAGTTGTAGAAAAAAATAATTTGTTGCTTTTTATTAAAAAAAAAATGGGATGTTCTGCTAAGTTCAGCTGAAGTTAGCAGAACACCTTTATGAAAAATTAATTTACAGAATCGGGACGGTGCCTAAATTATTAAGTGAATTTGTTGCTAATTAGTTGCCGGGAAAAAATTATTGCTCTTTAGTTTTTTTTTCAAAAATGAGGTGTTCTGCTAACTTCAGCTGAAGTTAGCAGAACACCTTCATGAAAAATGAATTTACAGAATCGGGACGAAGTCTAAATCATTCAGTGAATTTGTTGCTAATTAGTTGCTGGGAAAAAAATTATTGCTCTTTAATTTTTTTTTTTCAAAAATGGGGTGTTCTGCTAAGTTCAGCTGAAGTTAGCAGAACACCTTCATGAAAAATGAATTTACAGAATTCCAAGTAATGATAATTTTTTCGATATCTCTGGCAAAACAGCCCATGCTGATGGGTTGGTTCATTATCTTTTGTCGTCGTTGTGCACAACTAATTAGCAACAAATTCACTGAATGATTTAGACATGAACTTAGCAGAACACCCCATTTTTGAAAAAAAAACTAAAGAGCAATAATTTTTTTCCCAGAAATTTATTAGCAACAAATTCACTGAATGATTTAGACTTCGTCCCGATTCTGTAAATTCATTTTTCATGTAGGTGTTCTGCTAACTTCAGCTGAACTTAGCAGAACAGCCCATTTTTGAAAAAAAACTAAAGAGCAATAATTTTTTATTCCCAGCAACTAATTAGCAACAAATTCACTTAATAATTTAGGCACCGTCCCGATTTTGTAAATTAATTTTTCATAAAGGTGTTCTGCTAACTTCAGCTGAACTTAGCAGAACATCCCATTTTTTTTTTTTAATAAAAAGCAACAAATTATTTTTTTCTACAACTAATTAGCAACTATTTAGCAACAAATTATGAGAGTGTTAGATTTTTGATTCGATAAATGTGTTTTGCTAAGTTGAGGTACATTAGATTTTCCTACATTATAAAAATGTTAATAAATTTGCTTTTTGTGGCCGGAGTTATAACAACAGATAAGTACAGCCTGCAAGATACGTCATGTAAGGAATTTAAACCGACGGCTCAGTGGTAAGTATGCTATACTTTTGACTCGTTTTTCTGAACCGGCGTTCATGTAAACAACCAAGGCAGGAATTGTATTTAGAGCTTCTATATGAAATGTGATAGTGTGTGCTTTCTACGAAAAACTCTATTGAGCGTAACAGCATAGAAGAATTTTCGAAGCTGAAAAAGTTCCTTCCAAAGACACCCAGAAAACCAGAACTCATTGAACATAACAACGGGATGCGGGCAGATTCATAAAGTACACTTCCCTAACTGTTTCGACTTGACGAGCACGGGAAGTTCTACAATCAAAGGCAACGAAATTTTCAGTGAAGACTCGGCCAGCTTCACAAGGTGAGTATTGATGAGGGATAACCTCCTACTTTCGCTCACCCGGAACGGCTACAAAGTAGTATGTTATGCGGATTAAATCGCAATCCTTTCAACGAGCAACTTTGAGACGATACTTAGTGAACTTTTTCGTGTCATCACCGTGCACCCCTGGTTTTCATGTGTTTCGACACCGCCGACGCATCTCCCTCCCCACTTAACCTGCTACCTTTTTATGATTGGTGCTGAGAGTGTGACGTCGATTTGGCTGTTGGCGTTTTTATAACGTTCTTTACTACTTTCTTACAGAATGTAATCCTATTGCCACTTTTAAATCGCGATCCTCTCATTGGTATCGTCCTTGGCTTAACGGTGCCTCGCGACATCTACGGAACTTGAGGGGTAATACTTGGAAGAGGCTCTGCGCCTCTGGAAGTCACAATGACTACGTAGCGTACTCTGATCTTTATCACCGATTTTCCGCTCGGTTGCAGGATTCCAAACAGTTTCGGAGGACGATTCTCTTACAATTGTCAATTTCTTTGCGGAATTCTTCCGAACTTTCTTCTGTGATTCCTACTGTGATATCTCCACTTCTGATTTTAATCACTTGACGCAGCTTCCGCTTACCTCCACTGAGTCAAAAGACTTAGTATTTGACGATGCACTTTTGCTGAATATTTATCTAATCTGGCGGATGGTTCCTGTGGTGGTCACGATTGTATTCCTGCTTTCATCTTGAAGAAATGCCTTGCTTCTGTACTGTGTTATTTGTTCAATCTGTGCATCTGCTCCATCCCGCGAAAAAAGAAGGACGCCACGCTGAATCTCCCTACGGTAAAATATTTAGTTATTTTCCTAAATAAAAGACTTAGCTGGAAGACAATTAGAACACAGAGTCAATAAAGGTGTCAGCGCGTTCGCCTTCTGTTGAAAAGCAGTGGGGGAAAAATGGAGAGTCAAGCCACGATGAATTACAAGCCACCTGAATGACAAATGTCACTCGACCCTTTTCAACCTACAGCGTGATGGCGTGTGTGGTGGAAAGCTTTGACAGGCGGGCAGTAATGTTACAGTTATGGAAAATTTGCAACGTTATTGTCTGCTAGCCATCTTAGGTCAGCGGGGACAGATTGCCTCAAAACCATTCTTAATATACTCTCCGTGAACATCTTTGCTAAGAAGGAAGCGGCAACCGCTGATGCCAGACGTCGTCTTTAAAAAAGTTGCATTCATTCAGAACAAGAACATCGGATGAGTCCGTTCGAGCTGGTAGTGTATCTCTTCCGAAATCAAGCGGGTAAATGACTACCTCCTAGAAGCTATGACGGAGACAAACTTCGACTATTCCCACAAGGGCCGAATGGGAAGCGAACGAATCTCTGACGGAATCTATGTGCATGCTGTACACCGACGGATCCAAATCAGGAGATAACATAGGCGCAAAGATCTACTACGAAGACTTAAGTGTAGAAAAGGCACTACACCTCGAGAAACACACCGCAGCCTTTGAGGCTAAGGTCAAAACGATTTTGGAAATCGGCAAGTTCCTCGTAAACTCCTTAAAACACCGACAAGCAGAGAGTGGAAGATTCTAAAATCCTATACAATGTAAAGTGCAAAAATCTTGGCGTTCTCAATTTTTATTAACCTGAAGCAAGTATATCATAAAGTCGAGCGGGTGGGTTGATCGCAAAAAAGTTTACAGAAAAGGAGCACACGACTTATTTTAATACATGCATAGAAAACAGCAAAAATAATAATATGGTGAGCTATATGGGCACCCGTAGCAGAAATCTAATCAATTTGTTCAAGACTGAATTAAATTGTCTACAGCAATTCTTCAAAAAAGTTCTTCTTAAGCAAAAATGTTGAGAAGAGTAGAGGACCGATAATGGACCCCTACAGAAACGGTAATATGGAAAGAAATAATTATGTGCTTTTCGAGTATCAATTCCTAGTGAAAGGAAAGAGGGGGAGTGATATAACCGACGACGATTGGAGTGATTTAGCTACTTTTTTCGAAATAACAACCATTAAAATCACTAAGACATCGTCCGTCATTTTGTGAGGGCGCCTCACTAGCACCACTTGCGGGAACTTCAACTCAGTTCAGCGGACGGTAATAAACGAAATCAAAGTTTCTGACGAAGATGTGATAGTTGATTTGAAGTCCATTAGAGATCTTAATAAGTCGTCGGTAACATAAGTGATAAATTGTCGGCCTACCAATCCGGAGGTCCCAGGTTCGAATCCCGTCGGCGGCAATCCATGCTTGTTTTCTGCTGACAACAGATTGTGAGAAAATGGCTATGGCAGAGAAAATGCCAGTGGTTCAGAGTCCACTCTAAATTGTAGGTCTACTTGCAGCCGTTGTTTCAAATCGGGTCAATATCTTCTCCCTCCCCATGGGGTTACGGAAACTAGAGAGAGAGAGAGAGAGAGAGATCTTAAATACGTGGTATTGTAAGTTGTCTTTGATTCCAAAACACGGCACGATCACCAACCAAGTCTGACGATGTTCATATACCTCACGGTTCTAGGATCCGCATTATTGGCATAATTTTCGGGAACCAATAGAGCTAATGGAGGTTTCAAAATAAAATGCATTCCACCCGACTAAGGAAGATTTAAGATTAAGATGACAAGGCTAATCACTTGCTGGTTTATTGGCACACTTAATACTTATCGATTTTTTGAGCTGGAAAAGTTTCCAAAGAGAGAGCTTAGCGGCATTAAAAGGTAAAGAGATCTAAAGAACGAGGAGTACATATTTTTCGGTATATAATGCCAACATTTAGGATCTGTGTATCTCAAGTTCAGTAATTCGGCAGCATATAATATTGCAAGTAGACATAAAACTAACTTAGATTTGGAACCCTCAACAATTACCTCGGAATACGCAAGACAATATTTGAGGATAACCACTTAGACTGGCATAAAATTAAAACAAGCAAAAACTAAAAAAAGGGAAACTGCTAAAGAAAAATGATTTTTGTGTTCAGCGTCGACCGTAATAACAATAAAGGACATCTTGTCATCAAATGTGACTTTATCACCTCAGCCAGAGCAAAATCGTAAACTGAACACAAGAAAAACAGAACACCCACAAAAACTCTTTCAATGAGCATCAGCTCCCAAAGGGTGGCCGTTGTTAACCGACAGGAGAATAAGCAAATGAATTTGAGTAAAATTTTCATTTCAAAAGAGACCGTCACTTCTGTTCTTCCTGTCGCGGTTCACCGACAGTCAACCCTTTTTAATTTCCGCAAAAGGAACAACCACCCTCGCCTTTCTGTTAAGTTCGCGCCCGTAATTGAGTGAAAATTATTTAGAGTGTGCATTAACCCCTTGTGGATGAAATGAAATATTCAGCGAAACGTCAGAAAAGGAATCTTCTCCCACAGCTGAAGCGTAAAGATAGCAATAACCGGCAGGAGTCCTTCTCCTGCGGTGATAACAAAAACAGCGGCAAAAATACACAGCAACGTCGAGAACTGCCAGGAATGATAGCAACCGAATCATCCGTTTCCAGCCCTCTTGCTCTCGGAGTGATAAAACCCAAAGTGGGGCAGATCCGGTGGTGCGATAGAGCACGAAACGGATGCCATAAAAAATTGAAAAAGCACTCGCAAACAACCGGGGTGAATAGCTAGCTCTCTTCACTCCCCGAACGACACAGCTATATAGAGGTGGATCAAAAATTCTCAACTGGAGGGTATTATCCCTGTTTTTGCTCGTCGTCTTGCTTGTTGGTGTTTTAAGGGCTTTCAGGCGAGCTCATCCTACCAAAGTGTGGAGTGGTTGGGTGAAGAGTATCCAACTCTTGTGCCTGCTGTCGACTTTGTTGTTGCCATCGCTCTAACAACAGGGTGAAGTTGAATGTTTGATGGAAAGACTCCTGTGCGGTGTCGTAGAGGATTTTGTTGCCTCGCCATCCTCGTTGTCGGATTACATGCCAAATATGTACAGGTGTGGGACGCAAGGAAAGGGATTTAATCCCTGAGGATGAGAACGATCAGGATATGATGACAACGAAGGCAGCAACAATGTGGACGGATGGCGGAGATGATGATGAGACCGACAAGGGTGATTTATGCTGCCATGAGTATGATACGGGGGAAATGATGAAAAGATGGGAAGATCTTAATCTCTCGGATTTTATTGCAATTGAAATGTCGAAGATTGGAGTTATTACGTGGAGGAAGTTTACTAAGCATATGAACGTGTGAGTGTTCAACTTTTGGTGTGAATAGGTGTTATTTAGAGTGGCATGATACGAACGTTTAAGTGATTTTTCAAATGAAATGCATTTTAAGAGTGGCGGCGTTGGGTTTAAGAACATTATCCAATCACCACTTTGGCGAATCTATTAGAAGATTAACTGATAACTAATCGGATACGATTGGATTTTCAAACAATATTTTGAGGGCTTTTAAAATATAAAACTTAATGAATATTTTCATCAATAATTGCAGTGATGGGGACAATAAAGCCGCATTTAATATATGCAAATAAAGCGGTTTGGAAAAAGGGTCTATCCGACTGTGTTAGAAAAAATACCTTTGGACGATTTGTGTAAATTTAGTAGGCAATTCAGAGGTTCGACAGGATCACTCAATCTACCCATATTCCTACAGAAACTAAACCCTATTTGATTGAATACCTTATACGAATTTCATTCAATTTTGTTTGGGAGAAGGCCAATGTTTAGGTTTCATACCCAATCGAACAGTTCTTTTAAGAGTTTTCTCTCTTTTCAAATAGTAGCCTTCCATATATAATCGTTTAAATCCATAGATATGGCGTATTGTATTATTCCATATCCGGTCCTCTATTGTTTAGTATCTTCATTACCGACGTATCAATAATTGTCTTATTGACACATTGCGAACAACCATTAGTAACCCGGTAATAAAGACACTAAACAACAGAGAACCGAGTACAGAACCCTGTGATACGCCATGTTTTAATTTCGTAGAACTCACTACACTGTTATGGTCAACGGTTCGATAAAATTAAAATCCCGATTACGCATACAGCTCAGTTGTTACCGTTCCGAATTTCAGAAACTAAAATGCTAACTAATTTATTAAGGGAAAAAAATCAAATCAAAAACTTCCTATTTGTTGGTGTCGCGTCTTATACTAAATATCGAAGTGGTGCTGCAAGAGATCTCATTTAATTACAGATAAACACCATTAGGGATTGTAACAAAGATTTTGGCGCCCAACGTTGGGCATGGTATTAAACTTTTAAAGCGTTTTAATGAGCGAATAACGGTCGACACAGTGAAAAGATTGAAAAAAGTCGAGAAATATTAACGCCGTGAAGTAAATCAGATCTAAAACATCTGCATCTCTTATTATCTTTAGAACTACGTAGTTGTGAATGTGACGAAAGCTCCAATGCCAGTATGTTGACAACACGTTTTTTACATAGGAATTTAGTTTATGGAATATTCTGCTTCTAACAGCGGCCGATAACGTACTAAAAAAAATTGTTCGAGTAGCAAGTGTTTTCTGGCGAAGTTGTTAGTCCCATCCATTTAGCTCCGCCTTGTCGGCAAGAAAGTGTAGACTGCTTGGTAGCTCTTCTATACCCTTGCTTGTAGACAGAACGAAGTTCCTTATTCCTAAGGCAGGCAGGCAAACATGGAGATTTCAGACTTATTAACTTTTTTTAGTTCTCTTTAAAAATGTTCACGAGGTAACCTTCTTTCTGTGTGCGTACGTGTACGGTGGAAAATGGAATGTAGGCCTTACAAGAACATATTAAAAACGTTACACAATAGTTGAAAGGACAAGGATTTAGGATTTTTTACAAACTTCGATATTCGAACCAAGCCCTAAAAGTAAATTACCCAAAATGTAAGTTTGTGTTTCTTTTCTCATTCGACATAAAAGAGAAAAAATTACAACGAATTGTTAAGTAGTTTAAAGTTAAGGTTAAGTTGTTATGACAGCCTTACAGCAGGGAAGGCACACTGAAGCGATGACGCTCCATTATATCATATTGGGACTAGATTTCGACAAAATAAGTAGAAACTAAAACAACTTGGAGCTTGTAATGAACCGAACTATATCCTTAATTTCGCGGATCCTAGTTTGGCTACCTTCTAGATAACAGCACCTGCGACTGGTTAGAGCCGGATATTTGGAATGGGTTTCTCTTCCTCGTCCTGGCAATTCCTACAAAAGTCATTTAAGGACGAGCCGACTCTGTATCCCTACCTAAAAGGCAATGACCCGTGATGACAGCCACGCATCGTTAATGATATTTTGCTTAAACGAGCTACCGGATGATCAGGCATGTGTTTTCCCCTTGCCGTTTTCATTTGCGCCCCTGATAAATATCATTTCCATATTCACATTGCATTTGGCTACCGATTTGCTTAGCTAGTGAGTTACTTTGCCGAATATTGCTAGATCGTCGGTTTTACAGTTTCCCGGAATATCACTATTCGCTGCTACCCTTGTCAAGATTTATACAATCCAGGATGTTAAAAGGCATTTTATGTGTTTAAACATGAATCCACCAATGACAAGTTGCCGCGAGCTACACAATTTAACAGACAACCCCCATTTGCATTTCTATTTCCAAATCTAAACTTCCCCATTAGATGTTCCTTGCCGATGTTGTTAGAGTTTATCTTTTCGTTGAGGTCCTTTACCAAGGAGCTGGTGGAATGACTCTTTGGTTCCTATATCCGGGATGATGTAAACTCCACATTTCCCTTCCACCTTCGTCCCACATAATTCCATAGCCGATCGTAGTCCGGTATGTGTAGTAAAAGAGCTTCATCACAAAATCAGTCCGAGGTATCTAAGGTGTACTAGACGTTTCGTGTGTATTGTTGAATTTAAAATAATCGGTTTACAAGCCTATATATCCCATTACAGATGTAGAGCTGGTCTTTGAAGCCCCCTGTGAGTCATCGAGAAGACATTTGTATAGCGCCTAATTTATTTCTAAGCTGAAATGTTCTGGCTTGCGCAGGGGTTTTCCCTACCCTTTTTTCAACTGGGTTTGGAACCGGCGCCAGCAGAATTAGCTTGATAAGTACCAAATTTACAATTCGGACGTTAGTCAAAATGAGCTGCTCTAAAAATTTTTGCTCGGCCAAGTAGAGGTGTACCCACCCATGTTATGATCATAATAATGCAATTGATGGATTCGATTCGACACATGAAAGTCAGTCAAAAATTCACGGTAACCTTTCGGGCGTGAGGATTCCTCGACTATATCCTATCTGGCCTCCTTATTTTCTGCACTTAGTCCATTTATGATGTTATAGTATTGTCTTCTAGCTATGGCGACTGACAGAAAAAGGGTTTTCATTTGAAACTGAGTAAGTGAAAGGATCTTGAAAGTCAAAATCCAATTGAACCAGTCTGGAGGCTGGTATTCTATGCGATTCCATGGCGCAAAATGATAATGATGACAAACTACAGTCTGTGAACTATTGAAAGGGTTTAATATTGTGGAGAACAGCACAATTTTGTTGTATGTGGAGAAAATAAATTTTCCTACCAGCAGATCTTTAAATGCTTTACAGTTAACCTTATCACTGAAGCGGGTGTTAGATTGATAATACTCAAATTTTACCAAACACACAAAAACAATCCCTTTCTATAGAACAATAGTACAAAATCCCGGCTCATTAAAATCACAGATTTTGCCACAATTCAGCTGGGAATAAATTACTCACTAATGATAGCATTCCTCCCTTCCTGTACACAAAATAACGGTCGACCCTACGTAATCATATCCGTGTCATTACCGAAGTATATCAGCACCATCGAGTAAGTTTCGTCTAAGCGAATAATAAAAAGGGAAAATTACAGATCAACCCAGTCCTGTACACGCCCTGATAAGCTTCAGATGTTGCTTGCTATTACCCTTCAGGATAACATGTAATGCGATAAATACACTCCGCAAAACATTCACATGGCTGGCGGTGATTACTACCTCTCTCGGCCTGCAGGCACAGGATCGAGATATCCCACCCACTCAATGCTGGGAATATTAAATTTTCTGCTATAGAAGCATTATTCACGCCCTGTATCTGCTGCTGAACACCATCCGACACGTCCCTTGCGCCTCAGCCGTTAAAACCAATTTGACGGAAAGCCTGTTTATGAGTCTCCAGGCGCAAACAAAAATAATATCCCCGGGTAGATTGCCCGTCGATCCGTGAAGTAAACATCTCACATGGCACACGCATCTGTATCTCTACCAACCACCGCAGTACTAGATACGCCAGACTGCCACCACGTTACCTCTAATATGACACTTTTGATCTACAGTCCGACAGCACCAAGTCAGCTGTCATTATATACGATATGCAGCGGGTGGAAGCCCTTCTGGACTGTTATTGTTGGCTTTCACGACCTCCGCATCCTCTGCGGGTAACAAAATCTAAAGCGACACTTAATAACGACAATCACACTGGGGTCGCATAGACTTCTCGCCCCCTAAGCGGCTCCTTTGTACCCTTGTGCCATGCTGGCTGTAGACGAGTAATTCGATTCTGAACCCCATTTCGAGTAATTTAAACCCACCGGCGTCACTTGTAGGCAAACGTTATTATCCTCGGCGCTGATGACGTTCCACCCCTTCGTTGGGCATAAATTCGAATTAAGTAGAAGCACAGAGGGGCGGGCAAAAGTGGCACACAATTAAATTTTTTTGTACTCTGCCCCTAAGAGTTTATGGCCCGGAGTTAAAGAACTGGACGAAGAAAAAGCAGAATACGAATGTGGGGTGGCCACCCTTATCGTTGTGTTCATCGCGGAGCTTTGTTCGAATGGATTCATTTCGCCGAGCGCTGTAACCAATGGCAACCTATCAAATTCTTCTCGTTTTGTCGTTATTGTGTTTCGATGCGTTCCTTTTTCATTTTCTCGAACGACGGCTGACAGAATTTTCACGAAATCCTTCAACTGAAAATGTTTTCCTTACACTTGACTTGAGCGTGAACACATTACTCAAGCCGTTAATGTGGTGCGGTGAATTTGATTTTCCCATTCAATGGAATCGTTCGCTCTTTTGTAATTCACTTTACCCTTAGGGGGCTCGGGTTCTGGTGACACATGCAAGGCGAAGTCCGGATTTCTTCAAATGTCAATGGGAACTGGTAAGGATTTTTTCTTGTATTTCCAGTACAGTCCTTGCAATTTGTAGGGATAAAGGAGCTACGTCGTTAGTGGAATAGTGGATAAGTGGATGATTCCCGAAAAGAACAAGGTGCAATTGAATGCGATAGAAAGACAAGACGTTTTTTTACGTTATGATATATCCGCCGTTTTTACGGATATTGGTTGCGGTAATTCGGTACATCTATGTCTCCAGCATTCTCCCGAATACCAGGTCGTGTGAGCAAGGCATAGTCGAGCCATCAGATAAAGTCCCGTCATAGGTTTGAAACGGGAGCAAGGCAGATCCGGTCACGAGGCAGACGTCCCATCACGCGTACCCCTAGCTAGGGTAAAAGCAGCCACTGCTCGGTCCGAGTACGGGCATATACGTGCTTAGGAACGGCTCAGGGGGCCAGAGTTGTTCATAGATAGCAGCAGGTTAAGGGAAATTCACTGCTAGGGCTAAGTATGCGCGTTGAGCCGAACGCTCAAGGGGTCTTAGCTGGTAGTCTTAAGCAGCTTAAGGACAGTTCACTGCTCGAGACAAGTACGCATGTTGAGCGGAACGGTCAACCATTTAGAAATAAGTAACCGGAGTAAGTATTCAGTAAGCGAATGAAGCTATAAGTTGAACAAAGGCAAGGCCTTGGCATTAGTACGCCCATACTATGTGCTGTTCTATCTTCGTTGTTAGACCTTGGCTTTTATCCATTGCAGCTACGCAGGCAATCGATGTTGTTACTTTCCCACTATCGCACCGACAGAAAAATCGCACTTCGTTGGCGCTCGAGTTACCGAACAGGGGAAGTACGTCACACTCTTGTATCCATTTTCGACTGGTGTAGACATGTTTCTAAACACCAAAAAAAAAAATCGGACGGACTACATTTGATCAGGTACAACACTTCTGCTATCAATTTTAATCGACTGATAGTCATATACATATTCCTTTTTATGACGTAGTGAATTAGTGATTAGTGTCATAACGTTAAGAAGCTCACAAATTTAGCGGAAATGTTATTTCACGATCTAAACGTTTTGTTTACTGACTTTTCAAGAACAAGAAGGATCTAAGGTCGACATGTTTTTATATAGCTAAATCTCAGGGGACAGTACTATGATGCGGAAGAGAAGGTAAGGGGAAAAAGGGAAATTGAATGTCTTGCTTTTGCATTGCTGCGAGCTAGCCAATATCACATAGACGGAGTGGATTTTTATTTATTGCCATTACAAATGAAAACTCATAGGCAGTCCGAGATTTGAACCTGCATCTATGGCGTGGTAATCGTAATACTCAACTATTGACACAACTCTGCTCATTATCATTTGTGGATGAATAACTACGTTTCAGTTTAAGAATTCATCCAGAGACGCCGACGGATTTCTACTTGTGATGGAGGAGCATCAATTGTGAAGTGAAAGGGATATTTTTTTAAACTCCTAAACAATATCTCTGAACCGTCGAATATTTCTTCATCTGGGACTGACTTACGCGGACACAATAAAGTCGATTTACCTCGATAAGGCCCCAGGTGATAAAATATCAGCGGAAAAATAGAGAGTTGTAATTTTGAAGATTCTCAAAAAATGGTAACCTGAGGAGTTGTAGCAATTGACGTCTTGTAACTGCAGTTTCTAAGACCTATTTAGGAGTCCAATATCACGTTCTTCACAAAGATAAACTGTCAGAGCTCTTCGATGTGCTTACCCCCGTGAGACAAGGATGCATACCTTTACTTTTTTGATGCCGTTAATGAAAGCAATACATAAACAACCACCTATCGAGACGAAAGAAATGGAAACTTTTTAAGTACATTACGCAGCTGAACTATATCGACAATGTACATGTCTTCTATTCAACAAACATAGTCATATGGCCCAAATTTCCGAAGCCTGAGTACAGAAGATCGTAAAACAGGACTAATGCTGTTAAGACTAAACGAATGAGCTTGGACTCCAGGAGACAGGATTGAATAATATCTCGGAAGCATAGTCACACTAGATGATAGAGCTGAAGCAAATGTATAGGCTCGTATCACCAATGCTCGAGTTACATTTAATATTTTTGCTAAAATATCTCGCAATAACAACTTCTTCGAACGCACTCTTTGAATCGAATGTAAAATCTGTTCGACTTTACGGATGTTCAACATTGAAAGTGAGCTGTCAAACAACGCCTAAGCTACAAGCCTTTGTCAACAGGTGTATCCGGCGCATCCCTGACATCTAATGGCCGGCGGTCATTGCCAACGTAGACCTAAGTACATAGATTTACAGGTCAAGGCGAGATAGGCCTCGGTGTTCGCAGACAAAAGTGGCAATGAGTAGGCCACACTTGAGTGGAACTGCACGGACCCAATGAATTTGAGAACCGCGTAACACATGGAGAAGAAAAAGTGGCAGAAGTAAAAAAACGTTACCGCAAAACTGAACCAAGTGGATAGTCAGTGCAAAAGCGCTAAGATGCACAACAAGGTTAAAGGAACCAGAGAGAGATATGCAAAGTTAGTTAGTGGTATAGATTTTTTCTGCATCATGAGCAACAATCAAGGTGGGAAAATACTTAAAAAATGTATTACCTAACACTTTCCCGCTGAATAAAATCAGAGTTTTGACTCCGAAAATGCTTGACCTATCTACAAAAGGAGGGTACTTCTTACCTGGAGATATTTTTCCTGATAGTCTTGTACCAAAGGCACTTTAACATTATTGTCAATGTACCATATTTTAACATTTCAAGTGCTCCCCGACAAGAGTCTTCTAACAAAGGAAAATGCCCAAATAATATGGTGCCGGGTTCGTTCAGTTTACCGACCCCACCTGGAAAGGATACGACCACCTCGGATGAAAGTGGTATTTGCAATTTTGTTACTAATAGGCCAGTGACTACCTAGAGAGCATGAAATCACAGTTGCCAGCAGTAACAAGACTAATTGCGGATACAGGAGGAATATGAGCAGGATCAAAGCTATTCGCCTACGAATTACAGTAGATCCATGAATTTCAGGACAAAGCAGTATCAGTTACCTGTCCACAAACTAGAGTCTTGTTTTAGTGCCTGCCGCAACTTTTGCCCTTGTGCTTACCAACAAACTCCGATGGGGTTGCATTGTAGTACTGTCTGTGTACAAAACGTTCATTATTTGCAAAGGGCAAACAGAACCCATTGAATTCCCAAAGCCCCAACCTGGTATTAGATACCAAGCCCGCAGCCAGACTGGCTCTTGTGGCACGAAAGTCCTCAAGCTCACCACCCAAAATGGGGCAGAATAGTTCCCTCATTTTTTTCTATACCCAACCACATCCATACAAATGCATAGGAACAAATCGAATTACCCACGAATGATACCAAATATTTGCTCTTCGATATTTTCTTTTCGTTTTCCATTTCCCTATTTTCGGTTTTTTTCTACTTTTCATTTATTTATCTTCTTTGTCGGTCGCGTCGCCTACCCCGGGATCTACCCTATTTCAACCCCACGTCGATATTTATTTGCTTTTCTGCCGATATGCAGCCCTCGTCCTGCCACTGAGAGCCTACGCCTGTGGGGAAAATTGGTTTGGCGTTTTTAATATTTTTTTTTTATTGTTATTGTTCTGTTTACGAGGGACAATATTTGCTATTCCCTTTATGAATTTTAATAACGCCTGTTCGCACCCAATGGGGAATACATGTGTTCGCGATTGACGAAAAAAAAATTTATAAACGGAAGGGGATAAAATCGCTTTCGAAATGCACGTTTTTCCGGTTGCGGACGCCAAATTGGAGGTAACGCCGTGACACATGACCAGGCCTGGGAAATATTGACATTCGGTCGGTTGTTTTATGTCCTTTTTTTCAATTTAAATTGTATATTTACATTGGAATTTAGGATATGACAGAATAATTTGAATGGTACCTATGTTTTTGATAATTTTTGCTTGACGGGCACATTGGTGTAGTGCGAAAAGTTATTGGAATCTGGGGTAGTTTGGGATTAATAAAGAATGGTGGATATCTCGTAAACTTAACCACTACTAACTGAGACTATATTATATTATACATGATCGATAAAATTATGTCCAGAAAGTCTGAGCTCATTGGATGGAAAAAAAATTTTAAGTAAAAGTTCCTACTAAAGAAAAGAGACATCACTGCCATTGGCGCATGCATGGCATACAAAATGCGGTACTAGAAGTCGTCACGACGTCGGGAGAAATGTGTAGGGACTAAAATGTTCGCAAAGTTAAGAATGGAGCACGTTTTGTAGCTTCTTCGTAAATGTCAAATCACCAATACCATCTGTGTGGCAAATCAGAGTACAAAATTCAACTCCATCAGGAAGCAAGAAGTCACTGTAAACTGCCTTGACTACAATGTGGAATATGGGTTCAAAATCTTTGTCGAGTCACCGTTGAAGGGTCCGCAGCAATTAATCCGCATTTAAAATGACACTTCGAAAAAGTTTACAATAAACAAGGGACTGAGACAAGGAGGCGCTTTTTCAGCCATTCTGGTCAATCTAGTACTGTACTTCGTCCTGAAGAAATGAAGGATATTGTCATCAGGTACGATTTTCCAACATATACTAACAAGTGCTACAGCGACGATTTGGACCTCGTAGGGAGAAATCCAGTAGATATCATAGAAACAGTAGTAAAGCTGAATGACTCCGCTAGCACTATGGCGCTCCAAATCAATGAACAAAAGCCGACGTATCTGACGACATCAAACAGACATGGAGCCATCGAATGTTTGAATTACTTCAAATATCTCAGTACACACATCAACTCCACCAGTATGACAGGGTATTTGCTTCAGTGAGGTCCTTGTTGAGATTACGTTTGGCCTCTTGCAGGTCAATAGTGGAGCGCGATAATAAGAGCTGTGGTAACGTACGGCTCGAAATCTTGGGTACCAACAGAAAATATTAGAGCGTTAAGAGTGTGCGAGCAGATAGTCCTACGTTTTATTTCTGGTTGGGTTTTAGACGAATGCGACGAAGAATGAATGATATATGATTTATATATAATTAATTTCATAAAATCTGGAACTCGGGAACGTTTTTCGAACGGACCGCCCGAGGATCCCAAGGTTGATCTTTGAGGGTACCAGAGGGTACCGGCGCCTGTGTGTGGAAGGGGGAAAGCAGGTAAATACGGCAATACCAGACCGTCAACCTCAGCTAAAGGACCCAGGCAGCAGAAGGAATATCGACGTCACCAAAATAGTAATAACAGCATCAGAAGGTATCAGGACGTCAAATAATCAACCAATCTAGAGCCTTTCGTGAGATGTTTGGCCATTTTCTTAATGTATGGCCTATCCATCGCCACTTTCGCTTGTGAATACTGGTGTCTATTCCGTTTTGGTCCGAAGGTATGTGTAGGTATTTAACTGCGGCCAATGGATGTTAAGGATAGTTTAAATTATATTTGACAGTTCAAGGCGTACTAAGCCTATGTCTGACAGAGAACATAAAAGTTGGATGCTTGAAAAGTGCGAAAAACTTGCAAGGTCTTAGCACATGCGTATCTCTCTCTCTCTCTCTCTCTGGTTTCGTAATCCCTTGTGGGGCATGAGGCGGAAGAAGAATTTCACCTGATTCGAGGCAACGATTGCAAATGGACCTACAATTTAAGTTGGATTCCAAACTACCGGCATTACTCTGCAAATCACAATGGATTTTTTATTGTGATCAGTTGTCACCATGACGATGGTGGAGTTCGTAAGTGGGACCTCCGGGATAGAAGGCTGATACGTTATCAATTACTCCATCGACGATTTACCGCAGGTGTAGCAGAAGGATATCTGGCATATACGAAAACTCCAAGTAGCGTAAGTCGTTAAAGAATCGCTTTAATCAAGTGGTTGTATTGCAACCCAATAAATGGTAAATCCAAACAGTGCCTTTATAAATAAAAATTTTCTTCCCGTTTTTTGGAAGCCCATAAAAAGAAGGTTTGAATAATAGAAAACGTGAAAATCAAGTTTTTGTCACTTAATACTTTACAATAGGGCGACTCACAAAAATCTCATTTTCGGAAGAACTCGTGCTTACCTCTAGTCCCCGTTACAGTCTGAGGTATGAAACGGAAGATGAACTTTACTCGAATTAATGATCTATTTTCAGCGGAAAAACAATTTTGTGTGACATACCAGTGAAGTTCGGACCTATGACTCTCACGATAAAAATCCAACACATTATTCTTTACACCACTGATGATAAAGCCTCGAATGAAGCATCGTGAATTTCTGACAATTGTGCTTATTGTCTAAGCTCTCAATGCAGTAAAGCCCGACAGAGAAAATGCATGATGACAATCATTATGAAATACGGTAGTCCACGATCTCATGGGCTTTTCAACGATTGATGTAGAAGTAGTTATAGTGGGAAATGTTTTATTAACATAACTGAGGACAACATCGAGAAACCCCTAGAAGAGCGGAGACACACTCTTACCAGCGAAGAACTCGAAGAAGGTGAAGACGTAGTAATGATCTATAAGAGAAGGACGCATAAAACAGACAATTCAATACATTGTTGTGGACTGTCCTTTTTGCCGATTTTATTTAGTTCCTGTTTGGCGTTAGGCTCACTTGAGAACATCCTAGAAGAGCACAGACACACTCTTACGAGCGAAGAACTCGAAGAAGCTGACGATGTAGTAATGATCTATAAGAGTTACAGAGTTAAAGAAAATGATCCTCGCGTATCAATTGAACAGAACATACGTGTAACATGAGACCTACTTCTTCAGAAGATTGTTCATCAAACGTTTGAAGACCTTCAGCGGTCAATCTGACACATTGATTACCATTGGGACCATACTTAAATACTAAACTGTGTACTAATTATATGAAGAAGATAAATACACTAAAATTACATTAGGTACCAGGAGACATCTAGCTCAGCAGGTCGACAATCAATGTGTACATTACTATTTATAATAATTGAAAAAAACTTGAAAAAGATTGTGTCTATCACAACGTAGTATTTTTTAATCGAAAAAAACGTTCTGTTATTAATTTCAAAAAACACCCACAGTTAACAAGATAACCCCGAAACTTTTGCTACACCCTGCCTCTATCTGTATTCAGTGAAAATTAAACAAAAGTACTTGACAGGACGCCCTCCCTTTCATTCCAAATAACTGTCAGATGTCATTTATGTTGAATATTTGATTTTGCTAAAAAACCGCTCGAGCACCAAGACGACATTCTCAACCTCCTTCAATCCACCCACCAACCCTCTTCTTGCAACTTCTTCGCAATTATTTTCGCCAAAGTTAATTGCGAGGAATCTCATGAATAATTAATTGTGCGGGCCGCCATTACTAAAAGTCCACAGCGCGACGTGGCGGGGGCGAAGTTCGCAAATTAAAAAGAGACAAGTCGGCACTTAAATAAGCCTTTAACGAAATTCTAAGTGTCCTTTGGCGGCCTTTCGACACCTACCCCGTGACAGCTTCATCAGTCCTCATTATGCATATACATAACGAGCGACGGTATTACCATGTGGAAGCTGAGGAAGAACAACAGGCAACAGGAAGAAGCGATATAATGAAGTTGTGGTCGGAAAGTGTTGTTTTTGTACAGTTTTTTTGCGACTGCGGTAGAGGAAATTACGACGGAAGAGTACAAAGAGTGGGTGGAAATTCCACCTGGGGTTGTTACATGTTCCAACCGCAAGCAATTCCCCAAAGACGGAAAAAGGGCAAATAAAGCGAAGCT
Source organism: Leptarthrus brevirostris (assembly GCA_964036015.1). Classification (NCBI taxonomy): domain Eukaryota; kingdom Metazoa; phylum Arthropoda; class Insecta; order Diptera; family Asilidae; genus Leptarthrus; species Leptarthrus brevirostris. Next base: position 139,019,006 of record OZ038372.1, read on the forward strand.
ACAGACGAGCATGCAAAGGTATCATCAAAGGAGCTCATAAAAAGTTCTTTAGAGAGTGTTTCAACAGGGACTCTAGGAGGGTCGACACCACTTAACTGCGCATTGGGAGGTGTATCTGCGTGTGTACATCCTTTGTGACTTGCGGCAACGGAAGTAGCCATGTTTACCCTTAACAACAATCCTCGGTGGTCCCTTGGGTGAGGCTCCCCAACCAGCAGCCCTCTAGAGCAATAGAAGCCAAAGTAAAATGTGGTAAAACACGAACCTTGCAGAACGACAAAACACGTCTGCCTGAATACTCTGTGGCTGGCATTGAAAGGTTCTGGAAGTCGGCTTGGGAATCGTCTGTTTACCTTTTATGTGACGGTCTGTGACGAAGCCCGAATGGGCTACCATAAAATTGCAAATTGGGTTGTTAAACAAAACGGCTGGAACGGGGCAGGTTGGCCACTTGTACAGGTTGCAGTAATAGTTGTGATGTGGGCCACAGAATGGATATTTTACGAGAATCCGAATCTACGCAAAGACCAGGATGTCGCCTAGGATCTGATATGCAAAAACCAATCAACGAGCTGGTCAGCAGTTCGTTGTCGATGTCGGTTCATCCAGTAACCATAAACTCGGGAATGGATGATTACCAGAGCAATTGACCACTACGATCAACTTCAGTCCGCCATCCCACTTTTGTGTTGTCCGTAAGACTCCGAGCAAATGGTTAACTTTCAGTAGCACTTAATCTGCCCAACTGGGACCCAAGCTTCGCTTGTATCCTTAGTTTTCGATGAACTGTTCTCGAAACTATTTCAGAATTGGAGATAGGAAAAGTCTCCTTTCGGTACGTATAATGGCGGGTGGTAACCAGCTGCACCACCTCAGTCCAGTATCACTTCTCTTCGCACTCGTATGAATCAGGGGAGCTGTTAGCATTTTCTGGCCGTTCCTTAAATAGTTTTGTGGCAGAGGAGTTTAAACTTCAGTCATGCTTGCGGCCGCATATGGAAGGACACGATTCCGAAGTGCAAGTTCCTATGGGTTCACCCATGAAATGGCAAACTTTTGACGTTAACTTGTTCATTTCGATACCACCGGATGAGGCAAATGTAGTTTGCAGTTTGTTCAAACTCTTTAGAGCATCCTCATATCTTTGCTTCCGCCGACCGACTCCGTCGTTGCCCCGTTTTCTTTCCTTGTTTTCTCTTGTTTGAAACCATGACGAGAAGTGGCTGTGGTTGCTGGCATGATATAAATTGAGGGATGCATTATTCACAAGGGTGGAAGTACTGCTGGTGACCTCCTTAATGGGTTTTCGGTCTCAACTGAGACTATTCGTGTAAGAGCTTTAATTTTCTCCCTAGGGATTATATGATGAGGTCGAATATGGGGAACGGGGAAAAGATTTTCGCTTTGGTTTAGAGGGTAATTGGTGAATCACAGGCAAAAGACTTATAGCCGTTCTCGGATATTGGGGTGGTTACGTCTACTAAGAGGAAAGTGTTCTCGTTAATAGTTGCTTGGAAGGTCGGTGAGACGTTTTACAGCAATTTAACGCATCCCGTCTGTAATTCCAGGCTAGAATAAAAAAGAGTCTTATGCCATCCTATTTAACGGTTTTTAATTATGTACGTAGGCGCCAACTTTGTAATGGCTTTTCGGATGAACGTTTCTTGAGGATTGTTCTCGAATTGAAATTCAATTGGTCGTCTGGTTGCTGCTCTTTTGTGTAATCGATGGCAGATAGGAGAAGGAAATTTCTCATTAAATTTTACTGGTGTTTAATGTGTACTGCAGTGCAGATGTGATCTTTAAGAAGCTGATAATGGACTTTTAGTTACTTCTTAGTTAGGAGTCTCAAAAGTAATCCATAGAAAATAGTACACAAGTTTGTGAGACGGTTTCAGCGAAAAGGACTTACATAAATCGTCAACTTAGCGGAAGTGTACTAACAGTATAGTAAGATAAGGTAAAGGATAGACTTTCTGGGAAAAATAGAACCATATGCTGTGTTCAATTTCTTACAGATGGAAAATTTCGGTTCGCAATAACTTCCATGAAAATTTAATAAAATAATTTAGTCTTACTTCGATTGCAATTCATAGTAATTACTGCCGTATTAAAAAATGCTAGAAGAAACGTCTACGAAAACGTCTTCTAAAACTCGTCCATCTTAGATTTTTCACACCAAAAGAAAATTCCAAGAAATTTACTTGAGAAAATTACCAGACTTAGAATTACAGGATCGAAACAGAACGAAATATGAAGAGCAGGATAATGACAGTTTCAAGGAACTTGGACGCCACAGGAATCTGCAAACGTCTGAGTCAGCAACATCAAACATCGAGCATGGAATGCAACGTCCAACAGCGCATAAAACTCCTCTTCCCACAGTGGTGTATAGAGTAGAAAGATATAAATCCCGTCGGAAACCAGAAATTCAGAGCTGAAAAATTCCGCGTCAGAATTTTATCAAAAAGTCAAGTTTCGGTAAAGCAGAACACGTCGAAGCAAGGATCAGTCGAACCTATAAGAGGTGAGAGGTGTAAGCGAAGTCCCGAGTTTTTTTTAAATAGGACCAGTGTCGGATCGAGTGTTCGAAACAAATTCACGAACAATAGAGTTAGCCGGTCAGATATTCGATGAAACAACTGCGCCAAACAAGTTCTCAGCAACAACAATCTTAAAAGATGATGATAATGAACAGGTCGCGGAGGCCCCCGTGAAGAGGAGATTCTTCTGCAGGCTATAACGCTACGTGGAGCTCCTGTATAAGACGTTACGTGAGCAATTATGTAATCCTAAGTAGTCTCCGGATGTACTCGTGCACCGAAGACACTTCAGGGTAGTTTTGCCGACCTCACGTTAAACAACATCAGGTCGAGCCGGAAGTGATGGTATGTATAAGGTCCAAAGGGATATAACGATGACAAGAATCCATGTGCGAGACGTAAGATGTTAGGCCTACCTCACTGCCGGTGCGCTGTGTTTAGTGTGAAGATAAAGAAGTAATTATCTACCATTGTATCACGAGTCGTCGGAGCGAACTATCCGCGATGTCAATTTTTGCACGACGTTCTAGGCGTCTACCATGAGGGCGGTTGCTGGCAAGGCGTCCAATCCATTTAGGGTGGTAGAACCAGGGGAGGGGCGACAGCAACGTATCAATATATCAGAAGCAATAGTATTGATGAGCTTTGAGTTTTGGAAAGAATGGTCTAATGAACGCATTCGAACAAATTGACAGTCGACGAGCATCGTACGGAGGACGTCAAAAGAGGCAGACATTCTTGAGAATTTCGAGGACAACTCATGAAACTTCTCAAGTAGTGAACATGAACCACTATTAAGAACTTCAATGGTTGCAAAAATTTTATCGAATTATATTCAAATCATCGTTAAATAGTTGCATACCAGCTCAGTTTGAAGAAATCGTGAAGCTCTGATTTCATTAACAAGTCACTGAATATGGCACGGCTTAATATTCGTGCAATCGGCGCAAGTCGAGAGTTCAGTTGTAGGTGACCTCGAAGCACGATTTAAACAGGCAGCATGAAATAGACCCCCGAAAATGTCATCACTGACTGACTATGTAAGAAAAAAAGGTTTGGATCAATGACTGTACAACAACCGGATCTGCAGCGCTGTCGATCGATTAAAGTGAACTCGTGGATTTTGACCTAACTTGCCACTTATAATGCTCGCTTCATTACATTGCAGCGACGCATCAAAACAGGCAATTCAACACATTGTGGACTGCCCTTTTTTCCGGTTTTATTTAGTTCCTGCTTGATGTTAGGCTCAATTGTTTGAAGTGTGTTAAAATCGTGTTTTAGGATATCTAAGTAGATGGAAACCGGATAGTGTTGGATGGCTTTCGTCCGACTATCTACATATTGTATGCACATTGGATGCACGAATTGAAAGGAAGTGAGGCTAGGACAGAACCTTGAGGTAAGCCGTTGCACAGGGGTTTTGTATCGTTTTTAGTTCCGTTTATGCTGAGTATGTAGTTGCTAAGATCTATCCATATCTGGCCTTCAAAACTAAGTTCTATGAAAGTTGTTAAGGACAGAATTTGATCAGAGCAGTTTAAGGTATTCCCCACTCCAGCCCGTTGCAAAACCAAGAGTGACTTGAACGATATGGATTAAAAAATTTTTATTATGTTAAGTTCAACAAGAAAATGTGATTAACTTTGACACTTTTCCTGGTAACTTTCTTGATAAAGGAAGGTGTCATCGGATAACTGCCATTATCACGTTTCGTATCACGTCCTTCGGGGTATACGACCGATTTGTTCTGCACTCAATAAATTCGCTTGTTACTGAAGTGAGAAAAACTGCACCCAACCAGCTAAAACGAATCGATAGCGATAAGCCGTTTCTTCGGCAGCCAACCCAGAGCTATCAAGTGCACCATAAAATTAAGAAACTCTTTTCCGTGTGCATACCTCTCAAGGCACGGACGTTTCTTCCGAAACAAAATCGAGTAAAAGTTGACAAACAACTGTGGGATAAAACTTAGTCAAGTCGACACACATATAGTCCTCGTTAACTGAAGATAATCATCACTCGGAATTTCGATTAACGACGAGTCATCAAAGTTTTTACAGCGCGTCGTAAAGATGGGGAAACTTTTTTCCCAACACAACAACGAAAAAGTGTCTTCCTCACCGATTCTTCCCCGGTCCGTTTTGCGGTGTAATTCCAGTTGCCGGGCACTCCACGAAACTCGTTTTCTTTCGAATTGCTTCGAACGCCTTAATTAGTAGCCACCGAAAGGAGTTATCACGCAAGTTGTTCGCCTAATAGTTCTGGCAACGCCCAAAAGTGTGGAATAATTGTTGGCACCTGAAGTAGCATTATTTCATGAGTGAACGTCTTCAACTGAAAGCACAAAAGGTGTGAGTTTACAGTTTTTACAAACAAAAAGTCATGTACTAGATGCCGCCCGCTAGGAAAAAATATGGAAAATTTTACACATTTCCGTTTGAAGCTTGTTAACTTCTCGTCAGTACCGCTATACGTGTCGATTCTCCCCATTGACATAGCGCGAGGTCGTTGTGAGATGAGTACGAAGGAATTTCTCCCCCTGAATAATTGGTGCCAAACTAATAACAATGCGCGGCACGTGATGCCAATATAATAAAAACAAAACATCAACAAAACCAGAAGCAAAAAAAAAAAAGTCAAAGCGACGAGCGACATCGAGGCCCGCAAAAACGTGATTTGATATCGCTGTTCGCGCCCCCAGCGCGTCACATTTCATTTCGTTGAAAACCACCCTAGCCCTCAACCCTTGGCCTACACCTATCGTGTTGTATGACGTTCAACTCCACTTCGTTCAGCTTTTATTGTTTTGGAAACACAATGATGCCAGAAGTGCCTGCTGCTCGTCAGAGGAGGAGGCCAGGGGTGGAGTAACCCGAAGACCCTTTAATTTGTGTGCTTAATAGGCTGTGACAAGGGTTCCTGGGACACGACTGAAACAATAACGGAATGGGCTGCAGGCGTAGGGTTCAATTTATAAATAGTGCGGGCACTGAATGAAAATAATGTCACATCCGGTCTGAGCAAGGGAGCGGGTGGCTCTATTTCTGCACTTTTCAAAGGGTGCGAATCGCAAACACTCCACTCTACCTCAATCCCCTGCGATTGTGCGATTATTGCTTTTCAACCCTCAATTAACTAGGGGTTCAGTTTTCGACTGCATGATTTCGCAAGGGGTGGTCGGATGATGTTTATGCGGACAGCTTACGCGGCACACACGTGCAGGCCCCCTCTGACAGCCGGCTAGCCAATTCCTGGGGTGCGGGTGAGCCGATAAGCAATTCTCCCCTACCATTGCGTGTAATCTCAACCAGCGGTTCTTTTCAATAAGCACAAGCAAGAACAAATGTCAAGCAGCCAGAACAGCGTCGGCGGGGGGTTGTTGGTAGATTTAATGACTTTCTCGAAGCACACTGCCCTGTCGAGGGTACGAGTACGAGACGGAGGGTGGCCGCCAGAGTGGAAAAATGCTTTCAATAGAATTTAATTGGTAATTGGTTGACGAGCCCTGAACGTTGACCGTGAATTTGTTCGGCTCACTCAAAACAAGCCAGCCTTAGGCTAGGGGGTGTTTCAGTTGTTTTGTGTTTATTCGATTAGCGCGTCGCATTCACCCGCTGCTCTATAAATGAAAAACCATTAAGCACCCATCGACTGTAATTTTCCCTCGATGAAAATTAATTTCGTTTTCGAGTTTGAAACGTGAACGTGCAGTTCCCGTTAACATCAACAGGATGCACAGGATTCAGTCGAGGATTATCCTTTAATTAGGCTTCTGATATTCAATGCGGCGACTGATACATGTCGTGATTTGCATCAGACAAACATGGCGATAATTTACAAAATCGAGGGAGTCACCCTTAAATCTAAATATTTTGAAGAGAAAATAATACTCACCGGATGTCTAGCAGCAACAGCGGCAGCATTAATACTCGCACTCGGGTACATTTTCACGTTTTTTATTTATTTATTTCTTTACACTAGTGTTGGTAGCACTGTAAACCAATTCGAAAACACATGCGCACTACAATATCTGAGATGCTGCACTTTTTGTGACTTGAGTTGTCAAGTTAATCAAAACAGTTTTCCCATCGTCTTCAGGTTTTACCTCCGCGTCGAAGGATACATGACCGTCTCGTTTACCGCTGTCTCAACGTCGTCACTCGGAGTCTTGGGCATCCAAACCAGGGAGATATTCATCCTCATCGATGATAACCGTATCCAGCATGATCGCGTTGCGGCTGGTTAATTATTTTCTTTGAAATCTTTTATTTATTCCACGACGATCTGGGCTGCTCGGTTCCCTGTAATAAAAGAAGAAGAAAAAGAATTAGTTCAAGTCTGGTCGGATTTCATTCAGAAAAGCCGCTGAAGACGAGATGAGACGAGGCAAAGCGATTGAAGTTTGTTTGTTTGTTTGATCATTCGGTTGCAGATGATAAAGTAAGAAACGTTCGTTAACAGTTTACGGCTGTGAAAGTGAATATTAATTTAAACCGGAAGTAGGTTTATGGGGTTTTTCACTCGAATTACCAGCAGCTTATTTAGCGGGAAAGCAATTAATACCACTTAAGCAATTCAAGACGTTTCTTATCTCGCTCGAGTGTCATAAAATGCTTTCTTGATGTAGAAACGATAGACACTTTACAGAGGATTTATGGCGGCACAGCACAACGTCGCAATATGATAACAGACGTGGAAGTTTAATTGTTTTTCAACAAGTGAAATTCATTCATAATTTTTCATGGTCAGATCAAGGAGATATATAACGGTGAATTACGTAGTTTTGTGGGCATAACCAATCCAGTTCCCATAAAGCATAATATTACTGTAGTATTAACCGATCATAAAGTTTTGCGAAGTGGAAGTAAACAGCTGCTTAATGGTAGTCCGAATCATCAAGTACTTGACATAACCTACTTGACATAACTTAGTGTAAACATATGAGGATAACCAAATAGTAGAAGGCGAACAAAAACAATTAAGAACAAGAACTAGACTTTCTAACTAACCAATGTAATACACCAGGTTTAAAAGAAGTGCACTTTTGCACTGTTTTGATTTACAGATTGTAAAATTCAGTAGTTGACCTTAGTATATGTGAAAGTTACCAGACACTTCTTGGGTAATCAACTGTGAGTTGTCAACCACAAGCGAATTATATCCAACTTTTATCCACACCAAAAACCACCTTGTCTCACAAATGAAGGTGCGAGGTTTCAAAAAAGATTCATACTTGGCTATTTTAACAAAAGAGAGGTGGGGAGGCTTATAACTCAGTCAGTAAACCGATCCCGGATAGTTAAGTTAGATTTGGTTAGTTGTCGGTCACCGGTATTAAACAGTCGGCCTCACATAGACCTTGATATGGTCCGTTGTGATACCACTACGAAGGAACCTCACCTGCACTATCATGCAGTGATTACGTAAACCAGCCCCAGCTATTGTGGAACCTGGTTAGGTCCACGCTGGAGAACTGCTCTAGTCCATTAAGGAAGGGCTTGCCAAGCGCCTAAAATCTTCTGATGACTAGCCCAGGACAATTGCAAAGTAAATGCTGAATGCTTTGAACTTCTTCCTCGTCCAGGCAACTCCAACAGAAGTCGTTGGCAAGAATACAAGTGCGGACGGCAGTGACCCGTTATAAACGCAGTGATATTACGGAAACTCTGGCGGCTTCCCTTCAGTAAAAGCACCGTTCTTCTTCCATTCCACTTCGGTCACATTCTCCTTAATATGTCGCAGGTTGTCAGACCGATCCAAATCCGAGCTAAAAATCTTTCAGGTCGATCTCTCTTTTTACTGAAATTAGAGGCCATCCGATTGATCTGTATAATTGTGAAGAATTTATTTGCGAACCTTTCGCTAGAACATCGGCCGTCTCACTACCCGTCACATAGCTTGATCGGGTACCTAGCAGCGAATTACCTGGCGTAAAGCCCACAAGCTTTCGAGGCCGATCTGTGCACCAGCAGTGATTTAATCGTGTTTGAGTCGAGCCACCAAAAGTGAAAAGACAGAGTGGTATCTACTTGCGCCCTTGCCCAAATATCAAAATTATACAAAATCCCAATGTCGCACGGAACCTAAACCCAAAAAAAGTAGGACGTTTTACTACCCGGCCAGCGTATTTTTTGGACTTGTGAAATTGACCCGAAAAAAAATCTTTTTACAAAAAAAATTAAAGGTGCTAAAAACCTGGTCCTACTTTGGACAATCGACTAAGCCGTTTTTTCACCCCCGGCCTAACTTTACGTACCTATTTCACTACGTCTTTGTAGGTCCTTGTGCAACAGCAGTACTCTTGTCGACCTTTTAACGGTCAAAATCTCTACTTGAAAGGTTCCTTACTTTTGAACCATCTATGAAGATCGGTATACCTGCCATTGAAAGCCACTAACATTCTTTCCACTCCCCCCTACTAAGTATTCTAGAAAAAAAACTTTCTCGAAGCTTATTGTAGTCAGTTCTCTCCTGCAAATGATCTTCGGGGTACGCCATTAGAATACTGCTGTGTCCTTTTTTGGATTCCTTCAACGACATTACGAGCAGCTATACTCCTACAGTGCATGTCCGGTGCGGAGAGCTGGAGCAACGCGACAGTTGTCGTTGTACTTACTGCTCCTGTCGGGCCCAAGCAGGAAGCTCTTTGAACTTTGCTGAGCTTTCTAAGGTTACAGTTCCTTTCAGGATTGGTCTCACTTTCGATGTATTAATCCAGTGAACTATGCGGGGACTAATTCTCCATTTCTTCCCTAGGGTTTTGTTGCAGGCATATACCCCAGTTTAGATTAGAATTAAGGTTAAGGTGTTGCCCCCAAGTTGGGGTCGTTCAAAGGGCCCGATTCGGTTTCTCCACCATTTCCCGGATACTTAACAGAGATGGCTATTCTTGACATGCAGCAGAGTGCAAACTTTAAAAAGTTATATTTAAAGTAAATTTAAAAGTTTTGATAATTGCTCACTTTAAAGAAATTAATAAGTAGTGGTTTGGAGAGTTCTCAAAGTCTGGATGCTTAATGTCTTAATTTATAATTTATGCTTTTGCTCGGTCTAGTCTAGCTTTTCATCACACTAGAGAATATTTACCCAGCACACGCCCACTTTTCATTCCGCCATTGTCTTCTTATCTTTTCAACAAATGATACTCTTTCAATCTGTCACCGACTCAATTTTCTCTTAATGACTTAATTTTAAATTAATCATTATGCAACCCGTTTGTCACATTCGAATATTACTCTAGTATCCACAGATAGAGCAAACAGGAATGCCACAAGAAATTTACCAAACACTCTTTTAAGACCATCTTATCGCCTCGAGTATTGTCTCCTTGTGTCAATACTGTTAGCACTTCAAAGTTACAAAATTTCACCGAATTCTTGCGATAAAACGTGAAAACTGACAAGAAGTGCCAATTGGCTAAGAGCAAATACAGAAACTGTTTCGAATTTATCACGTCTTCCTCCTCAACTAGTATCTTCCGGGCACGTCAATTCGATTTTGTGTTAGTCACTCTGACCCCCTCTTAGTGAAAAGGGTACCAGGTGGTGACAGTATGGTTTTAACTTGTCCTCAATGTCGGCACGTTTACTCAACAGAATTGCTGAAAGTAAAGTCATTTTTATGGAGCTTCATGAGCACCCTGTGTGCTGTGTCGTCGAACAATTAGAACAAAGTGTCTAATCAACAAACAAAAGCCGAAGAAACTGTTCCAACATGAGCACAACAGCAGAGCAAATAAGGAGCCCGAAAAATAAACAAAATTTGCATCACGCAAATATTGAGGCAACACAGAATTCCACACATGCCGAGCCGGGCCCGGGTCGGGAAACAGTAAACTCGAGACATCCACTGAGCCAGAGCAGTATCGGCTACGGCTAAGCGCTCTACCCTACTATCAAGTGGTGACATGGACCTTAGTATAGCGGGGGTAGACTGGGGGTTTCATGTTTTCTTGCTGATATATGGGTGAAGCCGTAAAACAAAACGTTTACACTGCACCAGCCAACGGCGGTGGTAGTTTGGTTTCTGTTTACTTTCTTCGGAGCATATTTGAGTGAACATAACCTATAAAAAGTTTTATTTGCTGAGAATTGCAAACAATGTCAGTGCGAGGAAAAGGAGTCGTTCAGAAACAGCACAGCGGGGTATTGCAAAAGGCAGGGGTGCGGATATAGAGACAGCGCAAATGTAAACAAAGTTGCTACACGGTCCAAGTTCTGAGTGAATGAAGGTGGAAAAAGCGAAGGGTAATGAAAGGGAAGGATTCAAGCAAATAGAAATGAGACATGAAAATTCTTGGGAAAATAAAGAAAATGTGTAAAAGCGCGAAAAGCATAGGAAATAACAAAATCAAGACTCGACAATATTGCAAAGTTGTATGAAGACGGAGGTGTGGCGCACGGGGGAGGAATAACTTAAAATGTTGATCTTGAGATGTTTTGTAAACGGTTTCAGCGTGTACATAAACTAAGACCGGCTACGTAACGTGTACACTGTTTTCTTCTCCACCTTTTCTCTCCAGGCTACCTACAACTGTCAGCCTAATGACTTCGTGACGGCTAGGCAACCCAAGTTGGCTATTTGCTCGACTTATTGACACAAGTGTGCAAATGTACCGAATTGTGTACTTTATCTGCCGTAGCTGGGATGTTTACAGTTTGTTATTTCCACCCCGTTCCTCCCTCTACTAGGTTGTTTAAATTTTCGTAAAAAACTTTTTCAGAAATTTCGAGGTTAATTTATGGTTTTATTGGTTGTATTGAACTTAGAGCGTTAATTTAGCTAAATTCCCGCAATTTGTTCTTTTGACAGAATATTGACAGAAGAAATTCCGTTAAAAACAGTGAAGTAGATTGAAAACTGGCGAAAAATATCTTCAGGAATGTTTGTTTAGTTTATTACTCAATTCGTGATTTATGTTCAACATATCATAAAAAAATACTTAACAGCTTTATTACCTGAGAAACTGCATGAATATGGAATTAATTGAGTGTACACATGTGTTTTGTTCGGTTAATCTTTGCGTTTAGATTAGACAAAAGGTGTGAACTTTTCATTTTTAGTAAAAATAAGCAATAACTTGGTAAAAGCTCTTAATCACTGATTTCATCTAAACGGGTAACAGAAATTACGTGGCATGCTAAATGTAGCCTATAATCATTGCGATGATATATCATCCCTTGAAATTTTAAGAAAAAATCAAAATATTTATTTTGCGACGTATTCTTTCCTCGTAACAATTAAAAACTCCCAAAAGGTTCTTCTGCTATATCTCGATCGTTATAGCGCCCGATAGGTATAAAATTGCTTAGATTCAAAAAAAAAACAGTGGAAAAAATTAGGATAATTCGAAAGATCTGACTTCTAAGTCTTGAAGACTGATATGTAGTATCCAGCGTTGTCTCGAAACAGAATCGGCTTACATAAATTGACTATTCCTAGCTGCTGAATAAAATCAGTAGTAATGCCTAATCGCAGTGAGGTACGTTACTGAATAAGAAGATAATGGAGAATAACATTCTACGCGAAAAGGCATAGGAATCCCACAAAACCAGAAGACTAGGCGTAATCTAATCTAAAAATAGAGAGGATCAGAACAACTAAAAATGGGTTAAGCTGAACTCTGTATGCATGTGTTTCACGTGAAACGCTTCTTTGGTTGAATCGGCGATTTGCATTAATACACAATGTGTCATTCCGGTCGACGTGCTCGGGCATCTTTGTCTTCGATGCTTGTCCATTTACGCGCACCAGTATTGTCGACACTCATTCATTTATGCCCGGCAGCCTTGTCGACGCTCGCAATTTTAAACACGGCAGCCTCTCTTTGCACCGTTGCTGGCAACATCTTAAAAGCTCACATTTTTAGATTTATCTGAATCCTCTTGAAGCCGCATGTGTTCACTGTAGGCTTTTATCTCTTAATTACCACATATTAAGTCGACGGCGGAGTCAGTGATGACTTTTTGGTCTGCCATTCCGGATGTCCCAGGTTCGAACCCTATCGATGCTAGCGCATTTTCGTTTTTTCCTGAAAACAGATTGCGCAATCATCAATCTTTGTTCCCAGACCGGGTGAAGTTCTTCTCTCGGCCCATCCCTCTAAACGGATTACGGCAATTATGGCACATATAAGCTTTGCAAATTTTAACAATTTCTCACTGACTCACTGGCTTATATTTTCCGTTTTATGAGGTAAAGATAAATTTTCACTCGACTCTTCATAAGCTTCGTCTTATTCTTACCAAACGTTTATTCAATCAGCACCATCCTGCTTACAGCTCGATAAACTAAGCCGCGGCTAAGAACTTGTCTCCCGTTTTAAATAAGAGTATATTCTATGGTTTAGAATAAAAGTGATTAAAGCTTATTGTTTTACAGAGTTAATATGTGTTTTTTATAATATTGTTTTTCCGTACCATTATAATTTTAAAGAAGTTTAATGACAAGTTTACCTAGATAAAAACAAGGTTGGCTTCCAAGAAACGGCAAAACTTAAAATAAAGCCGCGGCTAACAAGAATTCAATTGAAAACGTCTCCGTCTTGTAAGAAACGTCAAACTCCCGTCTTATTTAGCCGAGTCTACAAAAAACTCGAGTAAAAATTAAGCTTTAAAGTTCATCAATACAAATCAAATAATAAATCAGTTGTCATTGCGCGACATGGGAATGCTAGGCAATGATTGGCGGTAACTGACTTACTACCGTCAGAAACGATATGCAATCTTATAATTTTGGAGCTACAGCAAATTCAAAAGTAGCACTTTTCGCGTTTCAGCTGTTTCTGGGTCATCGGCACTTCGGTCCCCTGCGTTTCACGAAAGACTTTGGCGAGCTACTATGGAGGAATTTAGGAAACTAACAATTTTAAATACTAGAGGCTGCTCTACTCAAAGGAGAACAAACAACTACGCACCTGAGCAGGAATCTTTTAAAATAACGATGTACATATGTAGGTGGCAGCGTTTAGCTCGATTTATGGGGGCATGAGTTCGTGCTTAAAAAATAATGATATAGGCTCAAATATTAAGACACAAAAGGTTCTCACGCTTAGAGCAATGAACAATATTGTTCACAGGCTGGAGCGATTGAACTTGTTGCCTTTTTGTCACAGAGAAAAAACTGCTTATAACTAACTGTCGCTCAAATTGGTACTATTAGACATGTAAATCAGTTTGAATGACTTCTGATAATGGTAACTTGCCAGCCAAAGAAGCACAACACCTTATAAGAATCAGTTTCAATGAACAATGCTCCTGTCGTCAAAAATAAGAAGAAAACATTTTGTCGGGAGTGTTTCTTAATTCTCGACATCCTTCGAGGACGACGTAGACCTCAGGCTAACTCCACGCTTGGCTTTACGAAAAGGTTGTCTAGGAAGCTTGACGATTCCTACTTAACGAGGCTCCTTTTTGCATGGCTCCATAGACCCATTTTGGAATACGCTAGTCCGATGTGGGATTCCTACTTCGCTATCCATGTTAATCGGATAGATGCAGTTCAGCGCAGATTTGTTAGGTTCGCACTTTGCGGCCCTCCTTGGCGACAATTAATTCATTATTTTGGCGATGAGCTTTACGTTCATTGAAACTGATTTGGATGTGTAGTAGTTCTTTGCGACATAAAGGCGACAACAATTCAATAGTCAAATAAGCAAAATTGTTAAGTGTAATGCTAAGTTGCCGGGCGTTCAGAATACCCTGGCAGAAGATGGATACAAATTTACGAATTCAAAAGTAAACATACATATATCGTAGAGAGAACACAAACACATGGCCCAAAAGGCCATCTAGTAAGATGATCACGAAAAACCTGAAAAAGAAGTGAAAAGGCGTGGAAAAGCTGAACTCTGCAACCTGTAAAAATGTAAGTTAGAAAGATCTCTGTTGTTCTTCACTTATTTAATTTTGTCTAAGCATATCGGGTGGAGTGCTACTCCCGGCCCGTGCCCCACAAAGGGTTACGGAAACTAGAGATCTTGAAAAAAACGTCTCGATTACGTTCCAATTTACAACACGCATGATGTGATGACTTAAAGAACAGGAGTTGCGACGAGTGCATTATCCGCACCCACTTTACCACACAAGGGGTTGCAGCAAACTTTTTAAAGCACATCATATACATAGGCAAACTCTGGGTTGAGAGTTGATTCTTTTTTGATTTTTATTGATAACGTGTCTGTAAAATCAAACGTTTACGACTAGCTTTAGTCTAGTTCGTTTCACTTTCTTAGCGTAATAGGAGCTCGAGGACTGACCAAATCGCTGCTACTGTTGGTGATGGTGGTCAAAATCGAATTTACAAAGGCAACAATAAACATCCATTGAGTGTGCTGAGATAATGAAATTTCTGTAAATTATGTACAAAATTGAGCACGAAGTTAGGGGTCTTACAGGTGGGCCTTAAACCAGGTTAGATACCTTCGTCATGCTTTCCATCCCTTCGTTTGGTAGAGAGAAAGTATTTCTATTAAATCCAAAATAGTCTTCATTTCTGACCATTCATTCCATACATTCGGAATCTTGACCGTTGCCTGACGCTTGCTTACCCCAATCCGGCAACACACACTTTTTCTCATATTCTAAATTTCAATTCGCTTTCCAGCCAAAGTCTGTTCCACTTTGAAGAAGCCTTGCGCTAACACGTATTTGGAGCTAATTCAATGTCGCACAGGTGCTCATGGAAATCGATTACATCTTGTTACTGCAGTGAATACAAAATTGTAGCAGAGTTGCCTGAAATAAAAAACCAATTTACATACAATGCTCAAGCCACCTGGCATAATCCAAGGTGAATAGGATTCACGTCGTCAAAAAATTAAAATAAACAAAGAAGATTCGCTCCTTATGCAAATGTCCGCCAAAGCCCCAGCAAAATTTTGCAGCATTGAGGAAAGTGGACGATTGCCAGCATCTGGTTGCTCTGAAATCATAATCCATTGTCTTGGCGCATTACTTCCTCAATCAATTCAATTGCATCTCGCCACGTGCGATGTTACGTTCATTTCTAATTATTTGACACCTCATCCGGGCGGCAGCTGGCAAGTCCTGAAATATTGCAGTTGTCGCATGCCAAGGAACTAGCAACTGGCGGAAAACATGAAAGCAACAGAAGACAACCGGATTCCTCTCAAGTTATGAAAAGGGGGGAGAAACTATTATGAAATTGGGCTCAGTTCCAAGCAATTTGTTTTCCCTTTGCCCAGAGCATGTTTCACTGTCACAAGTTGGCTGACTCCCCGACTACAAGGAAGCCAGCAAAGCAAAACTGGTGGGTTTTTCAATTATAGTCTTCCCACGAAGAGCACGTGACAATTAAGTTAAGAGGAAACTGGCGACCAGTGGACCCACGCCTTAATTGCATCTAGAGCTCCCGCGCGGCAGAAAGTGTGTGGGCCCATTAAATGCAGCATGTCTAGCGTATGTTCACACGCGGGTTCGGTATCCGGCTATCAATAGCTCCAGCACTGGTGCAGTGGCCAACACTCAATCGCAGTCCGATGACAGTTTTGCGGTTGGGCGGTCTTCGCGAATAATTGCAAATCACCTTAGATACCATCGTAGCAATCTTAGGTTGACGGTGACGGTGCGGAACATCAGCAGGCAATTCGAAATGCATTTGCGGTGTGCGGTTATGGCCTTATGAGGTCGGGCAGACGTGGCGACGTTGGGTATTCGATAACGAAACGATTGGCAATCGAGTGACATTCCGATGTGATGCGAAATGACTGTAACCGGTGGCAGCAGCTAAACTACTTTTTTTAGCCGCTCCTCAATGTCTTTCGTCTGCGGTAGAAACACAGGTGTAAAACGACAGCAACAATGTAAATCGAAGTCAATTCGACCAGGGCCGCATCAGATAAGACGGGAAAAGGGTACAAAACAAGATGGAACGAGAATAAAACAAGTTGAGCCGCCTGTAGTACGACATTCGAACCGACATCAAACCTGATGTTTTAGTGCTTAGTAGTTCCCCGGAGCCTCTTACCGAACTGCAGAATAGCACGACGCCGTCAAGCTCGTCCGCCGCTCAGTAAGTGCAAGGCGGCCACTTCAAGCGAACCGAACGAGTCTAGAGAACCAATTGATTAGCAACGTTTAATGCCTTCACGGGCGAAAGGTTTCATTAATGCCATCGTCCTCTCGGCCCTCGCCTACCTCTTGAGAAGCACTTGGTGTCTCCGTTCATCTAACTGACGAGCCCAACAGCTTCTTTCGGGAGAAGGTAAACTTAATCTTTATGGTCGCCATCACCACATTATCTAACCCCGACCCATTCATTCTTCAACTTTGCTCTTTCAGACGATGGAGAGATGATGCCACAAAATGCGCGATTTCCGTTGCGGGCATATCCAGGCAAACAATGGCAACGAGGCAGTAATAATCTGTTCGTTGTTGATAACAACCCAGCCACAGTGGGAGACGCTGTTCGCAGTCATTAACAGGAAACTTATCACATGCTACAATGTCGTCGCTGTCGCTAATCTCCGACCCCGCTAATCTGGCCCTCTTGAGCAAGTCGCTTATCTTAATTGCAGCAATCTACGATAAAAGCTCCGTTTACGAGCCAACACGTTCCGGGGTTAAGCATCGAACCGGTGTGCGATGGGTGTGGGGGAAAATCTTGTTAATTACATGTAGGTATGTTGTCACCGTTTTGCTTCCAGCAAGCTTCGTCCTCTACGTCGCGCGATTTACCGCAACGAGCAGCTAACGAGGGGACCACTTGCTCTTATTGATTTGCGAGCGTTGGGAACGGCGTCAAGTGACCCCCTTTGACTCGCTTTTGCTTGATAGCTCTCTGGCGTCTAATTGAGGTCGACTACTGCTGACAATTTCGTCGAGAGCACCAGCACTGATAGCTGCAAATCGTTTAATCCGAGCAAGATTATGGCTGACTGGCGTGTAACCACTCATTTCTGTGATTGCTACTTTTCCAACATCGGCGACGACATCGCACACTCTATACTCCGCCCGTTGAAATGAATACCGGCACCGATACCGCTTATTACTCTTTCGAATTTATCGCTGTGTTGCTACTGCTACCGATTTATTTTGATGTCTCTAGGCTTGCTTTGCTGCTGCTGGAATTTCTGATTCGATGGCATTTTTGCGGATCACATTACATTGCACTTTTTATTGCTCCTCCTTGAGTCGTGCATGTGCAGCAACCGCGATGTAGCGTGATTTGGTAGTCATTTTTTTTCGACGTTGGAGTTTCCTCACTTTGATAATAAACTTCTCGCTGACAAATCGATTTTGGTTGCATTGGAGGAAACCCGAATTCAAGATGCTTTTAGGAGGTAGCCCAAGATTTTTAATTAGAGAGTAGAGTTCTCCGTTTTTGGTTAAAATTTATTAATAACATCAAGGTCCGTTATTATAAGCGGTAACTCGACATTTGAATTGTTTCCACCTCCAGTGAAATTGAGCAACTCACGCCTTAAGATTAAGAAGGATTCCCACTTATTTATTGTCTGTAACTTGTCGAGAGATATAGCACGTCAATTTCCTGGTTCAATATATTCCTCGGCATCGACACACTAATTTTAGCTCTGGGTGCTATTTACCTGTCAGAGCTCCTTTCTTGTCGACAGATCTTTTCCGGGTCCCATGTGGTTTCCGTTTCAAAGCATTCGTGGAAATTAGCTGGTTTTTTTGTAGTATGTTCTCATCCTTTGCCATTTTCATCTTCTTTTACAATATTGTTATCCCGTCTTGGTAACTATTTTATGGAGATTTTCGTGCATAATGGCTTCCGCTCAATGAATGTAAGAGGTGCGCCCGGTTGGCAAAAGTTTGTTTTTCGGCAGATTTCTTTCTATGTTCAGTAGCCCTACAGTAGCTTTGAAATGAAATATCAAATAATCCCTCGGTCAAACACAAGTTCGGCTAAATCTTTAATGGAAAAATTTTACTGTGGGGAGGTGTTGACATTAGACTCTTATGTTCCACAGGGTTTATGAACGACATCTGCAATGTCTAGTTGGCGGCTACGAATCTCCGATTCTAAGTCGACGAATTTCGCTATAAACATTGGATCAAGACCCGACTGTGGAATGTGCGAACTCTGTGCGGCGAGTGTGGATCAAAACGGTTGAGCAGACAATAACATCTGGGAGTAGGTTAAATTAGGTTAGAGTGGCAGCCTCCGACGAGGGCAAGCCCCCAAATTTGTGATAGATTTCTGTCCCCATGAATAGACACCTACAACCACTTGGAACCCGCAATGAGCCGAATTAGGTCCCTAATATCAGCAGACCCCGTCTAGATCCTGGAAGAATTGGTTAGAAGCGCGTTGGACACGCACATGATAGGGTTCGATGGAGTATTGCTACGGTGTTCGTTGGAATTTTCATTTAAAGTACCGACTAAAAACTAAATTCAAGATTTTTTTTTATATTTTGCATCGATAGGCGGATCCTTTGATAACGACATTGAAAGCAAATATCTCCTTACTGAAGGATTAAAATTAAAAGGTCATAAAACATTTTTTATTCATTTTGAGAGATCTACCTAAAGCAAAAAAAAAAATGTGAGTGGACTTTAATTTTATGGGAGGGGGTCCAAAATAATATTTTTCAAAAATCGCCAATCTACGTCTGTAGGTATACCAAACTTCATCTTAAGAGGTACATATGTATATGAATGAGAGGATATGAGGGTTGTAATGTACAGACAGGCAGACAAACATTGGCTGGAACCGGTCAGTTACAGAGGAGATGAGGGATGGTTTCCTCTTCTTCCTGCCTATGACCTGTGCTGACAGCCACGACATCGCTAATGATATTTCTCTTATGATAAGTTCTTTTCATTGCTTTAGGTCGAGATCTGCTGCGTGATTAGGTAGGTGTATTCCCTTTGCGTGTAGCTATCGGCTGGCCCAATTGGCGAGTTACATCTGAGTTAAGTAGAGTAGTGTACAGTTCCCCGAAATGTCACTATGACCCGGTACCCATATAAGCTGTGCGCTAAGGCGCTCAGATATGTCATTCAAAGCTATGCGACATTTTTTAGCAGTTTTCGAGGTCGTATACAACCCCATTAGAAAGGCTTAATTTGTACTTTTTAAAACAACGCCAAAATCCAAATCTGTAAATCAAACGTAAAATCCATATGGCATATATTATCTACTTGCTGTCGGTGTTTGCTGAATTTCCCTTAGCCAGGAACCATTATTAACTTAGGCTTATGCAAACTTACCTGCCTTTGGTAGATATTGGTGTTCGAAGGTAAAAGTATCAATTGATAGAGGCCCATTAAGAAAACACCCAAATTGAGTAACAGGCTCTTGTCCATATTGCTATGTTACCTGTAAAATATTTATTTTTCATTGTCCGCTCGCTATGGAAGGATTTTGCGACAACACCCTTCGCAGCATGAAGATTTTTGGAATTCCAGTCAACGATGTGCTTCGCTTTCATTTACCATTTCCAAAAATAGAAAATAAACTTTCACGAATTCATTATTTTTCTTTAGTAATTAGGTAGATTGCGCACCATAGATAGATAGAACCAACCACGGAATCCTTAACAAGTTTTTATTCCTTGGTTTTCCTTTTTTCTCGCTGAGATTTCTCTCAGTTTTGGAGTACCCCAGAACAGCGTTGTTGGACCGTTTCTTTTTATGATTTATAGGCTAATGCGACACGTCTAGTCCTTACTGTCAGTAATCACGTCCAGAGATGCGACATGGTGAGTGCTTACTGACAGTAATCAAATAATGTACGTACTGTAATACAAATGTATGTTAATTTCTGTCTGAATTGGAAGCTGTCAGTTGCGTGTATCAAAAGGGAAGAAAGTCGGCAGATAAGATTGGGTTATTTAAAAGTGAAAATGAATTTCACGGATACACAAAATATTGAGGATGACGAAGATGTCGTACTAACTTTATTATATGCAAGCGCTTCCACGATTCTATTTTTAGCAGCATAAGAAAGCGAAAAGGCTTGCGAGAAAAACACATATTTGACACACTTCAGCTGATCGATTGTGACGTATCGAGACCACAAATGCATGCAAGTGCATCTCTTCACCTTTTGCTTATAAGCACGTTCAACGCCTGCAGTAAGCACTACACGTGTCGCATGCACTATATCAACGGTGTGAATACATAAATTATTGTTAATCAACGAACTCGTCTTGAATTGGAACGAGTTCGGCGGCCCTACTATAATTCTTCAATTATTCAGTAATTTATCTGCTTCTTATTGAATCAATGCTAAAATTCTAATTGGAATTTAAAAACTTATTCAGCTTCACGTTCCGCCATAAGCAATTTCGTTTTCGGATTGGGCGGGCCCCGATATGCCAACTGATTTCATTGTTTCTATGAAAATTCTTATTCAGATAAATGAAAGGCTTTAATTTCCATTAATTAATAACAAAATGACGCCAACGACACGATAAGAGCCTTCTGGTTTAACATATCTCGCCTGTCCTCCCCGCCCCCCCCCCCCCCCCCTCCAGCATGGACACCGGAAAACTTGAACAAATTCTCATTCGCAAACAAAACATTTCACAAAATTCCGAAAGATCTAGACACTCGAAAACCTAAAAGTATTTCGTCAATTTGTTATTGTCGAATCAATTTCTCAACACGCAAATTATCGCAAGATACATTCGTGTACACACTTCATACTCGACACAGAAGGTAAACTTTTGTCGCCACTAACTAAGCTTCGGTAAACATGCGACGACGTGTAAACCCGCGATATGATATCCAGTGTCGAAATAGTTTAAATTTAATCATCGACGCTTCAAAAATTCTCCCCTTCACAAAAATATTTGCACCCCCCAACTTTGGAGTGTTTTTATGATTGAATTTTTCATTACTTACGTGACCAAATTTAATTGAACTTAAGCTTCGCGTCGACGTCACAGCAATGCGTTTGTTTGCTTGTTGCGACAAGTGTTCCTTGTGTGTTTTGTCTGCTCTCCTTTCGAGGTAATGTCGAATTACTCATGCCCGGGAGCAAAGTCACTTGGTTTTTTCCTTTTACGTCCTTTACAAGAGTTTGAAGAGCAAGGGGAAGTGGATATGTCAACATTTGATGGAGTGGCTTTAATTGCTGATCAAAGAGGCAAACACTTGCGCTAAAATATCTCAAGTGACTCAATAAACAGGCGTTTTTGGGCCATCGAGTGTTTGCCTTGAGTGGTTGTGCCGATAAGACGACGAAATCAGTGAAACTCAATTTGCTGTAATCGAACTCGTTGTCTGCTTATTTCAGCGGTATCAAGAGTATCGACAAGGTGTGCAAGGGTGGGGGAAAACGATACTCAAATTAAGAAAAGTACTTAACAATAGAATTTGCTGTGCTTGTATTATTGGCGCTAATGGTACCTTTCGTTCCACCACTGCGTAGGTGGGTACGTCTTTCGCCTAACCCCTTCTCACACTTGGATCGAATATAACGGGACAAAATTAAGTTCGAACGGAAACAACCGTGGAAAATCGGTTTAACACCGAAGCGAATGATTGCGTTAATAATTTAATTACGTTCCAAGCAATGTTTCTGAGTAAACTCAGTGAAATGTACTTAGAGCACAGTGGTAGGGAAGAGCGGAGGGGGGGGGGCATGTTTGTTATTCTACTAGCTGAACAGGCACGCAATCCTCAGTGAATACCCCGTTGATTGACGGTGCAAGATGTGCAGCTCTTTTCGGTACAGCCAATTGCACGTTTACAGAAATTTCATCAGTCGCTTTTCAGGGAAAGTGACAAACAACCGAGACAAAAGGTGTTTGCTCAACTCTTTTTTTTTGCCAATATGACACCTCTATCGTCCTACCTGAATCTCGGAATAAATTATTGCCACGTCGGGGGGAGGCGTCTGAGCGTGTTAAATTTTCAATTACCCTCCCTTCCGTCGCCAGCGATTGAAGAGTAGATTGCTGCTTTTCTTCTGTTTTATGGTTTTCAAGCTATTGAAATTTCTTTGGCTGCCAACTCGCAAGTTGATTTGACTCAGTCGCAACAATTAGAAACAGCTGAGCAGATAATCACCAGTGAAATAATAACAAGCAAATATTCCCGTAGAGGAGATGAAACGAGAGTTGTTGGCTACGGCACAAATTTGAATACAAACGAACGAGTGCAAATGAGATATAAATAAGACGTGGCCGGGCCTTTATTGTCCAACACCACTCCATCCATGCTTTTCTCAAAACGATTGTTTGACTGACGGGCAGAATTTCAAGTGATTCATTGCATTAAGAAGCGACATTCTGGTAGTCACAATCGCGCAAAATTCCCCCCTCTACATCCCCCAAAACAATAGTGTAGACGTCGAGCATTTTAAGAAGAAATTCAAATTAATTGACACCCAGCCAAGCATACCAGGTTTTATCGCTTGTTTTAAAATGTTTGGGATTTTATTGCTTCGCTGATAAGGCATCGTCTTGGACGGGGGCCGAGGGCAAGGTGACTGAGCTATGAAGAATTAAGTTACTTGTGTGTTTTTTTTAGACGAGATAGGAACGTTTTAGGAATTTGTTGTGAGATTAAGTGCTATGGCGACATATCAATGATTTGTGTCAATTGAGAAGAGATATGTGGATGGTGAGGTTTTTTATGACTTGACAGAGAGCAACTTTATAGTCTTGCGCTGATTTCAGTCTGATATGTATATAGTTTCGCAGGCACAGGTTTTTAACCGAAAGACCTACTGCTTAGAATTAAATAATTTTATTTATTTGACTATTAGAGCATTTTTCGCTTTCTTGTCGTGAAGGGAAAAACCAAACAGTCTATTTCTTAAAAATAGATAACATATGATAATCCTGAGTTGATAGTCAACTATAAATCAGTTACATTGCTTTTGACGTAAATTTGTCTTAATTTTTATAGATTTTATTGCATCAACTAGGTCGTACCAGGCCTTGTTAAAAAAAATTGGGAGCAGAAATTTTTTTCTTCACGACAAAAAAGCGAAAATGTTTTACGAGAATTATAACTTTCATTTAAAAAGATTTTAATAAGTGGCAACTTGACTATCACGTAAGGGTTACCATGAATTATTTTTAAAAAAAATCACTTGCGAAAAATTTTTTTCCTAACGACAAAAAAGCGACAATTACTCCAATACTTTACGACAACGTTAACGTTGATTCAACCTAATTTTGTTGCGTAGCAGTGCTAACTTGACCGTCCAATTAGAATTTTCAGATGTTATGTTATTCAAATAAGTGGCCGTGCTAAGTTGACGAAATTTAGTCGACCGGCTGTTGCCCATGGTTTTCACCTAGAGTTCATTATTTACTGTGGACATTTATAGAAACGCTACAAACATCGCAAAATGGCTAAGGCCCGTTTACTTTATACGGCCGCTCGAAACAGAGCTAATGCAGCATCAAAGTGCCAAGCGGCTAAACTTTAGCGTCAAACTCAATATAAATCTTGGGTCGAAAACTTGATGGCGTAATTTACGGCAAGTGCAACAACTTATAACATGCCCCCCGTTGTGCTAAAATATGACCCCTACTGAGACACTCGACAATTTGCCGTCAGAATATCCACATTCGCTCGTTTTTTTTTTCACAAGGGCGAGTCTAGATGAACTTCTGCCGTTGAAAGCCATTAAATCCGATGCTGTAGGTCCAGATAATTTACCACGACGATTCAGTCAGCTGCTGTTTCCATTCATTAGTGGATATTTTCTCCATAGGGCATGTTTAGTGTCATCTTCTTTTGCTAGAAATTAGAAAGCGCAACTGTCCTACCTGCCTAAGTGTCACTGAAACAATGCGAACGACAAGCCTGCAGCACTTAAAACCTTGCTGAATCTCATATCTCTTTACGTAGAGCGTGTGCCTATAGGTTAGAGGGCCAGGACTCCTAGTCACGAATCAGAAAATTATTATGCAACCATAAGGAAAATTTAGATAGGTTGCTTGAGCTGACTATGGGCTACAGCGCCATACCATGTCAACACTCCAACCATATAAAATAAAGGTGCAAAAAGTTAAGTTTGGAACTTCCCACCATCCCCCAGGATTGACTTGTTCACTCTCCGCAGTGTACGAACTGCTCGTTGCGTCTATTAACAGTCTGTCTGATGTCCTGCTTCCCACAGATGACATCGTGATTTTTAGCTATTACAATCTTTCTGCCATTGGTTAGAAGTCTTCTCCTGACGATACGCTCTATCCTTTTTGGAGTCTGTTGCCTCTTCTGGCGTGGCTCAATTCTGTAGTGTTGCTAATGATTCGAATAGGTTTTCAGATCTGGTGTTTTAGTCCGATCCAGACGATACGATAATGCAGAGATAATGCAGGTAACCTTGTCTAACATGAGAATCACGTTGCGTTCTGGAGGTTTATTAACTCAAAGCGCAACTATGTCGCTTATCTTTCTTTGAGCTATCGTAATTCTGAGAGTAACGATCCTCTTGCAATTACTAATTTCTTTGCGAAATTCTTCCAAACTGCCTTCTTCAGGGCAGAATCCTTGGGCCGCTTATTGTCATCCTTTTTCGCTTCTTCTGTCCAGCGCTAAAATTATGTGTTATGCGGACGGTGCCAAAATATTTCGTACTGCTTCTCATGATTCTGATTGTTGTCTCTTGAATTCTGATTTAACTACGTTTTGTGATTGGTGTTGTCACAATCGCATCCCATTAAATCCGCAAGTGCAGGACCATCATATTTTCCCGTAAAAGACATCTATCCGCTTAGTCTACTCCGTTGATGATATCACCTTGAGCAGAGTTGACATGATTAGAAATCGGGACGTGTTTCTAAACACTCGTCCTCCTTTTGAGGATCAAGGTTACGGTACGAGGACGAGTTTGTGGAAGGGAAATATAAAGCAGCGTGTTTTGGGGGCTTGTACTATTCGAAATGAAGTGCACAAAGCTTTGCCATTCAACAGATATGATTTACCTGACAGATTTAGATGACAGACGACATAGGAAGTTGCTGCAAGGGGAAAAGGGTAGGATCGAGATAAAGAAAGAACCAAAAACCAACAGAAATTGGTTGAACTGTTTGATATTCACACACTAAAGTAAAATAGTATTCCATTCTCTATAGTTATTAGACTTTACAACAGCTGTAGTGTTTGTTTTTTCAAATGACAGTATCAAGTATGTTTACCAAAGGTGACATCCAGATTATCGCTATTAATTTGCAGACACTGTGCTGTTCTTCTTCAAGGTTGCATTCTAGAGGCTTTCTATTTCGCAACTATGATTATTTTAACACTTCCTGCTACCAAAACTGAAAGAAGCCCCCTCCCCCATTGAAAATGATCGATAAAACCTTTTCCACAACACTAATGGCCTTTAACTTTTGCACACTATTGTAGTTCTTAAAATTATCTGGAATAGATTTGTAGACAAGCCATCAACACAAAACTCAAAAATTAAAATGTTGCACAACACCGAAATTCCCGATTCGAAAGAAGAGTTCCTTCCCCTAATTTTCTATTTTCCGCGCAATGAAGCGCACTCACGTGCTCCGTGTCCGGCTTCTGAGAAACCCCAGTGCGCGGCCCCTAAATTCGATTTATAAAAATTAATTTCTTGCCGTGCTAGAGCCATTACCAAAGACATAAATTATTTTGACACATTTCATCCAGAATGGTTTAATAGATCTTCTTTGGCCCCCCACCTGTCCCCACCAAGAGCAATTAATTTACAAAATTTCATTTATGGCGTTCTCAGTGCTGACGCGACGTTTAGTTCGTCGCTTATCTTCCGCACTCGGCTCAATTCACCGCAGCAATGCATGTGATCGCACGGCCACTTCACACCGCGTCTCTTTGGAGATTTACCTGCCAAGATGCTGCTGCTCCCAATCATCTGCACCGTCTTGTTATTTTTTCTGTTAATTCTGTTCGAATGTGGGACGAATTTAGCTACTCGGGTGCCGTTTTTATCCGCGGCTCGGTGCCAGCTTCTGCTATTTGCGGACACTTTGTTAACGAGATAAGTAAATTTGAAGAGCCGTGGAAATGTTTTTTTTACTTGTTTGCTTGTTTGTGGAGCCACTCGCCAAGAATTCGCTGAGTTGGTCGTTTTGTGGCAAAAGTCATGTTAAGAGGAAATCCCGGACAAAATTAAATTTGTCAACTGAGAAATTCTTTACTACTCTACTGCGACTAGACCCGAGAGAAAGATTTCACACCTCGATAGAGCACACTCACCCTCCCGAAAAGTCAATAGCCACTTGCATCAGTTTAACCTCAAATTGTAGGTAATCCCAAGTTTTAAATATTTGCTCGTTTCTCAAGAAACAACTACCAATGTCAGTTCCAATAAAACAATTTACAGCCTTTCGCCTTTTTGCTCGAAGTCTCACAATATACTTTTCCCGCACTCTCATATGTCGACCAGTCCTAACGATGTCACCCTAGACCTAGTCCAAGTCCTAATTGCTGTAGCAGCTGTAAAACTTCACACCATAAAAGCAGATGCGACAATGGCATGTCATAAAAGTCTCGAAAAAGAGCATATTCACCCTGCCCGAGAACAGATCTAATCTGTGCCTTTTCTTCCCTTTTCCCAGAGCTTCTAGCCTAATCCAATCGACGAAGGCTAAAGAGGGCTAAGTATCAATAAGCAGAACTGATCAGAAATTTTTTCATCCAGATCCGCTCATTAAGTGCTTCTTGCTACCCGAGGACATGTCTCTCGTCCTCCGGTTAAATGTTTCCCTTGAACCCTCCCTTCAAACCAAGAAAGACAAGGGCAATATGATAGGAGGGAAAGCAATGCATAAAAAT
This sequence comes from Leptarthrus brevirostris, assembly GCA_964036015.1. Taxonomy (NCBI): domain Eukaryota; kingdom Metazoa; phylum Arthropoda; class Insecta; order Diptera; family Asilidae; genus Leptarthrus; species Leptarthrus brevirostris. The sequence goes on from OZ038372.1 coordinate 139,046,280, forward strand.
TGAGATTCCATGAACAAACCCTGCGGGGTTTTAGAAAGTAAACATAGCGCCTAGGGGATTCCAAGGAGGTTTGTGTGTGCCTTACGAGCCATTCGTGCTGAGGAGGTAAAGATTGAGGGGGCAGATAGCAACTGAAGTACCCCGCAGGGTACACGAACGATGAGGAATTTAACAAGATTGATATCTCGTAAATAGATTCCCATTTTTAAACTGGGATTGCAATTTGACGTGAACAACCAAGGGACCTTTCCTGTTTTGTTAAGGGAAGTCGTATGAAAACAATCCTCAAATCGCCCTGATGCACTGAGTGAGGTTTTTTTTTGAGTTCCATTACGTTTGAGTTGTTTTTAATGAAAACTGATTTGAGTCAGTCATTGTGCTTCGGGGTTTTTTTTACAGTGGAGGAGAAACGGAGGGGGGTTCATGAATGACAACTTTAATTAATTTGACAAGCAGTTGAAGAGATTGTCAGTACTTGGGAAGATTTCTTTATTGGGAATTTCGGTTGTCACTTCAGTTCACTTCCAGACTGAGCACCGTCGGGTGTTGTTATTGTAAAGTAAGCCCACTTAATTTTTTCTCAATGTAATCAAGAACTTTCTTTCAGCCTGTGGTAGGGAGCACAATTAAGCGGCCATTTTTGGATAATTAAGCAATGGCTAAAGTACCAACAAAATTTATCTCTAGCCGACGACGTCTGGGTGTGTGAATGACATGTGGGCATTCCTGCTGACAATAAAAAATTATTGGAGATTTCCGGGATAACAACTGATAGTTAAGAATTCATCTATATCTGAATTTGTCATAAAAACGGGTGTAGTTCTGCTGATACGCCCCATACAAATACGACAATTACGAGGTGGCTTGGGCCTACTACTTAACTTTTACAAGCCTGATATACAACCTGACGATAAGACTTCGTTCAAATATCATGAAAAAACATTAAATATTTATAAAGAAATAAATTTTGGAACAAAGGCAACAACGCTTTATTGTACAGACTACTCTAGTTGGAGCCATTTTATTATCAAGAGTGTCGCAATAATTTCATTTGTTTTGTACTTTTTTTGTGTCATAGATTGTATCTTCATTGCAACACAATCACATCTACACACTCCATTTTTTATAAAGGGTTTCGTTCTTAATTGCGCGATATATTTTGTGTTAAAGTTGCAGCTGTTATAATTTTTTTTACAGAACTGTTTTCTGCAGAAATGCAGCGAAAACTTTCCTGGGCGTAAACTTTCCTCTGGGGCAGCCATGAAGAACTTAAAAGTAATATCAGAGCTGTTCGAAAAAAGAGCCACAATTGTTCGAAATCGTGATAGACAATTTTCTTACAATGATCAACCGGAAGAAGAGCTTAGATTCCATGGTATTCCATTGCAATATATAGATGTGTTTTCAATTTCATGTACAAAACATATAAATGGCGAATTTCAAAACATAGAGCTTGGTCAGAAGTCAAAATTGAAGCTTTGTTAGCCCTGCTTTTATAACTACCTGCTCCAAAAAGCGGCGAGGAGTGTGATTTCTCTTAAGGGAGTGCAGGGGGGGGGGGGGGGTATACATATATTCAGCATGACAATTATGCAGCGCAGCGCCCTTAATCGCAAGTTTGTCGCCCATTTCTCTAGTTCCTCCTTCTGGAGTATGGGACGGGAAAAGAACTTCACTCGATTCGAGACAACGGTTGCATGTGGAACTGAAATTTAAAGTGGATTCCGAAACCTGACATTTTCCCTGTAAACCCCATGGCTCTTTTATCGTAATCTGTTGTCAGCAGAAAACAACCATGGGTCGCCGTCAATGAAGCTGAAGCTAGCATGTTTTAAAGAGAGAGTAACCTGCTGGGCAGAAAAAGACGAAGAAAACTCTGAAATGCTTTTCAGATTACTCGTCGGCCGGAAAACCGCGTTTGCGGGTCACGTAAGTCAATCTGCGAAGCTAAATACGCCGAAGAAAACTCTGAAACGCAGGTTTTCGATAAATTAAAGACCGACGGATAATCTGAAAAGCTTCTCAGAGTTTTCTTCGCCTTTTTTTGTCCAGCAGGTTGACTTAACTGTCCCCGTACGCGCGGAGATCGCATTGAAAATTCTCTAAAAAATACTTAACCGCGACGAAAACTTTGAAACGCAGGTTTTCGGTAAATTAGAGGGGCCGAATGATTTAACAAGCGCTTTCGAGTTTTCTTCGCCTTTTTTTGGCAGGTTATTCTCTCCTTAAAACCAGCCAAGTTAAAACCTGCTAGTTACAGCTTCATTCGCCGTCGGTGGGATTCAAACTTCCGGGACTTCCGGATTAGTGGGCCGACACGTTAGCACTTACTCCACCGACGACATGTCCAGGAACCCAATACACTGTTATGCTTAACCGCCTTTCCAGAGAGGTAAGTTCTTCTTAACAGTCCTGCACCTATTTAAAAGATATGGTAACCGAGTCAAGCCTCCTGTTGGCTGCTTTTAAGCAGTGAACACGTCTTCATAAACGCAAGCAACACCGCCCGGAAAACGCTGGATCTGTACGGTAGTCGATAAGACTTCGATGTGTTCAGTGCCTTAGCTGTATCAAAACCTTGTTTCAGCCGAAAACCGTCATTGCACAGTATGGTATCAAAATTGTTAAGCGGTTCAGTCATACTCCAATCCCTGCTGGATGGAATCTTGATACTGAAACCTTTCTTATAATATAAAACGGGTGTAATGTATTAAGCCGAGGTTTCAGCTTTCGGTTTAGTTATTAAGCTCAGAATATTGCTATGACCATAGGAGTTAGCGTACCAGCACCAAAAATCTGAGTCTGATTGTAGTACAAGTAGACGCTTGGAATTTCATCTGAAGATCAAGGTGAAGCAGATACAGAAAAACATTTAGAGCCTCTGTTGGAGTGGAGCGTAGGGAAACTGGTAGCGCCGGTCCATACGGTCCTATGCACACTGCTCAGTTTGCTATTGTTATATACCTAACTCGTCACAGAATGAGACGTACCAGTGTCATCTTAGGTTGCAGTCCCCATGTTTTTTCTAAAAGTACGTCTGCAGGCAGAACTATAAATGCGCTCTATGTTCAGCTACCAGTTTAGCTTAGGATCCAGGATTAAACCGAAATACCTGGCGCTGTAGGAGGATAGTGAGAGGTGTTGCGTTTTTAGTTTAGGTAGAGAAAAGTACTGCATTTTGGTTTTTGTGGTATAGGCCATAAGCTCAGGGTTATTTATATTTACAGTCAGACCATAGTCCTTGGACCAACTGCTTACTTTCTTCAGTGTATCCTCCATAATCCCGCCGATGACGGAGAGTAATTGCATAAACAACCTTAATTCCACCTTGTTCGAGTTTCAACAACACCTTGTTCATGATCATCAGCCATAGCAGTGGAGAAAAAACCTCTACTTTGGAGTGTTCGGCGGGACTAATTTCAAACTCGGACTGTTTTATTCTTACCTTTAGCATTATTACTAGCCAATGATTAAAACATTGCTCCTCACCGAGCCCGGCGGAAATTTCCAGTATGGCTTCAGTGCGTGCAATGTAAAAGGTCCTTTTTGTGTGCAAAAATACAAATACAATCTTCAATTGTGTGTACTACTTCGTGGACGGTTGTCTCCACGGATCTTCCCTTGCAGTACGCAAGTTGGAATTTTCGCATCAGTGCTTCAGGTATAGTTTATCTCTGATTTTTTTCCAGTATTCACTCCAGAGTTTTTAATACAAAGGAGGTAAGGCTAATCGGTCTAAAGGCCTTTGCTAGCTCGTGGTCTTATCGTCTCCAGGTTTGGGAAACGTAATTGTGGATTATGCAAGCCAGCCACACCGGGGGTTTTATAGAAAGCATAGATGTCCAAGTTCAATTTACCCGACGGTGAAGTAAGCGAAAACTTATTGGCCCTTTATCATAAGGATCCCAGGCTCGTACCGCATTGGCGGCAACCCATGTTTCTAAAGGATCATTGGTTTTTGCCGGGTAATGACGGTGGTTCGGAATGCACCTTAAATTATGGTCAACTTGCAATAGCTGTTGTCAATTTGTCTTGTCACAAAAGGACGTATTTCGTCATGAGTGCCGCGTACGCATCGCGTTACGAAGCCGTGTTTTTGTGTTTGCATCCAAAAGGACCGAAAATGTCATACGGAGCGGCTGCTAAATCCATACAGAAGTCAAATACATTTGTTAGTAAGTGGGTGAAACGCTATTCTGAAGTAAAAAATGTCAATGATCTACCGGATCGTGGCACCAAGCAAAAAACGACGAAAAAGGAGGACAGGATGATTTTACAGTTATTCGAGAAGAAATCCCCCCTATCATTTCGTGGTGAACAAGTAATTTTGCGTAAAAAGGGTCTAAATGTGTCATGTGATACTATAAGAAGGCGTTTACTGTTTACTGTCATGTGATACTATAAGAAGGCGTTTACTGGCTTATAAAGTGAAATTTCGTAGCACAATAAAAAAACCGCTACTGTCAGAAAAACACATCGAAAAGGGACTAACTTGGGCGAAGGACAATTTGAACTGCGATTGGGACAACGTAATTTTTTCGCAAGAAGCTTTTTTTGGGCACGTTCTTCCATCACACATACCTTGTGTACCCACGCCAATAAATGCATCCAGCGGACCATAAAACATTATTATCCCAAGTACCTTTTTTACTTTTGCCGTACACGATCTTGTCAAACAGACTGTAAGTGGTTGTAGCATGATTAACTTAAGATTTCTTTTCATTGAAGAGATGTCGATTGCATCTCAAGAAGTACACTTATTATTACTTATCCACTACAATGGCACTCCATGACTTAGTACTCAAGCTGGAGGGAGCGGTCAATAGCAGGGGAACTGCGATTGCAGCATTCTTGGCTATAGAAGGCGCTTTTGATAATACATCATTTGATGTGATCACTCGGGCCCTGAGAAGGAGAGGCCTTGGGACGACCTTCTGTCGATGGATAGATGTGTTGCTCAGGTCTCGAGATCTTACCTTGAGTCTTTTCGACAGGACGATCAGGGGGCTGCGTCAGAAGAGGATGTCCGCAGGGTGGGGTGCTGTCACCCCTCCTATGGTGCCTTGTGATCGATGAGCTACTGGTGCGCCTTGATTAGCGAAGCTTCTTCGCGCACATTACAACACAACCCCAGGGGGCACTAGACATAGTTGCAACCTGGTGTAATAAGGTTGACCTTAAAGTCAACCCTGACAAAACGGTCGTCGTTCCGTTCACTAGGAAGAGGAACACGACGGGTCTGACTGAACCGACCTTCCTGGGCACTGCGCTACCCTTCAAGAATCAGGTAAGAACTGGGGGGGGGTGATCCTGGAATCCAAGCTATACTGGAACCTGCACCTAGATACAACCGTGCAAAAAGCTCTGAAGTCCTTTTGGGCATGCCGTAGAGTTTACGGGACTACCAGGAGACTTAAGCCCAGGACAATGCTCTAAATCTACACATCGGTAATAAGGCCCATGATAACCTACGGAGCGATTACATGCTGGCACATAGCAAAACTTAATGTGATAAAGACTAATCTTAGCAGACTGCAACGTACGGCCCTGCCTATGCATCACTGGAGCCATGCGCACCTCGCCGACGGCTGCACTCGAAACCATGCTAAATATCAAACTTCTTCATATAGAGGTTGAAAGCATGGCTCTATGTGCAGCCTACAAACTAAAGGGAGCCGGTCTGCTTGGGGGAAACATAGGTAAGGGCCACACGACAATAAGGGAGATTCTTGAAGCCACACCTGAGTTGGCAATGTTAGCTGATCCAACCACCCCTAATACGGATGGAGAATCGTGAGACCTGGACGCTTCCAGTTTTCCGTCCATTGGAACTAAGGGATCCAAGACTGAATCGGGCGTTGGGGCAGGCGTCTGGAGTAACTCTCCTCGATTCAGTTTATCACTGACCCTGGAAAAGTACACCACGGAATTTCGGGCTGAGATCTTCACTATACGGACATGTACTTACGAGAACCTAAGAAGAGCTTATAAAAACAAAAGCATCTCAATTTTCTCGGATAGTCAAGCCACAATCAAAGCAATTGCTTCATCTACCACCAGAACTAAGCTGGTGTGGGAATGCCAAAGGAGCCTAGATGAACTGTGTCGAAATAATCAAGTAAACTTGATCCGGATACCGGGTCATCAGGGCTACACCAGGAATGAAAAGGCAGATGAACTTGCTAGGAAGGGGTTGAATACCCCTTTCATAGGGCCTGAGCCGGCCTGTGGAATTACTCTCTGCACGGCTAGAAGTCCAATAGCAAACCGCGCAAGTGAAGAGCATAGGCTGTATTGGAACAATATTGAGGGGCACGCTCACTCAAGAAGCCTTATGCCCTCAGCGTCGCCAGGTAGATCCAGGGAGCTCCTCAAGCTGAGCAAGTCGGATGTTAGAACTCTCGCTGGCCTAATTACCGGCTACTGTCAGTTTAGGAAGCACCTGGTAAGGATAGGTAGAGCCATCGACCCCACAGATTTAGCCTATTCGGGAAACCAACCCTGGTACCGAGCGGGCTGAATGCTGGTGCTGTTGAACCTCTTCAGAGGGGCCGGATTGTTATAAGGAGTTGAGAGGGTAAGCACAATAGGCCCCCCAATTTAATCAATCAATCAATGACCAATTGCTATTACTTTCATAAACAACTTAACCACGCTCCAATCTCAACGTTAATGAAAACTTTTTGCCTTCGTCTCGAATTGAAGCAAAAACAAATCTCCAAAAGCAACTTACCGTTTTGTATTAGCAGAAATTCCTCGAAACAGGCCTTAATCCAAATTAATCCACAGAAAAAAGAAATGTTTCAGAAAGATTCACAGAATTTTTTCGCGATTTACTTGTCACAACAGCAAAATTCGTGCACAAAAGATTTGGTCTTGAGACTTGAAAAATTGTAAGCAAAAAAAACTGAACACACACTCCACGAAATTTGGCGCTTCAATTCACTTCACGTCACCGTTCACCGGCTCCTTCAGCTTCAATTAAATCTGGTTAATCGCACGAAACAAATCACTCGTCTGTTAAATAAGCGAATTTATTAGCTACGATAAAAAGTGGAGAGCCACTGGATTGGTCACTGATCGCCGGTTAAGGTTGATAGCATTGGCACTAATAAAAAAAAAATATTGAAAATGTGCCGATAAGCAAAAGCCGCTGAACTTGCTGTTGTCTATGCTGGCGTTTCGTTCCAGTCGCACGAAGTTAAGAAACGCAGAGGAAAGTGGCGACGATGCACCGTGCAATGCCGACACTGTTGTGGTTCATTAATTTCCACCAGGCCACCGCACTACTGACCACGATGCAAAGTGCATCAAATTGTGTGGCACAGTAACTGCCCAAATTAAGCGGTTAGCGGAGCACTTGATGCAAACAACACTTGCGGTACGCGGCTAGCAATTATTGGCTGATTTCCAACAAACAACGTGCACTGTCGGGTTTTTAATTAAGTTCGCCTGCTCAGCTTTTTGCCCCAAGTGGGCTTCAATCAAAATCGAGAAAATTTGTAAGCACACAAAGCCAAGACACAATATGCCGACGGCAAATGGCGGCGGCAATTATTCACAGACGCACATAACAAAAACTCGAGTCTTTGGCCGACCGCAGATTAATGGAGCCCGAGCAAAAGGGGAGAAAAAAATATGAAATCCACTCAAGTCGGGGCGGCTCTCACTCATAAGATATCACTTGAAGTCAAACGGCGAAAAAAAACTTTGTTCACACAATTTTAGCAACGTAAACCAATTTTAAGAGGGACGGGACCCTCCGGGCCCACACAGAAAGCAGAAAACGGTGCAGCACTGACGTCGCTACGGACACTGCCCGCAAGTTAGCGTTGCGTTCACACGACGTGTTAGCGGTTGTTCACTTTGCCCGTATGCGGGCTTGGCTTTATGATTTTTTTTCGACTCACTCAACACACAAGCACTATTTCAGCTACGGGGGATTGCGAAGAACTTAATTTCACTTCACTTCCCGCTGTCAGAAATTCTAATCCAATTTCACGCCGTAAACACAGGATATCTGCGATAAAAAAAAAGAGAAAACTTCGCACTTGAGCTGAAATCACTCGATTACAACACTACTTTGGTTCTATTATTAATTCTTTTCCATAAAAAATCACTTCTAATGTCGATTAGTCAAATTTATTCCACGCGTGGAGGAAATATTAGAAACTTTTCTGTAACTGGTTTTCCGAATAAACAACCGAACAGTTTTGGTTCAACGGACATCAACCAAATTCAACTTCTCACCGAAACCGCCTGACAACGACTGTGCTCCTCAACGTGCGAAGTGGGTACGATGACGATAATAACAGAATGAGAAGAGAATTTATAAGAGAATGAAAGAAGTTGTAAGAGAATTCGTTCAACTCCGCATGGGAAATATTTCCACGCACACAACTCTAAACAATTGGGAGTGGTGTTGGTTAAGCGTGAAGTTTCCCTCATGTACAAACAAGTCGGCAACCATCAGCTGGGGTGGCAGTTTTCTGCTTTTCAAATTTTTATTTGGTTTTGTTTAGGATTAGGCAGGTAGGATGGTAAAAAAATGTGCTTTGTTCTCAGGTGAAGGTAATGCAGTATTAATTTCAGTGGATTTTCCTTTTATAGCTGAAAATTGTGGAGAATATCTGCTTGCTCGTGTGTCTCATGGCAATGACGCCAAATAGGAGTAGTAAATAAATGTTTGTGCAAATTTTGGACTTGTTTTTTGCGTTTCTACCCTAAACGAATGCATTTTCTATAGACAAAAAGACGACAATGACGTCAAATGCCAGTTAGCCAGTCGAGCAATTAAGATGTCATTGACATCAGTGAAGGTAGGTATACAAAATGTCTCGAATTTCGCCAGTGTCGCACGAGAAATTCTGGTATTACCTAGCCATTCGGGAATTCAACGGACAATCTCTGTTTATGCTGACATTTTGTGATTTAAATTAAGCCCCAAAACTTGTTTTTTAAGGCGAAATAAAATTCTAAGAGATTACTCCAAAAGTGGATAAGCTTTACGTATAAATTTTTGACGGTACAAGATGACGTGGAACAGAATGAACAGGATCGAGCTTAAGGATTTTTTCCGGGAACAACGAAACTGGATGAAGAATTTACTGCGGAATAAATTAAAAAAAAAACTACCTAATATCTGCTGATGCGGAAAAGTCTTAGATAAATCTCCGTTTCTGGTCTCTTTCAAGTTAGCGGAGTCAGGAACTTCCTGGACAGACAATTAGACTCAATCTTCTCTTCAGACCAAGTTAACTCGGCTGTCGCGGAAAGCAACCAGCTCCTCTCCTTCCTCGATCGTCTCCTTCCACCTCTGTTTCTCGTTTTCTCCTAGGAACACCCTCACGTCCTTTCAAACTCCGAGTCTTCTCTTTCCTTTAATTTTCGTAAAGGCGACTATCCCTCAACATCTTCCAATTGACATTGCTTTAGAGGCGTTCTATTCGGAAATACCCGCTTGTCTTACACAATCTATCCTTCTTTTTCTTCGTAAAAACTGCTCCTCCTCTAAAGGTTGGCAAACTTTTCTTCAAACCCAGACTGAGTCTGACTATTCTTCCAACTTGTCTGCTTATACCTATTTTTCTGAACGTTGTGATACCCTCAACCATGAGTACTTCCAACGGATGGAAACTAGCCTCATATCCGACCCCAAGCGTTTTTATAAATTTATTAATTCCAAGAAGAAATCTAATGGTTACCCCTCCACCTTAAAGCTCGAGAATACCTCTTCGTCTGATCCTAAGATTATCACCAACAATTCCCTACAACCTGACCTTAGAAAAGAAAAGTGCACTCAAACGTCCTTTACATCTTTCGACCCTGATCCCGAGCTAATCGCCGCCAGTATCAATGGGCTTGAGGATGACTTTCACCCAGGTCCAGATGGCATTCCGGCCATCGTTTTGAAAAAGTGTGCCATGCATCTAGTTTAACCCCTTACTTTACTTTTCCGCCTCACAGTCACTCAAGGGGTTTTCCCTCAATTATGAAAAAACTCTTTAATGATTCCCATCTTCAAGAAAGGCTGCTAGAACGATGTGTCCAACTACAGACCCATCGCTTAAATATCATCCATACCTAAACTATTCGAAAAATTGGTCTATGATTCCATGTGCTTCCACTGTCTATCTTCTCACTCTCCCAGCATGGCTTCTTCAAAGGTAGATCTACAACCACCAATCTTACCGACTTTGTCTCCAAAACACTATGTGCCCTGGAAAACGGTAAAGATGTTGATGTTATCGCCACCGATTTCAGTAAAGCCTGTGACAAGATCTCCCATAACGTTATCCTGTTCGAACTCCCACGACTCATCTCCTGGATTCAATCCTACCGCAACAACCGTCAGTAAAATGTTTTTTTTACCTCATCCACTTCAAACCTCATTGTCGCTCGTTCCGGCGTCCCTCAGGGCAGCCACCTTGGTCCATTGATTTTTATCCTTACAATAAATGATGTTGAATGTGTCATCAAACACTCATAGCTGTCCATTTATGCTGATGACATGAAATTAATTAAACATATCTCCTCCACAACCGACTCTTTCTCCTGCAAAAAGACCACGATTCCTTCACCACGTGGTGTATGACAAATTTTCTTGAGCTCAATGTCTCCAAACGCCAGTCCATTTGTTATTCCCGCAAGCGTTTAACCACTATCCCGAGAGTCTACGTGTTAATCGACGTACCAGTCCCTATCGTTACCTCTTTGTGTGATCTAGGAATAATCTGTGATAGCGAACTTAATTTCCGTTCCCACATTGACCATATAATTAACAGAGCTAAGTCCGCGCTAGGGTTTGTGAAGTGCTGGTCAAGAGAGTTCTCCAATCCTTATGTTTCCAAATCTCTCCATATCTCCTTCGTTACGCCTCTCCTTGAATATGTCAGCCAGGTATGGTCACCTACCCAAACAACCCACATTAACAGGATTGAATCTATCCAGCGTAGTTTGTAGGTTCATTCGATTTGCTCTACGTGATCTTCCGTGGGTAGACAGATTCAACCTTCCACCTTATGAAAGCCGTCTGAAACTGATAGATTTACAACCTGTAAGTAAACGTCATGATGTTTTCAACATTTTCTTCATTTATCAGCTATTAACTGGTGCCATGGACTGCCCTTCAATCCTGCCAATCCCCGCAGCTGGCTGGTTACAGCTTGTATTAAGGGACTAGTTTTCCATCCCTACAAGAACTCAGGCCACGTTGGGTCTAGATTTCCATCCCTACAAGAACTCAGTTGGCTCTTTGAATTGTTTTTCCTCTACATCTCTTTTCCACGTAAGTCTTGAGTCTAGGAATACCCCCAGATTCTTGACTGAACCTGAGACAGTAAGTTGTTCTCCAAAGAGTTCCACTGTTCTAAAGTCTAGATTTTTCCTTTTCCTAGAGAAAATGATGAAATTAGACTTCTTTTCATTTATGAAGAGCTGGTGTCTGCTACGGTACGTATGAACTTTCCTTTTTCCATAATTGCTATGTCATCGGTATATCCCACGTATTATGTCCAGTTGCTCCTAACTAACTCCAATAGCCCGTGTTATGCCGACGTTGCCAACATTTTACGCGTCGTCTCTTGCAAAGACGGCTATGCTTTGTAAAACTGCGACGTTCACATTTTAAAGTAACCGTCTCTATTCATTGCTAACAAATGAACCGTAATGCCTTTTATCCGCAAAAAGAGTCCCAATCTAGTAGATTTGACCGGGTCAGCGACCTGGGAGTGGCTCTTAATTCCCGGCTATCTTTCGAAGACCACGTGGACTTTATGGTGGGTAGGGCTAATTCCATGCTTGGCTTTGTGAAAAGGTGGCCCAAGGAGCTTGACGATCCCTACTTAACTAGGCTCCTCTTCTGCACATTCGTTAGACCCATTCTGGAATAAGTTTGTCCGCTTTGGGATCCTTACTTCGCCGTCCACATCAGCCGGATCGAGGCTGTTCCGCGCAGATTCTTTAGGTTCACTCCTCCGAACTGCTGAACGACGTAGACATTTCCATCCCGGACAGGTCCTTGAGGAGCCCCAACTTTTTTCTTATTCCTTACCGTCGAACGCTTTATGGAATGCACGAGCTTATTACTGCTATGTCCCGCCTTTATATGCGGCGATACACTCCATTTTTTTCAAAAGAAATGATCTCAGTCTCACTGGTCTAAAGGACTTCGGCTCTTTTCGATTTTGATAGAAATATGACTTAAGCCTCTCTCCACGAAACTGGGTATATAACATCTAATCACGCTTCCTTGAATGGTGCGAATGACTTAATAGATCTCCTGACCCTCTAAGGGGACACAATCCTTTCCGCCTTTAACCGATCCATAGCATTAAGACCCTGTTTCCTCACAGGCCACGGCATGTCCCATCTGTATCTTTAGGTGCACAATCAATTCACCGTGTGACCAATGATGAATTTTCGCCTGTAAACCGTAGAACCTCACGCTTATCTGTCGTCATATTTGCTAACGACATGGTAATGTGGGCAGCGACCTCCTTTCAACCCCTTAAACCCCCTGGAGACTATGATATCTTCCCAGCGCTTACACGGAGATGTCTGTATTCTGGGTGAATGCTATACTAAAGTTGCGAGAACACCTCTGTGTGTAATAGGTCAGCTAAGGGGTGTCCATAAGGCGGTGTACTGTTGCCGCTGCTCTGGTCACTAGTAGTAGACGACCTCTTAAATCAGATTAGTGAGCTTGGTCACCAGGCAGTCGGATACACTGATGACATTGCAATCATTAATACGGGGAAGTTGAACTCGACTGTCACTGAGCACGGTTACCAACTGGTGCACTAAAGAAGACCTCACTATTAACCCCGCTTAGGCCGTTCTTCTGCCGTTCATCAAAAGGAACTATTTGGGGTTTAGTCCAATTAAATCCCAAAGCACTAACATTGAATACTGCAGTGAGAGAAAATACTTTGGCTTTATGCACTATAAAAGACTTAATTGGAATGCTCATTTTGACTTCGCCATAAACAAGGTAAATCGAAGAACTTGGGGCCTCACCCCGAAGGTGATCTTCTGGTTATACAATACGATTGTAAAACCGATTGTTACTTACGCCGCCGTTGTTTGGTGGCCTATATTTCTACAATGGATCGTAATCGCCGTATCGGTCCACATAATCAAGGCACTGCAGTTTGGCAGAAAATTCAGAACTCTATTTCCTGAACGAGCAAACTGGGACAGTGGTGATCCAAGTCTGGACCCTAATAACCTTAAATGGTTTACTGATGGCTCATAATGGAATATGGTACTGGTGCTGGTGCCTGTGGCTCAACACTCGAATTTCGAATGCATTGGATAATTGGCCCAATCTATTTCAACCCGAAATCCATGTTATCGAATCTTGCGACCTTACCAACGTAAAAAAAGGACTGAAAGGGGTTAATAAAACTATCTTCTCTGATAACTAACAGCTCTTAAGACTCTATCCTCGTGGTCTTTTTCCCTTAGGCTTACGAAAGAGTACTTCGGCACCCTCCAACAACTGGCCACCCAATACAGGATCACGCTCTGTTAGATACCTGGTCATTCGGGTTTCATGGAAAACCTGATCGCCGATGAACTATCCAGGAATGGTTCTACCTCTCGGTTCCAAGGTCCCCAGCCCTTTTGCGTCATCAGCTGGTCGTCAGCAAGAGCTGTGATTGAAGACTGGGCTAAGGGTCAGCAGCTGTTATACTGGAGAAATGTCCGCCGGGCTTACACAGCAAAAGTTCCACCACGAATCTCTCTCCTTTCTTTACAAGGTGCCTTCATCTCTTCTTTTAAGGATTTATATCTCCTCCAGACTGCCAGCTGCCTATACCATAAAAGGGTTGAGTCCTGCCCAAATACTTCAGTTGGAGCGTAGGATTTACGATACGCCGCTTCGACAGCCTTATGTAAAGTGTGCAAATGACTATCTACGTGCACTGTATTTTTGGATATCCCAGGTTTCCATGCTGTCAGTCTTTCCTTTAACACGTTCCGGTACTTCTGACTCTTTGTGTTGTTAGGGAACCTGATCCGGTTACGGCTCTCATATGCCCCATATCGAATATCAAAAGTTATGATTTAAGCGTTACGTGGATAACATCCGTACGTCTACCATCCACAAAAGTTGGTATTTCAAACAGCTAATTTTCTTTTTGCTGTGATTTCAAGTATATCTGTATATCTTTACCTCTACGGTTGCCATTTCTGTGTTGTGTGCATTTGCATCACAACCTAATACTAGTCCCTTATATCTATCCTTACAGTAGTCCACCAGAGTGTCAACCTCCTACAGATTGATTTTCCAAACCTGCTGGAAGCACCCTGACTCTGTATGAGCCCATATCCCACCTTATTAGTTTCTCTTTTTATTATTTAGGTTGACTGTCAGTGGTCCTACCGATTAAAGCCTTTTCTGCCAGACCGCTGTTGGTCGACTGAAACGAAGGGCGACTCGAGTCCGCAGTTGAATCTCCCCCCCCCCCCTCCCAAATGAAATGCAAATCTGATGATTTTTAGGAAAATAGGTCGACGATTTTGTTTTGTTTTCGTAATTTGACTCAAAACCCTTCAAAATCTTCATATTTCGGCCGGCGTTATTTATACTTGGACTATAGATAGCCCTGTCAATCACGAATCATATGACGGGCTGAGAGTAAAAGTGACCTATTTATAATGTTCGGGCAAAAGTGGCTTAGAAAATGTTCGGCCCAAAAACGAATCGCGTGAAATTCCGGGCAAAAACGAATCGTAGAAAATTTCCGGGCAAAAACGACTTAACTACTTAACTGCATTAACTTTGCATTACTTTTTGTAGTTAAATCGTTTTGCCCGGAAATTTTCTACGATTCGTTTTTGCCCGGAATCTCACGCGATTCGTTTTTGCACCGAACATTTTCTAAGCCACTTTTGCCCGAACCTTATAAATAGGTCACTTTTACTCTCAGCCCATCATATGAAGAATAAATTCCAAAACACTTTTCAAAGCTGGTATTTGACGGACAATTGATCCAGTCCTGAAGAACCATTGCACAAATAAAATGATTGGCCCAGTCCAGCTATTTTGGACATCCAAGTCTTAGTATTTAATTCATGGCCTAGGCTTGGGTCAACATTGAAAAGTCGAAATTTGGTGGCTCATCTTAAACCGAGCCTGGCCTTGTTATCGTTATCATTTACTCGCAAGAAATGGCATATGTAACTCTTTCTCTAACTCAAAATACATTTAAGGCTTATCACTCTATTTTTAGAGTCGGTTTAATGTCCATTATTTTGCACGGTTTGGTGTATAATTGTCTACATATTCCCAGTAGTAAAATTGTATACCTCTGCTGACGGTTAGATTAGGCCAATGCTTGAAAACAACTGAAACAGGGTACCTCTTAACTTTATACGATTTCATTTCTGTAGGGAATTGAAGGCAGATTGGTCTGGTTTTTCGCTTGTCCACAGACTATAGTTTGCTTTAAACCACTGTTAATCCTTTGAAAAATTTAGTGTAAGGCTGAAAACTTAATATGTCCTTTGTTTAACAACGCTTGGGTCGTTCACACCTGCAATTCAAATAATTACAACTTTAGCACCTCTTTAGATGTAAACTCCTCGCAGAGACTACGATTTTCGGAGTTAATTCATCATATTTACGTACTTGTTACAAAACAGTTATATTCCCCATATGGACAAGTGGGGGAATGTTTCCCGTCATCTTAAGGGAAAAAAACTCATTCGTCACTCGTACAAGTGCCTTTGCTCAAACCTAAAATGGAACGTTCTCGCAAAAGTCCTTGAAATGTAACCGCACTCCGTTTCCTTCACTTAACTCGTTTCCACGTTCTTGTGCTTCTTCACCAGCCATAAAACCTCGCTCAAAAGGCAATCCGAGCCCTGAAGTCTGGAAACTCTCAAATTGCGTTAATACCTCCTTGGCTCGTATACCCTCCTCGTCACGGTTAGAGTCCTGAAAACGGCAGGTGGTAATCGCGACTGTTTTCCTGCAACAATTCCTGTCGTTGTAGTTCCTCAAACATTCCCATTCCGACCCGTCTCATTTTCTGCCCTTAATTCGCCTGTTTGCCTCCAGCGCTGTGAAGGGATTTTTTTTTCATTTTTTTTGTCTTTATTGCTCCATTGAACCCCTTTTAGCCTTTCTGCCTTACCTCTCCTTTTACCCTTCTCTGTCCGAATCCCAGTCGCTGTGATTGTAGTTGTTATGCCAACCCAAGTTGCCTGCCATCTTTTGATTGAACAAAGGGATCCGGACCGACTTTGCGAGCAGTGCAACAAGGGATGATGCGAATTTAGGGATGAAGCTAGCCCGAGATTCTCGAAATGCGATAAATCAACCCTCGGCTTGTAGGTCTGATGAGTGATGAAGTTTTCATCGAATCCCCCTGGTCCCTGAGGGATCTTAACATCGGTCTTCTCTGTGATCTTTCAGGATTCATCTGAGCTTACCGAGCCTTGCCGAGATTCGCCAACAGTGAGTACGGCAAGTGCTGGAGTACTCGTGAAACCGTGCAAGCACCGTTTTTTCTCCTCCTCCCGACCTGCCGTACACGTGCACACACGAATAACCCCTTCGCTCTCAGGGTTATTAATTTTGTCACCAATTTTGATAGATTCGGTATGTTTCGGGGCGATTTATTGGTTTACGATTGGGAAAATCCACCGGCAAGAGATGGGGGTTAATTCACATCAAACAGAACTTTCACCCGCGACCTATTATGCTTCACATTGTCGTCAAAACCATCGTAGAATCCTGTTTGCGTTCGCTTTTCCAATTTTGCCCTTTTTAATTTTAACCTGAAAGTCATTAAGGTGCTGAAGGGGTGAAGGGAAATTTCAGCTCGCTCTCAACGTCGGTCGTGACACTGTAGAGCTCGAACCAAACTCCTCAAAGTAAGCAACTCGCTAAACGAGGTTAATTGCAATGGTGAAGGCGTTGAATAAAAATTGTACTAGGAGGAGGAAATGGAAGCCCTGGAGGCGTCGTGGAGTGATGAAGGCCGAGGGTAGAGAGGCGAGGAAAGTTAATGACATGCCAACTGAACTAGTTACTCAAAGTGCACTAGTCTTTCTCTTGCAACTTGTCGAGGGCAGTTCTGCAGCGATTCAGTTTGTTTTGGATTCAACTTTCATCAGTCACCGCAGTTCATTTCGTCTGCCCTCCGAAAGTCGAGCAAAAACTACCCTCAGCAATGCCACCTTCTTCCTTTACGTCGCCCCGTCCGCACGGCTGTAAGACAATCAGCTCCTTTTTTACTTTCCTGGGATTAAGACGGAATTTTTCGAGTTTTTGTCGTTCTTGGCCTTTCCACCGTGCCGCTACACTTCACCCCCGTTTACCTTAGTTGTCTTTGGCCCCAGAACCCTCATGTAATTCCCTTAAAACGAGAGAAGGAAGTCGTTTGTTAATTTGAGGGTTTGCCTGGCTTGGCTATTGCTGGCTGAGCTAGTACGCGGTAGACAAAGGACGACCGGGACAGGACGGGCAATGGTTCCTCAATTGGACTAATTGATTCGAGGGGCTCGGGTTCACTTGAAGAGGGATCGTGGTGGCCTGCTTGAGTGCTAGCCCGTTGTAATTTATCCCTTCAACTCTCCCGGGAACGATACCATCGGCTGTTGGCATTGTTTGGATTTTTTCATGTTTTCCTCGGTGTTGCGCTGCCCTTTGTTCAGGCATTTGTGTGCTGAAAACGGAAGGGATGGGACACACCACAGATTCGCCTGTTCACCATGTTCAAGCAAGCGGAAGGGTATGAATTTCCGAGGCGGAATCTCCCTTCTCGTAATTGAATGTAATTCTGCTGTCACGTAGGGTGCACTCAGTTTGCACTTTTTATTGTCCTTAATCCGAACACAGAGCTACCCTGCACTGTTTTTTCTTGTTTTTTTTCGTGTGTTGTTGTTGCTTTGTGCGCGAGGAGGGTAAGCTTGACAACATGCCACATAACTGGATTTTTATAGCTGGGATAAGACCCTTTCATACTTTTATAGTCATCATCTTTTCACTGTCACATCACGACAAAAGGCCCAAATTTATTCTCAGGTTTCCTGTTGATTGTGACGACCCCTTAGCCGACAGAAAAGCGCCGGAGTTGTAAGCCCCTGTGTGAGTACAAAAATTGAATTTCAATTCTGAATTAGCAACCAGGAAATGCGTTTACAAATAGTCGCTGATGGCATAAATATAATCAATGGAATGGCGTTTCTTTTTTTTGGTCTTCTTGTTTTTATCGCTTCGTTAAAGTTCGATGTAATTGAATTTCATTAAGGGAAATTTGGGGGGTTGCACAAGAATCGAGGCAAATCTGTCATAATCGAATTCCATTACACTAAATGGCAAAAACCACATAGTTAACCAACTCTGTGAAGTATAATAACTTCCAGTAGAAAACAACTCTGATGAAGTATTGATGAGCCGATGGATGATACAAGCGCTGTACAACACGTCATTAATTGCGATCAGGAAAAGCAAAGGTGATAGCACGCAGCCTTGTCTCACTCCGTTCAGTACTTGGAAGGACTCGAACAGTTTCCATTCGTTAGGCTACCCATATGAGTTATACTCGCAATCAACGCTATCAAATCTCGAAATCGATGATAATTCGGAGGATGTTGATGTCGAAAGACTGCCTATTTATCAGTTGGAGTGCACTCGATTGTTTTCTTGATGCACTCGATTGTTTGCTTGATCCTATTTAAGATAATATCTACCATCGATTTCGACACTGCAGTTAAAGTGCTACAACTCCTCAGGTTGCCTTTTACGAAAATATTACGACTGTTTTCTTTTCAGTGGAATAGGTCTTGGTTTCCCAACATTCCTGGATTACGAGAAGAAGAATATTAGCCGCAGCAATGGGAACTAAATATTATTCAAAAAAGGCCTTAATTAATAGGTCAACTGCCTAGAACAACATAGTTCGATGGAGGCGAAGCATTCATTAAGGAGGCGTGACATCGACGCAAGGACCGGGCCAGGATGGAAATACCAACATCATTAGGAAGTTCAGAGGAGTTGAT
Organism: Leptarthrus brevirostris; assembly: GCA_964036015.1. Classification (NCBI taxonomy): domain Eukaryota; kingdom Metazoa; phylum Arthropoda; class Insecta; order Diptera; family Asilidae; genus Leptarthrus; species Leptarthrus brevirostris. The sequence goes on from OZ038372.1 coordinate 139,065,297, forward strand.
CGTCCCCTGCAAAATATCGTACAAAAAAGTAATTTTAAAAACCCTGTGCCTCATCTCGAGTTAGTCGAACGAGTCTAGCATGATAGGGAGGAAGAGCGAACTTAAGGAATCTGCTCTGGACGGCCTCGATACGGTTAATATGGACAGCGGAGGAGAGGCCCTATACCACGCAAGCATATTCCAGTAGGGGTCTAACAAAGGTACAATAGAGGAGTCTAGTTAAGTAGACATCGCCGAGCTCTTTGGGCCACCGTTTCACGAAGCCGAGCACTGAATCAGCCCTGCTCACTGCTCACTACGAAATGCACGTGGTTTTCGACGGTTAGGCCGAAATTAAAGGTTACCGCCAAATTCTTAACCTTATCTGGCCTATTCAAGACGTAACCGTGCAAAGAGTAGTCGAAGAGGATGGGGCATCTTCGGCGGTTAAAGGTCATTACGATGTATTTGGTAGAATTAAAGGAGAGACGGTTACTGGAGCACCAGTCGCGGAAAATGTGGATATTGTAACTTAGGAGGGCACAATCATCAGCGCGCGAGACGACGCGACATATACAGCGTAACACAATATCCTGGAGCCGACCAGGAGTAATGAGACATCATTAATAAAGATGATGAAGAGTAGAGGGCCAAGAATGCCCTGGGGCACCACGGAAGAAACAAAAATTTCTTTGGATAGGGCACCGCGGAAAACTTGGAAAACCAAGTAGTTCCAGCTTACAAACGAGTACCTCGTGGTCAATTCTGTCAAAGACCTTGGTGATGTCAGTGAAGATGCAGTCAACCTGGAAGCCTGGCCCAATCGGGGGCAGACAGTGATGTACCTTACCAAGCTCCATCGGCTTTATTGCCAGCTCCAATCTTTTCGGAGTTCTGCTGTTAATGCTAGTCTCAGACGGGTAAAGAGGTATTCGACGGTCCAGAGGTGTTGTTTAGGACTTCAATAAAATATTCTCTCCACCTTCGCAGTTGATGTTTCTCCGTGACAAGAAGGGATCCATTAGTATTTCTTACAGGATGTTCAGTTGTAAGAGTCTTTCCTGCCCGTTTTTTGGTAATCTTGTACAGATCTCCACTGACACCGCGGAGATCTTCTGAATTCTCTGCTAGCTGAAGTTGATGAAGTTGTGCTTGTCACTTCTTACACGCTTTGCACGTCTAGTGATCGGTATGCAGTTCTGAGATGCTGTTTAAATGCAACGTCGGTAGCAGAATTGATGCGGTCTTTAATCTGGTTCCATTCTTGTATTCTTGATAATATGGCGTCACTGATCCATGGTCGTCTTCCGCTCTCTAAGCATCCGACGTAATCTGCGCCACAGCTCACAAAACTTTCCTTCGATCTTTTCCATTTGTAGTCGATGGATTCGTCAGTGTTATGACTCAGAGCATAAGTTCTCTGGGGCAACAAGGTGTTATATGCGCTGCGGATGTTCGTTGTTTTAGTTCTCTGCATATTGATAGGTGATGTATTATATGTTGTGTTACGTGGACGTACTGTTGTGGTACCTAACCAAAACTTAGCTGTTAAAAAAAGGTGATCGCTGCTTAGACCTTGCATCGCTTTTTTTAGCTTTTTGGTCAATCTGATTCTCAGTTCTGCTGTATGGAGAAACCCAGCATCTTACAGACAACTCTCCATTTGCGTTCTTATTTCCTAGTCCAAACTTCCCTATTTGAGGCCAATATTGTTAAAGCCAAGTTCAGCATTGAAATCTCCATGGCCATTATCACCTTTAGGAGCCTTATCAAAAGTGTCGATTACTGCGTCGTAGCAAATCCGACATAAACATATTCTTCTCCCGCCCCTGCTGCCAAGTCATGCGGGATAAGACTTTTTGAAGGCAGACAGCCCTTCGTAAAGGCATCACTACAAACCTTGGATCATAACTGTACTGAATTGTCAATGGACGATTTATTATCAAGTATATCACAAGTCAGTGCTACTCCCCTACTTGTGACTCATTTGTTGAATTCATCCCAGTCCGTTTTAACTGGGTTCCTAAAGCACTTTTTCTCTGATAGTCTCCAGTCCTCCACTGTTAGATCTCATGACTCTGCTACAAGTGTTATATCTAAAACTTCCTCCCTATTTTTGGTAATAAATGTGGGCCTGTCGCCCCCTACTACAAATATTAAGTCTAGTGTTAGGTTTAAAGTTAAAAAAGACTCATCCCGTTCATTGACTCCAAACTTCCCAAGACCGAATGGTGTACGTTGCCATGACATCCAATTAGCAAGTCCTGTCTTTTTCTTATAGCTGCGTCCACCAGTGTGTGGATCACAGTAGTATAGTGGAGGTAGCATGTAGTCGTCATGCGCCATGTACGCCGCAGCTAGCCATGTTGCTGCCTTCCTATAGGATAACAGTTAAGTCGTTGGTACTGTAATTGGACAATAAAAATAAGTTAGGATGCAAGTCCTCGGCTTACCTGCACCCTAGTGTAAAAGAAGGTGTACGATTTGTGCTTTTGTCAGAGTATGTTGCATATTTTGACCCAAAATTCTTGCACTAAAGCAATATCAATGTTAACCTCCTCTAGAAGAATAAATCAGCCCTCTGATGCAAGCTTACTGTGGTGGAAAATTATCTGGACCACCTTCATGCGTAGTGTGCACCTCGTTCCAGCCAGATCCAACTAGCTCCTCCGCCAGAGTATCAATCTCCATCACAGATGCGCCCGCAGTTTTTTTCTTGACTACTTAGCTAGCTTCTATCTGTGCTCCTGCCGCCCAGGGTTTATCGTCGGCTTCTGCTACTTCCAGCGACTCGGCATTATCGGGGCTTATTTGTTTTGTGCCTCGATATGCATTCACTTTCACCGAGCTGAAACCACAGTATATAATGTATTTGGTTTTGCTCTAAGGGAGGCAGGGACTCCAAACCAAATTCTAGACCTTGGATATTCTGGAATATTCAAGCTAGCGATCACTTGGAGCTTCGCTTTCTCCCATAGTCTTGCCAACTTCAGCATGCTGCCATTCAGGAGCTCTAGTGAGAACTGATCCTTACAGCAGCTTTCACCACTTCATTGGGCGTTCTTCTGGAATTGATAATATGCCATCCTTCTTTAAATTTTTTTTAAGGGCAGTTTTGTACTCCTTCCAGTTTGTTATGTATGGTCGGAGAGATAGGGTTCGTTGGATACCTTTCATATTCTTATAATATGCGCGGATTGTGCAGTGGCCACGTAAAGTCTAGAACATTACGTCTATTTGAGGTAATGAAGATAAGTTCCGTTCCCGCATTATAAATTTTAAAAGTGACTTTGATATACCATTCAAGCTGATCCTTGAGAGCAGAGATTATTGGCACAATAATAGACATATCTTTGAAAGGGGATCTCTGGTCTGGTACACGGACGGATCCAAGATGGAAGACAGAACGGGCATTGGGATCTATGGACCAAGATTAAGGCTGCACAAATCGCTCGGTTCTACACCAACGATCTTTCAAGCAGAGATACATGCTATCGAAATCTGCGCACGTGAAATTACCAAGAGAGGAATACGCGGTGCTAAAATATATATCATGTCCGACAGTCAGGCGGCACTTAAGGCTCTGGGATCCTACACATTTGAGTCTAAAATCGTCTGGGACTGTCTCACTGCTCTTAAAGAACTGGCCCAGAGCAACAGCATCACGCTAGCATGGGTTCCAGGGCACGAGGGCATTGAAGGCAACGAGAAGGCGGATTTCCTAGCAAAAAAAGGCGCGAATTCTCAGTTTATTGTACCGGAGCCATTCTGTGGCTACTCAAAAAGCCGAATAGTAATGCGCATCCGGTCATGGGAGGACGAATGTAAGCACTCACACTGGCAAATATCCCAGGGTCAAGGCAAGCAGAGAGGTTTATAAACTACTCAAAACAGAAAACAAAGGAGCTGCTCTCACTCAGCAGACCAGATTTAAGGCTGATAACTGGACGTCTAACTGGTCACTGTCACCTGGTCTACCACCTAAAAAAGTTGGGGCTGGCTGATGATGACACCTGTAGATTCTGTCTAGAAGAGGAAGAGACAGCGGAACATATCCTCTGTCACTGTGAGGCCCTCGGCCGTACTAGGCTAAGACACCTTGGTGGGGCTTTCCCATCAACATCAGATATAGCCAAGGCAGCCCCCAGAAAAATTTTAGGTCTGATAAGGGAACAAAAGATTGACGGGGCTTCCTAATACTGAACCTGGATCAGGTCACAAAAGATCAAATTGGTCGCAGTGACTAAGGATGCGGTTAGTCCTTGATCCAATCCTTAATAATAATAATAATAAGGCTCATCATAAGCCATGTAACTGGAGGACAACCAAACAGTTTAAGATTGTTGCTGCAGTATGAATGTTTACATATCGCCAAATTGAGAAACCGTAAGGGCATTAAAGTGCTTTTTAATAAAAATACAGGATCTGGGTTTACCTGTTTCCTGTACATATAAGAACTTTTAGCCCGATAGACTGAGTCCGAAAACCTTACCTCTAACGACGCTAGTTTCTTATACAAGAACAAACACCTCTCCTTTTGTGACAGGCGGAGAAGTGAAGCAGCTGTAGTTGTTTATGGGTAGTGAAAATTAATCTGCACCACTCCCATTATTCCTGTGTCTACATCAGTATCTTCTTCTTTAACATCCCCATCGAGTTGGTCGTCACACTGTCGTCCAAAATAACGAAGGAAGTCGTAACTTCGGACGCTGTGCTCATCACAGAAAGATGGTAGAACCACTTCAGTTGGACGATGTGACTTCTTGCACTTCCTTAGCTTCGCTTGCTGGTGATACTTTCCAGTCAGAGGTAGGTGTAGATTAGGATTGGTACATTCACAATGAACTTTTTGATTTTTTTCGACTTTAAGGTTTCTGCCGGGATTCAGATTCTGGACTTTGGCGTACTGGAGATCTTTCGACTGTTCAAATATCGGATTGCAAAAAATTATATAGCCAAAGGTCGTCATATTAGAAGAGTTATATCAATTTAAAGGCTATCATCGGTTTATAGAGTATCCAGTTACACCACTACTCTTTTTTTAAATTAGAATTAACCCTTCTAACCTAACACAGAAGGCACACTTCTTGGTAGCAGACAAGACTCAATTGACTATCAATTCCATCAAAAAGGCTCTCACACCAACATGCATTGGAAAAAAAACAAGCGATAGGAAGGAATAGAAAGAAAACAAGTAAGGAAACCCAGCACACAACATGCTTAATAGATAGGTACGGTATTATTATTATTTTTAAGGACTGGATCAAGGACTAACCGCATCCTTTAGTCCCTACGACCAATTTGATCTTTTGTGACCTGATCCAGGTTCAGTATTAGGAAGCCCCTCAATCTTTAGTTCCCTTATCAGACCTAAAATTTTTCTGGGGGCTGCCTTGGCTATATCTGATGTTGATGGGAAAGCCCAACCAAGGTGTCTAAGCCTGATAGAGCCGAGGGCCTCACAGTGACAGAGGATATGTTCCGCTGTCTCTTCCTCTTTTAAACAGATTCGACAGGTGTCATCATCAGCCAGCCCCAACTTTTTTAGTAGGTAGCCCAGGTGACAGTGACCAGTTAGAAGTCCTGTTATCAGCCTTAAATCTGGTCTGCTGAGTGAGAGCAGCTCCTTCGTTTTCTGTTTTGAGTAGGTTATAAACCTCTTTGCTTGTCTTGACCATGGGATATTTGCTCAGTCTGAGTGCTTACATTCGTCCTCCCATGACCATAGGTACGGTAGCTCAGAGAATAAATAGTACTTAAGTACATCCTAGCTAAGAGTTTAATCGATATTTGGATTTGCATTAGCAGCCCTGCATAATTGGTTAATTCACGCATGACATAATTTGATCTGGATGGGTCAACACGCAACAAAGCCAGTCCTTCGAAGATTATGTTGTAACTGCCTGAAGGAAACCTTGCTAACAAGAGTACCCGAGTCTATATTAGAGTTCAAGAGTTGGTGAATAAAGACCAAGTCAGCGACTTTGCGTCTTTTCTCAAGTGTAGGGCGGGAGTTTTATCGGATCGTACCAAGGGAGCCCTCTTAGCGAAGATCTGACGAAATTAAGTTGCAATGATTCGATCCGCTTCGAATGAATAGCGTAGTAGGGCGACTAGCTCTGAGATGAATATTCTAGAATAGGTCTAAGTAAGGAGCAGTACAGATGAATCCAAGCTGATAAATCCGAGAACTCTCTAGACCAACGCTTTACAAAGCCTAAGATTAAACTATCCTATCAAATTTTACCCCAATATCAGTTACGGATAGTACGCGACGGAGGCCATTTCCCGCAAAGTTGTAGTAAAAAACTTGTAGATTTATGCTCCTGGAGAAGGATATAAACTCACATTTCTCAAAATTGAGATGTAAGCCTTATGCTCGCAACAGTCCAGGAACTTGCCTAAGTCCTTTTGAATGAGGAGAAGATCTACATGTCAGATCTGCATTTAACATAGGAGAAGATCTACATGTCACCAGCGTAGAATAGAACATTAGAGTGCGAGATCAGCTGAACAATGTTATCAATCGCAAGAACAAATAGTAGGGGGGCGAGATGACTACCTTGTGGCACATCAGACGAAACTCTGAAAATACTTGAGGTAGAGCCACGGAGCGACATACGATATGTCCTGTCTCTTAGATATCTCGGATCGCAAATATTAATTGGCAGGAGAAACACACCTGCCTGATTACCCGACAGATATGGCCAAAATTTGACCCTAAATGGTCAAGAGAGCTCATCCTACTCGGACGCAAAGCAATTAGCAGTACCGTAGCCGTTATTACGGGCCACTGCGTCATAGGTAGACACGCCGATAGACTAGGCGTCTTCTGTAGAAGTTGCCATGACGAAGGAGAAAAGGAAGCCATACTCCACCTCTTCTGTAACTACCCGGCCCTAGGCAACCGTAGGAGCCGGTTTTTGGGCTCCCCGTTCTTTGAAGAGCTAACCGAATTAGGCTGCACTGACGTTAGAGACCCAGCCAAATTTATATTGACTCCCCGTGAACTGGTTCTACTGGTGACAGGGAACTGGCTCGGTGCACAGGGGATAACAGGTTCACCCTCTTCTTTTCTAAGTATTTTTATGGGGTTTTAAAAATCTTTGTAGCCTCAATTTGTGGTATCACAACGGGCCTCCTTGGCCTAAGTGTGCCTTCTTAGGCAGCCACTTTAACCTAACCTAGATTGGAAGATATCCAGTGAAGAAGAATAGGGGAAACCCATCCTCTTGAGTTTAAATACAATCACGGAGTGAGGGAGTTTATCAAGGGCTTTACTGAAATCCGTGTGTATACAGTCTGTCTGCATGCCTCGTTGGAAACCTGAAATAACGTGGGAGGTGAACTCTTGCAAGTTAGAACTCGCTGATCTTTCGGAAAAAAACCCATGCTGAATGGGGGAGATTCGATTCAAATAACTTGGGTATGCAGGATAACTTCGCGATTATATTATTCTTATGGCTCTTTTTATGAACAAAGACTATAAAGGAGCCCTTTCACAATGCGGGAAATTTACCAGCTTGACGGGAACTTATTGAAGAGAATCACTAATAGAGTGTGAATAGCATCGGAGCTGGACTTAATGAATGCGGGAGGGATACCCTCAGGGCTGGAGGAAAAGTCTGATTTAAGTTCTTTGATGTTTTCCAAAATAAGATCCCGAGATATAAAGGGCAAAAACTCGGATGAAGCGGGACGATCCAAAATATGATCAAAATTATTCTTGCGGGGCATAGAGCGACTACTACATCAACTCTCGACCTGGTCCAGTTCTACGCCAACGCCGTCAACTCTTGTCGCGACTCTCTAATTTGGGTATCTACTTTTTCTACAGATTTTTTACACGTGCTGCGCGGCGTGTTCCTGGGGCCTCATGCAGGTTCCAAAATATGGAAACTGTTATGTTGGCTTCCAAAATATCGCAAATAAATCACAAACTAGGAAAACCCCTAAAACGAAGGTTGTGGGTCTACATCTTCTTCGTCTCTCGTGACAATGGTCGACAACGTAAAAATAATTTCAATTTTTGATTCTTCAGCGATTAACAGATTATTGTTCAGATTTACCAGTAAACACAAACCTGGCAGTCCAAAAATCCTAGAGAGCCCTTCTAAATGGCAACGCATCACTTGCGACATTAATCTTCCACGAGTGAATCACCCCATGCTCAGAAAAGTGCAAAATTTTTCCCGCTCATTACCCTTCACGGCTGAGGGCCTACGATAATCAAATTTTCGTCGATTCACGTCACACAAAATCAGGAGCAAGAGCCACCACCCAGGCAACTGGAGCTAATGGACCGTTCGTTGGCCAACTACACACCGCTATAGTGGACGCGAGGTATAAAACTAGCAAAAAAAAATGCAAATTTCGCGATAAACGAAATCAGCCGCGTTCAACAACCGTAAAATGTCTTGGAAATTGCGTCCCACGGTCCCTGCAATTACTTGAGCCGCAAAATCTTATCAGTGCCGTCGTCGCTACCTGAACCTGTGCCTTACGTAAGGTGAGCAACCGAATATCGCTAGGGCGAGCCATTGAAGGGTGCGGAAGGTTTAGCCACAGCAACGAAAAAAATTGCGTTTTCTGATGCATGGCGAGATGTCCTCGAACAGGTAAACATATCTCCACCCACCGTCCCGCGAATCCGTGCCTTCCACGGGGGGATTAGTTGGGCGAGGAAATGAAGTTAAGCAATCTTCCGTCACCGCATCGCACTCACGTCGTAAATTGCGACCCAAGCATGAAAGGCAGTGAAGTCAGCCAGCACAGCACCGCAACGGTCCGTGGATTTGGGCTCGCCGGATTTGACGTGACACAGAGAGCATTCCGGGAACTGGGAATGGAATTCTCAGAAAAAAATGTCAAGAAAAAATTACTGTAGACCCGAAAAAATCCCATTTCAAAGGAAAGAGGGCAGAAAACACGCAAAAAACACGTTCGGTGGGCAAAAAAAACGGTAACACATCCGAGGACGGAAAAAATATGAAAAGCTCCAAGAAAACAGCATCAGCTCGGCGGCAGCAGCAGCAGCAACAACAACAACAACTCCGCAGTGGGCACTTTACACGAGGAAACGAAGGCACAAAGGTCCTGCTGGAGACGTCTGCTTAGCCTGCGGTCGCCAGAACGAGACGGGATACGACCGAATCCAACAAGAAAAAATCGTCTGCCAAGAAATCCCACACCACACAGTGCAGCACAACGAGAAAAAAAAAGGTAAAGAAAAGGCAAAGGCGACAAAAAAGAAGCAAGAAACCCAAAAAGGAGAAAAAACTCTTCGCTTCCCTGCACGGATGGGTAGTTGGTTCGGGTAGTGGCACAGCCAGCACGGCAGTGGGTTCCATTTCCACATTAAGCGGGGTTCCTACGTGCAACGCTCAGTGCCTGTAATCTACCTACCCACAGCCACACATAGCACACACGAATTAATCTATGTAGCCGGTGTGTGTGCATGTCCAACTCGAGCACGATGTATAATCACTCGGCCTTATTTGTCCTATGGCTGCGTCACGCTCTGTCGCACGGCTGCGTAGCACACCATCTCGTTTCATCCAACAGAAACGATTACTCCACGTGGAGTCAGCCAGAGCATTTTTCCATTTGGTCGTTTTCGGATTTGCTTACTGCACCCCGTCGCCGGAAACTCCTCGCCTAAAAGCAGTTATATTCCGAGTATCGGTACTCTGGTGGCTTTTTCAGAATTATTCCCTGCTCCATTGCTGAACTCTTCAACCGATCCATCACGTACTCTTTCTCCTTTATCTCAACGAGTGCACCAACAACGGCAACGGCAATTTCACCACTACAAGAGCGAAGCGTGCTCTTTGGAACGACCAAGTACACTCGCCGTGTCATATGTTTACGACGTGTTTTGGATAACGGTATGGGAGGGTTGCGGGACATGGTTAAGTGCTAGACGGACCGTATGGTGTACCAACAACAACACGGCCCAACATAAATTTCCCAATTCTGCGAATGCGACTTGAGTTTTGTTGCCCGCTGGCTCGCTGACTAGATGGTGTGGCGTTTGAAAATTTTTGGCTACAGTCACTGACGAAATTTTGATTGATTGCTGAACTGAGGAAGAAATTTGCATCTGATTAGATTCGTTGGGTAGCGTTGCGTTGCGTTGCGTTGCGTTGGGCATGAATTTCGAGTTTTGAGTGGGGGAGTTGGGCAGGATTAGATATAGAAATTGGCAAGGAATTTCGTGTAGCGATTTTTTGGGAATTAACTTGAATTGTTCAAGTTTTGTCTAAAGTTTGGGAACGTAATGAATGTTGATTTTATCTATCCTCTGGAAATGGGGGTCTAGTTAGAGGAATACCATTTTAACGGATGATTTAGGAGGTCGGCTTGCGAAAGGCTTCGTAATTAAGAGTGACCAGATGTTCTGCATTGCGCCGGAAGTTTCCAATTTGCTGCGTGCATGCCTAGGGTGACCAGACAAGTTTTATGTTAAAAATTGAGAACAAAGTGGCGTTAAGCCAAGAATTCTATTACAATTGTGTGAAAAAAGCATAATTGTTTGTTAAGCTTTAAAATTTTACTTGAAAATAATGCAAATAGGCTAGATTCACAGTTATGTATAAGCTTTTCTGTATTATTGAAGCGTAGAACACTACCAGAAAAGTTTACGCAGAACCTTATTATAACATAACACAGCGCTAACATGGTAGCCAAAAAATTTTAAAGTATTAAGAGCGATTGGGTCGGACTCACTACAATTAGTTAGTTAGTTCAAGTGGTGACCTCAACAGTGGCGGAAGCCGAATTAGCATGCAATGTGCCGTTTCGGTACCACAGAAACTGAAATGGATAGTAAGATGAGCGGTCGAGAGGAGGCTATCTAATTCACCCTTTAGCATTCAGGAAGTGAATGAGTTCTCCAATTTTCGTCCCCCAATTCGTTGAAATAAAGTCTGCCGAATGCCCATTACCTTGCCCTGATCAGTGCCGGACACACGCACAGGAAGTGAAAAAGACTTTCTTTCGAACCCTCATCCCTGCACATACAACAATATGCGTTAACAGGAATGCCAAACTTTACGACATCATCCACGATTGCCCAATAACCCGTGCACACCGCCGTCGTCCTGGCTACGCCCCTTCTGGTCCTAGTTAGGAGTTCTCTAGTTCTTTTTATATCGTAAGTTGTCCAAATCTTCCTAAATTTGGCGCAAGAGGTTAGGCTTCTCCATTTGGAGTCTGAAGTTGATAGAAAGTGCGAGAAGATATTCCTCTTAATGGGAATGGGAAGAAGGTCCTCCCCAATGGGGGCAGTCAGTGCATCTCTACACTGACGGCTCCAAATTAGAAGGCAAAGTAGGTGGAGGTATCTTCTTGGAACATTTGGACCTCGATATCTCATTGCGTTTACCTGACTACTGCAGCGTGTTTCATAGCTATAAAGGAAGCCGCGGACCGGGTGAGTCATTTAACGCTACCAAGAGACAACATTTGTATTTTCACAGATAATCAGGCCGCTATTAAATCTCTCACGGGAGTATACACCATCTCCACAACAGTTATAACATGTCGATCAGCACTAAATGACATAGCTGAGCACCTAAAAGTACGGCTCATCTGGGTGCCTGGACATAGTAATATTCCGGGTAACTGTAGAGCCGACAAACTAGCGAAAATCGGTACCACACGTCCTGATTCAGACATTAATCACCAGTTGGGCAAACCGTTGGCCACTTGCAAACTGGAACTCTTACAGGAATCTCTCAGGATTGCAAATATTAATTGGAAAGTGGAGCACACCTGCCTGATTACCCGACAGATATGGCCAAAACTTGACCCTAAACGGCCAAGAGAGCTCATCCTGCTCGGACGCAAAGCAATTAGCAGTACCGTAGCCGTTATTACGGGCCACTGCCTCATAGGTAGACACGCCAATAGACTGGGCGCATCTTCAAACGACTTCTGTAAGTGTTGCCATGACGAAGAGGAAGAGGAAACTATACTCCACCTCCTCGGCAACTGCCCGGCCCTAGCCAACCGTAGGAACCGGTTTTGGGTTTTTAGGCTTCACTCACGCCTCGATTTATCAGGACTTCCAAATGGTTCCCAACGACGGGTTAAGGCTGAACACCCTTCCCATTCCATCCAAATTTACGTTGGCTCCCCGTGAACTGGTTCCAATGGAGACGGGAAACTGGCTCGGTGCAGAGGGTGTAACAGGTTCATCCTCTTCTTCTCAGGTATTTTATGGGGTTTTTAAATTTTTGTAGCCTCGACTTGGGGTATCACAATGGGCCTCTTTGGCCTAAGTGTGCATTCTTAGGCAGCCACTTTAACGTAACCTAACCTATTCCTCTTAATGGTCCCAAGCGGAATGTGCGCCAACTCCGCACGGGAACACAGAAGACCAGAATGAAGTCTAACCAGCTCATCAGCTCTGTCATTCCCCTCGTTGTTTCTGTGTCCTGGGATCCAGATCAAGGTGATGGTGAACCGGTCGCTTAGGCGGGTTAATTCCTCCTAACATCTCTCGACCAATTTAAAAGTCTTAGTAGGTGAGTCAAGAGCTTTAATAGCAGTCTGACGACTGCCCCATAAAATTGCGACGTTGCTGATTCCTGCGTTAACGTCTAGCACACATTCAGAATAGGCAGCACCTCTGCCCAAAAAAAACGCTGGCGTAGACTGAAAGTTGACTGGGTTGCTGATATAATTTTTCTACACCAGCTTTTGCAGGAAATGATTGCAGGAATTGATGACTTTCTAACAAAGTATTACCTAACATAACATGGGTCAGAGAACCCCATCTGGGGGGGGGGGGGGGGGTGCTACCGCGGGAAACTAGCCTAACAGTCCGACTAATTTCGAATTTGGACTGTATTATCCTTGCCTTTAACATAGTAGTTATCCATTGACCAAGAAATTGTTCTACACCGAGGTCGGCAAGAGATTCTTGGATGGTTTCAATGCGTACATTGTAAAAGGGTATATTGGTTATACTTGATTGAATATTCAATTGTGTGCACTACCTCGTGGAGGATTGTCTCCACGGATCTTCCCTTACAATACGCTTTTTTGGAAATCGTATAGAATTTTTACCTTTTCAATTATATCTATCTCGATTGGCAACGTCATTTGTTTCATTCAATTAATTTTAGTTGTCAGTAGATCTGCTCGAAACTTCACAAAGTTAACTAAGGATACTAAGAAAACTATTGAAATTTAACAGTAAAATACTCGTTATTATGTGTCCTGGAGTTTTTGTGAAATTCAACATTAAGAATATTAATTGTGCACGTATTGCTCTGTCTATTTTACAAAATTTATTTAACCTTTCTAACCTAACTTCTATAAATTTTATTGTTACAGATTATTTCAAAAGGCACCTTTAAACGATGACCAGGAGTAGTACTCTAGCTGGTGGAAGTCAGATAGTATTCATTTCATCTCCTTGATTTCGCTCCTTTGTGTTATTTTCGTTTTACGTATGCCGTTCTCCATGGTTGAGTACATGCCGATTTCATTGCATCCCGAACATAATATCTTTCACAATTGCTTCCATTGAAAAGGCTGTGCTCCTTTATGGCTCAGCATCTCGATGAGTTCTATTCGTCCTACCCTCGGAAAATTGAATGATTCACCTGCTAAGTTACTTATGCCTATATCCTCATAATTTCCTTCCACATTTTCAAGAGGCTCACTTGGCAGCCACTTCTGTAGGCAAACTGATGCTTTTACAACTCTATCTACGTTTTCCGCCTTTAATTGAATGGGCTTTTGCAATATTCGATATCGTGGAACTAATATTTCAAAAGCTCTTGTAACGCATCGCCCTGCATGCGATATGTTGGTGTTAGTTATCTTCTGGGACGTAGAGGGATTGCCCCGCAGGAAATGACGACCTTTCGGGAACGCAGTATCTCTAAAAAAAATAGTACCAGAAAGAAAAGCTTTGGGTGATCAGTCTGCCTAGCGATGATGCTCTTAATATTCCCTCACGTTTTGTGTTCCAAATGCCCCAATGTCGGCGTACAAAAACTTCCCCGACCCATCAGTAGCGTCCGAAAGTTGGAGACTGATTTGTTAGAAGCCTACAATATTAAATATTTAATTTCGTAAAATTCAGCAATCCATCAATTACGCCAATGCAATTTGGTATGTGCAACTTCTGCTCAAATAGCAATGTTGCCTCATTTAGCGAAGTGAATACCATCGCCGACTTCCGTCTAGTAATGAATGGACAAACTCTTAGCTGCTCAACTGCTACGACACTGTACTGTTCACTGACGGCTTCAAGATGGATTGTGGTGTCGGTGCGGGTGCCTGTTTTTGATACACTACATATTTCGGAGTCCTGCAGGCTTCCGAAGTGTATTCCAAGCGGAGGTGCTTGTGATCCTGAAAGCATGCTGTTTGCTGGGGTTCAGTAAAGTACCAATGATGAACGTTAGCATTTTTACGGACAGCCAGGCTGCCATAAAGGCGCTAGACCCGCTTTAAGCTAGTGAGGAGCTGTAGAGAGAAATTCACCTCTTTACGTGGTAGAATCAAAATCGCCCTTCTCTGGGTTCCAGCTCATAGAAACATTTCAGGGAATGAGAGGGCGAGGAACGGCGCTTCCCTCCACTATTCCGGAGCAGAAGCAGATCACATATCACTCACTATATATCTCGAGAGCGATTTGGCCAAGCTTTAACAAGAGTAGAACATCAGAGCTGCACAGCAGGTCTCGTGAACTCATTGCACTAATTTTCGCCGTCTGCACGGATCACTGCCTGATAGGCATTCATGTAGCCAGGCTGGGAGTTTTCCACAACACATACTGCCGCAGTTGTGGCTTACCCAGTGAAAAGAGAACCATAATTTGTCATCCATATTGGAGTGATCTTGCGTGCTGTTATAGGAAGATCATCGATTTATGAAATAGTCTAGTGAGTACGCACCACGATTTTTAATCCCGATACTTCGCCAAATTGTGTGGTGAGCATTGGCATTGCATCCAATAATGAATTTTTCATTGCGCTTGTTACAGAAGTAGAATGGTTGCATTACTTCCTTCAGAGGTGGTAGTTCATCCGAATCTCCAAGGAAATAAGCCGAGGTAATGACGATCTGTTGCTTTCCCTATGCGTCGGCACCCCTACTAGGAATTAGTTCCGGTATAGGACAAAATTTGAACATTAAGGCAGCACGATGAGCTCCATGCTCGCTATCATAGATTAACTTAACCTGTTTTGATGGAAGTCCCTTTATAAGCCTCCTATGAACCCACGGCCCAATCTACATCCAGTCCCTCTAGCATGAATCTTCTGCTTTGTACTTCAGATACAGCTTTCGTATGATGAAGATTGAACTGGAGGAACTTTAGAGTGGCTCTACCGGTTGCGCTTGACAGAGTGCGACGAGCCTTTACCTTCGGATCAATTGGTTCTCTTGGGTTCTGGACGACCTGTCTTCCCCTCTTTTGCAAGCCCTTCTATTTTGTTGGTCGCTGGTGGACTTTTACCTGCCACTGTGGGCGCATTTATTTTCGGTTCTTTGTTAGTCGTGGAGGGCGCAGGCGCTGCCCCTGCAGCTTCTTGCCAGCTGTGGATGCGGTAACATCTCGAAGTAGAGGGATCCGAAGCTGTTCACAGGTTATTCCGCACCATATCTAGTTGGGACTGGTACTGAGGTAGTTAAACCTTCGTCGGGGTTTTAACCCCTTTGAAGTTAGACCCCGCCAAAATCTGGGCCGTGGCCTTAGCAAAACCATTTCTGGTCTGCACTTTCCGAACATGTAGTTAAACCTAGAAGAGGTTTTCTTGAGCGGCTCAGCCCAGAAGTCATCTACCGATAGGACTATTACAGAGGCGGTGCCCTATGTCTCTCTTTTCAGTAACATCCAGGCTGACCAGATCATGATTCGACCCTCAACCTGATCAAGGCCTCATTTTTTAATTCCTTAATTTTCGGGAAGTAGCCAACTAGGACTTTGAAACGAGGAAGCTCATCTTCTTCAACTTCCGTTAGTTTGCCCCTCCCCTTTCCATGGCTGAAACTCAACCACAGACTGTTTCAGCCACTTTAAGGTGGTATTATCAACGCAGTTGATCATCAATCACCCGGTGTCCCATGCCAAGAAATGCGGGTTTGACCTCGGAATCCCTCCTTTCCCAGATTTTTTTGAGGATCGCCATTTGAAAGAGCATGAGCTGTTCAATCGAGAGTGTGACCTCAGGAAATGTTCCGGGGAGGATTCGCATTCGTTCTCCTACGACAACTTTCTGTAGGAGAGTCTTATATATCGGAATCCCCTTTTTTGGATTTAGATTGTCTAGGGGGTGCGAGTCCTCTGAACGGTTTCTCTTCGTACTGGTCGACATTTCCGTAGATGCCAGCGCTAATGCTCTAACTGACTTTGGGTCGTGTGCACAACTGAGTTGCTTACTCTTTGGGCCGTTGGTACCCACTCCTTCCTCGGGACACGTCCCTTTCTCTACCGATTCCATAACGTCCTCATCGAACATGAGTGGTAGATCAGACAGCTCACCAGGACTTATATTAATGTCCTGATGCATCATCAATGGTCTTCTGCCATTTGTGGCTTTCTCACACTCACGACCAAGCTCCCCTTGATCGCGCATCACTCGGCGTATTCTGTTCCACCTTGGTTTGGCAGAGACATGACCGTGCCAAAATTCTATTACCAGCCGACATCACGACGAGTTGTAGTCACACTACCATCAGTGCATACAGTTACATGTTACTTGCACCATGTACTTGACGGCTGGTGGTTGAAAAAGAAATCTATTCTTTGAAACAGAATTAAGTGCAAAAAAATTTGGGCGGGAAACTATCACGTTCAAAATGAGCCTCTTGAGATTTTCAGCACTAGCGTTGATAACGTCGAATTGCAGCCAATAGGATAAAACAGTTTTCTTTTCGTGATAACCAGAAAGGAGTAGGATAGTAGATAAGATACGCCAACTTACCTATGCATCAGCCTATAGTGCTACTACTGTAGGGTGGGCTAATAAGGGTATTATCCACTCACTTGCAGCCTTGCGTTCACAAAAGCTGTGGATCAATTCACCTACACGACAATGCCAAACGGCTAGTTGCACAAAATACCGTATCAAAGCTCTGCCAATTAGTGAACGAAATTTTGTCACACTCACCATACTTCCCAGACCGTTGGCCTACAAATTACCATCTAATCAGGACTAATTATTTAAGAAATGTGAGTGTCTCCCACCGCAGCATAACAGAGCTGGAGCAGTTTTGAAGTGAAAACAACCCCGAATTTTTCAAAATTCCAAAAACAGATTTTAGTACCTTATTTCACAGCTTACCTATTTCTAGAACTAGAGAAAAATGGGGGAAAAGAATTCAAATACTTTTACAACGCCCGAAATATTTTGCACACCACTGTACATTGTCATCCCAACACTTTTAATACCGCAGCATCGCATCTTCGTGTACTCCGCTAACGCATTAAAGCAGAAGGAGATCCTGTTGTGCTGATAAAATTAAAGAAACTATCAAAAACCCGAAATTCGATGCGCCAGGGTCAAGTTTTGTTGACCGAAATGTTTTTTGTTTCCACTTTCTTAAGAAGGACCCTTCCCGTCCCCTACGTCACTGTAACCCTCTTCTGATCTGCTGGGATCGTTCACTGATTCAATTCGACAACGACGCGAAAAACATTTTTTCTGTTTGGCGGCTACTGGCTGGAGCGAGATCTTGTTTGCGATCGTTTTGTGATTTAAACGTAATTATACACGGCCAACGAACACGAATTAACCAACAGCCAACATGTGATCGTCTCCCTCTTAATTTAATCGGACGATTTTGATCCGACATGCCCCTCTTGCAGCACCACACGAAGAGTCAAGAGCGGATTTTCCGGTTGATTTACCGCGAAGCAGTTTTTGCTCCGGTCCGAAAATTTGTAGTCGCCGCTTTTTGTGGGGGTTATCTTGGGGTTTTACGAGTGTTTTTGTGGCCGGCTAAAAATAATGCGTGGAAAACTGATAATTAATCCGCGTCGCCTTGTACGGAGGGATCGCGGGACAAGCGGCTAATCTCGCCCTGCGAGAATTACTTGGAATCCACTTATGAGTGGAGGGGATCAATAACAGACCGATAACGTGTCAAGTGGCTCTCGAAATTGTTCTACGACGTCAGGCTGAGTTTGAAGCGAACAGAACACTTTCACTTGGTTCGTGTTTAATATGATGATGACTTCCGGTGGAATGTTGAGTAGCTATGATTCATCGTACTCCTATCATCTATCATCGATTGTTGTAATTGCAGGTGGCCCCGTAGATTGTAATCGTTAGATTGTTTTTGTTATTATTACAATCTAATCTGAAATGAAGGAACAATAGCTGATTAGGTACCTACGTTTTCAAGGAGGATCGCTTATCTACAAATTTCGACAGGTACAATTACAATCAGTGTACGGGGAAAAGTCTTTAATTTAAAAAGTTCGTTACAGTAAAGGTGTGAAACTTAGCCAAGGTAAGACATTTTTTAAACGAACCAGTTGATATGAGAATTTTAAACGCTGGCAAAATAGGAGATAGCAATTTTCCGATGGACATTCAAAAAAGGCCAGACCGGGTAGGAGCTTTTCTTCTATATTATCACTGTGCCTTAAAAAGTTAGCTGTTATTGACGAATATCCTCGTCATCTTTAAAAAGGCAATTGAGTAAGGTTCAGAGGCTAGCGTGTGTGGGGAATGCAGGGGCCTTTCAAACCTCGCCAACAATGGCGTTAGAGACGATACTAGGCTTGCTGCCATTAGACATTTATGTAAAGAGAACTGCTGCATCAGCAGCTTTTCGCATGGATCGAAGCGCAAACTGGTACAGATCTCGTCATAATCAAGGGCATAGGCAAATACTGGAACCTGTTAGACACCACGAAACGCTTATAAGTGATGGGTCCCTCCCTGAAAACCGTCTAACCGACGTTATAACTTTCACGGATAGATCCAGAATTGATGGGGAGCAGGCGCTTGAATCTTCAGTGAGGAGCTGTATTAGGACACCCATCTTGGGCTGGGTGCATACACATAAGTCTTTCAGGCAGAGATGCTGATCTACGCACTGGATTACTTGCTGGAGAGTCGGGTGAGGGACAAGATAGTGTTAGTAGATAGTTGATCACCAGTTGTGCCACCTTCCCACATTGATGTAGAGCCCTGTTCGTTCTTTGGGTTTTTTCCTCAACATGTGTTTTCCAGGTAAGTCTTGAATCTAGGAATACCCCCAGATCTTTGACCGAACCCGAGACAGTAACTTCTTCTACAAATAGTTCTACTGGTCTAAAGTCTACATTCTTCCTTTTCCTAGTGAAAACAATTAGATCAGACTCCTTGAAGAGCCCCTGTCCCATTGCTCCACCACCCTCATCCTTATGGTGTCTACTGCGGCGCGTGTGAATTTGCCCCTGGCCCCT
Organism: Leptarthrus brevirostris; assembly: GCA_964036015.1. Classification (NCBI taxonomy): domain Eukaryota; kingdom Metazoa; phylum Arthropoda; class Insecta; order Diptera; family Asilidae; genus Leptarthrus; species Leptarthrus brevirostris. The sequence continues at coordinate 139,084,699 of OZ038372.1, forward strand.
AATTGCGATGTCGTCGGCATAACCCATGTTGTATACGCCTTCCTCCTCGAATCTGTGTATTAATGGGTCAACAGTAATATTCTGCAGAATGGGGGATACCACTCCTCCCTGTGGACATCCTCTACCTAACCTCCCGCGCAAGCTCCATTCACCTCTGGATATTTACTGCTCTTGTCTTTAACATATTACCAATCCATCTCGGCACTATGGGATTAGTTCCACGTGCAATCAAAGCATCCTCCAGCCTTCCGAAGTCATAGATATGCCCTTGCCATTAAGCGCTTCTTCTGCCAATCGCACCACCTGATGGAGTGCCGTTTTGGTAGATCTCCCAGCATGATAGTTCCTTCTTAGAGGATAACTTACGGCGCAGTCCTTTCGATGTGGTAAGCCACAGTCGTCTCCATTGATTTAAACAGAAAAGACGTCAGGCTCACGGGTCTAAAGGACTTCGGCTCAGTATAGTCTTTTTTTTCTGGTTTTAGTAGAAATATGACCTTTTGCTATGTATATTCCCCCTAAGTATTGGTGCTACAGACTCACAGCTCCACTAAAGTAGGGCTGGGAATATACTATCTAATCCTGCTATTTTGAACGGTTTTGAACAATCCTTTCCGCCTCAGAGCGATCCATGGCATTCGCACCCTGCTTCCTCAGATGCCACGGCATGTACGATTTGTAGCTTCCCGGAAAGTGAGCAGGATTTTATTTGTTTCGTCCCAGCTCTCTGACATCTTTCCCGTTTTGTCCCGAACCAATCTGAGTCGGGAGACCGGGTCCTTTGAGACCATATTTTGAAGTTGGCAGATTTCAGATATATTTCTCGTGTTCGAGCAGAAGCCGCTTCGCCACTCTCTCTTCTTTCTACGTAGAGCTTTCTTCATCTCTTTCTTTAAGGTCTTGTATCTGCCCCAGACTTCCACATCTTCAGTCCGTATACTCCGTGCTTCCAGTTCCAAGGGGTTGGGTCCTGGTCCACTACTTCAGTTGGAGTCTAGGATTTGCTTTACGCCTCCACTACAGCTTCTTGTAGAGTATGCACCTGCCTCTTTACATGCAATGTGCGTTTGGGTACTCTAGTTGTCCATGCCAACAGTTGCTCCCTTAACACCTTCCTATACTTTTGACTTGGCTTAGATAACCTGATTAGCCTCCTACTTTGCTTCTTGTGTCAAAAGTTATGGCTCTAGATCTGACAGCGTCATCACATCAGCCACTCTCCAGTTGAGCACTCTATCCAACAATTCAGTATTGCTAAGGGTGACGTCAATAACTTCCTTACGGCTTCCATCCATGAAGGTTGGTTCTGTCCCCCTGTTTAGAATTGCTAAGTTGTTACCTACCGCGAATTCTAGCAAATCTGCGCCTTCCCGGCTATCGTATGTGCTGCCCCACACTGTACAGATTGTGGGCATTCGCGCCACAACCTAATAATAGTCCCACATTTTTATCCTTGTATATTTCACCAAAGCCTCGCCTCCGGTGAATCATATGGTGGATAGCACGAGGCTAAGACCCGCGCCCCTAACCCGGACCCAATAGGAACCACCGCAAGGTCTGGCAAACTGAGTTGTGGCAGTAATACCGCATGAGCTTCCCGCCTGACTAGAATGCAGGATCTAGTTCTGCTATCTGAATTTATGCAAAGCAGAATAGCGATTCTCTTCGGGAGCCGTTTTAGTCTCTTTATTTATAGCAAGGGTTCCTGCAGTAGCGCTATGTCCAGCTTCTCTTCAACAAAACATTGGCACATTATATCTGATGCCGCTTCAAAAGGGCTGCACTTGCAAGTGCTTGTCCTCAAGAACCTTCGACACCGAGACGAAGATCATTTGCCGCAGCCCCGGAGTAGGTTTTTACTACCCCTCCCACCTTAGCTCTATCCCCGTCCTGATGAATTATTTTCCTCTTACCTTGGCCCAAAGCTCCTTCCTTTACTCGGGTCGGCTCGCGCCTTCCCTTGCTCGGATCCGAACTCGTACCTGGCTCTGAGGACAGTTTCGCCTTTGCTCGGATCCGCTTCTGCATCCCCTAGCTGTGCTCTTGCGATATCCCCGTTTCTGACTGTCCTCTGGAGGTAGAAGTAGTCGTTGACGACTGCTCAACCACCTTTGTTTCAGAGGCCGTCGATGATTCCCAACCATCCGTGGAGTTACCTGGCCTCACTGCACCTTGGCCTCATCTTGGTGTCGAATCTGTTAGGGCAGATGTTTCCAGTTTGTCAGCTAACTGCCTGACCTCCTGGTCCTCACCTGCTTTCTTAGCAGCTTTAGTTGAGGCTAGTCGCTGCTTTTTCTGCTCCCTCTTTCTCTTCCGCTTCAGATGGTTGCGCATCTCAGTCTCAGAGTATGAATTTGCTTATTCTTCCGCCGGATTGTTTGCCACGTTCCCAGCCGATTCGGAATCGGCCTTTCCCGTTTCCACCTATCCTTTGGAAGTCTTCATCTCTCGAGGTTGCTCCAGCCTAGAAACGCTGACTTCATTTGACCTGTAAAGGTTTGCCTCTACCTGCGCCATCATACCTTCTCAACCTGTAACTTGCATCTTCAACTTTATTTAATGAACTATCCATTTTTGGATCCACGAGTTGGGGGAGAAATAAACGGACCGGGAAGGCAGAGATTCCCCAAAACCAACCCTAATCAACAACAGAAAATTGAGCATTTGATTTGTGGGATGTCCCACATTCAAATGGTTCCTCTCCCAGACTCCCGCAGCGTGGCTCCACAACCTTGGAGTTAGGGGTTTTACTCCTCTCGTGTTCTGTGTTAGCTCGCGTGGGTATAACCCTGCAATTACCAGCGGTAACACTTGGAGGCCACAGATGCACTTTCGTTCATAACACCAGAATGGCTTACCACACTGTGCCAGGCTTTACTCTGGCTTATAAGTTGTTCGGTCTAGGTGGTCCTGCGGTTATGAAAACGGAAATAGGGAACTGTATAACGGGCATGTTCCTGGTGATGAGAAATCAGGGAGGGAAATGTCAAATGGTGTAGGAAGTCAAGGACGACGCGATCTTGTGGTGAATAAATGAGGTGAAAAAAGTAATAACGGAAATATCTAGAACTAAGAGGCTGACATTTCTAGAATCAGGTTAAGTCATATAAATAGGGCTGAGAACAAGCCTATGGCTAGTTAGTCAAGGTAGTTGAAGTTGTTATAGGTAAAATTAAAGGTTATATTGTGAAGAAACCTGTAAATTGTGAAATGAAATCAACGGTGAAGTGCATAAAGACTGTGAAAATTTGTGATTGAAAATAAGTGTCTTAATTAATCCGTCGAGCTCGGAAACAACTGTTTTACAATATTCACCCCTATCCTGCCACTATATTGTGTCGAAGCTCGTGTGAAATTTTATGATGCCATAACAGGAGTTTTGGGAACACAGGATTCGGTAACTAACTGAAGCATATGTCAACAAACGTTTCCAGCGATCTTACAAGGTAGGGGAAGGGAGGGAAGGGGATTGTGAAAAGTTAATCATGTTAGGGAATACCAGCCACCCAATAGTAAACAAAGTTCTGATAGTTAAGTTTTGAACTGTGCTTTTGTTCGAAAACTACAAGTTGTACTATTTGCAGAGTTCCGAGTTTGACTTTACTGACATGCAAATTAGGTGTGTGTTTGTGGGTACAGAGCACTCATGTTTGCTTTTCTTTTTATAGCTGTTCCTAAAGAAATGATATCTTCTCAAAATACCTACCGTATCTGACAAATTGTAAGAGTCCCACAATGGCTACATCATCCTGACTTTTACCTTTACGACTGAGATTCTTCTACTTTCAATTGAACAATAATGAATCATAGCTTTGAACAATTTATACATCTCCAAACCAACGAATCCACTTATCCTTTGAATGATCCATTCTGCTTGAAAAATTTTTCTAAGCATTGCTTACCTGCGTCTTCCGGTAAGTGAATCTCCTTTAAAACATCTGATTGTGTTCTGTTGACCTGTTTTATAGCAAGCAAATGTGCTCTCCTGTTCATGGCAAGTTTTGTTCGAGCAACGTTAATTGCAAGTCTTTATATGTGCGGAATGAGATGCACATCACAATTAGACGTGCAAAGGGTGAACAGAGGGAAATTGAAATCGTAACAATGGATTGGTCTGGATCCTCTTCAGCAACATTTGCTGCACTCGTCGAAATGGAATAATCTTAGTTCCACCAGCTTCGGTAACCCGAGAGGCACTTGACCAGTCCCAAACCCTCCAAGTACGAGTCCTCTTCTAACCCAATCACCCGAATCGATTTTCGAGTACCCTTAAGTGCTCCTCTTGTGCTACACTTTCTATCATCATTCAAGGCACTTCCTCTCACCAGCGAGACCGTTCCGTGCCGCTTTAATTTTCTTCTGGAAGCTCTTCAGTCGCTCGGTCCTTAGTTGACGCTTCCTTTGCAAGTGAAATTGAACTCGAATCGAGGGCGCCCTTGTCCCATTTCATCTCCTCAGAACTGGAACTACTTGTGAAAATGGCGCGATCTACTCGCAGCGTTGAAAAGCTCCCCATGGAACCCACGAACAAGATTGCAATTAATGCGGTAAGCCAGCAACCATCGGAATCCGTGTCCTTGTTTTTCCGGATAGCGCCACGTCACTAAGCAACCATTGCTGAATTAATCCACACAAATGTCAAAGTGCGAACAAGAAAAATGAGGACGAAAGGTACGCTGCAGTTTCCGACAGGATTCAGGATCCAAGGGAGCTTCTTTTTTTTTTGGTATGCAAGCGGATTTCAAACAGGCACCCCGTGCGCATAACCTAAAAATTAATTTTTTCCATGCAAGTCCGCCTAGGTTTTCATTTTCTCGTCGGAACTTTTTAAATTATTCGTGCAAACCCTTCTGGGTTTTGATTTTCTGGTCAGAACTTTTAAATTGTTCGTTTTTTCGTGGCTTTTGTTTTATGGGTTCGCTCTTTGTGCGACTCGAACGCCTCGTTAATTTCAATTTTCGTGTTAATTAAAATTTTCGCAATTTGCAGCGGGATAATATCCCTTCAAATTGGAAGTGCATGCTCCAGCTTTTCGCAGGTATGACCGCTCGGCATTCTTGCGTTAATTTTTTCGTGGTTTCATGCCGTGTAATTGATGATAATGAATCTTTAATTGAGAGGACGCACACGTATTCAAGATATTTGCACTGCCGGAAATTGCAATTGGATTTTAAGTGTTTTTCGGTTTCCTTGCTGAATTGTTGCACATTTGGACGATTGGTAATTGATGAATTTTGCCAATCCTTACTCTTGTCCTTAATTAACTATTTGCAGGTAAATTTGACAGTAATTTTTTTAAAATTTGTTTTAAGTGAAAATGTAGGGTAATGAGCAAAAGAATTACTTAATGAAAAATCCTTAAAAGTATATCAAACTTAGTACATATACAGGGTTTTTAAGATCTGACGTGCCAAAATGAGTAGGGTAATAGATCTCACCTAGCCAAATAAAAACCTGTACGGCAGGGAGGGGGTGGGGGGTTGGGGTTGTAATCTCAACCGTTTGGGAGTTACAGGATGATTCATAAATTTCAGGTTTTCATGGTATGCACTCAAGTCTCAACATCACACAAACGATAAAAAGCTACTATCCCAATGACCTTTCCAAAATTGTCAACAACGTTGATATAACTCCTTCTATTGCAGGTACCGATACTAGGACCAGATCTCTGGAACGCCACCTACGACAGCCTGCTACGAATTGAACTGCCCGAAGAGACGTCCCTGATCGGGTATGCGGACGATGTTGCTGCACTGATATCAGCACGCGACGTTCAACATTCGCAGCTAAAACTGAACCAGGTGATGCGAGCCGTAAACAGCTGGATGACGGCGCACGGACTGTCGCTGGCTCTTAGTAAGACGGAGGTCGTTGTCCTGACCAAAAAGAGAATCCCGACCATTCATCCAGTGCGAGTCGGAGAAGAGACCATACGAACGTGACCATCGGTGAGGTACCTCGGCGTTACAATTGACACCAAGATGATTTTCTTCCAGCACAGATAAAGGAAACTGCAGATAAAGCAGCAAGAGGCGTCACATTACTGAGCAGGCTGATGGCCAACGTGGGAGGTCCAAGCTCGAGCAAACGCCGCCTCCTTATGACAGCAGTATAGTCAACCATACTGTACGGTGCGGAGGTATGGGCGGAAGCCCTAAGTAAGGAGCAATATCGGAAGAGACTTGGCCAGGTACAAAGGCGCCCAGCCCTGAGAGTGGCCTCAGCGTACCGCACTGTCTCCGAACCGGCTGTCCTGGTGATTGCAGGGGTGGTTCCCATCGACCTACTCGCCAGGGAACGAAGGGCGATTTATCTCAGGAAGGCAGAAATGGAAAGGGGGGGGGGTGTTTTAGTCGGTAAACTGCGCTACAGGAGTCCGACACTGCTCCCAGTGTGTATAAAGCATTTCACCTCCCAAAAAAAAAAAAACTATTGCAGGCACAGTCACTTCCAAAAGTAAAAAAATGGTTTGCGGTCACCTAAACTTCAGCATTTTACCAAATTAACTCCGCAATTCATGTAATTTTTACTTGTTTTATTATTACTTTTCTAACTTAACGAAACTCATACTAACTCTACAATTCTTTTTATTGAATTCAAAACATATAACAATTACTCTTAGTAACTTACAAAAGCTTTTCAAAATGTCGACGGCTACTCTGGATGCATGCCAACAATTTCCTTCCCTGTTCATGAAAATTCACCAAAACTGGCTACTACAACAAAAAACATGGTTGACACTTAAACTTAAGATATATGATTTATTCGTTATTCAATTATTAGTTGAAGTTGGGCCTTTAGCTGCTGCCTGGAGTGTCCGAACTCAATGTGGGTGGAAAACTCATTGAATAGTCGGGACATAGAGGCGATGAGCTCGTGAATTCCATAAAACGTTCGGTGGTGAGCCACACGGAGGAAACCGTGATTCCTCAAGGTCCGGGCCGGTACGGAGATGCTTATGTCGTTGAGTATTTCGATAGAGTTAATCGACCCCTGCAACAAATCAAATAAAAAATAATTTTAGAGACCTTGCTCTCTTTTCAACAGTGTCGAAGGAAATCAGACTAAGCCTGGCAGGATAAGGAGGAAGGTGAATATGGTCACGCCAAGGGACGCCGCGAAGAACGAACCTAAGGATGCTGCGCTGGACTGATTCAATTCGGTTAATATGGACGGCGAAGTAGGGGTCCCAAACCGGACTGGCGTACTCCAGGATAGGTCTGTCGAAAGTACAGAGAAGAAGCCTCGTTAAGTATGGATCATCAAGTTCCCTAGACCACCTCTTTACAAAGCCCAGCGTGGAATTGGCTCTACCAACTAGGAAGTCCACGTGGTCCTCGAAGGAGAGACGGCATTTAAAAATCAGGTTCTTGATCAAGTCGAGTCTGGTCAAGGCTGTACCTCCCATGGAGTAGGTGAAGGAAATAGGACGACTCTTACGTGAAAAGGACATAACGGTGCATTTGCTGGCGTTCAGTGGAAGACAATTATTGGAGCACCAATCATGAAAAATGCGCAAATCGGAGCACAGTCGCCTAAAGACCTGGAAGTCAAGCCCGAAGATCTCGGCGTCGGAAGTATTGCCGCAAAGCCAGATTTCAGTGAGACAGATGACGTCAAAATTGGATGCGTTAGCAGCTGCATTCCCAATTCAGCTTATTAAATCCTTCCTGGTGCTAACGGGGCTTGAATAAACTTCATCCTTCATTCTCCCGAATAAGAAAAAATCCATTTTGGTAAGGTCTGACGAGAATTATTGGAGCACCAATCATCACAAATGCGCAAATCCGAGCATAAAAGAGCACAGTCGTCGTCAGCGGAGACCGCTCGGAAGATTTTAGCATCATCAGGAGCAACGAGATGTCATTAAAATAAATTGTGAAGAGGAGCGGACGAAGGATTCTACCATGAGGCACACCAGATGTGACCGAGATTCCTGTGGAAAAAGACGCGCTGGCAACGGCCGGACAGGTGAGATGATAGCCACTCAAAAAAGAGCAGCGGAAAACCGAGCAGGCAGAGCTTATGAGTGAGAATGCTAAGGTTGATCCTGTCAATGGCCTTGCTGAAGTAGGTGAATATACTGTCGACCTGCACACCCGACTCAATCAGGGGCAAACAATGATGCAAGAATTCGAGTAAATTTGGTGTTTGATTTACCCTTGATACAGCCGTGTTGGAAAGAGCCCATGAAGAGTCTACAATGGAAGCGGAGCACGTCGCATATCAGTATTTCAAAGGCTTTCGCCACATGGGACAGATTAGCGATGGGTCTGTAGTTGGATATCTTATCTCCCATTTTGTGAGGGGGGATTATCACAGAGTCTTTCCAGAGCCTTGGAAAGCAGCCACAGCGCAGAGACAGGTTAAACAAATGACAGAGGACAGGAGTGACCGTTGAGTAGCATCTTCTTAGGCAGTCGGAGACAGCTGCGTCGTCGAAAACTAAATCATTGGATTCAAGGGAAGTGAGCGGGAACCCTGTCAAGTGGGAGAAGTCAGCGGAACGATATCACAGTAAGGATCACAGAAAGAAGCACTAAAAAAGTCAGCGAACGAATTAGCCACCTCAAGAGAGTCATGGCTCTCGCAGTGACTCAGTCTCAAGGAGGAAGGGTATCCGTCACTGCGTCGCTTAGAATTAATGAACCTCCAAAACTGTTTTGAATTATTGAGTAAGGTGGATCTCGAATTAGAAATAAATTTGCTGTAAGGTCGTGTGTAGATCGGAGGCGAACCCAAGGTGAAGATCATAGTAAACAAGATAGTCCTCGTCGCGCCTAGAGTAGCAGAACTTTGTCCAAGCCTTACTCTTTAGATTGTTTAGGTGTCTCAAATTGTCATCCATCCAGGGCTGCGACGAAGAGGAGGAGCAAGAAGAGGAAAAAGAGATCGGCACACACTGCGTGAAACAGGAATAAAGGACATTGTAAAAATCGAGGACAGCTCGGTCAATATCTGGTTCAGTCAGAACAGCTGCTCAGTCATAGCCCGAAAGCCAATCATTGACAATGGAGAAATTGGCAGACCTGAAGTTGAAGGAACAGCCAAACAAATGGGGGGAGAAGCTCTTAACAGCATCGAAGCATAAAATAATTTGCAGTGCAGGATGGTGGCAGGACCCTGTGAGCAGCGGGGAGGTGAGATCAATCACTCAACTCAGTTTTGGCATGTCCGATCTGAAACACCCTGTATACCTAGCCTAATATTTTAAATCCAAAAGAAAAATAGAAACATATTTCAGTTTAAAAATAATTATATTACGATGAAAAGGCTACAAACCACACAAGAGAAGTAAAGATCATACTAAACGAGAGAAAAAGAAAAAGTTCCCAACAAACTTAATCTATATTAATACAGCACAGCGTTACTAGTTCCCTAAAACACCGCACCGGATAGCAGGAACAAAGGAAGAATCTCCATGATTGAAGAGCGAAAACTAGGTATCAGCAGGTCATAGCGCTTGGAGGAGTTCAAAAAAATCCATTTTTCATGTAAATAACCAGGATTTTTGAAGTAATAATTTGGTAAAGGGATGTCACAAGCCTACGCAATAAAAACTGCTCCAACGTACAGCCAAGCAGATGGTTACTATATCGCGACACATGATAAAATCTCCTCAAACGAAATATCATAATCATTAAACCACCCTGACTTTCCTTGCACAGGTAGAAGAAAGACGCGGGAAGAATATGCTGCCATTAATAAAGTAGGGCAGGAGCAACGATTTCACAAGAGACGAGCGCGTGTGCGACAACAAATGGGAGCATTATGTTATTTAAGAAAACAGGAGGGATATGAGACACGTTAATGTCCCGACGATAGAATGCAATGCAGTGCGACTTAAGCGGATTTAGAAGCAAGTGGTTATTAGCTGCCCATATCGTAATATTATTCAGGTCAGAGTTCAGCCTGTCAATGCAGTCCTCCATAAGCCCAATAGGTCCACTAAGATATACAGCTGCACCCTGCCATCCTGAAGAACCTCCGGGAAGACATTTATGTACAGGCAGAAGAGCAATGGCCCAAGAATAGAACCCTGTGGCACCCCACACGTAGGGGACGAATATAAAACTAAAAGAAGGGCAAGTGTGCAAAATTCATTTCAGTGTGTAAAGCTACTCCAACCACTTCAAATTAACAGGTCGTAAGAAGTGAAATAAAAGCAGAGCACGAAAAACGATCAACTGTTAATGCTCATTTACTATTTGTGCGTGAGAAAGTTAAATTTGTTAAAGTTACTAAAACAGTTTCTTTTCAAAACTATATTTTATCATGCTTATAAAGTTATATGTGTACTTTGTGAGTTTTTGTGAAAGCTTTTATTAAAGCCCGCAGCATGAACTGTTCGATGTTAGGATGTCAAATACATATTTCGAAATAGTCCCAGTAGGAAAAGCAAATACTTCAAGAAATACTTTTATATGCCATTCTTTGGAATCAATAAGTACTTCCTTTTTAGATTCCAATGCGCAGAAATAATTCATTACTTTAACATGGGGATGTCATAGAAGAGAATAAATTGTTTCCGTTTAGCGCTACCCAGAACTGATGTAAGAAGTATTTCCGAGAATGATATTAAGAAGTACTATTGATTAATGGGTTCTGTTTTGCGTTATTTGAAGGGTACTTATGGAATAAATAGTTTCGTGAAAGTGATTTGAAACAAGAACTGTAAAATATTCTGGCACAGAGCGACACTAAAAAGATTGAAGGGATTGTTTACATTTTATATTTTATTTATTAATTTATTTATAAAAAAGATTTGCCAAGGCTGGCTACCTCAAATGTGATACATATTCACAACTTATACCTAAAATAAAAATAATCAAAAATCTACGATTTGCTGAAGTTGGACTTTCAGCTGCAACCTGGAACGTCTGAACTCGATGTGGGCCGCAAACTCATTGAATAGCCGGAACATAGAGGCGATGGGCTCGTGCATTCCATACAAGGTTCGCTGGAGGCGCATGGAGGAAGTCATGGTTCCTCAAGATCCGGGCGGGGACGAAGATGCTCACGTCATTGAGTAATTCGCCAGAGTTGATCGACCCCTGCAACAGATCATATAAAAAAATGTGCACGGCGAAATAAGGACCTCAGACCGGACTGATGTACTCTAGGATATGTCTGATGAAAGCGCAGTAGAGAAGCCTCGTCAAATAGGGATCGTGAAGCTCCGTAGACCATCTTTTTACAAAGCCAAGCGTTGAATTGGCTCTGCCAACTAGAAAGTCCACGTGGTTCACGAAAGAGAGACGGGTTTAAGAAACACCCCCCCCCCCATGTCCTTCATGAAGTCAATCCTGCTCAAGGTGCAACTGCCCATGGAGTAGTTGAAGGAAATAGAACGAATCCTACATGAAAAAGACATAACGAAGCATTTGCTGGCGTTCAGTAAAAGACGGTTATTGGAGCATCAAATCTCAAAAATGTGCATATCGGAGGACAGTCAGCATAACACAGGATTCTGGACCTGAGCAGGTGTAACGAGATGTCATTGATGTAAATTATGAAGAGGAGCAGGTCAAGGATGCTACCCTGTGGCACACCAGAGGTGACCGAGATTTCGGCGGATATGGCTCCACGGAACAGCACGCTCTGGCAAGCAACAGCCACTGCACAAAGAAAGGGGGGGGGGGGGGAACCGAGCAGGAACAGCTTATGAACCAGAATGCCATGGTTAATCCTATCAAAAGCCTCGCTGAAGTCGGTGAATATGCAGTCCACCTGCATACCCGATTCGATCAGGGGTAAACAGTAATGCACGAATTTGAGTAGATATCCTTCATGAAGCCGTGCTGGAAAGAACGCTGGAAAGATCTACAATGAAAGCGGAGCACATCACTAATCAGAGTTTCAAAGGCCTTCTCAACGTGAAACAAATTGGCGATGGGTCTGTAGTTGAATAGGTCGTCTCAGGGTATTGCCTCACAATCGTGATTATTTGCTGCTCGACGTCGGCAGAAGTTCCCGAAGTTTCGGGTCGTGTCTCCCTGTCGTGTGAAGTAACACTTCCTGTTTCTCTTAATCTTCGGAGAGTCCATGTAAATACCCCTCTTCGGGGTGCTCGCCGATTAGGGAGTCTCCTTTGATATTCCAGTACAGACGGTCTCTACATTGTCACAACTTTTTTGGAGTAATCATTAAAATTAATTACAAATATTTTCGGCCTTCTATCTTAATTATTTTGTTTCTTTAAAGAATTTCCTATCTAAAATGCAAAAAAATAATTAGGTGGTCAGGGATTACTAAGGATGCGGTTTTTCTAATCCTTTATCTACCCTCCCAAAATACACCTTTTTGGAAAGGTTATAATATGGGCAATCCAATAAAAAAAAGAGGTACCACAGATTCTGTTGATAAGAAGGAACCTAGGCCTGAAACCTGCTGGGCCAGGTGGAAATCGTCATGAGGTCATTTAAAAACAGTTGAGAAACTACGTTCGAATGCCGTTATCAATCATATGCTAAAACCACCTGATTTTGAAAAGGTTTAGGTGGAATTATGGGATGAATACCATGGACTGTAACAATGACGCGACGCAGGACTTAGCAACTAAAGTAATCTCTGTGATAAATGCTCCCTGCGGCAGAAACATCAGCGCTCGTCCCTCTCATTGTATGAATTTCCAGAAAGACCGCGGTGGAGGATGATCAAGCCAAAGGTAGAGTTCAATAACACTAACGTCTAACTATATTTCTCGCGCTTATAATGAGCAAAAGTTCGGTACGCGGACATTTTTCTGGTCCAAAGCGGTCGAAGGGTTTTAAAAATTCCTCTTTTTTTTTTAGTCTACCTTTAACTATAACAATCATTGCTATACAATTCTCATTCATACTCCCATGCCGTCTTTACGTTGCTACTGGAAGTGAAGACATAAAAGACACTACTCTAAGCTAACTGATCACAGTACCTTTTAATAAAAAACACGTAATCCAAGTTGACGATAAGTGGTAACAAAACTTATAGCATGATTTGGTTGTTGAAGTTTCAGCATTGAGATGCTGTCGGAATCTCCAGTTTTCAGTCCCAAAATGTACAACTTTGGACAGCGATATATCTGTCAAATTCTCTACATGTAAGTAAATATAGAATTCCTGTTAATTTACAACTCCATGTAAACTGAGCACGAGCTGAGCCCCTCCCCTGTCTCCGAAATAAACCTGGTGGTTGAAAGCTAATCAAAATTCACCCCAACTTACTGTACTGACCGGAAGAGCAGTATCAGTCTCACTCAGTGGCACCCCTATACATTTCATGCATTTTAAATCCATAAGCGAACCCCTGTCAATCGAAATCGAATTTTCATTTGCCTTCCTCGCCCAATTCCCCATTCCTCTTTTGGTCTGAAGGACCCCATATGTCTACATTTCCACCCGGGCTCCGACGACAACACAACGCCAGTTTCCAGCCATTTAAAAAATGAATCAGGTTCCGACAAAAAAAAAAGGAGCAAGTCATCCCAGCAAAAGAACCCTTTTCACTCTCCATCCATTGAGGCTGTCAGAAATCAGGCATCGGAATCCGTACCCCACCTAACTCCCCGGAGAGTTATCATCTAAAAATTATTTACGAGCCGCGCGTTATTTTCTGCTTGGTACACCCCCTGCCCGATGCACGAGACACACTCGACCCCATTATTCATTCAAACGACTGAAAGTGGAAACTGCAAGGCAGCTCAGCCCGCACCCCCGCCCCAAATTCAACGAGAATTCCGGAAAAGCATAAAAGAAGCAAAAAACAAGGAAGGGGGGGCTTTGGCGTGAAACCGGGCAAAAAACTCAACACATGAACATCGAGGGCAAATATGTTCGTAATTTTTTCTTGGATTTCTCACCCACGCCCTCGCCCCCGCATGACGTAAAATTTCCAGGGCTTGTGCTACTGAAAAGCACTTAGCTATAGGTGGCGGCGGCGAGGAGGGCTGAAGGACATCGAACTGGAGTTCTTTTTCTGCGGTGTGTTCAGTGGTGGAGAAAAATGCTCTTATAGAGGAATACTTGGTGTGCATAGCTGGGGTGGATGAGGCGGTCGTGATGGAGTGGGGATGTGAGTATACACTGCAGGCGGATAGTCCGTAAGGCATTTCCAGAGAGAATGAGGAATATCGTTGGCACTTCAATATGATTCCATGTGGATTTTTTTCCACTATTTTTTCCAATTTCTCCAACGTTTTTACAAGAGTTATGCATGCAGCTTTGGAGCAGGTGAAAACGCCACAGCGAAATTGCAGATTCATGTATGCCCTTGAAGAACGTTTTGAGCTTTTCGAGTTTTCTTTAATTTGAAGATTCGATAGCTTTCCCAAAGGGTACGACCACACGAGAGTCAATACCAGAAGGTGAGCGAAATTGAAAAATCTATCGTTCGGAGGAAATTGTTCGACTTTCGAGAGGGGGCTGGCTGAAGTCAGTGCAATTTATGTATAAGGTTCTGGAATTTTTGGTAGTTGTTCGAAGTCAGACGTTTTCGCTGCGTCAGACAAAGCCGGTCAGCAATTCTCTCTAAGAACATCAGTACCTGTTGGTGGGTGGGGACTCGGAATGGAAACCTACGTGGAATTGATGGAGGTAAAATTTGTTAAAGAACTCCAAGTAGAACAGGAAGGAGCCCATACAAAACGCCCCAATTGCATAGCCAAATCAAAACTGCTGCGCGCAATCAAGCAAGCTGAAGTATGTGAGGATAATGGATTCAATTTATTTGGTTTTAAGCTTAAAAAAAAGAAAGTTGTGGGGCTCCCTGTTTAGGAACTTACAGAGTTTGTCTTTGTTTAACGAAGTTAGTAGAGAGATACACAATATGGCCATTAGAAGTGAAGTCAAACCGACTTCCCAAAAATGAATAAGAAGGTTCTAAGTTCAAAGCGTACGTCAAGTATTTATTTATTTATTTCCTTCAGATTCATCACATAAATTACTACAATCTAGATATCAATCATAAAAATTAAATTAAAAATTAAAAGCTAAAAATAATCGTGGGACAATAGTCAACCAGATCAGATCAGCCCCTTCAAACACAGCCTAGAGAGATCCAAATCGAATCTGGCGAAGTGTTGGTTAAGAGGCGAGACATCGACGTAATGGGTTTGTGCATGCTGTAAAGAGTTCGGTGACCTGGGACATACGGGAAGTCGTTATTCCTCAAGGAGCACTGCGAAATACAAATTTTTACAGCCTCCTGTAACTCTGGTGAATTAATCTTTGCCAGCAAAAGATCAAACAGAAATATTTTTTTGGAAATATTACGCCTCATTTCCAGGAAGTATAGAGAAATCAGTCCCAGATGATCAGCATAAGAAGGAAGCACCCAAGGATCATCGCAGGGAAGTCTGCGGAGAGCAAACTTAAGGAATCTGCGCTGCACCGCCTCGATGCAGTTGATGTGAACGGCGAAGTAAGAAGACCGTACAGGGCTAGAATATTCCACAATGGGTCAAACAAATTTGCAATAAAGAATCTTAGTTATGTAGTGGAGTCGAAGAGGAATAGGCGTCTTCTACGGGAAAAGGTCAGGTGTACAATAGAATCGAAACATCATTAATATATAGGATAAACAGGATCGGTCCGAGGATACTACCTTGAGGCACTCCCGAGGTGACAAGGATTTGCCAAGGATTGCCAGTAATGTTTCCGCCCAGTCCGCTCAACAGGAGAATTACTAACGGCTCTAAGCGTGCGTTGAAATCATTGTCTCCATTGTAATGGTGAGTTCGAAATCGTTGCTCTTGATTCCTATGAAATAATTGCCGGTGTACCTCAGGGTTCAGTTCTTTCACCAACCTTGTTTCTTATTTGTATTAATGACCTTTTATCGCTTCCTCTTAATCCTATTCATAGTTTCGCCGACGACAGTACCCTTGAATTCGCGTACTCTTTTGATTCTGTAATGAATTCACTTGGAAATGTTACAGAAATCAATCGAAAACTCATGTTTGGATCATTAATCAACGTCATTTCTATGATCCTCGCTTGGGGCAGAGCAAATCGTGTTTCGTTTAATGCATCCAAAACTCAATGTTGTTTAATGTCCCTTAAAAACCGCTCAGTTCCCCCTCAACCTATTTCAGTCGACGGAGTGAATATACCCAATACGCCCTCTCTAAACATCTTGGGTATTGAGATATCCAGCAATCATATATATGTGCAATCGCTAGAAGTGCGATGAAATGCTTGAGTTTTCTACAGAGATGTTAGAAATATTTCACCCCATCTGACTTAGTGGTAATCTACAAGTCCCACATCAGACCTAGACTCGAATATAATTCAAATATTTGGGCAGGGACCGGACACACCGCATTGTTCGCGTTAGACAATAGTCCAGCGTTAGGTTATTGAACTTCTTGGCGATCCTTCAATCTCTGAGAGCATTGACTCACTGGAGCATCGACGGAATGTCGGTAGTGCTTGCGATTTTTAAGAATTTCAAATGCAGTATTTGTTCCAAGGATTTGCAGTAGTTAAAATCAAATTGCAGCAAAATATTTAAGTTACTATGTAGGTTAAGTTAGGTTACAGTGGCAGCCTTTCAAGGAGAAGGTACACTTAGGCCATAATGGCCATTGCGATACCACGTTGGATCTAGACTCCCGTCCTTATGAAAATGATACATGAAACAACCTGGAGGTCCTATTGAAAAGAACTAGGTCCCAGACATCGGCAGATCCCAGTTTAGCTAATCCTGAGCCATGTCACTTTAGCAGCTTTAGAGGTCGTACACATTCGCTTGGGAGATTTAATAGCAGCCGGAAAGTCTGTGAAAATACGTATATCGCTGAACGGCATTCTAATTCTACCTTTATAGTCACGAGTTCTGCTTGAGAAACACTGTAGTAGTCTGGCTAACCAAAAGAAAGGTTTAGGTCGAGGTGTTTCGCGTAGAACCTCCATCCACTTTAACTTCCAAGTTAGAACCGTTAGTGTAAGGATGCACATGAAGGCTGCCTCCCATTCTTGTCCGGTAAAAATAGAAGAGATGAGACCGGCGTTGAAATGACGCTTGGTATGGTATAGGCAATAAGCTATGTTATACTTTTATTAAGAATTTTGCAATGTCCGTAGTCGGTATATGTCCATGTGGGGATTAAATTGAGCCGTTGAGCAGTTGAGGATGCGGTTCGCTGACTGAAGGGTTCCACCATAGAAGATCGTGTTAAGGGCTTCTGAGGGTGATGTTCCATGTGATCAATAGTGCTCTGAGCAATCTCTAGCGCTTTCCAGTGGATCACATTTTCTAGTGCGGATGACCAGACGGTCATCCTGTAAGTAAGCATATGCATAATAATACTGACATGGAGCAAGAACACAATTCGCGGCTCTATGCCCCGTCTTTTACCACTTGCCTTTTTGCACGAGAAACTCTATGCTTCCATGAGATGAGTATCACCTCTGTTTTATTCGAGTTCATACCAAGACCACATTTAGGATGGTCCAGGAGGATAGTTTCCAGAGGACATGTTGATAGAATATTTGGCTATGTACACGACATTAACAGGGCAATTTCGTCAGCGTAGACTATAACTTTGTGGCCGTAAATCTAGAAGTATATCGTTTAAGAAGCAGTGAGATAATCCCTCTTTTAGAAGTGCCCCAGTTGCGTAACTTTTTATGGGGATTCCACCAAACTGAAGTTTACTATTATACTTTTGAGTATGAAATCTATAAGCTCGATAAGTGAACTTTCTAGATCAAACCTCCTTAAGGGTGCCGCTATCGCCTTGAGTTTGACGTTGTTGAAAGCATCTTCAATATCGTGAAAAGCTGCGAGGGTTAATTCCTTGTACATGATTGATCTTTGTATCTTGTCAATCACTACATAAAAGGCAGTCTCAACCGACTTATTTTTACTACATGTATGCATGTTGAGAATGAGTAACACCTTAGGTCGATCAACTCTTTATTTGATTTGGACATCAATATGTCTTTCCAAGCGTTTAGGAAAGGAAGGAGGGGGAATAATTAGCCTAGAGTCCTGAGGTTTGCTGTGGGGGTCCTTGATACTTTTGAAATGAAGACCACCTTGACCCTTGCCCACGAATCTGGAATGTATGTACAGTTTAGACAGGCTTCATAAATGACTTTCAGAAGGCTCGAAGGTTTTTGACGTTTCGCAGACGTAATACCGTCCAAGTCCGGTGATTTGAAAGGCTTAAAATTGTATATAGTTAGCCCCTTTTTGTTTCCTTTTACTTAAGATCTTACGGCCTAGACCATGACAGTCCGAATCTAATGTAGACTCAAAAATTCTTGCTGTTGAACAACCCAGAAAGCCGGTATCAACCATTAGCTCCTCCTGAAGGTATTATGAATCCATTTATAGTTTTAACTTTTAAGCAATTTTTTTTCCTCATTTTTAATAATTTTTAAAAGCAGTAAAAAGAATGTCGGTTGTCCCTCATTCTTCTATCGCTATTTCCACGGCCATTGTTCTAACGAAATTGCTAGTCTGATTCCTTGTACAAGAGCTGCAAGTCGCTCATACTCCTATACTCTCCAGGTCAATGTGCATGTGGCGCCTCAATCCAACCCAAGTATCTTACTGATTCCTACTTGAATTTGCAAAGGAATGTCTTATTTGCGAAATACTGAAGTCCGGAATTAATTTCAAATATTGGTTTCGGTCTTTTATGGACAACATTTCTATCGTTCCTCACAAAAGCAACAAAGTGATTAAGATTTAAAAGCTTACACCTGATCAATTCCTCGGTAACTTGGAAACATTTTTTGTTACCTTGATACCTTTTTCCTTCAGTGGTATTACTTAGTAAACCTCAACAAACTCTAGAACCCTTCGACAATCATAAATTTTCGTGGAAAATTTATTAAAAAATTTCCCACCGACAGTCCATTTTACCTGGTGAGGTACCAACCCCAGAATCCAGGCATGAGATACTTTTGCCCGTTCTTAATTTTCTTCTCGTACTTTTTGGGTCGTGCAGACTTTCCTGCTATTAAACAATTAATTACACACGAACAAAACATTTTCTCTCCCCTCGAACTGCGGGGGATAATACACAGCGTAAAGGAATTGTTCCAGTTTTCCCCGAAATCAGCCGGAGTACATTCTACCGGTCCCTACATCTACGCTTAACGAGGGTAAAAAAAAATCTTAATCAACAGCTCCAATAAATTAATTTCCTCCTTCATCCGCAGAAAGTTTTCCCTCCATTTGATTTGCTCGCCCCAAAGCCGGCGGGTTATTTTCCGTGTTTTTGGCGAACAATTAGCGACCCTGTGTAGGGGGAAATAAGCGTCGTTAAGAGATTCTGCTGTTGATGGAGAAGAGTCGCGGCAAGGGAATGATGGATAAAATTATATGAGCCAGGGAGATGAGACTTGAGATAACTTAACACATCCCGTGGGTCCATGAATACCCTACTTTCTATTCTCGCTAAATTGTTGCTCCATCCAGGGATTATGCCCCCGGTGTGTGTTGATGTTTCTACACCAAACTGTGGTGGAGGTCCACTGATATCCCCAGATGGAATGGGAAGTAAGTAAGTGATGTAAGGGGATGGTTATATTAACTGTGAAAGCAGCCTGAGCTATTGGGGACGGGATTCGGTAATGGGTGGTAGAACTGTGCGGTGCAGAAACGTTTAAAGCTAAATAAATCTATTTTATGTCACATGCTAACAATCTTGGGAGGGCGATTATCGTGGTATTTTAGGGTGGTTCAATCTAGTCTCTATCTGAGTCTATGCTTCTGACTTTTAAAGGCTATGTGAGAGGAGTAGTCTTTACGTAATATACTTTATATAATGTACAAAGCGTCCCTATACCTTATTAAGCCATCGTGAAGATTAAATTGTTTACCTGATTAATTCTACATGCAACTTGAAGTGGTCCTCTGCTGTCTCAAGAAGACATCCTCAATAAATCTAATTAAGTAGTTATCAGATGGCATTATTGCCAATGGTCCGTCATGTAAGGAGATCTGTATCTGTAAATCTGATTGACGTAATTTAAACGTACTGGTGGGAACTCAAATAGCCATCATACATATATTCGAAGAGAATGCGCATCCTACACAGCTTACCAGATCCTTAAAAGATTCTTTTCGTGCGTTCAATTTTACTTTTATTAGGTCGCGCCAGTTTCTTTATGAACTAAACAACGGAATTGACATGGTCACGTTCCTCAGGTGTCGAACCTGCGTATTTTTGACGTCGCGTCATCGAGCCCAGTATGTGTTAGGCCCACTGTAGATTCCCTGCCTCCTATTAGTATTTTGGGCCCTGCACAGCATCCGTATAGTATTTTTATTTCTGGGATTCATCCGGAAACCTCCGTGGATGATATCAGTACTCATATTTCATCCCAAGTTGGATTCGCGTGTGATGAGATTACCTGCTCAACCTAGTTGAAAGTCGGCTGTACGTTCACTGCATCCTTCAAGGTTTTGACTCCCGAGCATATATTTTCAGCTATTTGCTCACTTGCGATCTGGCCGAATGACGCCATTGTTTGTGAGTTCGTTCCTAAAGCAGCCCCTATTTTGGGATTGCTTCGTCAAAGAACTTATCAGGAAGATATCCATTTACTACGCCATTGTAACCGGTTCAAGATCTAACATGCCTCGCCAATTTACGGGCATGATCTACTTGACGCCAACCTGGCTGAGCTGATGCTGAGATTTTCGGTCCTGGTTTCATGATCGTTCGTCGCCACCGTCACTTTATGCGTGCTATCCGTCGTAATATTTCTTCTGATGTCATTGACGTGACCTCCTTCGATGACTTAGACCTCATTTGTGTTGTCCTGTCGCTTCCACGTAAGAACATCTATATTGTTGCAGTTTATATCCCTCCTGGCTCATCTTTTTTGATCTACAATCAAGGTTGCTCATTTGTTGAAAACTTCTCGAAAAATATTCTGCTTCTATTGTGTTGCTGCTGTTTGGTGACTTCAACCTGTCTGCTGTAGATTGGGTGAGCACAGATGATGAAAGACTGATTCATCATTGCCATCCGCTCCTGGGTTTGCTGCATTACTTATGATCCACATCCCTTCTGCTGGTTCGACGCAGCCTTGCAGTGTATCGAACGTTCCGATACGATCTGATGCGATGCTTCTCTGCTACCTCAATCATCTCATCATCCTGCTCTTCATGATATTTACTTCTTTGATCTTATTGTTGCTGCGGGCCCCTTGGTGACCGATTATTGCTACAACTTTTAAAAGGCTGACCCCTCATCACTAACTAATTGGTTTTCCACTTACGACTGGAATAGCGTCCTTAAGGAGCTCGACATAGACACCGCTGTAGATTAGGTTAGGTTAAAATCGCTGCCTATCTTGGAATTAAAGCAACACTTAGGCCAGAGTGTCCCATTGTGACATCACAGTTAAGGCTATGCACTTAACTCAACTTAACCCCTACAAAGAGTAAGAGGAGCTGACTTGGAGCTCTCAATTGTCCGAGCTATCACTCTATCACCAGTAGAAAGTAGCTCTCAGGGAGCCCAACAATTTTGTTGGCTAGAGCGCGAGTGACCAGGCTTACCGCCCTATCACATGACCGGAAACCATTTAGAGCTCCTGATAAACCGAACTATGCAGAGAAAGTGCAGTATGGTTTCTTCTTCCTCCTAATCTTGGCAACTCCTGCAGAATTCACTTGAAGGCGTGCCAAGTCTATGGGCGTGTCTACGTATGGCGGACCACGGTAACTTCGGATATCATCTAAAGAAGTTACGCATCTCTGAAGACGCCCGGAAAAACAGGAGATAGCTGCTCACATAGTGTGCCACTGTCCTGCGCTAGGAAGCAGAAGATCTAGTCTCGTGCGAGCTCGCTAGTTGGATCCCGACAGAATGTGGGATGTATCCCACAGGAACATGTTTGCACTGACCCAAGGAATCGACGATAGGGACGAGGGTGAATTCGCTCTGACTGAGCTAAGGAGACTGGAAGGAGATGAAAAAAAACCGGCTTTTCATGATACAAAATACTTTTTATGGCTTGAAAGTACCAAAAAGTAGTTCCAGACTTTCTAGGCCATATGAGGTCGAGCTTCCATATTGTTTGATTGCAAAGCTGGGAGTACTGGGTGGAGGATCTTTTACACAAACGACTCGCTTCGGAGGTGCTTTCGACTTTATTACAAAAACTCACCAATGAAGATCGTTGGGCTTGCCAAAAAGTTTTAAAATTTTTTGAGGCATTCTTTATAGGAAGTCGATCCGATAGTTCTTTTTGATTGATCAAACAGTTTGCGACATTCCTTTCTGAGGTACATGATTTCCCCCGACTACTACGGTGGCTTATCTCTGGGATTCCCATCAGGACAAGAAATCTGTGTCGCTTTATGGCAAGCAAAAGTTAAGGTACCCACCACATTGTTGAGGATCTGTTAACAGTCGATATTAGGTTTATCCTTATTAGGTAAATTATTTATTTATACGTGCTTGGAGAAGGATGAATCCTGGGAGGGTTTCGACTCTGTTATAATATGAACGGATTGTTCGGAGAATCACGCAATGTCTAGATCTTCACGCCTGATAGAGTTGATGAAGATGCTAATTAGAAGAAGGAGAAGAATATCCTTATGGAGGAAGTTTTGCAACTCTATATAAGCAAAGACTTCTGAGGGTATTGCCGAAAAATTCGTCTACTCCACCTTCCATTAGAGTCAAAAATGGAGGTTGAACGGAGCTATAAAATAAACTTCCTTACATCCACTTTCCGGGAGCAGAGATAGAGCTCAGAATGCTTTTATTTCTCCTGAACGTTCGTGAGTTGACAGCGATAGTGACATTATTAAGTCCTTAGCCACCGACAAGCAGTGACAGTAAATTCTAAAATGGTCGCAGGTGGGACCACCAATCATGATACAAAAAGCTCTAAAGTATGTTTCAAAATGTTTCATGTCGATTTATGGAAACCGAATCGACTCGGATATGTTCCTACTGTATAGCGTGGGCTATCTTTATTCCAAAAGTTGGTAAAGCTACAAAAGCCAAAACACTGTTTTCCTTCGATACAGATACTCTGCGAGAATAAAGCTTACTCAAGAGTTCATTCAAAGAGGATTTGTCCAGGCAAACTTGTAGTAAGCTTCTCGGAAAGTCGTAACTCTTAATGCTGCTTTCCATCAGAATTTTTGATGTCAGCCGTACCTTACCTCAGTTCGTCAACGAAGAAAATTTATACGTAAAGAGTCTTCTGTTTTCCGTGAAAATAATCATAAGGAACGCCTTCAAGTTTAATAGACGGCAAAATTTATATTACACTCGGGAGAATTGCATTAAACGACCCCACGCAATTCATCATAACCTTAAAACTTAAGATTTCACCCAGTATTGTTCCCCTTTGAACGTTCCCTTGATATTCTCTTAAAACAAAAACTCATCACGCAACGCCATTACCCGTACACGTGCTCCGTCTGCCTGAAGGGGAGTTAATGTCAACGAACGTAAATTGAGATATTTCATTTAGGCCCCCCCTCTCTCCCCTCAAAGACGGCAGGAAAACTGTAGACGAGGACGGTTCCCGTGGTGTGATGGTGGATCCGAGTAAATATGGGGTGTAAGGACTTAATTGCTTTCACGCTTGAGTAAGGGGAGCAGCCACCCTATGAATACTCCCTTTGGATCTGTCGTCGACAAGCAGCCCGTGCGGCCCCAACAAGGTCACCGGATGTGTGCACAGTAAGATGCCCTCTTTCAGCAGCTCTCGGGGACAAGGAATTAATTACGACCGCACAGGACAGCTGTTTGGCTTATTCCCCTAATCGGATTGATGGAGCAGCAATTAGGAGCTCTGCATACGAACGTTGCCACACACCACACGTCAAGATGTGCCCGAGCTCCTTCGTACTTCCTCACCAGCGATGAAGGGTGGAATTAGCATTGGTAATTACCTGAGGTGACTCTACAGTGAATGCAGTGAAAGTGGTTGGCTACTCAAGGTCATGGATGCAATTAATTCTTACTCTAAGGATGCATTCATTTCACCCAATGGGAATCAGACAAATTTGCAACTGTAAAATTTTTCCTTAGTTGAAAAGGGGCTGGGACTGAGTAGTAAACCCACAAAATCCTAAACTTCCATGATTCTGCCATGTTTATCTGGGTCCGGACAGAGTGTACTTTTTCCTCCTCCCGATGTTTGTTCACTCAGAACTGAACTAGACTGGGGCCTTGTTGAAATTTGCACGGCCCAGAGCCCCTGAACCGAACGTGTTTATCTCCTTGCAATGCTGTGTGGGGTTTGCTCGTCAGCCGGGCTCTGTTAGCGTCCCTCTGTGTGCTCTTCTGTCGACAAATATTTGCCTTCCTTCAATGTTTTCGTTGGTTTATTTGCTGGGGGTGCGACGTTAGATTGTTCTTGCATGTTTTGTTGCCTGAACGCTTGTTGATTTTTGGGTTTCCTCCCCAGAACAGTGTATGCGTTCTGGCAGAAGTTTCAGGGTTTCCCTCTTTCCAATTTCAATTTTCGGGCACCACCTGACCACCGGCACTGGTGACGGAGGCAGTTCTAGCTGGTTGTGGTTACCGTGGCTTAATTTCAGGCAATAATCGTGGTGAACTCGGTTGGGAATTTCGCGATGTTACCCTGGTTGGCCCATGACCGCTGCGTGTGTCGCCTTCATGTCGAGGTAACATTACTTGGTCGTGTTTACACTGCCGTTCCTCTTTGGATTCAAACCCAGTTTTAGCGTTTGTTTTCCCCTTTGTTTACCATGATATTAGCGTCTCGCTGTTTATCTTTTGCGCTCTTCGGCTTACATGCCGCTGGGTAAACATCGTTCGGCAGCGAAATCAAACGACAACATGAGTGGTCTGCGGTTACTATGAGGTAAACATTCTGCCACCGGATTACCCAGTTGACATTGCGATAAATCTCACCATTTTTTGCCGTTCACCGATCGATACTACCTACTTTACCGCTAGCCACGGGGAGGTACCTATCGCAGTGTCAGTGGCCGTGGCAAATCCTCGGGGAGTTTTTGCTGTATGCAATAATTTCACTTCATTCCTATTTGTACATATTTATTTTTTTAGCGACAATTCCAGAATTTGCGAATTTAGCCAAAGTATTTTTGTAAATTCTTTAAACGTCACTAAAACACTGCCACACTATACAATTTATCGAATAGCTGTTAACTGTGATTGTTAAGTCGAAGTCACAATAAAAACGTCCAACTACGCTCCCCAAATATTACTTAGAATAACTTACTTAGAACTAACAGGAATGGCGACGCTGACAGCTGAAATTAAGAGACCACCATCCCAGTTGTGTTGGAAACCACTTGCGTTTGTGTGCAAAATTCAGTGCAGGTGTAATCATTAAGAAGGTAAGGAGTGGGGCATTGAAATTAAATTTAAAATTAGTTCAAAGTCACTATATTTTTTTATACGATGTGGAGCGCCATCTATGATGAAATTAAAGTGAAAGCGAGATCTTTTTCGAAAGAAAGGCATAGATTTGCCGATATTTAAAGGAAGGTGGTTTATGAAACACCAGTTTTGAAAGGAATCCAAAGTACCTAGATATAAAAAATGGTAATCGGCATTGTTTAACACAGTGCGGAATGTTTTGGCATCGTCAGCATCTCTCTCTCTAATTTCCGTAACCCCTTCTGGGGCATGTAGCAGGAGAAAAGCTTCACCTGATTCGAGACAACTATTGCAAGTGGACATACAATAAAAAGTGGATTTCGAACGATTGCCATTTTCTCTTCAACCCCATGGCATTTTTATCTTAATCTGTTGTCAGCAGAAAACAGCCATGAGTCACGACCGGCGGGATTCGAATCTGGGACCTTTGGATTGGTAGGCCAACACGTTACCCCATCGACGACCGGCGATATCGTCAGCATAACAAAGAATATTTGAGTGAGACAGAATCGAGAATTCAAAATTTATGTAAATATTGAATAATATTGGCCCGTGGTTGGAGCCCTGGGGTACCCTGCAAATGTTGCAAATAACATCTGACAAAGCTCTGCGAAAGGAAAGTGCGATCAGATAAGTACGAATTAATCAAAATTACAAAAACCGGCCGAAACCCGAAGACGAAAAGGTTTAAAACAAGAATTCTATGGTTTATTTTGTAAAATGCTTTGCTGAAGTCAGTAAAAATGTAGTTCAACTTGCTTACCACCTTCAATTGCAGAAATAGAGGATTTGAAAAATTCTGATAAATCGGTGGTGGTTGATCTACCCCTTATAAAGCCATGTAGAAAGGGCTTCAAAAACGGTTTGCATTGAAAGTAAACCGCATCGCAAATAACAGACTCTAAAATATTGAAGATACAGCAATGTTAGCAATAGCTCTGCAATTGGAAATTACACCTTTTTTCTGAAGAGGAATAGTTAAAGAGACCTTCTAAGACTGCGGGAAAACATCACAACGAATTAAAAAAATAACGCAGAACAGAAGCAATAGATGAACCATTTCTTTACACCAATGAGACGGGGATACCGTCAGTCCCAATTTAAAAGCGTTAGATTGTTAGTTGGAGAGATATTAGACCTTCAAATAGGAACACAATAGGCAAAAAAGGAAGATAATAAATTATAGAAAGATCTTACGAACTCATCAATATCTCGTTCGTTGAGGACGCTACTCCAAATTGTTGAGGACGCTACTTCAAGTTAAAAGGCAGTGGTTATTAAGAAGAAATCAGTCTTACTAAAGTTATAACAATCTTCAGCAGGTACACAAGATAGCATTATAATTGGATCCAGGAACAGAACAACACGAAGCGCAGGATTATGACTCGATTCAGGAGCCAATCATGTTCTTACTAGTGTACCAGCAAGGATTAATAGAAAAGTAAAAAATCGAGATCGAGGAACCTCCAATAGTCAGTTGATATGTTGCAGGTCTGCGTCAGCCCGGAGCAAGCGAGGCTATCTATAAAAGGGAAAGCAAAACAAAAAAGGTGGAACCAAGCCGTAGTCCGAGTGATAGAGCTCCCAGTCGACTCCAGTCATGTTTAATTCGCTGAAAAGCAAAGCTGTCGGAAGTCATCAAGGAGTCTGAGAGGTCATCCTGGAAGTAGGTAAATCGATCAGGCAAAACAGATGGTTTCAATATAAAGAATTTTACCAAACAAGTTAATAGCGATGCACAAAACCCCCAATGGAATTAGGGTCATCCAGAAGCCCGCACGGAATGCCGTACCGTACAGCGAACACTCTTCAATGGGTACATTAAGGTCATCAGGATAACGATCACGGCGAAAGCCAATGTACTCAGAGCTAAACGGTCCGCATTCAAAATGCCACGACACAGCTAAGTTTCGGTCAAGTAGACCAAATTGTAGCACTGGAACCTATTCGTTTAAGAACGGAGACTAATTCAGCTTGAATAGTAGATTAACATTTCCGTAGTCCATTTTGTGAGGAAGCATCGTTAAGGCCAAGTCGAGTTCTTGCAACAAACTGAGGTGCAATGGAATTGCTAGGCCAAATCTCTGGGGAAAAAACTGCCTGAAGAAAAAAGCAGTAAAAAAACAACCACACCGATTGCATAAGAAACCAATTCTATACATACAGCAATGCCGAAAATGAAGATATGCGATGACCTTCTCCTCAATAGTCTCGCGATGGATTCTGGATACAAAAATATACTAAGGGAGCAAAGCCAGTCGATAAGTGTGTCATTTCATGGCGAGAATTACCGCAACGGCTGACGACCTTAAGTCCATATCAACTTTTTTTTAAGCTTCAACGTATGTCTTCGTAAATTTGGAAAAATTAAATTGGAACCGAACACTTCCTCGGTGGTACTGGACATAGTGACAAATCTCTTGGAGAGCTCGTGAGATCTATTCAGCAGCAGTCGTAATTCGTAGTGAACTTGCCCAGAGTCCATGTTGTTATCCATCCTACAATTCAGATTACCAATCAACGGGTTTGAAAGCCAGAAAGGATCGTCTCCATGGATCCTATTCTATTGGTGATATACCCTTGTTCGGTAGAAATTTTGATAATGATGCCCTTCATCAATCTAAGCACTTGAAACGATTTTTCTTAGTACAATCCTTGCACGTCGTATTACATGAAGAATTTACAAATGCCATCACCGGCAGAGATACTGATAAAACTGATCTAAATATGTGGGTAGGTGTTATCCTCAATCATAAGTATTCAACCGGAATCACAGCTATCTATTAACAGTTGGAGACTTCCAAATAATGTTTAACTTGCGGATCCTAAGTTTTATAAGCCTCAAGTCACTGATATGCTCATTTGAGCTGAAAAGTTTTTTGAGCTGCTCTCTGTCGGTCAAATAAACATTAGTGATGATCTTACTACTCTGTAAAAGGCGCTGGTGGAGTGGATTGTCGACGGAAATACACGATGCCTGAAAAAGTTAACCAAATTTGCAATGCTTCATATTCGACCGAACAGTTACGCTTAAATGATTCACTCAATCAAATGCTAATGAATGCACCGTAATGACCTTTACCCGCCCATCCTCTTTGACAAGTCTTTGGACGGAGGTGTCCAGAGTAGGCTAGATAGAGTAGTAGTCGGCAATTCCTGTCTATCCTTCGAGAACCAAGTGGATTTCGTAGTGAGCAGGGCTGATTCCGTACTCGGCTTCGTGAAACGGTGGTCCGAGGAGCTTCATGATCCCTATTTAGCTAGGCTCCTCTGTTGCATTTTTGACAGACCCATTCTGGAATATGCTTATCCGAGGGGATCCTTAATCCGCTGTCCATATCAACCGTATTCCACCGTCCGTATGCAACTGTCCAACGCAAATTCCTTAGGTTCGCTCTTCAGGGTGTGTCCCTGGTGTGATCCGTTCTCCCTTCCATCCTATCCTTCTAGAGTCGGACTGATTTCTCTTGATTCACTTGAGAGAAAGAACTTCGACTTTTGCTATGTTCCCTTCCACCGAACACATTACGGAATGCACGAGCTGATTTCGTCGATGTCACGCCTCTTCAATGAGTGCTCAGCCTGCATCGAGCTAGGTTTTTCGTATTTTTTTTAATAATGTTTAGATAATAACTTAATACTTTGTAGTTTAGTTGTAGTAGCCAGTTTGGGCGAATCTTTTTAAAATAAATAATCTTGTTGAAAAATGCTGTATCATCAAAAACGTCATCAATCAGGCACTCAAACTGACCGAAGAACAGGAACGTGAGCGATGCTTTTTAATTACTATGAAATTTCTACCAAATGGAAGGCTCATGGTTTAGTTGCCTTTAAAGGAAGCACCAAAGCTCCTCGGCAACTTCGTTGATACTGGTAGAAGTGGTTTCCTCGCTTTACAGGGCAAACTGAATAAAGATCCTAACCTGAAACAACAATACGTCGACTTTATTAGAGACTATGAAAGTCAAAACCATATGGAGATAGTACCGGATGACAAGATTGCACTTGTACACTGTTATATGCCTCATCATCCTGAAAGCTCGTCAACAAAACTACGAGTGGTTTATGATGCATCGTGCCAATATCAAACATTTCCTTGAATGACACACTTATAATATGTCCGACGGTGCAAAATGCTTTAATTTCGATTCTGCTACGAATTTCTTGCTGGAAGCTTGTGTTAATAGCTGATGTGACACAAATGTATCGACAAACTTTAATTGATCCTGCAGATGCGGACCTTCAATGTATTCTTTGGAGAGACAATTTTCAAGATGAGTTAAAAACGTTTCGCTTTAAGAACTGTAACATGCTATATGGTACAGCGTCAGCACCGTAACTGGAAACTCGGTGTCATAACTATCATCCCGATATCAGTGCTAAAAGACATCCACTTGATGTTTACGTTGATAATCTCCTAATAGCAGCAGATATGGTAGATGAGAGGTCATAGACATTTAAAAACAGCTACAGATAATACTCCAAACAGCTGAACTAAATCTCCGAAATGGTATTCAAATAATAACGAGTTCCTAAAAAATATATCAGAAAAAGATCGAGAGAAGCCCATTAAATTAAACGACACTGATGTAATTAAAACTCTTGGTCTAGCTTGGGAACCAGTATCAGATACATTTCAATAAAACATCCGATCGGTTGTCATCAAAAATTACGAAACGATTGGTATTATCAGATATTACCCGATTGTCTGACCCTTTGGGATATGTAAGCCCTGTGATAAGTAATTCGAGCAAAGGTGCTTATGCAAGAATTGTGGTTGCTTAATCTTAACCATTACCATTAGAATTTTACTCTCGATGGCAAAATTTTCAAGATGAACTTGATGAACTAAACACAGAATCGATTTCTGGTGGGATTATATCTGACACTCATTTGAACCGTACTTAAATTCATCGATTTGCAGATGCTTTTCTCTGAGCTAATGGTTGCTGCATCTTGATTGCGGTAATATTGATGGCTAAATCTAAAGTAGCACCCACAAAAACCACTTGAACTCTGCCTTGCTTAGTACTTTGTGGATCAGCACTATTACCTAAAGTTTTAATTAAAGTTACAGTAACGTATTTATTTGGACTGACTTTTAGATTGTTTTGAGTTGGCATGCGCCAACAGAGTTTCCATAATCCAGGAAATGACACCTAACGCAACATGGCGATACGTCCCAAGCAAATCGAACCCGGCGGACATCATTTCTATAGGATCATCTGTTGCCGATTTAAATCATTCTTTTTGGTTTACCGGTTCCAAATTTCTATACGAATCTTGTGAATTTTGAATACAGAAGAAAAGCAAGTTAACTGAACTTCCTGCAAAAAGAAGGGTAATTAGTACTGGTGTGTGCGGTGCAAAAGTCATTAACAGCTGAGCATTGTCCGGAAGCTGCCATTAACAGCTGATTATTGGTGGTGTAAACAAAACAAAACTTGCCATAATAGACGTACGGAAAAGTTTGGGGAATTGTGTTTTCTCGTAATATCGAAATTTTAACTTTGGAAACCAAGAAGATCAGGAGCAACGGTGTTTTTTCGTCACCAAAAATTTTGAAAAAAATTTTATTTTTGTAATCTCTAAAAGATGCCCCACACAATATAAAAATACTTCTTTTGACAGTCCAATTCTGAGTACCGTAGGTTGAAGCGCTTTCGTACATCTGAATGCTGGAATAATTTTCGTCTATTACGTAACAAGGTTAATTCTGTAATCTTACGATGAAAATCTGTCTACTATAGATCTCAGTTCAACATTAAGCTTCCTAAGAAAAAATTATGGTCCAATTTAAAATCTATAGGGATAAGTCCCAGAATAAGAGTTGTCCAGCGGAACCCAACGAACTTAATTGACTATTTGTATCTTCCACATCGATTGATGCTTAAGAGCCGTATCTTGCTATTAATGAAATGCTAGGTTGCTGGATCCATGTGGTGGTTTTTCCTTTGAGAGTGTAAACGAATTGAATGTTTTCACCGCTTTTGGATCTGTTAAATCTGGTGCGGTCGGGCTTAATGAAATCAATCCCAAGTTTGTTTCAGTTCTTCTACCGATAGTTTTTCCCATTCTTACTTACTTTTTCCATACTATTACTTCCACCTCGTCCTTTCGCAATAAGTGGAAACTTTCATAGGTAATCCCAATACCTAAGCCATCCTCCAACTCCATTGAATATCGTCCAATCCCTATACTTCCATTTCTTTCTAAAGTTTTCGAAAAACGTCTACACAAACAGGTTTTTAATTATCTTGATAAGAATAATTTACTGTCACCCCACCAATCTGGACTCAGACCTAAACATAGCTGCGCTACTGCTCTCATTAAAAATTTCAGATGATATCAGGTTTGCCATTGATAATGAAATGATAACAATTTTGGTTCTATTGGATTTCTCAAAGGCCTTCGACAAAATTGATCAAAAACTTTTGATTCATAAGTTAATCAACCGTTTTAAACCGTTTTACAAATCAGCGTGCAAATTAATATGGTCATATATCTTGGGCCGAATGCAAAAAGTCTTCTGTGGTAACAATTCCTCTGGTTTTCTACATTTCAATAGTGGTGTTCCCCAGGGATCCATCCTTAAACCGTTACTCTTTTCTATTTTCGTCAACGACCTCCCACTTGTGCTGAAAAACTGCTGCTACCACATACGAGTATACGCGGATGATACTCAACTATATATATCTAGGCCTTTGGGTTTGCTAGAAGATGCTGTACATAGCATGAACGAGGGCCTAAAGGAGCTATATTTGTGGTCTGAAGCTAACAAATTATTGCTGAATCCTTCTAAATCTAATGCAATTGTTATTTATAAAGAGGCTTTGGATTACACGTATTTCTTGAAGGATACTTATATTCACTACTGCAGTAAAGTAAGAAATCTTGGTATTATTTTTAACAAAGCGCAAAGTTGATCTGATCACGTAAGCAATGTCATTGGTAGGGTATATGGAACCCTTAGAAAATTATCAATCTCTGCCCCCTTTACCCCACCTGACACTCGTTTATTGCTTCTTAGGTCTCTAATTCTCCCTATTATAACTTATTGTTCTGAGATTTTCTGTAAGTTAGACTCAGCATTCGCTCGCAGACTCAACGTCGCCTTTAATTCAGCTGTTCGCTATGCATATGGACTTAAACGATTTGATAATGTCTCACCATATTGTAGCTCAATTATGGGATGCAATCTTTCTAATTACCTCAGGTTTCGAACTGTATCGTTTCTTCACAAAATTATCTTGACTAAACAGCCCAATTATCTCAATGTAAAATTAAATCACTCCCAATTCACTCGTAGTTGCTCGCTTGCAGTTCCAAATTTTCGTTTCCGTGTTACTGAGAGGCAATTGTTGGTTCAGTCCGTCAGGCTCTGGAATACTCTTCTAAATTAGAAGGACCAGCGGTGGGCGTGACTTCCTAAATATATTATTTGATTATTTATGTACAGATTAGCTTGATAATCGCTCTTATCATTTATGCTTTTAACTCTGTTATACTTACCTACTACTACTACTTACCTACGGAAAGTCGGTAATCGACTATTGCGCGATCTCTGGATCATGGATGGATTACTTTGAGGATCTTAAGATTGGCCTAAAAACCTTCTCCAACCATTTCAATTTATTTCAATTTCAAAACTTGCACTTGGATCAACCTGTCAGAGAGCTGGCTCGTTTGCCAAAGTTGATATGGAATCCAACGTGGATAACTAGATATCACGATGCATGTGGTAAAGCCAGGAAAGTGTCATTTGGGTGGCTAAACCTATTTCGAAGGTCAGGAAACACCAATGTCCAGGATTTATACTTGAAGGCAAATAAAAAATATAAAGAACTCTGCAGATCAACGAAATGCGAATACTACAACAGACTTGCGTGGGAGCTGAGTTCGTCAAATAGCAGTACTGAATTCTGGAGTAAAGTAAAAAAGATAAATGGTGATGAATTTCGAATGGGAGTGAATTTGGAACCATGTATTTTGGCACACTACTTTGAAAGCCTGATGTCATGCCAGAATACAGCAATTGTAGCACAAGTAGAGCCAAGCTTGGTTATCAATGAAATGCTTGATGGTCAGATTTGCGTGGAAGAAATTAAAACGGTGCTCATGAAAGCAAAGAACAAAAAGGCGCCGGGATATGACAGAATTCCTTATGAGTTTTTAAAAAATGCGTCGGACCTTTTCTTGGAGAAGATCTGTACCTTCTTTAATGTAATCCTGAATGAAGAGCGTGTTCCGGAATGTTTCAAATAGGCGATCATTTTCCCTATACTCAAAAAGGGAGACCCGGAAAACCCAGAAAACTATCGGGGAATATCTCTTATGAATACTAAAGCCAAATTATTTGCAGGCGTAATAATGAAAAGATTGGAGGAATTTGTAAGGGATCGTGATCTCTTAAGTGAAGAACAAGCAGGATTTCGGCAAGGGTATTCTACGGTTGATCATCTCTTTACGCTAAAAATACGGTCGATATTGCAGTTAGAACTGGAACAAAGCTATATGCGGTTTTCATAGATTTAAAAGCGGCCTTTGACAAAGTGGACAGAAAAGCTTTAATCTACAAACTTAGGCTCATAAATTTTTCAAGCAAATCAATAGATATAATACAGGAGTTATACACAGGGACAACGTCAGCAGTCTGGAATGGCCGAAGCTTATCAAATTGGTTTTAGACATCAACTGGTGTAAGACATGGTTGTGTGCTTAGTCCATTGCTTTTCGCCCTGTTTATAAAAGACCTGGTAGGATGTTTGCCTGGAGGTTTTGACATAGGCAGCTTTAAGCTCAAGATTCTACTTTATGCAGACGATATAGTGTTCTTCGCCGAGACTCCAGATATGCTGCAGATTATGCTAAATCGCACAAGTGAATATTGTAAAACCTGGGGGCTGGAAGTAAACTCACGGAAGTCTAAAGTACTCATTTTTAATAAAAAAGGAAGGAAGTCTAAAAATGAAAAATGGTATTTAGATAATGAAGTAATGGAGGTTGTCAAAGAGTATAAGTACCTAGGAGTTACTCTTACGTCAAACTGGAATATGTCCAGGTATCTTAATGAAAAACTGAGGAGATCGATTAACGCGATGAATGCAACATGGGGCAGACTTTTTAAGTTAAAAGAGGTTACACATAGCGTCAAATATAAGGTCTTCATCGCAGCTGTTCGGTCAGTCATGTTCTACGTGGCAGAGGTATGGAGGAATGATGAGCATGAGGAAGTCGAAAACTGTTGAGATATTTTGTAAAAAGATACTTTTTTCTCCCGACGAATACACCGACTTATATGATAATCTTGGAAACAGGTCTATCGCCTTTCATCGTGGATACACTACGAATTCATTTCAACTATCTACTAAAGGTGTTGAACTTCCCGGAACATAGGCTCCAGTACAAGACTCTAAGAGCTGTAATTGGAAAAAACACAGGATGCTATAGGAGACTTCAAGATTTAGCCTCGTTTCACGGTGTATTCAGTAGACATACTCGGAGATCGAAGAAAACTTAAAGAAGATCTTACCACACTGCTGCAAAAAACTGAGTTGTGGAAAAGGGAAGACTTCATGGAGCAGGCGCGCCTCTCCCAGACAAGATTTGTTTATTCTGCACTTTGGCCGAACCTGGAAGAGAAGAGCTATTTCAGGGATGATTTCTCAAGGTACCAAATCTCAGTGATCTTCAGAGCAAGAGGTGAATTGCTACAACTCAACTACCAGCCGTACAGGTCGCAGGAGCGTTTAGAATGCAGCTTATGCAACACGAATTCAAGAGAATATATCGTGCATTTTGTGGGGAAGTGCCCTTTACTAAAGGAAATAAGAAGATTGGTTTTGAAGAAGGATTTCCTCACACTTAGGGCGACCATTGAATTGTTAAATGGTAAAAACTGGACGGAGCTTGTAGAATACTGCACGCTGGCATTACATTATAGGATGGATTATTTAAATTAGCTATTTATAGGAAATACCCAAAGAAGTAATTGCAAACACTCAGCTGACGGTTTGATGTTAATCCAAGCTTATATATATTCATTGAATAATTTTATTGTTAATATCTTTCTGTTTCTCTTTTATTTTTCTTTATTTGCTACTAGTAAAAGCTCACTTTTTCTCTGAAACATATGAAATAAGTTGTCACTATATGAAGTTGTAATTGAAGAAAAAAATAAATGAATTATTATTATTATTAAAATTACTTACCTACGTCAGTTGATTGTATTTTGATTGAATTCCTACACTTAACTATAAGATTATTCTCACCAGTGTAGCGTTTATTTTAATAAATTTGAATTTGAATACAGCCCCTTCCAGCCTGCCCGGCTCACCCTCCCCTCCCTTCCTAAAAATAAAAAGAATTTATTTCACAATCTTTGAAAGTAGCAAGATGTGTACGCCACAAAGACCTAAATTAAATGCCAAATTTCAAATTCCTATACCACCATATTGGTACTCAACATTGGTATTTAACACTTGGTCAATAATGTATACGAAGCAGGGTACAAAGTTACCGACCCCATTTTCAACTAGGCCTGGACCACATTGGCTTTCACACTTGGGCAGAATTGAGCCAGACGTTCGTCTA
Organism: Leptarthrus brevirostris; assembly: GCA_964036015.1. NCBI lineage: Eukaryota > Metazoa > Arthropoda > Insecta > Diptera > Asilidae > Leptarthrus > Leptarthrus brevirostris. Next base: position 139,120,637 of record OZ038372.1, read on the forward strand.
CCTTGCAGCTGTAATAATGCGAACACGTGGCGCACTAAATTTTATTGAAACCGATTAGAATTTTGAGGGTCAATTGTTAAAATGAAACACTCCTCTAACAACGTCAATCAACTGATAAGAATTCTTTCGGCGCTGGTTTTTCATTTCGTATCACTAACACAGCTGTCATACTTGACTGGTTCCTTTACTTTCATTGTCAATATTATTGTCAAAACATGCAAGTGCTCACCCATCCGAGCAGGCGTTATAACAATAAATAGATGACAGCACTAGCGCTAATTCACAACAAAACATTAAGATTATACCAAAGTGTATGTTCACAAGAGCGCCATAATTGCAATGTTTCTGTTCAGTTAATTGATAATTGCCTTCTATTTTTGCGATAACAAAGCTCGTTCACGGAGCTGGCGTCCCACTTCAGCGCATAATAAATTAGCCGAGATTGACAACTGGAGCAGTAACAATCGCTAAATTGCCCCATATTCCCCCATTTTCAGATTATTAAAGCTGCGCGTAATCATTTGCTTGATGGGATTTCAATTTATTAATTAACGACCAGAGGGGCCGGATAAGCTGCCGCAACGAGGATCATCACTGTAACATGACTAGCCGTTCGATAGCGACTAGTGCTAGGAAAAAGCATTCAGTGGAAAAGTGTTCGGTTGGAGAAAAAATCGCTCCACACGTCCGCAATGAAGAAATGAAATAATCGACTAGCTCGGAGGGGCAACACGCAAGACGGGTTGGACGGGCTCAATTTGCCGGCGCAGCATGACTGACTGCTGTAATGATGTATAATGACGAAGCTGGCGTAATGATGGCGCCACTGATTGATTGCGTGCAGTCATTTCACTCTGTTTCGTTTCATGTTGCGATCCCCTTTGGCCTTTGCTAGTCCGAGTCTGGCTCCAAATTCAAAGGCCGTGTATTGCATTATCTGCGATGGCCCCTCCTCCGTCTTTGCCCTTTCAAGATTGTAATTTGAATGCGGCAACTTGTGGGATTTTTTTGTGTCCATTCACACTTGATCAAGTGTCAGATCGATTGGCAGTGGTATAGGCCCCTGAGGCATTCCATTCTCCATGGTTAGGTTACATGACGTACTGGTAGTCGTTCTTTGGCTATCTACACCACTGGCTCCGAATAGCTTGCCCTAACAAAGTCTGCGATCGTTTGTTTACCGATTAATTTGTCAGTTTACCTGAATGAAGGGACACCACGGGTCTTTGTTCTCTTTTTATACAGGTTATGACGGTAATTAGCTTACCGAGCAAAAATTGTTGTTTTCTTGCTGTTAAATTTTTTTTTGTTTTCAGCCACTTTTAACAGGTTTTCATTTGCTTTTTAAATTAATGTTGATTAGCGATAATATTGGTGTTATGAAAGTTCAACGTTTTAATGGCGTTTTGTTTAACTGAAGTAAATGGAGTCAGAGATGTTAGCACGAGATAAGGGTTTTTATGGCTACACTAAAGAGATAGAAAAGTTCAAAGCCGCGAAGAGTTAACACGTGTTCCGTATGTTAGTCGGGCAATGATCTAGTTATGGTCTAACATAAAACCTTCGCGGATCTTAAAATAAAAAACTTTAAAGTGATATTACATTGTCCAGAGGAGTGACGCAGGCAATACACTATACATTCAAGAAAAACTTCATCGAACACAGGTTGAGTGATTGAAAGGAGTCTAGTCAAAACGGCCCTATTATCCTAGTGGCACAAAAAAACAGCAGGAAAAAACGTTATATAACCTCAACCGGCGACATCAGTGGAAGTTCTACTCCGTGATCAGCATCTTATACGCTTCGAGATTGATCTATGCATGTGTTGACGAATCAGCACTGTGCATTAACTCCGGAGAAATATACTGCCACTAGGTTTCTGTCTATTAAAGAAAGGTGAGGGTTGATAGGAATTTGTTAGATCTATTCTCCTATTTTCAGTGCGGTAAAGTGCTCTGTTATCTTATGTACTAGTGTAAAAGGAAAAAGGGAATTACTGATTCATTTGAAAATTCCTTACAAAAGCGTTTGTTATTTGATGAAATGACTTTTCCCAACATGCCCATAATGTTGCACAGATATTTTCAGTTCGAATAAGTGCTAGGGAAGAAGTTAGTTTGAGAGCCAATTGCCTTGCTTTCATTACGCACCGGGAATAAAATGAATTTCAAATAATTCTTTGTTATGCGCGTTATTTGATAATCAAATAATTATTCGTTATTTGATAAACTATTCGAAAATAATTATTTGTTATTTGGTGCTCCTTATTTGGATTTCAAATAATTATTTGTTATTCGATCGTGTGTTATTTGGTTATAAAATAATTATTCGTTATTTGATAAATCATTCGTAAATAATTATAGACATAAATTCATACAAAAGTAATTGAGTCTTTAGCACGTTGGTTTAAAAAATGTGGCAATTTAACAAGCCGGAAGAAATGTTATCTTTTGATAAATTGGAGTGCCTGTTCACTATCCTCATTACAAATTAAAATTAGTTATTATTTTTTCAATCATTTCCTCTCTTTCGCCATTCAAATGTGTAAGATAGTGAAAACACAGTGAAAAACAAAACAAATAATTATTTCAGTCCGGTTAATGTGGTTGGCGAAGTAAGGATCCCAAACCGAGCTGGCATACTCCAGGATAGGTCCAATAAAAGTACACAAAAAAAGCCTCGTTAAGGAGGGATCGCCAATCTCTCTAGACCACCTTTTTTCAAAGCCAAGCGTGGAATTGACTCTGCCAACTAAAAAATCAATGCGGTCTTCGATGAAGAGACGGGATTTGAGAACCACACCCAAGTTATTGACCCTCTTGTGCCTGCCCCTTACGCCTTGGGCAGGCTCGCCAAGGTCAATAACTTGGGAGTATTTGAAGAAAGTGGGACGACTTCAACGTGAAAAGGTCAAATGTGTAAGATACATATGCTGACATTCAATGAAAGGCGGTCGTTGGAGCACCAGTCAAGAAAAAATGCGTAATCAGAGCGCAGCCAACTGGAGATTGCACGGAAGATTTTAGCGTCGTCAGGATAACACAAGATTCTGGAGCTGGGCAGAAGCAGCGAAACGTCATTAATATAAATTATGAAGAGAAGCGGGCCAAGCATGCTACCTTAAGCCAGCCCTGAGGTGACTGAGATTTCGCAGGATAAGGTGCCACGGAACAAGACACGCTGGTAACGATCGGACAGGTAGGATGAGAGCCACTCAACAAAGAGCGTCTGAAAGCCAAGCAGGTCAGGCTTATGAATGAGGATGCAATGTTTAATCCTACCAAAGGCCTTGCTAAAGTCGGTAAATGTGCAGTCGATCTGCGTACCCCACTCAGTAAGGGGATAAAACAGTGATTCGCGAATACGTGTAAGTTGGTGGAGGTTGATTTACTCTTAATGAAGCCCTGTTGAAAAGATCCCATGAAGGGTCTACAATAAAAGGCCAGCCTTCGTAACGTGGCAGGGGAATTATCACAGAATCCTTCTAGAGCCTCAAGAAACGGCCAATGTGCAAAAACAAATTAAACAAATAATGGAGGACAGGAGTAAAGGTAGAGCAGCACTTTCTTAAAAACGACTCTTGAAAACCGTCCAGAGCGCGTGAAAATACATCAGACAGATTCGACGGGGAAATCAGAGACAGCTACGTCGTCGAAAACTAAATCTTTGGATTCGAGAGATGTGAAGCCTTGTCAAGAGTGTGAAGTCTGTAAAACCGATATCACAGTAAGAACGCGGCACTAAAGAAGTAAGCGAACAAATTGGTCACGTCAAGAAGGTAGCTCTTACAGTCACCTAGCCTTAGGGAGAAAGGTTAGCCGTTGCTGTGTCGTTTTTGAGTTAATAAACCTCTAAAACTGTCTAGGGTTGGTGTTCAATGCGGGTCTCGTGTAGGACAGAAAATTGAAGAAACAGCCATACGAGATGGAGAAGAAGCTATCAGTAGCATCGAAGCATTGGAGTGTAGGATGGTGACAGGGTTCCGGGACCAGGGGGTTTCATTATAAATGGAGATAATTTTTTTCTGGGATACCTCTCCTAGTTAAAGCTGCTTGTATGAACTCACGGTTAATGTTGTCGAACGCCTTCTCGAAATCGATGAATATCCAATTAATAGCAGACCCCGATTCGGCCGATAGCTCGATGATAATTCAACGAGTGTTGAAGTGATCGATGCAAAAGAAATACTCACGACGGTCGCCTGTCCATCGTTAGAAGTGCCGTCGATTACTTGCTGGATTCGTAATAAGATATTTCTAACCGTCAATTTCTAGACTGCAGTTGAAGACACATACCATGCCAATTGCTATAATTCATCAGCACCTTTATTGGGAATCTTCACATTTACGTTTGTTTTCCATTCAGTGACGTAGTTCTTGGATTCCCAACGTTCCTGGATTACGGGTAGAAGAACATCTAACGCAACAATGAGATCCCTTCCCTTCTCCTCTTCTTTCAGCAACTCCTGAATTTAGAAATTCAACAATGTTAGAAAAAAAATTATCGGCATGAGCCAAATGATATGCTAACATCATCAGCAACCTCTCTGATAGTAATTCGGCGATTATCCATAAGTATTTACTTCACTTTCTTCACTTGGTTTTAACCGATTGTTGTTTTACTGGTGTGTCCGCGGCGTTCGTCATCTTCAACGATTTCCCTGACCTCATAGAAGACGCAGCAAAAGCAATATACAATATTTCTAATACGGTTCTGTACTTTATTCCACTTTTAAAGCAACATTTATGCAAATTCCTTGTTCTACTTCTTCCACAAGTAAAACATTGCAAAGCACACCAAAACACGTCTAACTAAAGTCATCATCAAATATGTCAAGGTATGTCAAAGACAAGTGTACCAACACAAAAGCAATAAAAGCAACATTGGCACTTATGCGGAAAGCAAAATTCAAAACTTCTTCGCCACAGTCTCATAGGTAGACACACCGATAGACTGGGAGTTGCCATGGCGAAGGGGCAGCTCTCTTCTGCAACTGCCCGGCAATAGTTTTTTTTATACGACGTGGCCAAATCCTAGGGGACAACCCTTTGTTGCGTTAGCATGGTTTTGATCGGAAGGGAATTGAGGAAACTTGAGTCTTGTTTTGCATTGCTGCGAGCTAGACAACAACCCAGAGACGGAGTGGATTATTTTAATTTCTTAATAAAAGCTCACGAGGTCATTTGGTCTCGAACCCGGGACCCATAACATGTTGGTCGTGCAGCTCAACGAATTGATCCAACTTCGTCTCCAAGTCACCGTAGGAACCAGTTCTTGGGCTTCTCCTCTTTTAAGGAACTAATCGAATTGTTCGATTTATCAGGAGCTCCAAATGGTTCCCGGACACGTCTTAAAGTTAAACCGTTTCCGACCCATCCAATATTTATATTAACTCCTCGAGAACTAGATTCCACTTTTCTGGGGGTTTATATGGGGTCTAATATGCAGCCTCAACTGTTACATCACGATGGGCTTCCTTGGCCTAAGTGTGCCTTTTTAGCCACTCAAACCTAACGTAATCTTCGTTTTTTTTTATCAAACCTTGTATACTTTTCAAATCCAACCGTATTGTCATAAATCTACAAAGGAAGTAAGTTCTACAAAGGAAGTAAAGGATGGCCCGCCTTTAGAGTCCCAGGTTTGAATCCCACTGGTGGCAGCCCATGGTTGTGTTTTGCTGACAACAAATTACGCTAAAAAAGGCTATTGGTGGTGTAGGGCCCCTCCACTTACACTGTTTGTCTTCGAATCGAATGTATTTTTCCTCCCATCTCATTTCTCAAAAGAAGTGCGGGAACTAGGGAGATTAGATTAGATTTAGTAGAATAACGTAGTCGAAAAATATTTGCCTGCAATCAAAAGTCTTTTGCACTTGTCTGGAATAAATAGTGCATTAAGACTTGCTCCGATTAAACGAATTTATTAATTGGTTTAAAACGGACTGAACCCATTTTTGTCAATTGCTTTTCAATTCACAAATTATTACATTACTACCCGGTTATAAGTTTTCATTCATCGCAACCTATTCCCACGATCATAGTAAAAGCTTTGACACGAAATGGTAGGTATCTCCTTCCATATGCCGCTTATAACCGCAGTTGTTCATGATCACCAGACGAGAAGTTTGTAAACTGACATGGATGTGGCTTCAGTTGACAGCTAAAATAATGAAGATAAAAACTCTGCTGCAGGAATTTCGTGGGAACTAGTAAATAGGAATAAAAAGGGTTTTCTATTAGAATAGAATATTATATTATAAGAAACTTTCTTTGCTTCAATGAATAAGTTTACTGTCACCCTGAATTTTCATCAAATAATGTACATCTTCAATGACTCGGGTAGGTTTTTGGACCTTGTGGATTCATCTGACCCTGGTAGTATGACAGTGAAGATATGCATGACCCCCTTAGTTCCCGAATCGCGTCACCACCCTTCGCTCTTACTTGTCATGTGTTTAGACACTACTGACAATCGTCCTCCTTTACTTGCCGACTTTTTTATCAATTTTAGGCCGGCTGACTTCTTGGCCATCGATGAGTGGCTTACTTCTTGTGATTGGTCTGGCATGCTGGGAGAGTGCTATGTCGATCTGGTTGTGGGCGTTTTCTAGGATGTTCTTTATGCCTGTTTTACCAGTTGTGTTCCTATTAGCATCTCTAGGTCGGAATCCCATAAGTTGTCTCGCCCCTGGTTCGATAGTGCCTCACGTCTTCTGAGGAACTTGAGAGGCAAAGCTTGGTGGAGGTTTTGTACTTCAGGTAGTCAGGACGCTTACCTAGAATACTGTGATCTCAGTCTCCAGTTTTCTGCTCGGTTGCAGGTCTTCTATGCTGAATACCTTTCTAACATGAGAGCCATGCTGCGTACTGACCCTAAACGGCCTAAACAATTCTGGAGGCTTATTAAATCAAAGCGCAATTGTGACGCTTATCACTCCTCTCTGAGGTACCACGACTGTGAGAGTGACGATTTTCTAAGAATTGCCAATATCTTTGCAAACTTGTTTTGAACCTCCTTCTGTGATTCCACCTGTGACATTTCCGCTTCAGATTTTACCCACTTGAAGTGGCTCCCGCCAACCTCCGTTGAGACCAAGGACTTGGTATTTGACGACGTACTTATTGCTGATCACCTTACTAACTTCAGTGACGGTTTTTCGAGTTGTCCCGATGGTATCCCTGCTTCCTTCTTTAAGAGTTGCCGATCATCTCTTGCTCGTGTTCTTTGTTATGTGTTCAATCTTTCCTTACGTCCTGGCCGTTTTCCAGCGTTTCCAGTCTTCTTTTCTAATCTCCCTCCATAAGAAGGGTTATAAGTCCGTTGGCTCTAACTATCTACCGATCGCCAATCTCGACATGTTGCGAAGGTTTTTGAGTCCCTCGTTGGTGATATACTTCGATTTTATTGTAAGCTTCTTTTAGGATCTTTCCAGCATGGCTTCCTTAAGGGTAAATCGACGACTACTAAACTTCTTGAATTCATTAATTATTCTAATACCGACCATTGAGGCTGGCAAACAGGTGGACTGTGTATTTACCGATTTCAGTAAGGCCTTTGTTAGGATCGATAATGGAATCTTGGTCTATAAGCTGTCCCTTCTCGGTTTTCCTTTTCGTTTCGTTGATTGGTTGTCCAGCTGTTTCGTGAAGCCTTTTCTGACCAAATCCTTGTCACCTCACGGGTGCCTCAAGGTAGTATCCTTGGTTCGCTCCTGTTTATCGTATATATTAACGATGTTTCGCTTCTTTTGTCAAGTAGTAGAATACTTTGTTATGCTGACGATGCTAAAATTTCCTGCACTATTTCTCACGAATCAGATATTAACCTCCTGAACTCGGATTTGGCGGTGTTCAGCGACCGGTGTTTACGTAACCGACTTCCTGTAAATGCGGGCAAGTGCATCGTTATATCCTCTCCGACTACTTCGTCAGCGGCATTGTCTTGGATAGGGTTGACAGGGTGAGGTGGTAGTGGTCCTCAACTCTCGTCTTTCTTTCGAGGACCATATTGACTCTATTGTTAGTGGGGCTAATACGATGTTGGACTTCGTTAAAAGATGGTCTAAGACTTGATGATCCATACCTGACCAAGCTTCTATACAGTATATTCGTTACACCCATTTTGGAATACGCCAGCCCAGTGTGGTCTCCTTACTTCGCCATTATCATCGACCGCATCGAGGCGGTGCAGCGCAGAATCTTTAGGTTTGCCATACGCGGGCTTCCCTGGAATGATCATTGGGTGCTCCCCTCTATTGCCGATCGTTTAGGACTGATTTCGCTGAACTCGAAATAGTATTTATGTTCGATCTGTTGCAGGGAACTATTAATTCACCGAAATTACTGGAGGCTGTTAATTTTTCTATCCCTCAACACACCTTGAGGAATCACGACTTCCTGTTCGTCCCAGGCCACCGTACTATTTACGACATGCACGAACCGATCACCGATCAATCAACACTTGGGCAGCTTCGACTTGGATATCTCTAGGCAGTGTTTGAAGTGTCTGCTCAGACCGTGCCTTGCCTGATGTGGTGATCGCTATCTGGATGACTGTTTCTTCCGACGAATATCTTTATCCGTAGTAATCTATGTATTTGACGAATCTGTAATAAATAAAGAATTACTCTTAATAAGTTCAGCGATTAACGATCCAAACGTTTTTGTATGTCTAGTTAATCAGCACAAATTGTCAAATCGTAATTTCCGTTCACAAATTAATTGGTACGCGTGTATTTATTGTTAATAACGATTTGAAATAAAAGCTCGTGGTTAACGACCTTTCGATAGAAATAGCCTAATTCCAGTTTGTTCCGCATTGAATGACATGTTTATTGGTTCGTGCATAACTTCACTCTTGTTTATGTTTCAAAATGATCCAACGAAATCAGAAACCATTTCTGTCAAATATATTTCAATAAAACTGAATAGGAAACTGAGGTGGAATTAATTTGAACGCGAAAAGCCATAAATACAAATTCCGGCCGATTGTTCAAAACTGCTTTCATCAATAAAATGTCCAAAACCATGTGAATTTTAGCTGCTTAGTTTATTTTACAGTTCCGTTTGTGAAATGTGTGCCCACTTTTGTCTACCTGATTTTACCTAACCATTAAAATGTCGGAACGCTTTTAATTGTGAAAAAATGTCGGCAGTATTTATAGTGAAATGCTTGCACTCTCTCCCTTGGCGTTCTAAGAATTCAATACCTCTCTGTACAAAGTATTGTATACACAGGACTCCGATGAACAGCTTTCATGACTCTACTGTTATCGTCAACCCCCGTACGCCCGCCCCTGTGCAACACCAGCTAATTTTCTTACCATTACTGCCTCGTGCATTCCAACTTTTTCCGCTTATTTCCCCCGATGCGATCGTCTGAACTGGAAAAAGATTTCGAAGGGGAGCAGCAAAAAAAAAAGCAACGAGCAAATGAGTTCATCATGTCTTCCTCCCTCGAGTCTCGGCATCCTTGGTCCAGTCCCATCTGAGAGATTTTTAGTTAATCCCAGCCACCGCTGTTCACTTTGGCACAAATTCGCTTCGCCATAAAGCGTTTCTCCCTCTGCTGCCCTTTAATTTCTAGTGCTCGGCTGGCTTTCATCGCAAGATCCCCTGGGGTTTTTTTTCCTGTGCACAAATTTCCCTCTTACACTTGATCCCCCGTCGATTTTCCGTTATAAAATTTTTTTTCCTCATTTTTGGGTCTCGTTTGAGTTTTATTTTCTTTTTCGTTAGATATCCTGCCCATTCCCCCCATTAGACCCAGTTCATTTTTCTATGGGAGCTCTTGCAATACCATTGCCACCCTCTCGTTTCTAGCTGACATCGTTGACGGGTCGTTTGCTGATCCACCAGCAGAACAGACCAAACCGAAACGTTGCCCGTTGCCCTTCTATCCCTTGTACAGAGACTCATCCCTTACCGGAATGAAATAGCGTGAAAAAAAATTTCGGTTGCTGTTGTTGCCATCTGCAGAAGGGAAAACATTGCAAAAAATGGAAAAATTGTGAAAGGACAGTGCCAACGGGGCCGGATGGGGTACAACAACAATTCCTGCGGCGACAGTGAAAAAAGCGTCGAAATGCGATGAAACCAGACTCGCACTTGGAACAGCTACATTCCCCGGAGCTGTTGGATCAAATGGCATGCAATGGCTGAGGGGTGGGGGAGCACGGGGGCGGCAAGATAAAGGAACAGACGGGCATGCATAACTCTATATTGCCGGAGGACACGAAACGCAGAGGAAGCACGGATATTCCCTGCAAGACACAAAAAAGCTGAGCAGGCATGGCTGAGGATGAGGAAGGGATTTAGCTCCAACTAACTAGGCGGTGGGGTGTGCCGGGCTCGATGAGAAATTATGAGAGCAGCCGGCAACAACAACACCGCACAACCCAATGAGGCCAGAAAAAATCGGACGAAGTTGTTGACGGCACATACACACCAACCTCGGTCGCCGCACACACAAATCGAGCCCACCAACTAAGAGAGTTCACCGATTGGTTCTCTTAGCAGTCGTCGCTTATCAAAGGCGGATTCGGAGCCGCTGTTGGTCCCGTAAATCGGACGGCAGACGCTGGTTGGATGAGAATATTCTTCTCTTTGTGCGGTTTTTGTTGTGTTTCAATGCTCCACGTGGAGTAAGTTTTCCGTTCTTCAAGTTGAGTTCCCCGGCCCCGCCGACCCCGGCTGTATCCTTTTACAATTCGACTTTCCTGCTACACAACTGTGCCGAGCCGAGAGCCCTTGAAAGGATGAGTGCCTGATGACTAGCGAGGGTTGCCAGTACGTGAGGGGATTTTCTTGTAAATGGAGCAATGGAGTGGGCGGGTGGTTAGTTTTGGTTTTAGGTTCATCGTGTGGATGCGCCGGGGTTTTGGGGGGAGCGACAGCTCCGAACGGCAAAGTTGACGATGTAAGTGGTTCGACTGTGGCTATGCGGTGCGGCGGGAGGTGGATGTGCCGAGCGATTCCGTGGTAGATAGCAGCCTCAATGGTGCTTGGCACTGGGAAGCTCCGATGGAGCACTATGGGCCAAAGTTGGGTCAGCGGGGGTTACAAGCGCGGGGCCGCTGTTTTTGGGTTGTTAACTGTGTGATGCGATGGCAGATTTTCGTGCCCTGCTGATGGCAGTCGAGTAGTCCGTTGGTTTCTCTACTGCTGCCACTGACAAGCCGAGGGCGGAGGCAAGGACGAGTCAACTGGCGCTGAGTGGTGCGGTAGAGGATTCAGTTATTTTCTCGATAAGCGCGCGAAGACATATGTTTACGACAACGGGTGGGTTCGGGTCTTCGGGGAGGCAATGAGCTGTGCCAGTTTTCTCGGAATTTTCGGTGGAAACTTTAAGTGGCGGCCGGAAATGTGCTCGAATGTGTGACAAAAGATTTTCAGGACTTGAGGGCAATTTCGGGCTCAAACTTTGCGGATAAGTGGGGCGGTGTGGGCGTTGTGGCTGAAAGCAATGCTTTTGCACGAGGTCTGGAAAGGCAAATTCACTTCATGTTTCTGGTGAAGCGTTTTAGCGATTTCTTGCGTTTCCTTTGTTTTTTTTTTGTTGGTGTCGGAATCGTTTTGGGTACACGGGGACTTATGAATGTGAGACACTTGCCGGAGTGGGACGATATATAAGTCATTTCTTAGAGACATTCGCTCATGGGAAGAGACTTTGATTTATGTTTGAAAATGTTTTGTTTGCAGGTAAGGGGATAAGTTTTGGGTCAAAATTTCTAATTTAAAAAGATTTTGGGGCAGACAGTATTAGGATAAATACTTGGGAGGATTTGGTAGAAATCTGTTTTGAAAGGTTACCTACCCATAACCTGAAAGGCATTCCACAACAAAGGAATACTTAAGATCTTTAGAGGTTAAACTCGCAGAGGCAGCCGTTGAATCCGAGAGCCAAGATTTTTTTTATGGCTAAATGGATTGTATAGGTATGCGCTTTATATTGCTTGGGAATCTTTAGGTATCTGATAAATACTGACACCCATTGTCGTTCCAGAAAGCTGTTATCTACATAATAGAGCACAAAAATATAGTTCAGAAACTGGCAGACTTTAAAGAGGTTAGGTGTCGCACAAACCAGAATCAGACGGAGGCAACTAATCGAACAAGCGCTTTAGCGACAGACTTAGAAGCTGAGGTAGTTAGGCAGAAGCGCAAATAACAGCAGCAAGGACTAGATAAGTGATTGGGTGAGTTACGATCGTAAGGGGCGTGACATTTGAAAAGATGTTACAGAGGTGGGTGTTAGTCGAAAAAGAAGCAGGAAATTCTCTCGTCTAAAAGCATATTGATGATAAAAAACTTTGTAAGGTTAGGTTTTGTGGTAAAGGTTGGAAAATTAAAGTGAACGCGAATGTAAATTATAAAAAAGTATATACCTATAAGTGCCGCATTAAAGTGCCTACGAAGCTCTACGAAAAGGAGAGCAGGAACTCAACACAAAACTCCAAACTGAAAGAAGCAGAACCTATTGAAGGCAATTTCTCACTTGATTCGCTAAAATAGAATCTGTCTGTATCCATCTTCTAAACTTAGGCAGTCCAAGTTTAGATGGATACCGATGGATCCTATTTTTTAGGACTCAATTTATTTTAAAACGTTGAATAACGAAACTAATTTGCTTAATTGACTTAAAAAGCTGCACCTGAGCTACATCGGCATTAGTTTCGTAGGGATAAGTTGACAGGCTGAGAGTAAAAATGACTTATCTACAAGTTCCGAGCAAAAGTGGCTTAGAAAATGTCCCGCGCAAATAAGATCCCCGTGATATTCTGGGAAAAAAACGACTCCGAGAAAAAGTTCGGGCAAAAACGATTTAACTATTAAACCAATAACTTTGCATTACTTTTTGTAGTTAAGTCTTTTTTGCCTGACATTTTTCTCTGATTCACTTTACCCGCAATCCCACAAGCTTCGATTTTGCGCAGAATATTTTTTAAGCCACTTTTGCTCGGACCTTGTAGATACGTCATTTTTACTCTTAACATGTCAGTTGTAACTCCGTTATTATTACGAGGATTGAAAAAAAATCAAAAATTATTCGCTTTATCCGAGCAAAACAAGAAAATTGAAAATTGTCAAAAATTCTGAATGTAGCCCTCTACCTGATCAACTTGACAAAGATGTTACCATTTTGCTACTTTTGGCAGCATCTTTGTGTTTAAGCAGGAACTTTTCAAACCATTCTCGTAAATCTGAGGTTTTTAACACTCCTTACTTACACTCCTTACTTTCATAAAATCCAATAATCTCATTCAATTCTTTCAATATTAATTAATGCTAAAATAGTCCACGGAGTGCAATTTAAACTTGACAACCTGTTGGTGCTCCAATAGTTGCCGTGATAAAGAAAACATTGGAGGGTGAAGCAGGAAGGACGAATATGACGATTGCGTACAGCATGACGATCCAAAACAATTTTGTTAATATTTTGTAATAATAGTACAAAATTTTAAATAATACGCCCCCCTCCCTCCAAACCAGACATGCCTTTGAAACATAATCATGACTGGCCAACCGGCTTTAAAAAAACATTTTATTGTGGCAAATTGCGCGAAGCGACCAATTCAATCTGCTTAAGTCCCTAGTGAAGCACAAGTTAAAACCGTTATCCTACAACGATCTCTGTTTTGGGCAACCGCTTTCGATTCTGTGCAAAGTTTGTCGATTGCTGCAGTCGATGCTAGCATGGTTCTACTTTTTGCAAAATTGTGTCGGATTCCTCGACGAGTTGGTTGGTTCGTCAGCCCTCTCACTCCCTCGTATGTTCCTATGACCCGGAACCAAGTGAAAGGTGATATTGTAAATACTTTCCAGAGAGTTGAGCTTTGCTCTTCATTCCATCACTAGCTTCGGGGAGGTGGTAACCCGGTCAAGCACCTTAATGGCAGCTTGACTGTCCGTTAAGATACCAATGTTCATCATTGGTGATTCACTGAGTCCCAGCAGATAGCATGTCTTCAGGATCGCAAGCACCTTCGCCTGAAATACTCTTGCGTTCTCCGGCAGTCTATAAAACTCCCATATATGCAGTGTTTCAGGGAAAACACTCGCACCGACACAACAGCTCATCTTTCAGTCATCAGCTAAAAGGATGATGTCGTAGCAGTTAATCAGTTCAGTGTTCTTCCATTCCTTCTTGGTTGGAAATCTTACACTGAAGCTTCTGGTAAAATTGAGGTTGGATATTGTGTAGTCAGACGTCGTAGCAGATAATCCTCTCGGTTCTTGACTAAGAATAATGTTGTGGCCGTAGGATTTGGCCACCCAGCATTCAGTTTCTTGCAGTCTAAATGCGCTGCATGACGCTTGGTGGGTAGGTGCCGCAGCAGAACATTAAGAGCGTCGATCAGGGTAGTGCTTAATGTCCCAGTAGCACCGATACAAGACTTATTTGAACCTTACATAATTTGGCCTTGTTATAACACTTTCCCATAGCTGACCACCAAACTAGTTAGCCATACGTGAGATAGGACACTGCTATGTATAACAACAGATTGATTTGAGGCCGCAATCCCCACCTTTTATTTATTTATTCATTTACAATATTTCATCAATATTACTACAAAAAAGAACTAAACAATAAACTAAATAAAAAACTAAATAAAAATACTATAACAAATCATATAAAAACAGAGGACAAGAAGAGAATTCGCAAAATATAAATAAAGAAAACAAAAGTGCTAAAGTGAATAAAAAGCAAATAAAAAGTAAAAAGCACAACAAAGTGAAAAGTACAAACCAAAAAGTAACCTCAACAAAGCTGACTACTTCTCACTTGATTACGCGATAAATGAAAATCAATGCAATCAAAAGCGGAATTAAAAAATCGCGACATCGACGTTATAGGTTCATTTAATCCATAATTAGTACGAAAAGAAGGTAACCGAAGAAAGTCGTGATTCCTCAGGGAGCGAGCTAGAACCGATATGGTAAAACGAGCCAAGAGAACAGAAGAATCAATGGACCCCCGAATGCAGTCGAAAACAAAAAGGATCCCGGCGTTACGGCGTCTCTTTTCAAGTGTGTCCAAGTGCAGAAGTTTAAGTCTATCAACATAAGGAGGTAATATAAGGAAGTTATTCCAAGGAAGGCCTCGAAGGGCAAACCTAACGAACCTCCGTTGAACAGCTTCAATGCGATTGATATGTGACACATAGAGCGGTGACCAGACTGGAGAGGCATATTCCAGAATAGGCCGGACAAAAGTGCAATATATTAGAGCTTTGTAATGTAAGGGTCCTCAAATTCCATTGACCACCTCTTCACGAAACCAAGAGTCATATTTGCCTTGTTGACTATGGCATTAAAATGATCCTGGAAAGAAAATTGAGAATTGAGCCAGACACCCAGATCCTTAGTCTTAGTAAAGAGTTAAAGGACAACATATGGTAAAATTATATTGAAATGGAGACCTTTTTCGTGAGAAAGATATAGATGTACACTTGCTAATATTTAGGGGAAGGTCGTTAATGGAACACCAGTTCGGAAAGGCGTCCAAGTCAGAATTTAAGAGTAGGCAATCGGCATTGTCAGACACAGTGCGAAATATCTTAGCGTCGTCGGTATAACAAAGAATATTTGTGTGAGACAGTATCGCAGATACATCATTGATATAAATTATAAATAACAATGGGCCAAGGTGGGAGCCCTGTGGTACATCGGAAGTGTTGAAAATTGCATCAGATGGAGCTCCACGAAAATAAACCCTCTGAGTGCGTTCAGACAAGTACGAATGAATCCAATTTACAAAAACTCGCGGAAACCCAAGAAGGGAGAGTTTGAGAATAAGAATTCTATGATTTATTCTATCGAAAGCTTTGCTGAAATCAGTAAAAATACAGTCAACTTGCTTACTACCTTCATTTGCAGAAATACAGAAGTTTGAAAATTCCAATAAATTGGTGGTAGTTGACTTACCCCTAATGAAGCCATGTTGAAACGGCTGCAAAAACGGCTTGCAGTGGAAGTATACAACATCCAAGTATAAGAACATCCAAAAGTTCCATTGCAGGCATAGAGAGCCAGATTCGCTGTTTTGACTCTTTCTTCTATGTTTTGCTTCCAGAGCAACTTCAAGTCTAAAAGCACTTCCAAGTACTTGAATCTGGACAATAATGAGAGAAGATGCCCATGTTTAGGCAAGGCCAGTTTAGGCAAGGCAAAGTTGGGTATTTAAGTTTTAGTGATAAAGAGCGTCTGCACGGTCTTTCCCGAGTTCACAGGCTGTCCACACTCTGTGTAGCATTTGCTGACCTTGTTCAACGTGTTCTCCAATTACAGGAAGGCATTTCCCCGATACCAGAATTTTCATATCTACAGCCTTAATTTTTTCCTGGTCGACCTTCAACAATATTTTGTTCACGTGCCTTATAACATGGCTGGTACCTAGTTCGGAGTGTAATACACTTAAGCTTAGTATAGTCAAAATTCAACCGTCGAGGTTTTGCTTCACGCCCAGTTAAGCGCTTCTTCAATTACCAGGAACGATACGAGAGTATATTCTTTCAATCGTACGTATAACCTCATGAAGACCGTCTCTGTGGGTCTTCTTTTGCAGTAGGCACGCTGAGATCTAGACATACAGTTGCCGTCTAAAGTTTATCTAAGGTGAACATTGAGCACACCCTCCAGGGGCTTTAGCAAAAAAAAGGTGAAACTGATCGGTCCGAAGTTCTTTGCAAGTTCGTGATCCCCCATTAATCAAACTTAGGAATGAATACTACCTTGACATTTCTCCAGGTGTGAGGAATGTCGTTAAGAGTTATATTTATAACCCTTGAAGATAGTCACCAGTCACTTCGCTACTAGGAGCAATTCCTCTGGCACAGGGGATTTGTAGGGGGGCGAAGCTCTTTAAAGCCCAGATAATCTTCTCTCTCTGGTGGCGATATCTTCAACTTCGCTCTCCGTAATGTGAATGGTTACCGAGTAGTAAGTTGCCGCTGTTCTTTTGCTATTCCCTTTGCACTCCGGGAAGTGAGCATCCATTAAAAGCTCTATGTTTTCAACCAAGGATTGCGTCCACGTATCATCCGATCTTTTGGAAGAGTATCCTTTGGAGAGTAAACTTTTGGAAGGTTTAGATTTAAAAGACTGAATTTTTTCCAGTTATTTCTTCTGGGGTTTCTGAAATTTTGAGGCCTCTTACCTGCCAGCTTAATATTGAACAGTATTCAGTTATGTTCGGGGAATAACCTTAAGACTGACACTCTCCAGTTTTCGACCCTGACTTTCTATTTAGTTAATAACAGTGCGATATTGCGTTCCTCCCACCAGCCGACGAAATTATCCGTACTCGCAAACGTTAAAGTGGGGGAGGTGCCCTTGTTACAAATTAGGAGGTTATTATTAATTATAAAATCAAAAGCACCTCTACTTCTGATGCCAGAATCGGTCCATCATAAGCTATGTAGTCTGCTGAACTGTAATTGGGATAAATGAAAACTTTAAAATTCTTTCTTGCCAGAATGCCGGTTCTAGGCTTACCTCCCAAATTCGCGTTCTGACAATAAAAAACGTTGTACCTTATGTCACCTAGTCTCTTTACTGCCAAATCTCTAACCCAAGGCTGTTTTTTTTAGACGATGTCGTCAAAGCCTAGGGGACAACCCTTTGATGCGTTAGCATGGGTTTGGCCGGAAGGAAATTAGAGTAAGGGAAGTGAGGAAACTTGAATCTTGTTTTTGCTTTGCTGCGAGCTAGACAACAGCCCAGAGACGGAGTGGATTATTTTAATTTCTAAGTAAAAACTCACGGAGAGATCTGGTCTCGAACCCGGGACCCATGGCATGGTGGTCGTGCCGCTCAACGAATTGATCCAACGCCGTCGAGTTGCTAGATGAGGGTAAAATTAAGTAAGACCCGCAGATTCTCTGTAGCACTAGTCGAGTGTTGCAGATTAATCTGAACAAACCTCAGCATTGCTTGTCTACCGGAGGATCGGGATTGTCGATTTTCATCTCATCGTCGACACCGATCGACCGTTTAAAATCTACTCTTTTCTTCACTCGGTGGGCAGTCTTCCCAATCGCAATTACGGAAAATAACCTTAGATTTTTACGAATTCCACCTAAATGACCGAGAATGATACAGCTGAATGTTAAAATAGTGGATGACCATAATTGCTTACATATTGCAACCGCTGAAGTTCTTGGGCTGGGGGCCCACTTCAGAGTATGGAAACAATTCCTCAGAGAAGTTGTTTTTCTCAAAATCCAAATATCGGAACCTCGTAGTTTCTAAACTAAGTGAAGATTTCAGTAAACGGCATAAATCTTTTGCCAGCAAAAGTAAATATGTCTGTCAGGGAAAGCTATCTTCAACTTTACCAGGTGATGTATATTAGCCTTCAGTTGTCGAGTCAAACTCAAATCTTAAGCTCCGTGGCAATATTTGGTAACTTCTTGTTTTTCCCTCGTGATATCATCATTTCCTTTGCCCAAACCTTTGACTATATCCCTTACACTTAATGTCTGTCCTGCCAAGGCTGTGCTAACGCATCATAGGGTATTCCACTAAGAATTGGTATCACCATAAGAAAAGCTCTTTTGTTCCAAAATCTACCTTTTGATTTATCTTCAGGACTAACAAAGTCTTCTTTTCTTTGCCAACAGTTTCGAATGCTTCATTTTACAAACTCCTAAATGTCATGGCACTTGCCATTTACTTTCTTTCCGTGAACACGAGTTGTTTTGCATTTCTATTAGCGCACCATTGCATCTGTTTACGCAAACTCATTCCTCGGTTAGTGCAAGATTTGCCATTTGGACATCTTCATTTCTTCTCACCAGAAAAGACGTTGTAGTCAGAGAAGAAAACTCTTGCGGTAATACCTACGTCGTCTCAAAGCGCCTAACTCTAGGTGCATGGCTCACTCTTTCCACCCGTCACAGTCAGTTTTCATTGCAAAAGGGGCCGCTTCACAAGACATTTACCGTCTTCAGATGTGGCGTCAAGTTCAGAGCTACTTGGGTCACTTATAATCGGCTGAGGCCGGTATTTGCATAAGTCGACATGAAAAAGGAAACCCGTTCTTTGCCCATAAAAGCCTCATCTGACCGTGGGCCGGAACCGAGTCGCGTAATCGTTCATTAGCGGGAACGAGTGTCGGGCCGGGGTACGACCGTCGCAAAGACGATAAATAAACGGCCAAGAACTCGAAACAAATCACACAAGGTGATATAAGACGGGCTCACGGAGGTCTCATTAAAGGCGCAGAGGAGCCAGGAGTGAAGATCACAGAAAGTTGGACACGTCTGTAACACTGTTCAGAACAGCACGGAGAACACGACGACTACACCTGGTAATTGGCAGGCTGGCAGTCATGACTAACAGCTTGCAACACCCGTCATGGACCAAAATACGAAAAGCAAAAACACTGTAAATCGAGAGGAATTTTTTTTACCTGTGCCCGGACAGGTAAGGTAGATGAATCGGGAATGGCAAGTTGATCTCTGATATCTGCGAAAAGCCGGATGGGAACACGAAGCAGCTGTGCAAGGATCGGAATTGAATTTAAATTAAACGAAAAATTGTCATCGATGTTGTTCAGGTTCGATTTCGGCGCAATTACCAATCAGAGGAGTGCAGAGTAGAGGAAGATTGGCATGCCAAGTGACAGAGGTGAATGGTTTTGAGTGGTCGGTGCATTCGAAAATATTTGTAACTCCAAACAAAGCTTAAAAGTTGAGGAACATATCTAGAAGATCTGTGTCGTCCACATTAGTTGTGTAGATTTGCCGGATTGCTACGATTATGCGTCTAATAAATTGATCGATTAAATCGTCCATGGTTTTGAGCCGAAAGGAGGAGAGACTGACACCGCGATATGCCTTGTGATTGATAGATGACTGTCCGGACCTTTGCCCTTAAAAGGAATGAAACGCAATAATGCCGCAATGATGCTGCGGTGAAATTTCGAAATCGCAGTAATCAAACTGCTAAGCAGGATAAGTTCTGGTAGTTACTTCAAAGTGATATTTGGCAAAATTTGTTCAATAAAAATATTATTTGATAGAAAAAGTATATTTTTTACGTAAAATGGATGATATTGAAGTATGTACCATGGTATTCATGATAATTTTATGTTATATTGTTACAATTTAAAAATCGTAAGCATAAACAAAAATTTTCCGGTTGTCAAGAGCGCTGCGTTGAAGTTAAAAGTTGGCTATCTTTTGCGTAATGGTTGCTTTGGCTACGTTCACTCCGTTCATCCAATGGAGCTGCCATGCACCTTATTTTCAAGTGACATTCAGTTTATATTAATTTTTACTCGAACCTTTTTAGAGACGACTAAATAATAGTGGAGTTCGGCATTTCTTACAAGGCAGGGACGTTTGCACTTGAAGTCTTATTAGCCGCGGCTTTAAGTTTTAAAGTTTCTTGCAAGTCACACTTGCGTCTATCTCGGTAGCCGTATCGTTAAAGTTTTTTAGTAACATTGGCGCACAGAAAAAAAAACAACGTAAAATAACTCTAAGACAAAACACTACTTCGGCTTCACATAAAAAAAAATACACAAGTTTTTAGCCGCAGCTTAGTTTATTGAGCTCTTAACACGGAAATTTGTTAAAAAAAGTTTAAAAATAAGATGCGGCTTAAAAGACTCGAGTGTAAATTAAGCCTCAACAGGTTGTCGCTGATTGGTTAAAAATTTAGTGAGAATAAGGCGTAATAAGAATAAGGGTTTTGACGTAATGAGTCTAAAATGTGTTTCAAGAAATTTATGTTCAAATTAGTAGTAAAAAACAAGGCATACCTTCTATTCTGCATACCGTGACTTAAAAGACTCAAGTGAAACTTAAGCTTTAGGATGAACGACTTCCTTTAGATCCGTCTAAAGTTCAGGTGCGTATGTTAGATTGCCAATCCCAATTGAGATCCTTAAGGCCATCATCTCTTACTTGCTGTAATAAACCTAGAAAGTTGCCGTCGTCAAAGGGGGGGGATATTTTAAGACCTTAAAAAAGTATAGCCCATTTTGCCACCCTTACGAATAAGGTGCGCCTAGAAAGACTCGTCAGGCGGTGTACTGATCCGCATCTGGTATTCGTGACTGATGAGGTTAAGTATAAAGGAAAATGAGTTTTTAAGAGTGTAGGAGCCAGCAGGAGATAACCTTGTGTAGATGTTCTGTCGATCTCAATGACCACCTCTTGCGTTCCTCTGCTCCACTTTATCCACTAAGGCCTAACTAGATCTCGATCTTTTATTCTCATTAGATCCGAGTAGCTAGGGAATTAAGTCAAAGCAATGACTGCGTTTTGGATGCCTCTGCCTCGGTATCTCTACCATGTCAGCAACCTCCCGAGTATTAGCTATGGAATGGAGACAAGTTAATTACCTTACATACAAAGCAGCATCAGGAACACCTATTAGATTAACATACCCTGTTGGGATGGAGTTATTTTGAAATGACTTTCATGAAAACCATGCATGAACCCACAGTTTTTGTACGAAAACTACATCTAGTTTCTCCGTGGAAAATATCCCGCTAAGCACACTGTCTGCAGCTTTTTCATGTACAGACAATGATCTGGGTAAGATCGGCTGAATTTGTTCTGGACAAAATGGAACGAACCCGAGCCTTAGAACTTTTAGTTTCTAACGGTCTGTTTTCCTTACATTCCGGCTTCCTCGCTTACAGCTACAGCTACCACGGGCGCATGGGATCTTTTTTTTCTTTTCTCATTCTCATATAGAGCATAGTTAATGGAAACGGTTTCCTTCACCAACTCATTTTCTTCTTTTTATTAAGGATCTTTTATCTCCCACTATCAATCCTTTTTATAGGTTCGCCGACGGCAGCACCCGTAATTTCGCGTACTCTTTTGATTCTGTAATGAACTCCCTTTTGAAAGAAATAACGACGTTCAAAAACGATCCTCGCTTAGAGTAGCAGAAATTGTGCCATCTTTCACGCATTCAAACTCAATAGTTTTTAGTAATCCTTAAAAGGCACCTTGCCCATATCCACCCAAGTTGCCCTCTTTCAACATCTTCTTTCTGGTTATCTTAACCACTTGTGGGGCAAAGGGCGTCTACGAAACTGATTCTCCACCTGGTCCGGTTCCTCGAAAACGCCTTCAACTTTTGCTACGATTTATTGATCTAGGAACCTTCCTTTTCTATGGATCTTTTCCATGTGTTGCGCGGTCGTCCAATTCATCAACTTCCTTGAGTTCCTTGCGGGTTCTAAGGTAGAGCCTCTTGACTGAGCGATGTCGTTTGGCTCTTTACTCAGTGTGACCTATCCACTGCCACTTTCTTCGAACACCGATGCCTACAAAGGTATTCGTTGATTAAAACGCCCGGTCAGTGGATGTTAAGGATGCGTCGGAGGCACCGGTCGGTCGACAAAGGCTTGCAGCTTAGATGTTATTTGATAGGTCACTTTCCATGTTTAACAGCTATACAACAGAACATATTTTATGTTCTATCCAAAGTTCTAAAGTCTTGTGCATCTGGAGATGTTGTCATTGCGCCATATCACAGCAAAAGTATTAAGTTGAACTTGAACATTTTTGATGCGAACCTGTACATCAGCTTGAGCTCTGCCATCTGTTGTAACTATGCTTCTGAGATAGCAATTTTTATCCACTTGCTCTATTTGCTGCTCTTCAAGATAAATTTCGTTTTATCTCCTGGAGTCCAAGTTCATAATTTTGGTCTTAGCCACATTGATCTGAAGCCCTCTTCTATACACAGGGTTTCAGACATTAGAGCAACTTGACTCTGTTTGTTGGAATACATCGTCGGCATAGTCTAGGTGCGTAAGGTGGTTATAAAGTTTCCAATTAATCAAGCGTGATGGGTGGTCTTCTAGGGTGCTGTAAAATACATCATTAATGACGATCAGGAGCAATGGTAACACTCCGGTTAGAGGAATGCCTTTCCTACTTAAAGCTTACCAATAGGTACTCTCAATGAATGCGGTTATACACCTTCTTGAAACCGACAAATATTAGATATAAAGAGTCCTGCATTCGGAGGAGTTCGCCTGAAATTTCAATTGATTCGCATTAAGATGATGTTTGCCATCAATTTTGGGTATCTTCACAATTATTCCTGATTTCCATTAAGTGAGGCAGGTCTCAGTTTAACAACATTATTTGATTACGGGGAGAAGAATATCAGCCGCAGCAATGGGATCCGCCTTAAGTAATTCCGCTGGTATTCCATTAATCCCTTACCGAAGTCCAACGACCCTTAATTGCGTCCGCAACCTGAATTCTTGTCGGAAGTCTGATTTTAATATTAACCACAGCCGGCAGTTCTTCAAACTCGGATGAAGGGGCATTCGGTGGTCCAAATGTGCTGTTTAGGCAAACTTACAAAGCCTTCCTCCGTCCTTTTCAATTTTTGATTGATGGAGTCGTCATAGTTATGACGCAGTGCATGAGCTTTTTTGCGCAATGTGGTGGAATACATCCTGCGAATGTTTAATGTATTAAACTTCTGCACATTGAGCCGTGGCATATTAGATGTTACGTTTCGTGGGCGTACTGCTGCTGTACATATGCGAAACTTAGCTGTTACAAGATGGTAATCGCTGCCAATATCAGCATCGCGCTTAGACCCTACATGGGGAAGACACTTTCTCCATGGCATGTTAGGTGGCAAGCCCCCATTTTCGTTCCCTCTTCCGAGTCCAAACTTCATCATTACTTATTCCAGGCCCATGTTGTTAGAAGAAGAGGGAAGGAAGAAGGCCACCTTGGTTTTTTTTATTTGATTTGACCAAATCCTAGGGAACAACCCTTTGATGCGGTAGCATGGTATTGGCCGGAAGAGAATTAGGGTAAGGAAAGTGAGTCTTGTTTTTGCATTGCTGCAAGCTAGACAACAGCCCAGAGACGGAGTGGATTATTTTAATTTTTTAATAAAAGCTCACGGGGAGACCTGGTCTCGAACCCGGGCCCCTTAGCATGGTGGTCGTGCCGCTCAACGAATTGATCGAACTCCGTCTCCGTTGTTATATCCGCTTGCGCGGTCGGCGAATATTACTGAATTATTGAGATCTTGAGTAGAGTTGTGATCGGCGGGCAAGCTTAGTTAGCAATAACCCTACACCTGCCATGCGGAGTGTTTCTAATTCTTCCTGGCCAGAGTATAGCAGAATGGTTTCAGATGTGGATTATGTAAACTTTCGACTTTCTCTCCATCTAGTTTCACTTAACCCTAAAATAAGTATTTTATACATTTACCACTCCACCTCCATGATCTTCGCGTATACACACTTGTGCCATAGAGTTCTCACGTTCCATAGCGCCATCGTAGCCCGATGTTTTTAACCAAAGATCGTCATTACAAAATCTGTCCCAGGTTTCCGAGTCTACTAGACGTTTCGTGTGAAGTGGTTGTCGTATAGATTCTTTCTAAGCCGAGATATGCGGGCTTAAGACCATCAGCGGTGGAGTTTTAACATCTTGGCTATTGAAATATTCAGCAATCTGGAACGACCATCTTCTTAGGGAAGGAAAATGAGGTTATTGTTCCCTTCCATTCAATAATATGTTTATTCAAAAATACGTGAACTAGAATACGTGATGTAATGCTTCTAAAATTTTGGGAAATGCTTCTTCAGCCATGGTTGTATGCTTCTTTTTGTTGTGTTAATAGATGTCTTCATTGTAGCATCATGACGATGCACCCGCTCACTCTTTCTCCATTTCAGTTGCATGACCGAAAGAAAGAAAGAAACTGACTATTTCCTTAATCTTTACCCCCGTGATTGCCTGCAGGTTTTCAAGAAAGTACTCCCCATAGCCCTCCTTCTCACTCTGACAAAAGCCGGACATTTACAGAGAAGGTGAATAATGATTTCTTTTTCGTTCACATCGTCACAACTGCGACAGTATTTTAAGGGGTGCCCAGCAAAGCTGTATGCACGCCTAAAAGCAACGATTTTTGCGATAACATCTCTCGGTCTGTTGAGCAGATCGGATGTCCTAGTTTTATTATAACTTGGTCAGGTTCATCTGGATATGCTACATGCTTTCAGGGCGCTCCATCTGGCATTTGAGAGCGGCAAAGAATGCAGAAAGACTTCCCTCTTTAGGGAACCTAGTGGGATACGAATATCTTCAATGTGGCCACCCTAGAATATATGGTAACTGAGGCGAACGCCCTAATGCCTGACTATCTGTAAAAATGCCGATGTTCTGTTTCGGTGAAGCAGCGAACACACCTTCATAATCGCAAGCACCTCCGCTTGGAAGACGCTCGATGTGTTTTGTAGACGATAAGACTTCGATATATTCAGTGTCTCAGAGAACACTCCTGCATCGGAAGTCCTCTAGGTGGTAATCTGAGGATGTTGCTGTGGTCATAGGGCTTAGCAACCCAGCACCCATATTTTTTGAGTCTTACTGCACTGCATGACGCCTGGAATTTGATCTGGTGATCAAGGGAAGTAGATGCAGGATCACATTAAGAGCTTCGGTTAGGATGGAGCGCATGGCACCGGTAGTGCCGATGCAAGCGATTCTTTGCACTATAGTTAGCTTGGTTTAGTTATAAGCTTTACTCATCGCAGGCTACCAAACCAGTGAAACTTAGGTGAGAATTGGACGCATCACATACCTTCTTAACCTGCTCCTCTATGTTTAGATTCCAGTTCAGTTTTGAAGCTTGGCAATGGAGAATAGTGAGAGTTGTTGGCCGTTTAATTTGGGTAAAGCAAAGTATGGTATCTTAGTTTTTGTGGTGAATAGCGTAAGCTCAGTTTTCCTTGAATTTACAGCCAGTCCACAGTTCTTAGACCAACTGCTCACCTTCCATAATCTTGCTAATAACAGAGGGAAACAACCCTGATACCGGGACAACCACATCGTCCGCGTAAGCTACAACCTTGATCAAGTCTCAGAAGGATCTTGTTCATGACCATTAGCCATAGCAGGGGAGAGAGAACCGCACCTTAAGGGGTACCGCGGAAAACGTGTCTAAGAGCCCGACTGATTCTGAGTTCGGACTGAATTATCCTTGCCTTTAACATAGTAGTTATCCATTGACCAAGAAATTGCTCTACACCAAGCTCGGCAAGAGATTCTTGAATAGCTTCAACATTCATTGTACATTGTTAAAGGCTCCTCCTATGACCAGGAATGCAGCCAGGATATATTGTTTATACTTGATCGAATATTCAGCTGTGCGTACTACCTCGTGGAGGGCTGTCTCCACGGATCTTCCCTTACAGTACGCGTGTTGGGATTTTGACATCGTTGCATTACAAAGAGATTGCCTCAGTTGTATATCAAGGATCCGCTCTAGTGTTTTTAATGCAAAGGTGGTCAGACCAATCGGCCTAAGGTCCTTTGCTAGTTCCTGGCCTCGCTTTCCGGCTTTAGGGATTAAATGCACCAGACCTCGTTTATATGTTAGGGGAACGTGATTATGTATGATGCATAATCTAAATAACGCTACCACAATGTCTAACGCCTTCTGTAGCATTATCAGATGCCTTCCAAACCTGGTGACTTGTAGGGAGAAAAAGTATTATCGGCCAAGCGATTTTTGCCACATCGACATCGCACTCTCCCTACACGCCAGACCAATCATAAGAAGTAAGCCACTTATCAATGGCCAAGAAGGCAGCCAGCCTGAAATTGAAAAAAAAGTCGGCAAGTAAAGGAGGACGAGTGTCAGTAGTGTCGAGACAGATGACAGCTAAAAGCGAAGGATAGTGATGCGATTCGGGAACCAAGGGGTCATGCATCTCTTCACCGTCAAACTATGAGGGTCAAAAGAACACACAAGGTCCAAAATCCTATCTGAATCATTGGCCAAAAGGAGCCACGGAATCCAAAACGGACAACGCGCATTGGGGAGCAAATGTGAAAGAGGGTGAAAGACCATCAGTGTCGGGAGACTGCACCCATCCAATGGTGGGAAAATTGAAGTCACCAAAAAGCAGGATATCATACGTGAGAAGAAACGAGTCACACAAATTGTCCAAGGACGCTGTGAGCATATCGTCAACTGCAGATGGAGAACAGGGAGGAATATAAGCAACCAAAACAAACAGTCTCCTGGCAGGAAGTCTCAAGACCACGCACAAGAGCACCAGATCACGGGAATCAGAAATGTCAACAACCGAGCACGAGATACCCTTCCTGATCGCACACAGGACACCACCATCGACAGGAGAGAACGGGTCGAGGTGACGATCCCGACAAAAGACCTGGAACTCGGGCTCAAATAATTCAGCGTCAGAAATTCCGGCACACAGCGATCTCAGTGTCAGACGCAGAGGTAGAGGAGAAGAGCAGCGCGATTTTAGAATGTAACCCAGTCACATTAGCGTAGTGGAATGAGACCTGGCAGACAAGTTTTCTGGCTGTGAAGCCGGAAACGCTCCAGCCTTCGGGACAAACTCGCGAACTATAGAGCCAGGGGGCCAATATCCTGAGAGGCAGCTGCGGTGAAGAAGCTTTCCAGGATGAACACCTGAAACGAGGCAGAATACGTACGCCCACCACCGCCCTGACTGGGGCTAATTCGTCTACATGCGATCAAGTTGCCAGGAACGACAGCCCGAGAAGAAATATGATTGACAATCACGCCCTCAGGGGTATCCGGGTGAACCCTAGACACAAAGATGCATTTGGGCCGCTGTGCCGGTCGAAGCACGCTAGCACCAGGATGAGAAGGCTGAATGCTGTCCGCCCTACCATGCGAAGGGCGTCCTTCGGAGCCAGCAGAGTCACCAATTGCAGCAACGCCCACGGGCAGCGCGAGAACGTCGTGTAATAGATATCGTGTAGAGATGCCATAACCATTTTATGAGATTTCGAATGAGAGATCCTTTTTAAAATCTAAAGATTTTAAAATCCCCTACTAGTAAGTATAGTAAATTTAAGGTGTCATGCAGATTTCGCGAAATCTCGCTAATTCTTAAGATTTTAGAAATGGAAACAGAATAATTTTTCACATAAATTGCAGATTTTACCAAATTATTACGCCTTTTATGTAGGTAATGCAGTTTTTGGTGAACAGTGAACGATTCTCCAAACAAACGTTAATTTCCTTGAATTCCTTGCACCTTAGCTTGGTTAACTCGTTCCCTGGTAAAACTGTCTAGAACAATTATTCACGTCATCGCAACTACTTTTAATTGATTTGACAAAAACAATAGGAACAAGCACGAGAGACATTAATTCTCGGAAGAAGAAAATTCGGTTTTGCAGAATTCCCTATCGCAAGAACAAGAACTCGACGAGCTATCTCCATCCGTTTCGAATCGCTGCAACCTGCAACCGAACGTGAGTAGGTGAAAAGCTCTTTATAGCCGCCCTGAAATTCCAATTGAAATGCAAAGCAACTTAAATTCTTTTATTAATAGCCAACAAAACGTTACAAAGTTGGAATTTCGCGCCAAAATTACCCTAATTTTATGACCGAGTATAATTCGTTAATGCATCGTGCTCATGCATGAACACAAACGCTGCGACGAACTAATTCTCTTAAAGCAATTCGAATGGATCGCGTGCGGTAACATACTATCTCTTACCTACTCTTAAATCTCGTTCTCGGAGAAAAATAAGTCAACTTAAACAGTGTGCGTGCTTGCCAGTGGCGTTCTCTTGTTCATTAAATTATAAGATCACCAGGAGTTGTTTAGCTGAGGGGGAAAACCGAAAGAGCAGAACAACGAACAACCGAGTCCGGTCAAGGGGGGAAACTATCGCCGCGTTAAAAATAAACTTTTACAACTGTCGAGTGTTCAGTTTGGCTCATTCAAGTCCCGTCACAAAAACGTAAAAAACTGAAAACGAAAGGAA
Organism: Leptarthrus brevirostris; assembly: GCA_964036015.1. Classification (NCBI taxonomy): domain Eukaryota; kingdom Metazoa; phylum Arthropoda; class Insecta; order Diptera; family Asilidae; genus Leptarthrus; species Leptarthrus brevirostris. Next base: position 139,149,429 of record OZ038372.1, read on the forward strand.
AAAAGATTGGTAAACAAGCAGCAGCGGCATCGGTGCGAGGCACAGAAAAAATTCAACGTGGAGCAGCAGGCACAGCCGCCTTGAGTAGGGTTTTTGGGGGGGCCGGAAAGGAGTGTGATGGGAAAATAAAAAAAGCGCGGCAATGGCAAATGTCAAAAAAAGGGTAAAAGAGCCAAAAACAGCTAAACATAAAATACACGCCATTGCCATGAGAGCCAGAGCCAGACCCGTCGTCCCAATCCCAATCCCAATGCCAGTCCTAGTGTATCCGCATGTAACGTCGAGTGTGGGCCCTGGGGAGCTTCAATCTAATCCGACGTGGTTTGCGGGGATCAGGCGCGGCCAGGGGAGCAATGGTAGCATGCTTGCATGTACAAAATGTGTAACCGCACTACCGCACACCAATAAAGAAAAAACGAGCAAAAATGGAAAAATAAGGAGCACCAGCATCGTAGCCAGAGAAAAAGACTGTGACGTCGACGTCGGTATAACAAGACACCAGAAAGGCAGCAACGAGGAGTCGAGGAGCAGCCTCGCCTTTGCCATATGGAGGCATCTCTCGATTCGGATGCCTGCTGGGCTGTCGTTATGCTTTGCTATCTCGACGCAGGATGCGGTTGTGTTTGCAGTGCTCACGTTGAATAAGCCCCCAGCGTCCTGGCTCCCCCGCAATTGAGTGTAAATATCTTACCCGGCCGCCCCCTGTTCCCCGCGGTGGGGCATTGTACACGATGAACCAACTTGATAACTACACCCGAATCTAAGCCGTCTTCCTCGGCGTGTGTGTGTGTGCATGTCTACACCACTCTATTATATCGGGTCGGGTTATCTTCTTTTTTTTTGTCTCAACTCGTACTCGTTTTCCATCTCTTTGCCATCGCCTTGACAGTTAAAAATCGACTCCACGTGGAGTATCACTCGGTCTCGCTCAACCTAACCGAATTTGCACTCTCCTTCCCGCTCAGATGCACTATTGGTGCCGGGAACGGTTTACACTTCTTTGCGAGACGTTGGCAAGGGCAAAGGCGTCTCCAGAGTATTCTTTTTTTCCGGGGAATGTAGGACAGGGGTAAAGGACATTTGGAATTGAATAAATTTCTGAGGAAAGAATTTAGTTGGCTTCCCCTTGCTCCGACGGGCCAAAACCAACGCTTCAGGGCTCTTTTAGTTTTACCTTTTTTTTTTATTTTCAAATTCCCGACATGCAGGTACTTGGATGGAGGGATCTAAATCAGAGAGGACCACTTTTTGTGTCGCTTCAAATGTCTGCGCTGATAAGCCGTCATCGGAGGGCACCGTGATCCGTGACCTTGGTGCTAGTCAAGCTGCTCTCACCTTTTCGTATTATTATCGGATGCGGGCGGCCGAGCTATTTCTGTTTGCCATTCCGACGTGGAAAGCTTAGCTGCTAAAATTCAGTAATTACGGGAAGAACTGACTTATCGCTGGTGAGGTAATTAGAGCTTGCCCTCACTGATCGATTTGGAGCCCGCTTTAATTTGACTCCTTTACCTTTTTGCTCAGGTGCAGGTATACGTTGGTACACACAAAAACTAGCACCAGGCAGTAAATTTTCAACAAACTCTGGTCAACCAGAATCAATTTGGCGTTCGATTTAAAGTGGGCATTCCGATTCCGCGGAATTTAACGGATTTACGAGCTCAATTTGTTCCTAGGTAAGTTCTTGTTTTCGTAGCTGGAAAACTCGCAACCGAGACCAATTTTGAAAAGTCACAATTTTTCTAAATTAAATTCGTGGAATTGCATTTCTACCATTGCAGTGCCCTCTGATATAATCGCTTCCGTTGCGGGGTATGGCAGTTTAGTTTTTTACAATTGAGCACTAGATCTAGTCTAATGTGCAAGCGGAAAAGTAATTGCACTGGCAAGAGTATGACCGTAATTGATAATGCAGCATACTATGGTTAAGAAGAGCGGTCAGCAAAAGAGTCTGTAATCAATCGAGTTTACTTTTAAGTTCTTTTTTCTATTTTTGTTATTATTAACTTTTGCGGAGGGCTTACAACTTCAATTTGAGTTCTAACACATCGTGATTTAATAAGAAATTAATTTAACATAGGAATTAATTTAAAAAGAGCGTACAAATCAGAACAGTTTTTGGAAGACTGTCTTTAAATTTTATCTTGAAAAAATCGGTGTGATTAATACTAAAACAAAACAGTTAATGTTAAGTTATTTAGTCGATTAAGGACTAAGTTGTAAAAGTGAAGTTAAACGCTATTCTGTGAAGAAAATTCGGTAAATTAAGACTTGTGAACTTTTGTGATTTGGAAAATATCGCTTGGCGCTTTTCTCTTCTTCTCTTCTCTATCATCAATGACTGGCTTCTGGGCTATAACTGTGCGAATGTATTCACCGAGTCCGACATCGACCAGGCTGTTTGCTCATTTGATAATGTCCTCTATACATGCTTTACCCAATGAGTACCGGTCTCCTCTACTGGTTCGTCTCAGCCCTGGATGGATAGCCCCTTACGACATCTTAAAAACCTCAAGAGTAAGGCGTGGAAAAGATTCTGCTCCTCTAGGAGCGACGTGGATTACCAGGCCTACCACGACCTTTATCTTCGGTACTCTCACGGATTTACAACCGATTTCTGTCGAGCATGCGATTCACTCTGCATTCTAGCGCCAAACAGTTTTGGAGTTTTATTAACTCTAAGCGACACTCTGACGGCTACCCTTCTTCTCTTAGACTCGGCGATTTTGAAAGCAGCGACCCCAATGTTTTGGCTAATTTTTTCGCTGATTTCTTTCTCGATCGTTCTGTGATTCTGATTGTGATACTGTTTTACCGGAGTTTACCCACTTGACCAGGCTTCCTCACACATCCCTTGAAACCAAGGACTTAGTCTTCGACGTCGCCACGTTCGCTGAATACTTGTCGAAATTGCCTAACGGATGGTATCCCTTCGTCTTTCTTGAAAACGCGCTGTTCTTCGTTTTCTCATGTTCTGTGTTATCTATTCAACCTGTCTCTATGTTGCGGCCGTTTCCCCTCGTATTGGAAGGATTCTGCGATAATCCCCCTTCACAAGTAGGGCGACAAGACCAATTATAGACCCATTGCTAACTTATGCCATGTTGCGAAGGTTTTTGATGCCTTAGTCAGCGACGTGCTTCGCTTTCACTGCAGACCCTTTATTGGCTCTTTTCAGCATGGTTTCATCAAGGGTAAGTTTACCACCACCAATTTCCTCGAATTCGTACATTATTGTCTGCCCCTGATTGAGTCAGCCTTTCAGGTTGACTGCATCTTCATCTTCATCTTCTTGGTTTTCCACTACTCTTTGTCGATTGGCTGTCCTCCTACTTGTCCGGACGCACTTAGCGTGTTCTGTTCCGCGGTGCCCTATCCAAAGAAATTTTTGTTTCTTCTGGGGTGCCCCAGGGCAGTATTCTTGGCCCCCTGCTCTTCATTATCTTTATTAATGATATCTCATTACTCCTGGCTGGCTTCAGAATATTGTGTTACGCTGATGATGCAAAAATTTTTCGTGTCGTCTCATGCACTGATGATTGTGCCCTCTTAAGTTCCGAGATTCGTATATTCCGCGACTGGTGCTCGGCAACCGTCTACTCCTTAATCCTACCAAATGCACCATAATGACCTTTACCCGCTGAAGGTATTCTATCCTCCTTGACTATTCTTTGGACGGTTGCGTCCTGAGAAGGCCAGATAAGCTCAAGGATTTGGGGTAGTTCTTAATTCCCGCCCAACCTTCGAGAACCACGGCGATTTCGTTATGAGCAGGGCTAATTCCGTACTCGGCTTCATTAAGCGATGGTCTAAGGCGCTCGATGACCCTTACTTAATTAGGCTCCTCTATTGCACCTTAGTCAGACCCCTCCTGGAATATGCTTGCGTGGTATGTGACCCTTACTCTGCTGTCCATATCAACCGCATCGAGGCCATCCAGCGCAGATTCCTAAGTTCGCTCTTCGGGGCCTTCCATGGCGCGATCCTTTTTCTTTCCCCCCTCTCATGCTAGACTCGCATTGATCTCGCTCGACTCACTCGAAATGAGGCGCAGGATTTTTGAAATCACTTTTTTGTATGATCTTTTGCAGGGAACGATCAACTCCCCCGAACTTCAATGATGTTGGTATTTGTGTCCCGGCCCGGTCCTTGAGGAGTGCAGATTTTTGCCATGTTCCATTCCGCCGAAAACTTTACGGAATGCACGAGCCGATTGCATCGATGTCAGGCCTCCTTTATGCTCAGCCTGCATCGAACTAGGTGGTTCTAGGCAGCAGTTGAAATAAAAATTAAGGCTTTTTTTTTTAAATAATGTTTAGTTCTAGTTGTTGCCTTAATATTTTGTAATTTTTATTGTAGTAGCCAGCTTGGGCGAAACTGTTTATAAATAAATAAAATAAATAAATAAAAGAATAAAGAATAAAAGAATTAAGAGACGCTAGTAAGTAGACTTTAAGATATAGTGGCCATTGTAAAGCAGATGGTCAAAATAGTGCAATCAATCTAAATATGGGTCGGAAATTAAATAAATAGAATTAACCCTTCTTGGAGACGGAGTTGGATCAATGCGTTGGCCGCCCGACCACCATGCCATGGGCCCCGGGTTCGAGACCACGTCTCCCCGTGAGCTTTTATTAAGAAATTAAAATAATCCACTCTGTCTCTGGGCTGTTGTCTAGCTCGCAGCAATGCAAAAACAAGACCCAAGCTTCCTCACTCCCCTTACCCTAATTCCCTTCCGACCAAAACCATGCTAACGCATCAAAGGGTTGTCCCCTAGGATTTGGCCACATCGTATAAAAAAAAGGTGATAATATTCGTTCAATATGGAGAATATTCCAAAGTAATTTTGATTTGGTAAATTTTTAGTATTAGTATGAAGAAAAATGAATGCAAGTATAACAACCATATAAATTTTTGAAGCCGTGTTTTTAAAAATCTTTAATTCCACACCTCCCACGACGACATTGAAACATTTTTCTTCATTTAATTCCCATTTCACCCCCAAATCAACGTTATGCAGTCGTGATAGGTTTCTTTCCATCTACACTTTATTCTCAACATGATTTTTTTTCAGATTTTTCCAAGCAATCCTTTTGATGGTAAGGAAGTCAGACAGCAATTTTTAGCCTTTTTTCCCGAAAAATGTTTAAAGATGAAGGATTCGTGTTTCAAAAAGCTCTCTGAAATTAACCCCCAGAATTAACATTTACTTTTTTATACTTCACACCTATAATATGATTGTATAGCTGTCCCGTTTTTCAATAATTTTTTTTTTAGCGGCGGAGGGGAAAATCTTCCAAAAGACACTAGACAGCCTGTGCCCTCCGGTAGTGTGAGATTTTTACTCACTAAAAACACCTCTCTGGGGATTAGCCGAAGCAGACCGCATAGAATCGGGTCGCTTTTCGTCCCCTCCCAGTCTCCAGTGGGGTCAACTGAGTATCCAGTTATCCCACTGTCGTCACTAACCTCGGTTTCCTGGGTCAATGCTAGAATCTCCAGTGTTCCTTCTTGGTCCATGCGTTAATTACAACTTTTACCCCCTCTTTTTCCACGGTATTGAAGAGTTCCAGGCCATAAAGTTTTAGTCCAGAACCAGGACTAGCAACCTCCTCCGGATAGACTGCAGATAACCCTTCGGAAGGCAGGTCTCCATCTTCTACTGGTGCGTGTACCGCGGAGATGGCCAACTCGTTAAAGTCTACCATCTCTGCACCGCCGCACCTGAAGAAGTGCTAGTTATTATTTTGCCAATAGCATCCAAAGCCGCCGCAGAACCTTCAGAAGGTAATTTTCCCCAAGCTGCTTCTGTTGTGTTATGGGTACCGTGGGTATAGCGAACCTTTAAGGGTCTACCATACCCTCCACTCCTACAGAAGTGCCTGAGGAGACGGTATTCGCGACCCAATTACCTCTGGGTCCTGCAGATAGGGGGACACCATTGCAGACTCTCTTGGCATGGCCTACTACAACCTTGGAGTTTTTAAAGAGGTTATCTCCTCCCGCATTAGTTACTTGGCTACGTTCTAGGATGCATTGACCGGTTGCTACCGCTTGGAGGTATTACTAACACTTGAGAATGCCCAGATGAAGATCGCCTTATCATACAACTCATCCGTCCATCCTCCAGCAACCTTTTTTTCAATTATGATACCGAACATTAAAAATACAAACAAACAAGGCCATATACATTAAAAGGTACCTAGAAAAATATAGGGTAAAAATTGACCCGAGTAAAAATAAGACTCGCTCATTCCTAGCCTGAAACAGGCACGCACAGCGTCAAAACGCCTGTATGCACTCAAATTAGGCACTGTACGCCTGAGTAAAAATTCTACTTTTCCAAATGCCAGCCCGCTGCAGCCACGTATCAATAAAAGACGCACAAAATAAACCAAACCAATCACGGTACGCTCAAACTTTTTCTTGACTAAATTTTAAGGTGAAAATAATAAAATTATTTTCGTAGATTAACTCAATCGAGACCGACGTCTATCTCTCTCCAGTATCTCTCTATACTATCTCTAGTAGCCGGTAACGTTTGTGTAGATATAATAAAGATTAACTGAAACTGGAAAATGTAAGAATAAAAAAAAACACTTTTCAGGTAATTTTTCTCATTATTATTGTCATGACACAGCTTGTGAGTCATCGGCAATTCGGAACAATTTTAATATCAGGTGGCCGATGACCCACGTGGTGAACACCGTCTATAGGGGTGAGATTTTGCGTAACTCACGCGGTGAATCACTGATATCTAATGTGTTAAATCCAGAACGGTAACAGAAGTGTGCATACTTGTCTGGCAGGCATATCTTTCAATTTTTGTACCTGTAACGGGAGTGTGCGAGCGTATTTTTCAATTCGTTTAATTTTTGGACCTGTAGCGGGAGCGTGCATAATATTACCGGGCGCGTTTGTTTACTATGAGTTCTAGTTAGGGTCGCAGATATGCTTTTAAATATATTAATGTCTTTACTTGGCAGGCCGTGAATATACTTATTTTTACTCGGGGGAGATATTTGCATTATTATTTTTATCTGAGCTATGGATAAAAATTTCTTAATGTCTGCATAAAGTTTCAGAAAACAAAAACTGCAGGAAAAATCTGTAAACAACCAATTAGAAACTAGAGAGTTACTTCATACCATATAGATTATATAGTGACAGTTTAGTGCTAATAAAAAGAATTATGTTTTACGGTTGTTCCTTTAGTTTTGGTAATCTCCTCAGAAAACTAAAACTTATCCACTATCATATCATTTTAATGCTCAGGATTGTAGTGCTTTTATAGTTGCGAATAGTTTTCTGTCATCTGCAAAGAATTTTAAAGTTTCTCAATTGTAAATGGTTTGCAAAGGATATTAGTTTCTGGCTGAAAATGAGCAAAGCTAGTTCAGAGTACACAAAGAGCCTCGAAAGTAAAATATCTCCTGTTCTACAGATCAGCACAACGTTATTTATCCTGAAAAGTGAAAAGTTTGCCTGGTTCCAAGTAGCATTCCTAGTTGAGCTCCTTTACAACTTTTCAAGCTTATCCTTTGCCTTTAATCTCCTTTTTAACAATTCACCCGCTTTCATCACTTCTACCCTCTTAAAACGGATAATCATCAAGGAGTGAAGGGGGATAGTCATCTAAACTGGAAACTCAATCCAAATTCGTAGCCACATCTACAAAAGCCCACAGCAGCTATGAGCTCTGCTCTGTAGTGAGTGATGCCATTTGATCTACCACAGATAAAAACCGGAGTACTGTTGGGAGCCCATATCGCAACGGATGAATGAACGGCAGAACTTCAGTGGAACCCCATCAAAACCGCACAACTAGCGCCACCACCAGCAGTTCCATTGAAAATTCAGTAATTTACCATTATGCGGCCGATGTCTGTGTGCATAGGATCTGTGTCGACGGCTGTTCACACCAAAAGCTCCCCTCCTCCACCCTCGCCAGCTACCGTAAACCAGCAATCCAATTCGCCAATAGACCCTAACATCCCCAAGCTAACCACAGCACAAGCAGAGAGTACGGTCCCTAGTGAGTGAATCATGTTGGGGGGCTCAGGGCGAGGGAGTTGATTTAACCACCAGAGAACGAAGAATGCCACAAGAGCTTCGAACATCCGGTCGGGTGGTGGTGGTACAAGTGGAAGCGAAAATAGCTTGCTTGGCTGGGACTGTGCGAGTGTTTTGTATAGACGACTATGCCATGTCCTGTGCTATGCTGTAGGGCTTTGCTAGACTAGTTCCGGCCACTGTGTACAGGAAGCCGTAGATGGATCAACCGGCAATTGGACACCACACCCCGTTTCGCCCGACGTTTTATACAGCTCCCATTTCCCATTTTCCACTTTCCACCCACTCGCTATGATAGCAAAGCTTCTGATGTAAGGGATTGGTCGTTTGAATGAAGCTTGTTTCTGCCTCGTCCTTTTGGAACAGATTCACCCGACCGAAGGGACAATTGACATTTAGGTCTCCTTGATGGGCGGCGTGTGTACCTGCTTATTGACGATTTATTCGGGTCTGTTCGTCCAACTTTCTTGCAGGCTAGCGGAAATGACACGTCAAGTGAAGAGCAAGGAACCAAAGATAGCCCCCCTCTCTGGCAGGTCATTAGCTGGTGACATGTCACTCTTGTGGTTCTTACAGGTCTAGGTGTCAACCGACAACTGACGAGATATTTTTGATGCGGTTGATTAGATGACGAGGACGAAGGCATGACTGGTGGGAAATGAGAGAAAATTCGTAAGGAGACTAATTGACGTTGTCAGGAAATTAGCTTTTAGGGGTTTGTACAAGTACGTAGGAGTTTCTATATTTATCTAAACAAGAACGAGGTCATTCACACTGTAAGTGAAAATTGGGAAAATATTGTTTGCACCGAAAAGATTTTCAGTGCTGAGTTTGAGATCTTTCAAGTGAAATGTTTGACTTTTATGGTGGCTTTCAATTAATATTGTGGGTGTTCGACACCAAAAGTTTTTTTTTGTGGAAAAAAACTTTCCGTGGTAACAATGACCAAAACTAATTTGAGATCTAGAATCGTAGTAGAAGAAAATGTTTGTAACTACTGCTGTTGTAGTTCCCATAACCTAATGTGGGGCATCGGGCGGGAGAAGAGCTTCGCCAGTTTAGACGGCAACGATTGCAAGTGAAGCTACAAATTAAAGTATATTTCGCTATTTAGCGTGTTTTATTGTCAACAAAAAACATACCATGTGTCACCGACGGTGATATTCGAATCTGTGATCCTCATGATATTAGGCCAACAAGTAAGTGATAACTCCACCAACAAGGTACTGCTTGTATTCAATTCGCTTTAAGTAACTTAATTATTAGACAGTGGTCGACATACTTCTCTAACCTCGTCCAAATCTTTCGCTATGGTTAAGAATGCCCGCGGAGTACAGAATATATCCTCGAAGACTGCGAAAATTAAACTATGTTGAATGTGTCATCAAACACTCAGAGTTGTCCATCTATGCCGATGACATGAAAATAATCAAACATATCTCCTCCACTACCGACTCTCTTCTCCTGCAAGAAGACCTCGATTCATTCATCACATGGTGCATGAAAAACTTTCTGGAGCTCAATGTCTCCAAATGCCAGTCCATCTCTTATTCCCGCAAGCGTCTTACCGCCACCCCGAGAGTCTATATGTTAACCGACGTACCAGTCCCTATCGTTACCTCTTTGTGTGACTTAGGAATAATCTGTGATAGTGAACTCAATTTCCGTTCCCACATTGACAGCATAATTAACAGAGCTAACTCCGCGCTAGGGTTTGTGAAGCGCTGGTCTAGAGAGTTCTCCAATCCTTATGTTTCCAACTCTCTCTACGTCTCCTTCGTTAGACCTCTCCTTGAATATGCCAGCCAGGTATGGTCCCCTACACAAACAACTCACATTAATAGGATTGAATCTGTCCAGCGTAGGTTTATTCGCTTCGCTCTACGTGATCTTCCGTGGGTTGACAGATTCAACCTTCCTCCCTATGAAAACCGTCTGAAACTGATCGACTTACAACCGCTAAGCAAACGTCGTGATGCTTCCGACATTCTCTTCATTTACCAATTATTAACTGGTGCCATAGACTGCCCCTCCATCCTGCAATCTTTACCCATCTATACCAATCCCCGTAACCTTAGGTCCACTCCCCTTTTCCGACTCGACCGCCATCGCACAAACTACGGTCAAAGCGAGCCAATTACCAGGATGTTACGAAAAGTCAACGACCTTTCCTCTTTTGACTTCCATATGAGTAAATCATCACTCCACAAAGCCCTATATCTTGACCCCGCCCATCTTGATCCTGATCGCCTACTTTAATTCTTCTTCCTTACGCCCTCTGCCATTAATCAATATATATAGCTCATATTGTAGATTATACCTTTTATGTATTTATTCTTATTATTCATTTATTATAGTCTGTTGAATAAGTATTAAGTTATAGCTTGTATTTTATTTTTTATTTTTGTATTTTTTTGCGTAATAGCTTGTATTAAGCTTAAATAAATAAATATATTTGGTTGGCGGCGGGTACTAAGACTGTCGAACAGTCGGTACGTCTTGCTTGAAAGTTTCGAACTCACAAGACGAGTAAAAAATTGATGATGAGCAACTGACCGACATACCAATTGTTCTGCTTAGGAAAGATTCTCAAAATTTGACGGTACGTCCAAATAGAGTATAAGGATGAGAGCGACTTTAAGCTCGTGTACCGTGCGTTGTGTTTGATGTGACATTCCGTCAATCCGGCAAAGACCGAAAACCGAGATGTGGGACTTAAACCCACAAAAACCACCTCTCCCCACCCGATTTCCATCTCGGCACCATCGATAGACATTACTTCGCGGAGCGGATATGTGCACTGAAGGCTCAGCTTCTTAGCAAAGCTGATTACTCTGAGTCGTCGATTCTTCTCTGTTTTTCTACCCCTCTAAGCTCACCATCGATGCAGGTAATAGTTTTATCTAGGAATTATCCTGGATAGGAAACTAAGCTGAAAACCGAACATTCAAGACAATCATTACCAGACAGGACTGGGAAAATTACGCACTACCTCAGTGAATCTCTCCAGATCTACAAGAACGACTTTAAACTGCAGAACAGGGGTATGGGCTTTTCTCGGAACAGCTGAATATTGATTGGTCCTTACGCCTTCCGGACCACTGTAGCGTGTTCCAAGCGGAAGAAATGAGAATTCGGGAAGCCGTGGTTTAGCTCTGGCCTATAGTGGATCTTTAGTCTCGATGGACAGAACCACCCTGATAACCTTCCCACTTCTCTCTACTAGGTATTCTAGTAGGGAAAGCTTCCTCGAAGCTAAATGTTAGAACGGTATAGTCCTGCAGATCAATTAGTATACTGCTGTGTCCGTAGTCTGAAGTTTTATAACTTCCTTCAGTCTAATGACATTATGAGCAGCTATTTTTTCCGTGGATATCCAACGCGGCAGTTGGCGTTGTACTTACCGTCCCTGAGATGCCCAAGCACGCAGCTCTTTGAACTTTAGTGAGCCTCTTAATGTTACAGTTCCTTTCAAATGCGCACCACCAAACCAAGATCCGTAAATTAGGCTGCGTCACTGTCGATGTATATATCTAAGGAACTATTCGGGGACTAATTCTCCATTTCTTCCCTAGGGTTTTCTTGCAGGCATAAAACGCTATCCACGCCTTTTTCATTCAATCCTCAATGTTGATGCTACAGTTTAATTTGGAATCAAGAATGATACCCAAATACTTCACTTGTGTCTTTAGAGTTAAGGTGTTGTTCCTAACTTTGGGGGGTTCAAAGCGTCCGATTCATCTTTTCCTTGTGAACGGCACCATTTCAGTCTTTTTAGCATTGGCTTCTAAACCACAATCATCTGCCCATCTATGTATTATGCGCAGAGCTCTCCCAGTTAGTTCACATATTGGTGCTTAGAATTTTCCCTGATATCAATACGCCCAGATCTTCCGCGTAAGCCATCACTATTATTCCGGTGCACTCTAGCAAACTTATAACTTTATCAACAACAACTGAGCAAAGGGGATAGAACGCCGCCCTCTCGGGCACTCTTACAGACTGCTCTTACAGTCTTGTGGGTTCCCAGTTTCCCATTGAAAGACGTATAGGTCTACATCATGAGCTCTTAATGCATCGCTGATCACCTCAGATTTGATATTTTTAAAGGCATCCTCTATGTCCAAAAAAATTTCTAATATGAAGTCCTTACATCTGAGTGTGTTTTCAATGGTGCCTAACACCTCGTGAAGCGGAGTTTCTACTGACTTTTCTTTCGTGTAAGCGTGTTGGGCATTGCTAACAGCGCTGAAAAAGGAGGCAGTGTGTAGGTGCGCTTACGTAAGGCTTTACAATATTTTTAATAGAAAAGAACTAAGGTTAAGTGATCTGAAGTCCTTAGCCATTATGTACATGCTCCTACCTGCCTTTGAGATAAGGATCACTTTGAAGTGTCGCCAAGCGGGGGGTATATAGGGGTGGAGGAAACACATTCCAAAAAACAGGGCATAATCCCAACTGTTCGAGCCATGTCCACTAAAGTGTGAACCTTATCCGAAGGGGGTGGGTTGTGTTATAATGCGCCATGTATACTGATGCCACCTAAGTCGTTGGTGGAGTACCAATTCGGAGGTCCTAGATCCGAATCCCACCGTCGGTGACCCATGGTTTCTTTCTGCTGACAATAGATCACGATACAAAAAATTAAATTATAGGTCCACTTGCAATCATGGTTTCAAATCGGGTGAAGTTATTCTCCGCCCCATACATCACAAAGGGTTGCGGGAACTAGAGAGAGGGATATACTGACGCCACCGGTAATATGTTGACACCTTCGCACTAACCGACAGTCTAGTCGTTGGTTCTGTAATTGGACATTAAAAACAATAAATATATAGGGTAGGGTGCGCTATTTAAAAATTTATTTTAGTTAATGGAGCAATATTCTAATCGCACCGAACCGATTCAGTATTTTTCTAGAGCGGTCGGAACCCTCTAAAATTAAAAACAATATCTTAGCGCTCCGGAACGGTTCGTAATTCTCAAGTCTAATATCGTTCCGCTTTGCAGCGGTTCTATATTTTCAAAACGCTTTAGGTTGAATGAATCGATACGTGTGAATGGAATGATAATTTGGAGGATTCGAAACCCTGGTTTTGATGCTGAACTATATTGTTGCAGACCGAAGCTTTATAAGCCATTCCGTTCGTTCTTAAATTTCAAAATCCAATCGTAGCCTATTTTCGATATTCAATGGTCATTGCTTGATCCGTCTGATGTGTATTTTTCATCTTATTTATGATTGAGTTTAAAATAAATCATGACTAAGTTAATAACAAGCAATCTTATTCGAGATAAAAGTGAAACTTGCATCCTACTGCTTCCTGACGAAGAGATGTCAATTTAAGCATAACTGGTACCCCCAAAATGTTACGAAAGTGAATTCAGCCCCTAACTACCATAACAATCATAAAGCTTTAACAAATTATTATATGTTCAGAATAATTACATTTTTAAACCACCCCACTCATAACTCCTTAGACAACTATCTCCCAAGCAACTTCGCTACTAGAAGTCTGAATTTTCAGGAAGAAATGAAATTTCCAGAAAGTGGGTCATAAAAGCTCCACCATCTACAAATCACATTAGCTCCCTCAAGGAAATGTTAAGAAAGACTACGAAATAATAAGTTGGGTGTAAAAGTTCTTCGATAAAAAAGAATTCAAGGAACAGCCACGGGTCAACCCTTTGAATTCCTTTCAACTTTATCAACTCGTTTAATCTCAGTCAAAAACTCTACTTAACCCTCCCACATATCTACCGCAAAAGAAGATTGAATCTAACCCCAAATCCGGGGAATTATGTTTTAAGATCAGCCGGGAGGACAGACATCTCCATAAACTGCCACAACTAGGGGCAAAACCACCCTCACTTAAGTCGTCACTGACAAAAGAAGGAAATCCGACCTCCGCCTACGGAATGCCTTCGTATAAGTCCCCCCGACAGTGTGGCTCTGCTGAATTTCCATAATTTTACACCTTCGACATCGTTGCTCGTAACTGCTCCACTCCTCCCCGTTTATACTACTCCAGTCCCATAAATTTCTTTTTTATGCACGACACGAGGAAAAATCAAGAAAAAAGAACGGAAAATCCGGACCCAGATGAAAATTTCTTTCTTTCTGCCCTGTGCCAGGCCTTTTCGTGTTTTCCTTCGTTCGTTTTTTTTCCATTTTCCCTTTTTTGTTCTTTTGATTGCCGTCCCATGACCCTTTTACGGCTGCCTATAGTCATCGGTGGCACTCATCCACATTGCCCTGGGCCGCAATCCCACAAATATGAAACTCGTTTCCACTTCACGTCCATTTCAGGCATCCATACGGGCGGTTATTTGCACACCCAACGGGCGATACAAATCCAGAAACATGAAACCGAGCCCCACACCCGACAGCCCTCCAGGAGGATTTGCTTGCTTTCCTGGCATTGCCAGAAGACATGGCTTCTGCCCCGCTCGTCGCTGAAGGAGCACAGTAGCGCTGGTCCTTCTAGATTCCTAGTCTTTCCCACCTCTGTGAACCATCTTAATCCTATCTTATCCGTGTGAAACCCTTGGGAACGAGGGAACGACTTGATGAGATCTTCTTCTTGTAGCCGAGTCGGGACGGTTTATGGGCACAAGTAATTGCAGCTGTACGAGTAGTTCACGTAGTCTGACGAGTGTCGGGTGCTTTTATTGCTCATTTCTAGTGGGGGTTGGGTGGTACCATCGGTACTTTCGGGTAGTACTTGGTGCTCCTTAAGATTCCGGAGAGATTTTCATGACTCGTATGAAAGACGACAGACATGAAGGCAGGAGCTGTTGGAGCTGTACCTGGATGCTTAAGTGCTATTGTCACGGCTGATGAATGGGGGAAGCGGGTGTGATTCAGATCTTTACCTCAATAAAATTCCTGGAAAATTCTTGGGAGCATTGAAGAATTTTGAACAGCGCACTGGGAATGATTAAGCATCGATGACAGTGGGAAATTTAGAGGGCGCCCTTAGTGGAAGTTAAAAAGGCGGAAGGTCGGCATCAGTTTGCATGCCCTTTTTAAACTTTCACGTAACTTTAATCCCATTACTAGGCTTTGTTTGGTAAGTGTTATAATGCGGGGGTGAGGAGATTAAGAGCACTTTTTTCGCAATCAATAGAACTACGGTCAGTGGGGCGGCACAGTCCACTGGTTAGAGTTGATTTAAGTATGGCCACGGAAATGGCCTTAGAACGCGACACCGGGTGGAAGGAAAATTCCGACATTTTGGGCACCAAAGGTAAATCAGTTTTTGCATGGTAAAGATGAAATTCATCATCTTTTCTTCAAAGTTGGAAATTGCTTTGACTGCTGGAAAGATGTTCGAGATTGGTGGTACACTTCCAAAGGAGTAAGCCAGCCCACGGCTATTGTATACGTTCCTCCGTGGATTGACGAGGACGAAGAGGATTTGTTTGGGAGAACCATTGTTACCATGGTTAGAAAATTGCCATTTAAAGAGAGGAACCGCATTAAAGCTCAAATTTTTGCACTTGTGGTAAATGCTCGAAACGACTGCCATCAAAGGGAGTACTTAGTGTAATTGAAGCGACTAACGTATCTGTTCCTGTTTTGTGATTTTGTAATAAGTTTGAAAATAAAAAAATCTCTCCAATGATGTTCGTGCGTTCGGAGAAATATAAATGTAAAAATTGTAATAAATAAAACGTAAGTGCTCGGACTATCTCAGTTTGAGATCTACAGGCGATCTCCTTGTCAGTGCTACAATCTTTAGTTTACCCTACAATCTTCCAGTGTCTGTAGTTCTTAATATTGTCACCCTTCTTCCTATTGCCTTGGTATTTTTTCAATTCGATAGGTTTTTTACAAATTTAGTCGAAGGGTTGAATGCGTCTTTCATGGCGTAATCTTGTGTGATATTTAATTCCGGATTTCGTTTTACAAACTTTTTTGAGAGAATTGGCATGTAAGAATTCTCTGTGACCATATCCGGCTCAGGATTCGTCGGTATTTTAAGTAATAATGTTGCCTTCCATTATGAGGTTCCATCACCACCGGCGGCGGAGTTGCAAAATACTATCAGAGTTTTGGAATCCACCTTAAATTCTAGGTCCGCCACTTGCAATCGTTTTCATTGAATCTGGTGAAGCTGTTCTTTCTCCCCATGCTCCACAAGGACTTATGGGAACTCTTTAGGATTCGAAGCATTTGCTACTGCAGGCGAAAACTTTTAAATAGATACGTTTTACTTTAGAACAAAAGGACTGAAGTCGAAGTTGAACAGCTGCAGTTTGGATTCAAAAATGCAGTTTTGTTGTTGGGTTGGTAGACTTGCTCCTGACATAACTATACCTTGGGTGCCATATTGGATGCTTACTGCGTTTCGATGTGCCGGGGGATTTCTTACTTTTAGTACAGTGGATTTTACATTAGGACGATTGTTTTGCATTGTCGCTAATTTCATTCAGCAACTTCTTGCTTATACCCTAAAATCCAAAAAAGTTGCTTGGCATCAGCCTAAAAATATGCCAACTTTTTGGAATTGAATTTCAGGTTTTCAGTCATGATCGTCACTCTAAATTGTGTGCCCCGATTGGTGGTGGTGTGCGGACTGCCGTTTGAGTTAACATCCCTGGCATGTTAACATGTTAAGTGCATTTGGCTGGCTGTGGTGACTTGCAGTTCTCATGTGCCGTCTTGACGTTTCCTCACAGAAGATTGTTTATTTTCACTATCCGCATCTGAGATTGCCGTCTAGGTTCGCCGTCTCTTCCACTGATACCATTGGTTTTGGTGACTTATTTCTCGACTGCTTCCCAGAATACTACTTCCTTCTTCAACTAATGTGCCTTGATGAGCTTTACGCAATGCGATGGCATTATGAAGGATCTCAGAAGGCGCCTCCGCAGTTCCGCCTCAATCCACCGTGAATGTGATTCCTCCGCATTCCTCCTCGGCGTTGCCTGCCTCAGATGGTGATGCTCCTGTTTGTTCGGTCAAGCCCGTTATAGAGAATTCTTCTTCTTCTGGACCTACATCTTCTGATGGGGACTGCTCCACTCTCCGGGATGCAACCTCCGCAGTTCCGCCTCAATCCACCGTGTATGTGATTCCTCCGCATTCCTCCTTGGTACAGCCTGCCTCAGATGTTGATGCTATTGCTGGTTTGGTCAAGCCCGTTATAGAGAAGGTTGCTGATGTTGCCATCAATGTCTCTCCGCGAGTGTCATCCCAACCCACTTCCACCACATTTACGATCAACAAACTTGGCACCACCTGGACAGTATCGGAATGGGAGCAGAGACTAAAAAGGCTAGGCAGTAAACATTTATCTTTATCAAGCACAACTCCATTCCTTCTAAAGGGTGCATCTCATAACGCCAACGATTCCTGGGCCCACAGTTTTTTTTCCCGCAATTTTGGATTCACCCCCGTTAGCTGCCTGAAGTTACTCTCGTCAGACGAAGGGAAATCCAGCAACTTCAAGATCTTCATCCCAAACAAATATATCTGGCTCATCAGTAACCCCTCCAGCAAATTCTTCACTCTCGGGAACATCACAATTTCTAAGTGGACTACGAAGTACGTTAAGTTTAACCCTAAGCCCTCTGCACCTAACCCTAAATTAAATACTAAAAAACCTAACCTTACTAACTACCCCAAACGACCTTCTCCCATACCTAAATTTAGTATTCACCCTAACCATAAGAATCTTAGAACTAGTAACAACATAAGTACTCCTCACTCTTCCGCACATCTCACCATTAATCCTAAATCTAGTAATCCTAACTCCAATTGGCAGTTCAAAATGGGACTATTTCCAAATTTTAATCTAAGTACTCCAGTCAAGTATCCCAACTTTATATATTCTCACACCCTTAACCCCCCTGTTCCAGTTACACCGAATCCCTCGAACACGTCCATTCCAACCGTCAACCCAACCAATACTGTTTTGAGTTCCGTATGTCCAGCGCACCCACCTAACCATGCACTCCCAACTTCTTCCGCTTGCCCTTCTAACCTCAAGCCAACTTCTTCCGACCACTCCACCACCTCTGCTCCGATTTCCGTCTGTCCCACCTCTCCTCTATATACGCAAAACGTTGCACCCGCTACTTCCTCCGCATGCCCACCTAATTCCACGCCGTCATCCTCCTACACTGTCGCCCCGTCTCAAACAAATTCTACCTCCGTTAACCCGCCCATTCCGCTAGCCAAAACTCCTATATCCGAACATCATTCATTTATCGATCCCCTTCTCCCACCTACAGTTAAATTGACTTTGCGCTCTGCTGATTCTAGCGATGGACGATACCTCTTGTCCCGTTTACAACAGGAGAAACAAACGTTGGCAAACTTTTCTTCTAACCCAGACCGAGTCTGACTATTCTTCCTATCTATCTGCTTATACCTCTTTTTCTGAACGCTGTGATACCCTCTACCATGAGTATCTCCAACGGATGGAAACTAGCCTCATATCCGACCCCAAGCGTTTTTATAGCTTTATTAATTCTAAGAAGAAATCCAATGGTTACCCTTCCACCCTAAAGCTCGAGAGTACCTCTTCATCTGATCCTAAGGTTATCGCTAACCTCTTTGCACACTTCTTCAGTAAATCTTTCAGCGACAATTCTCTACAACCCGACCTTAACTATTTTGCATTCATGGACAAATGCACTCAAACGTCGTTTTCATCTTTTGACCCTGATCCTGAACTAGTCGCCGCCAGTATTAATAGGCTTGAGGACGACTTTCACCCAGGTCCTGATGGCATTCCGGCCATTGTTCTGAAAAAGTGTGCCATACATCTAGTTCAACCCCTTACTTTGCTTTTTCGTCTCTCGGTCACTCAAGGGGTTTTCCCTCAATTATGGAAAAATTCGTATATTATTCCCATCTTCAAGAAAGGTTGCAAGAACGATGTGTCCAACTACAGACCCATTGCTAAATTATCATCCATACCTAAACTATTCGAAAAATTGGTCTATGATTCCATGTTCTTCCACTGTAAGTCTATCTTCTCACTCTCACAGCATGGCTTCCTCAAAGGTAGATCTACAACCACCAACCTTACTGACTTCGTCTCTAAAACCCTATGTGCCCTGGAAAACGGTAAAGATGTTGATGTTATCGCCACCGATTTTAGTAAAGCCTTCGACAAGATCTCCCATAACGTTATCTTGTTCAAACTTGATCGCCTAGGCTTCCCCCCCCCCCAGATTCATCTCCTGGATCCGATCCTACCTCAACAACCGTCAGTACAATATTCTTTTCAGTTCATCCATTTCTAACCCTATTGTCGCTCGTTCCGGCGTCCCTCAGGGCAGCCACCTAGGTCCATTGCTTTTTATCCTCACAATAAATGATGTTGAATGTGTCATCAAACACTCAGAGTTGTCCATTTATGCCGATGACATGAAAATAATCAAACATATCTCCTCCACTACCGACTCTCTTCTCATGCAAGAAGACCTCGATTCATTCATCACATGGTGCATGAAAAACTTTCTTGAGCTCAATGTCTCCAAATGCCAGTCCATCTCTTATTCCCGCAAGCGTCTTACCGCCACCCCGAGAGTCTATATGTTAACCGACGTACCAGTCCCTATCGTTACCTCTTTGTGTGACTTAGGAATAATCTGTGATAGTGAACTCAATTTCCGTTCCCACATTGACAGCATAATTAACAGAGCTAACTCCGCGCTAGGGTTTGTGAAGCGCTGGTCTAGAGAGTTCTCCAATCCTTATGTTTCCAAATCTCTCTACGTCTCCTTCGTTAGACCTCTCCTTGAATATGCCAGCCAGGTATGGTCCCCTACACAAACAACTCACATTAATAGGATTGAATCTGTCCAGCGTAGGTTTATTCGCTTTGCTCTACGTGATCTTCCGTGGGTTGACAGATTCAACCTTCCTCCCTATGAAAACCGTCTGAAACTGATCGACTTACAACCTCTAAGCAAACGTCGTGATGTTTCCGACATTCTCTTCATTTATCAATTATTAACTGGTGCCATAGACTGCCCCTCAATCCTGCAATCTTTACCCATCTATACCAATCCCCGTAACCTTAGGTCCACTCCCCTTTTCCGACTCGATCGCCATCGCACAAACTACGGTCAAAGCGAGCCAATTACCAGGATGTTACGAAAAGTCAACGACCTTTCCCCTTTTGACTTCCAGCTGAGTAAATCATCACTCCACAAAGCCTTATATCTTGACCCCGCCCATCTTGATCCTGATCGCCTACTTTAATTCTTCTTCCTTTCGCCTTCTGCCAGTTACCAATATATATAGCTCATATTGTAGCTTATCCTTTTTATTTATTTATTAATAATTATTCATTTATTATATTCTGTAGAATTAGTATTAAGTTATAGTTTGTATTTAATTTTTTATTTTTGTATTTTTTATGCAATAGCTTGTATTAAGCTTAAATAAAATAAAAGGCTTTTGAAGCTCGTTTTTAATGCGATCCTGATGGCACTCAGATGGGAAGGTGCTTGACAGCCTTGGTTAATGAGTCCCGTCATCATTCTGGTGTCTTGTGCTTAGACTCCGCTGTTGTTTCTTCACCTCAACCTGGGAACTGATACTTCAACTTCAAAGCGGCCGACTTTTCGACGCTCAACGATTTCATTGTTATGCTGCGACTAGTCGAGCGTACTCAGATACATGAGCGAAGCAAGGCGGCCCAATGGGCCAACTGCCCGACCCCTACTAGCTTCTAGGTAGCAAATTAAATTTATTTTTAATAAATAGATTTCATAAAATATACAATGACAATCAACTGCCCCGAATTCCTTCTCTAAACAACAAAGTTGTCAACCAACAGCCTTTCCTCGTCTCTGTTTAAAAAAAATTAATTCTACCACCTACATATGATGTCTTCCGAAAAAGTTAATCTCTTTTTTTTATTTACGTAATCTACATTTAATGAATTTAAAAATGCAAAGATCCTTTGAGTATTACAATATTGAAAATGTTATTGATGAAACTGAAATATGGTATAACATTTCTCTCTCTACTTCCCGTAACCGCTTGTGGGGCATGGGGTGAGGGTAGAACTTCACCCGATTCAAAACAACGATTGCACGTTGTAGGTCTTCGTTTAAAGAGGATTCCGAACCACTGGTATTTTCTCTGCCTGCAACCCCCATCTCATTTTTATCATAACGTGTTGTCAGTAGAAAACAACCATGGCTCGCCGGTGGGACTCAAACCTGGGACCTCCGGATTGGTAAGCCTGCACGTTATCACTTATTCCAGCGACGACGTTGCTATAATGTTTGGCGTGATAAAAAAGTGGAAAAAGAAGCCTAAAATAAACGGAATTTTGTAGAAGTACTGAAGGAAGCTGGGGTATTCTTTCCGGATACAATAAAAGCTATTCTTATATCTCTAGTCTAGTCATGTACCACAAACCACTATGTATCTACCTTGTAGCTGAGATCTACAATGACTGAAAACATACTGCACGGTCTCTGTATGCACAGCGTACATAGAAAATAGGTCCTTGAAAACAAACACAAATTTAAAAATGATATTTTTGGAAAAATCGAGGAAGATCAAAAACGCTTAATTTTTAATTAATGTTATTTTATTATTTTGTAATTTCTATTAACTTTTTATTTTTATGGAATACATAAAATTGATAAATAACAAAACAAATGTAAATAAACACAAGACTAAATATGAGTTTCAATTGAGTTAAGCCTTTCAGTGACTTCCCTCAAACCAAATGACTCAGTCTTTAACGATGTAACTATAACTGAATACCTTTCTAATCTGTCTGATTGCTTCTTTAGCGGTCTTGTTACGTATTTAATTGGCTTTGTTTGTCAGCTGTTTTCCTCATCCCCATCCTGCATCACAAAAAAGGCTGTAAATGTGGTATATTCAATTAGAGGGCTATCGCAAACTTGTGTCATGTTTCGAATATTTTTAGGGCTTCAATAAGCGATGTGTTTCACTTTCACTGCAAGCCTTTTATGGGTCCTTTTTCAGTACGGCTTCATAAAAGGGAAATCTACTAAAATCAACCTGCTTGAATTCCTCCACCATTCCTGGCCGACCAACAAATCGAGTAAACAGGTAGATTTTATATTTACTCGCTTTATTAAGGCCTTCGATAAAATCCGCCACATCATTATTCAGAAACTGATATTACTCGAGATTCTTGCTCGTTTGGTTGTCCTCTTATTGCCTAATCGCTCACAGGGTATCCTATTCATGGGAGCTCTGTCCGCTAAGATCTTTGCCTCCTTCGGGGTGCCACAGGACAGCATTCTTAGCCCCCTTCTGTTTGCTCCCTATATCAGCGATGTTTCGCTGCTTTTTTCCGACTTTAGAATTCTCTGTTATGCCGATATACGTTTCATCACACTGAACGCCTGTAAGTACACTGCTATGAGTTTCACCCGTATAAAACGTCCTAGCCTCTTTAACTATGCTCTATATGGTAGTACGTTGAGCAGACCTGACAAGTCCAAAGATTTGGACGTCATTCTTAGCTCTCGCCTATTCTTCGAGGATCATGTGGACTTTATTGTTGACAGGACTTGATCGACGTTGGACTTCGTGAAAAGATAGCCCAGAGAGCTTTATGACCTTTACTTAACAAAGCTTCTAAACTGCATTTTCGTCAGAAGAATTTTTGAGTACCTATAGCCCTTTATGAGTTTCTTACTTCGCAGTGTACATCAACCGCATCGGGGCGGACGTAGGTTTCTTAGGTTCGCGCTCCGCGTTATCTCTTAGAACAATCTCGTCGCCCTTTCTTCTTTTCTTTGCTTTTATTTTCGATTAGCTGCGTTGAGCGGTTAACCCATCCGAATTACATTTCCGTTCTTGTATGCTTTCTAACGAACCACGAGTTCTCCTCTTTAATGAGAGCTTTGCTTGCTTCGACTTTAACACTTCAGGCTGTAGTTGAAGAAATTGGCTATATCATCAATAACAAAATGTTTGATCTTAATTAATTGTAGTCATTTGTATTTTAATACTGTTTAAGTTGTATAGATTAGTATTATAATAAAAATATTAATTCTAATTTCACTTTTGTAGTAGTCATCTTTGACGAATCCGAAATAAATAAATAAATAAACATAATGAGTAAACTCTATGATAGTGATTTGACGATTGTCTACTTCCTTTTTTTTATTTTTCAACTTTTTTTCACTTTTTTTTCACTTTTTTTTCATTATATGGCAAATCATCTCTATATGTAACAAATGTGTTTTAGATTAGTTTGTAGGGATATTTTTATGTAAAAAAAAAATTGGGCTATTAAAGAAAACGAGAAAAAAACCATAGTGTTCATTTTTTGCTCTTAGAATGAGAAACCCCATTTAAAAAGAAGCTCTGAAATCGGACAAAGTGGACGTTTTCGAAAAATTTAAATAACAGACTAGATTCTCCAAGAATTTGGCTATGGTGGGGTCCCCTGTCTATCACATATGGGCACAATTTTACATACAGGACAATAAAAACAATTATAGCCTGAATAATAATATTGAATCTGAAGCTTAAATATTAGCAGGAAGAATTCTAATTACCAAATTAGTAACGAAAAAAAGGTGTTTTTTTTCATATGTATTGTGGCCAAAATATATAAGTCATATTAAAATTAAAATAATAAATTTAATGTTTTACTATTCTAGAAAATGTTTACACAGAAAGAGAAAGAAGATGATTGTGTATACTATAAGATTGTTAGGGGAAGAAGATTGCTCGTATTTTCAAACTGGAAACCCCAACATGGAGGCTAATTTAAAACGTATTTCCCGACAAAAAATGAATGGATTAACAATAGGGTGATTCAGCAAAATACCATAAGGCTTTACACAGACTACTTAAAATGTGAACGTGGCTTAGATTTCGGGATCTCATTCGAGCAGGGCGGCCTTTGGGGGTGGCGAGCAGAGCAACCGCCCGATTCCTCGCTCTTGCAGGGCCCTCGCGCATTGGCGCAATAAACCAAATAGAAAAATTTAACCGAAGTGTACCCTACTATCGAAGTAGTCCTGAGAATTATAGCCACGACATCTGTGACAAATGCGTCTGCAGAAAGAAGTTTTTCGAGGTTAAAAATTATTAAAACATATCTGCGGAATACAAGATATGTAGCTCTTGCTGTTATTTCAATTGAAAATGACGTAGCTCATTCGTTAATTTATTATGATTTAATTAATGATTTATTTTAGTCTTACAAAAAGTCGCAAACATCATTCTTGAATCCCTGTTTCTTTTAAGATAATAATGCACCTTAGTTTGTTATGATTAATAATTTGTTACCTTTGTGTTTATTAATTTTTGTTAATTTCCAGTAAACAGTTTTAAAACTCTAAATTTATTTATTAATAACTTTATATTTCTTGTCAAGTATCATCATTAAAACTAATTCCACAAAGACTAAGGCCCCGCAAAGATCTACCTGCCCGGAGAATCGCAATGGCTAAGGCTGCCCCTGCGTGTGAGGAACAGAACCTGGAGATATAAGAAGGGGTAAACAACTCCTCCTCCGTCCTTCAATGTGAAACCGTAGCGGTGGAGACAGGGACTAAATAGCTAATGGAACGAGGAGTAAGATTCTCTAGGATAGCAATATGTAAAGATAGCTACGCGTCCATCAAATTATTAGCAAATGCCTCGGTTAAATTAAAAACAGTAGAGGGATGCAAAAAGAACCTCATAAAGTAAGGGCGACAAAACGATGTCACTTTAATATATAGAGTGCTTCGCATAAGGCAATTTAAAGAACTGTTCTGTTACAAAAGCTTTTCTAAATGTCCTCCTTCACTTTCGATGTACGCCAATAACTTTCGATGTATGCCAATATTTTCGTCGCTGTAGTCCCAATTCTGCTAACTGATCCGTCTCTATCGTTACTCATCCTTCAAAGTTTTCCATAAAAAACGTACAATGGAGAAAGATCGGTGCTCCTCGTCCATTCAGGAAATTTTTCATTTAATATTGCGCCGTAATGTTGACAGTATACACTGGGTCCCCATTGTGTTGGTATAAATTGCCCTAAGATTATCCAGAGTGATGTAGTATATTTCCCAAAAGCCTGCAGAAATTTTTCAAAATGATGGTTATCAAATGGGCGCTGATGATACCCACCCAAACATTGGCTTAGAATTTGGGCTAGAAGGAGGTCAGCTTTTCCTATGTGAGTCAGCATTCGACTAGGTATGAAGATCCCGGTGAACTGTGATTCATCCGTCCACAAAATTTTGCCCAGAAATGCCCCGTTCTCAATGTCGCATTTCAGATATCAAATTCAAAATTATAGTCTTCTTTTCGGAATCTCCTTCCAGTAGCCCTTGGACTGGAATATGATGATATGAATGTCACTCTGCTGGATGAGTAACCCTCCAAACTTTCGCTAAAGACACTTCTAATCGTCTTGCGACTCGTCTCAGACGCGTTTCAGGGTATTGCCCGACGAGGGTGATTATTTGCTGCTCGACGTCGGCAGAATCTTTCGATGTTTCAACTCGAAATTTCGTGCTATTTGAGATTACACTTCCGGTTTCCGTTAACCCTCAGAAAATCCACAAAAATACCCAGGGCCGCCGAGAGGGAGGGGGCGAAGGGGGTAAACCCCCCGGGCCCGGGCTTTCAAATGGGGCCCCGTCATCTAAGTCATCAACAGAAAAATTTTTCCATTTTAATTATATATAAAAAAAATGTTTCACGATCGAAAAAGTGTAATATACTACACAGATTTTAAATTGAAAGTCACTCATTCAATTGTATATGGGCCCGTAAATGCTTAGTCCTGGTCCCTGGTACCCCCCGGGCCCGAATTTTGTCTCTACGGGCCTGAAAATACCTCTCTTTGGGTGCGCGTCGATTAGAGAATCTCCCTTGATATTCCAGTACAGCCGCTTTTTAACCGACTTCCCAAAAATAAAGAGGTTCTAAGTTCGACGCGTATTTTTTTTATTTTTTATTATTTTTTTTTATGTCTGACCGGGCATAACTTCGTAACGCGCCGACCGATTTTGATAATTCTTTTTTTTTTGGGTAGAGTATGTTCCCCAATTGGTACCATGTCAAAAAAATTTTTGGTAGGGTGGGGGTGAAACCTAACTTTGTAACGCGTGGTCCGATTTGGATGGTTCTTTTTTTGCTGTACAGAGTGTGATCCCCCATTGCTAATAGGAAAAAACAATTTGACCTATGGTGGGGGGAGGGGGGAGGGATAGGCTAACTTTGTAACGCGTGGATCGATTTGGATAATTCTTTTTCTGTTGGGTAGAGTATGTTCCGTGGTTGATACCAGGAGAAAAAAAAATTGGAGGAATGGGGGTGGGGGGTGGGGTGGAACCTAACTTTGTAACGCGTGGTCCGATTTCGATGGTTCTTTTTCTGTTGTATAGAGTATGATCCCCGAATGCTAATAGGAGAATAATGTGGTCCTATGGTGAAAGGTGTGGGTGGGGGGGGAGGGGTAGTCTAACTTCGTAACGCGTGGACCGATTTGGATAATTCTTTTTCTATTGGGTAGAATATGATGCTTCGTTGATACTACGAGAAAACAAATGTTGCTGGGGGGGTGGAACCTAACTCTGTAACACGTGGACCGATTTGGATGGTTCTTTTGCTGTTGTATAGAGTGTGATCACCCATTGCTAATAGAAGAATAATTTGGCCCATGGTGGGGGGTTGGGCGAGGGGAGGAGTAGTCTAACTTCGTAACGCGTGGACCGATTTGGATATTTCTTTTTCTTTTGGGTAGAGTATGCTCCCTGGTTGATACCACGAGAAAAAAAATTGTTTGTGTGGTTAGGGTGGGAGAAGGGGGTTGGAACCTATCTTTGTAACGCGTGGACCGATTGGGATGGTTCTTTTGCTGTTGTATAGAGTGTGATCCCCCATTGCTATTAGGAGAATAATTTGGTCCTACGGTGGTGAGGGGGGAGGGGGAGGGGTAGTAACTTCGTAATTCGTGGACCGATTTCGATGATTCCTTTTCTGTTCGGTAGAGTATGTTCCTTGATTGATACCATGAGAAAAAAAGGTTAGTGGAATGGGGGTGGGGTAGGGGGTTATAACTAACTTTTAACTCGTGACCGATTTGGATGGTTCTTTCTTCGTTGTATAGAGTCGAAGACACTAAAAAGTGAAAAATAAAATAGTTTTAAAAAAAAAAGTTGAACCGACTTCACAAAAAGCGCTAAAAAGCATAAAATAATTTTTAATTTTATATCTATTACGACATTTTGAAGTCGGTGCAAATTAAACAAATAAAACAACTACAGCACCACAATTGAAAATAATATATAATACTACCTGAACGTTTCAGCTTACGGGATCATAAGAAATGACGATTAAATATTTTTGTTGTAGTTGTTTGGTTTGTTTGATTTGCACCGACTTCAAAATGTCGTAATAGATATAAAATTAAAAATTATTTTATGCTTTTTAGCGCTTTTTGTGAAATCGGTTCAACTTTTTTTTTTAAAACTATTTTATTCATTTTAGACTGCTGCACAATAAATGTAAATTATATCCGCATATTCCTCAAAAGTAAATTCAGCAAATTTTTAATAATTTTAGCTTAAGAATAGACCTGTGAAGTAATTAAATACATTAGGACTGAAGTACAGCTTAAGTACAATTACCCCGTACTTATAATTTTTTAAGTACAACTGCAAATCCTTGGTACTTATATTTGAAAATTTCAAATACCAGTACCGAGACTTGTACTTGTACTTACAATTCCCACAAAAGTACTTAAATATCTGATCTTAATTACTTTTGTACTTAAAAATTGTGCTTAAGTACCTTTCAATTCCTTTTAAGTACTTTCAATTCCTTTTAAGTATTTTCAATTCCTTTCAAGAACTTCTAATTCCTTTTGATTTCTTTCAAGTACTTTTAACTCGTTTTAAGTACTAACTTCCAGTACAGATATTCACTCACTAAAACACTGTAGTCTAAAAGGCAAACTACGGAATTATGCATTATAATATTAAAAAAAAAAGTAATGATAAACAGTGTTTTAATGAGCGAATACTTGTATTGAAATTTGGTATTTAAAAGGAATTAAAAGTATTTAAAAGAAATAAAAGTACTTAAAGAAAAGGAATTGAAAGTACTTAAAAGGAATTGAAGGTACTTAAAAGTAATTGAAAATACTTAAAAAGAATTGAAAAGTACTTAAGTTCAATTTTTAAGTACTAAAGTAATTAAGATCAGATATTAAAGTACTTTTGTGGGAATTGAAAGTACAAGTACAAGCCCCGGTACTGGTACTTGAAATTTTCAAATGCAAGTATCAGGAAATTATACTTGTACTTAAAAAATTCTAAGTATAAGGTAATTGTACTTGTACTTGGACTTGTACTTTCTTTTTACATGTCTGCTTAAGAATACCCGTAGTTATCGATTTGTTTTCCAATTATGATCGATATTCTTACTGACTGACCCTATTTAATAGCAAAATTTCCATCAGGTGTTAGTAACAGAACGCCAACAATGCAACAATAATTAAAATTGCAATGCAACAATAATTAAAATTAATTACCTATGCGCCCAAAAAAACATTTTCTACTCTTTATCTTCAAAATTTTGTTTGAATTTTCTATATAAAGTGTAATAAAACAGTAGTCAGGGTTTTCTAAGTATGCGGTTTTCCTAACCCTACCTCTACCTTACCATAATATATGAATTTCGGAAAAAATTTGGGAAAATGCTGAATTTTAGGTAATTTCAAAACATTTTTTTCGCTTTTGGAAGTGACTGTACCTGCAATGGTAGGAGTTAGGTCAACATTCTGGGGAATTTCGAAAAGGTAATTGAGATAGTAATTCTTAGCGTTTGTTTTATGTTGCTACGTTGAGTAGATCAAAAGATAAAAATAAAAGAGTGTAAGTGAAAAATTGTAATTTATGCATCACCCAGTAACTCCCAAACTGTTGAGACTACCCCTCCTCCCCTGCCATACAATTTTTCGTTTGGTGAGGTGAGATCGATCATCCCATTTATTTTGGCACACTTTATACGAAACATCCTGCATGTGCCAAGGCACTGGGGAATCCCCAGAAATGCAAAACAAATGAGCTATTGCAGAAAGGAGCAAATGTGAAAACTCCAATAATGCTCAACTTCAGCATTTCCACCCAGGAAATCAAAATGGAGAACTTGAAATGGGTAAGAAGGAGACACGAAAAAAATTGGGAGGGATTCGACATAGCTGAATATACAAAAGCGTCTTTGGAAACTTTAAATGTATATGAATCAGGAAAGATTACCAAGCTGAACTAGGTCCAATTGAAACTTCTTGTTGGCCTTGTGATAGGGCATGCATGATTAAAGGTTCATTCCAAATAAATTGTAGTAACGAACTCCATGCTGTGCAGCCATAACGCAAAGAAGACTCAGAATCTTGGAAACGTACTTCTGCGAAAATTTAGCAGAAGTAAAGAATCCGGGATATAAATCAATTATCCAATTCGTTATGAGGATCAGTTGGCTTAACAGTGGATACCCTGACGAATAGAGGGAGTACCACGGGACAATAAAGACCTAAGAACAAGGGAGATGTGCATCTACCCTTACCAGCAACCAACCTCCAACTGTTTTTATATCTATGTATATATTTTAATTATCGTCTTCGTACTTTAGGCATAATTACATTATTCACCAAAAGAATAACTTAATAACATTTCTATTTTTTACTATTTTTTTCAAATATTTAGTACTTTTTGAAAATAGACAGAGTGGGCATCCGTTTCCGAGTTAAGAAAGCACAAGGTTAAAATGTTTGACAAAGGGCCTGCTTTGACGCGAATTCGTATATAAAATTGCTCCTCATACTGAGGCATTACTAAAATCCCGATGATAAGGAAATCAGTAGTTCAAAACCTACCGTTGGCCACACGTGGTTGAGAGCAAGAGGCAGGAAAAGAACTTAAACCGATTCGATGATGGTTGCAAGTGGATTCACAATTCAAGGTGGATTGCGAACTTAATCTTATTAATTGACTTTACACTGAACAAAGTATGCAGAAAAAGTTTAGATTTGCTTCGTAGTAAAAAATGTGAGACATATATTTGCTTTAATCAGCTAGGTTATGTTAAATGCAAAACTGCCTTGTCTTAATCTTATATTAATACTTTATTGACGTCATCGTGAAATGAGTTTAAGTAAACGAAATGGTCTATTTCTAGTACCGGTAAGCCCTTGCGGGTCATGGGGCAGAAGAAGAACTTCCCCCGATTCGATACAACAATTGCAAGTGGACCTACAATTTAAAGGGATTCCGAACCACCGACATATTCGCTGCAACTCCCATAGCCTTTTTATCGTTATTGTTCTCTACAGAAAACAACCATGGGTCGTCACCATTGGGATCCGAACCTGGGACCTTCAGATTGGTAGGGCGACAAGTTTCCACTTTCTTCAGCGATTAGTTAGATTATGAAAATCCTTAGCGTTTGAAAGACATTTCAAAAACATTTATTTGTCCTAACTCGAGATATGCATTTCAAAGTTAGAAAACCCCAAACCAATAATTCTAAAATTGCTTTTAGATATTAAAAAATTGAGAAAATAGATTATGAAAATTGGTAGGTGCAAAATTTTTAAAATTTTTATTATTCCGTTTCTAACAAGTGCTTTTTATTAACTCTCTGTCTCATTTAAAAAATTCCTTTCGTACTCAACTGCATCCAACTTCAGTCAATTTGATGTGTTTAAGTTTTGACACTTCGATTTGTGCGGTGTTTTTGTGTTCACTTGTCCACTGATATTTGCAAGTTTTTAATAATAATAAGCTAAAAAATGCCATATGCTAATCAGCCATCTGTGCAGATAACTGAGTTGACTGATGACAATGT
Organism: Leptarthrus brevirostris; assembly: GCA_964036015.1. Lineage (NCBI taxonomy): Eukaryota > Metazoa > Arthropoda > Insecta > Diptera > Asilidae > Leptarthrus > Leptarthrus brevirostris. The sequence goes on from OZ038372.1 coordinate 139,180,330, forward strand.
AAAATTCATAGTGGAGGACACAGATCTAAGGTATTGAAAGTCTACATACATTTATTTTGAGGTTATCCAATCTTCCATAATTTTTTTAGCGTCACAAATAGTCTTCGCCGTGTTTTTATTGCTGAAACCCCAACATTAGCTATTGATTGGGTCCAATTAGAAGCAAACTCCACAGTACTTTCCGATGAATTCCTTGCGCACAGAATTGGCCTGATCCCACTTATTTCTGATGATGTCGTCGAAAGATTGCAGTACACTCGTGATTGTATCTGCTTGGACTTTTGCCCAGAATGTAGCGTCGAATTCACTTTAGATGTGAAGTGCTCTGAAGATCAGACTCGTCATGTAACCACAGCTGACTTAAAGTCGAGTAATCCGAAAGTACTGCCTGTTACATCAAGGAATCAGAACGAAGAGGATAACGAGTATGGAGAAAGTACGGATGAGATTTTAATAATTAAACTTCGAAAAGGACAAGAATTGAAATTGAGAGCATATGCTAAAAAGGGATTCGGTAAGGAGCATGCCAAATGGAACCCAACAGCTGGTGTTTGCTTTGAGTATGATCCTGATAATTCTATGAGACATACCTTGTTTCCAAAGCCGGATGAGTGGCCCAAGAGTGAGCATACAGAATTGGATGACGATCAATGTAAGTAATTGTAAGTTGAGTGAGTCAGGATAAACTTTTCTATTACAGATGAGGCACCGTTCAACTGGGATGCAAAGCCTAATAAATTTTTCTTTAACGTGGAATCCGCTGGAGCTCTTAAACCTGAGAACATTGTTGTCATGGGAGTCCAAGTGTTAAAAAACAAATTATCAAATTTGCAAACACAATTGAGTCATGAAACTCAAAATGATGCTCTTGCTGTGTAAGATTTTGTATTAAAGCTTTTTTAAGTGTACAAAACGTCTTTTAATAATAAATGTCAATAAAAATTTCAATATACTATGCTGGAACCTTTTCGGTGTTGAATGATTTAATAGTCGTCCTCATCATCGTCGTCCTCCTGGGCAGCTTTCATTTGTTTGTGCATTAGTTCAGCACTTTGTTGCACTGCTGCGGCTTGTAAACTATACCATTGCGCTTGTTCTGCTGCTGCTTGTTCTTCACGAGCCTTAGCAAACAATGCTTGCTGTTGTCGCAAAAGCTCCTCTTCCGGTATTCCTAGATTTTCTAGCCTTGTACTTTGACGCCTCCGCTTAGCTGCTACCTCTTTACAGTCATTCAAAACTGCTTCCGCTTCTTGTTTATAGTCTCTAAAACCTAGCCTATCGAGAGCTTCCAAAACATGCTCAGCATTTATTGTTTTTTTATTCTTTTGGTTGCACACCTCATTGGCTTCGGAACTGATTAAGTGAATAAACTCCGTGCAGCAATTCAAAATTAGCTCACGACTTTCATTCGCGACGCGCACTGAAGGTACCTGTAAAAAGGAAGTCTTATTTGTTGTACAGCCAAAAAATTTTGTTTTATTTTACCAATTCCTTTATGATTTTATTGATGCTAGCTCGAGGCAGTGTTAATTCATCATCATCGGTAGGCGGAGGGCAGAGTTCATCGTGGGGGCTAGACATATTTGCTGTTTTGCTTAGTAAAGTAACTTGTTAAACCACTAACAGGGCAAACGGAATCCTGTAATGCTATGAGTTATTAACTTTTATGAATTGAAGTAGACTGCTCTCTTCTGGACTTTATTAAAAAACTAGATAATTGTTTATCAACAAGTGACAGTTCTCTTCATTTTAACTGTCACTCAAACGCCAGCTGATTTTTGTCACATCTAGAGATAGGATAGTTTCGGATAATAAATTTATAGTTTAATTAATGATACTAAAATTCTTTCACGTTTTCGTAGATTGTGTAAACTACACTTTACGTAGTTTATATTTTTATTTATAATAGTAGATAACATTTGTAACCGTTTTGAAATCGAGACTCATTTTGGAACTGGGGATAAGTTCACAATAGTTAAAATCAGCTGTTGAATTGGGAATAAACAAATCTTTGCCGGGAAGAAAGTATGTTAATGTAATTCAGTTATTTTGTTATTAATTTTAAAGAATCATGAATAATATACGAAAAGCATTTTTGTGTGATTGTAATACTTTGATAGACAACTTTTTGAAGAATGGTAGTCCTCAGTTTGTATTTTTTTGTAATGAATGGAAGAAAATGCAATTTATGAAGGTCTACTCGTAAGTTTAGGCTTTTATTTAATATTTTATGGAAAACTATAATGAAATTATATTTTCAGTCCACTTTATAATAAAGTCGAAGTTGCACAACTAACAGCAGAATTAATATTGGTTGTGAAAAAAATCTTTACAAGCGATAGGCCCCAGCTAGAAAGACTTTGTTCCTTGTATATTCTGTACGCTCTCTACTTCCAACAGCCAAGGACAGAATTTATTAAAATCAATGTAACTCTTGAGGATTGGAAATCTATAAAAGAACATTTGGAATGGATCGAAATTCAAAGTGATACTATGCAAGCCAAGCTTATATTTTGGAAATTATACAAGGCAAATGCATTTAGGTGAGTTTATTTTTGTATTTTTGAAGCCCTAGTGTAAAATTGATTTATATAAATACGGGACATGGTGAAGTGGTTAATATTTAAGCCGTGCTTTTTAAGTACAACACTATGATAACCTTCTAGAGCTATTTACAGACATGGAAAATATTTTTTTACGCGGGGCAACCTTTCATATTTATTATTTATATTAGGAATGGATCTAAGGACTTAATCACCCCTAAGTCACTTCAACTAAGATGATCTTTTGTGACATGATCCTAATTCAGACTTAAGCTACACAATCAAGCTCTAGTTTCTTAATTAGACCTTAAAATTTCTTTAGGGGCTGCCTTAGCTATACCTAATGATGATGGGAAAATCCCACCGAGATGTCTGAGCGTGGTACGGCCGAGGGCCTCGCAGTGACAGAGAATGTGTTTCGCTGTCTCCTCTTCCAAACAGAAGCGACAGGTATTTTCTTCAGCTAGCCCCATCTTTTTTTAAGTGGTATCCCGAGAGCCAGTGACCAATTAGAAGTCCTGTTATGGACCTTAAATCTGGTCTAACTTGTCTGCTGAGTGAGAGCAGCCCTTCCGTTTTCTGTTTTGAGTAGGTGATCAACCTCTTTGCTTGTCTTAACCCTGCAGTATTTGTCCCATGACCTGATGCGCATTTCCAGTCGGCTTTTCGTAGCCACAGAATGGCTGAGGTCCGATAAACTCAGAATCCACACCTTTTTTCCGAGGTGATCCGCCTTCTCATTGCCTTAAATGCCTTCGTGCCCTGGCACCCAGTCCAGCGTAATGGTCCTGCCTTGAACCAGTTCTTTAAGAGCATTGAGATAGTCTAGACTCAAAGGTCTAGGATTTCAGAGCCTTGAGTGCCGCCTGGCTGTCAGACATGTATATTTTTGTTGTTGGGTAGAGTATGTTCACCGATTGGTACCATGCCAAAAAAATTTTTGGTGGGGTGGAGGTGCAGGATGAGGTGAAACCTAACTTTGTAACGCATGGACCGATTTGGATGGTTCTTTTTTGTTGTACAGAGTATGATCCCCTATTTCTAATAGGAGAAAAATATTTGGCCTAGGGTGGAGAAGGGGTAGTCTAACTTTGTAACGCGTGGACCGATTTGGATAATTCTTTTTCTGTTGGGTAGAGTATGTTCCCTGGTTGATACCACGAGAATAAAATGTGGGGGTGGAACCTAACTTTGAAACGCGTGTACCGATTTGGATGGTTCTTTTGCTGTTGTATAGAGTGTGATCCCCACTTGCTTATATGAGAATAATTTGGTCCTCTGGTGGGGAGGGTGCGGCAGAGGGACGGGTAGTCTAACTTCATAACGTGTGGACCGATTTGGATAATTCTTCTTATGTTGGTAGATTATGTTCCCTGGTTGATACCACGACAAAAAATGTTGGTGGGGTGGGGGTGCGGGTGAAACCTTACTTTGCAACGCGTGGATCGATTTGCTTTAAGGGAAATAATTTGGTCTAATGGTGGGGTTGGTGAAGGGGGAGGGGTAGTCTAACTTCGTAATACGTGGACCGATTTCGATGATTCTTTTTCTGTTGGGTAGAGTATCTTCCCTGATTCATACCACGAGAAAAACAATTTTAGTGGGATGGAGATGGGGTATGGGGTTAAACCTAACTTTTTAACGCGTGTACCGATTCGGATGGTACTTTTTTCGTTGTATAGAGTAGAAGACACTAAAAAGTGAAAAATAAAATAGTTTAAAAAAAAGTTGAGTTCACAGAAAGCGCTAAAAAGCATAAAATAATTTTTAATTTTATATCTAATAAAACAACTACCCAACCACAATTGAAGATAATACATAAAACTATGGCATTTTGAAGTCGATGCAAATTTAACAAATAAAACAACTACAGAACCATAATTGATAATACATAATACTACCTGAACGTTTCAGCTCACGGGATCATAAAAAAGGACGATTAAGTACTTTTGCTGTAGTTGTTTGGTTTGTTTGATTTGCAACAAGTTTAAAATGTCATAATAGATATTAATTATTTTAACCTTTTAAGCGCTTTTTTTGAAGTCGGTTCAACTTTTTTTTTAAAACTATTTTTTCTTGTAAAGGGTACAATGGTTGTTTTACTAAGGTTACTTTAAGTCGTTTCCAAGTACACCAGGACTGTACCATATTGAGGGCGTTTTGCAGTCTAACAGACAACTTTTCATGTTTACTTGGACTTGGATAAACGTACGGATCCCTGGCAGGGAAGCTCAGGGAAATTACTCTCCCCTCATTTCTCTCTTACCACTTTTTTCCTCTTGCTTCCCTGTCTCTTCACTTTTTGATCACATAAAGAAATTCTACACATTTTTTGCGCAAAAATTAGTCACTTCCTTAACTCATATGATTGCAATTTCAACTTAACTCGACTCAACTTTTCAGCACCGCATGGATAGGATCGGTGAGTGCAAGAACGATTAGAGTATTAAATATAAGTTACCACGAACAAATAAATTAAATGTAGATTTTGCTTTTTTAGAACCGGAGCATAGAGCAGGGTGGCGTATGGTCCAGGACCGAAGGCCCATTATTATAAGAGCTAAGCACATTTATTGTACTTTGCTTAAATAAATTGAAATTGAAATTAAGTTACCACGAAATAATTCAGATTAGTGTTGAATGTGAGTTACACAGTATGGGTGAAAGGAGGGAAAGGATTTGTTGTTTGAATTATAAAACGGACGATTTTTTACGGGCTTTGAGAGTAAAAGTTTTAATGGCTTAAGGGAGAATACTGTGAGTGAGAAAGCTAAATTATTAGAGATTGCTTTGAAAAATACGGTGACTTGATTAAGAATGAGCTGTATGATGAATCAAATGTAGAAGTACACAACAAACGATTTATCTTTAAAAATATTGATATGTATGTACCTATTGAGGCAATCAAGATCCTGAAGCAAAAAAAGGACTACAATAAAGTTAATCCTGATATGCTGTTGGACGCGATGCCAAAAATAGGATTTATTTGAATGGATATTATCAAAGGATCAATGGAAAATGGGGTGTTTCCTGAATCGTGGAAAGAATCGGTAGTAGTACCTGTGGAAAAGCTGAAGCAGGTTAAGCAATGTATCACGTCAGGTTTTTGAGATATTCTAACCTAAAAGTGCAAAAACACTGTTTCTTTGACATATTTGAGGTAATGTAGCACCGCGATTTTTTTCAAAAAACTATGTATGGGATCTTATAGTACAAGCCTTCCTCTTTCAAATGCCGTTGAGTTTGCTCAAATATTTTTTTTTCTCCGAGATATCGCATTTTGAAATTTTCATGTTCATGAATTTCTCGGTTTACGAAAACCATTCATTTCATATTCATTGTCCAGGGGGCACAATTTTCAAAATTTCGCCGGCTTGTGTTATTAACACTGTCACAACGGACAGATCTGGATGGATGGATCAGTGGCATGATCACCAGGTTCGAGCCTCGGTCTGCTTGCGAGTTTTTAATTTGCCATTGCATTAAATTTAAAAATCCACTCCGTCCGCCAAATCATAAAAAACCGGACAAATGCGAGTTTGACTCGCGCACCGACGGTTCCGTAATATTTTAAAATAAATATTTTTCGGTAAAATATTTTTCCAAAAGTACAGTCAGTGCAGGGCACTACCCTACAAGGCACCTCTGTGGAAACTGTTCATATTTCCATGGGAGCTGCACACCTTTCTATCATACCTACTTATCCATGGCTAACTCCAGGTCGAGCAATCTATCCACGTGTGCCACGTTTAGGATGATGCGGCCGTCCTTGAACAAGAGTAGAAGCTGTGAACTTATTTACAGATCACACAGAGTCATTGCTAGGGTGCTCTCGGCAATAATGGGATACTGGTCGGCGGGAACTCGTCCGGCTAGACTGCTTATTCCCATTAACATACACTGCCACAGCTGCAAGGACGAGAGCAAGAAAGAAGCCCTTACTCACTTTTTTTTGCAAATGTCCGGTTTTCGCTCAGCCAGTCATGGTCATTTCCTAAACCTTACCGACTGGGTCTAGCAAACTCGAAACTCGATTGGATTTCCAAAACTGTTTTTGCTTTGGATTGCCTGAATGGTACTATTAATTTTCCTGTCTTGTCGTCTTCCTTTAATATCTCAGTTCCATCCTGCTCCTTGAGAAATCGCAATTTTTTTAGAGTACATAACCACCGCACTATTACGGTTTTCACGAACCTGTCACATCATCATTATTTTTTGTATTTTATTTTTGAAATTCTTCCTGTTATGCAATCAGCCATTGATGAATCTTTGTAAATAAATAAATAAATAAAACCCTCAGAGCGAATTTCAAGGAAAAGTTTTAGATTATCAGGGTAAATTATAAAAAGCAAAAATAAAATCAGTCCTCAATGACTTGCTTGTGGTACTCCTGATATGACGGAAATTTTATTAGAAATAACATCATCAATAGCAACAAATTGTTTTCTTTCTTTCAATATTGAATGGAAACCCAAATTATGGAGCTTTATGATTGATACGTCGATATCTACCTTGTAAAAAGCTTTGGAAAAATCAGTATAACTTGTATCTACTTGGGCAACGTTCTAAATTACATTTTTACAATAGTTTGTAGACAAAGTTAAATTTGTTACTGTTGATTTCCCTTTTGGAAAGCATTGTTGTTCCAAGTATACGTATTCTTTGCAAAGAAATGAAAGTTTGCTAGCAATAATGCAATCAAGAAGTTTGGGAGTGATATTCACTATAGCACTGCTTTTATAAATGCGTTTTATTACTGTTGTTTTCCACGATTCCAAGAATATACCAGTATTAAGGGATAGGTTAAAAATAAAAAGCAAAGTTTCGGCCAACGATTCGGTACAATGTTTAAACAACGCAAATGAAATACCGTCAGAGTCTTGCTTATAATTCAGATCAAGAGAATTTATAGCTAACTTAATATCATCCTTGCCCAAAATAAGTGATCCAAAGTTTAACTCTGAATGAATTACAGGTGATCTACGAAAAATGCTTCTATTTTGGTTGGTGTAAACAGATTCAAAGAAGCTAACAAACAGGTCAGAGGTTTCTTGTAAGTTAAAGGATTTCCTGTCATTATACTCCATTACAGTAGAAAAAATAGTGGATTGTTTCCTATTTGGAATCAAAGACCAGAAGTGACAACTATATTTTTTGATATTCATTTCAGTAGTCCAGAGATATTACTTGAAAAGGGATCTGTGCAAATATTCAAACTCCTTTCTCAACCTTTTAAAATTCTTCAGATCATGTTCATTTTACCTTACTTTATATCGTTTTTGAGCTTTGGTTTTCGCATTCTTAACCCTTAGAAGTGATTTATTAAACAATTTGGGGTGCTTATTATTACAAGTAGATTTTAATGGCACTATTATCATTTGCAGCGTTCCGAATCGATGCAAAATATCGCGCCGCTCCACGTAACGATTCGGCCTGGAGCGTAACGAAAACGATTCGGCTTGGAGCGAAATTTCGGAAAAAATTATTTAATCTAGAAAAATTAGCTTTCCTTTAATCATATTCTAAGACAACTTTTTTTTTAGATCACCATTCGCATATTTATAAAAAGTTATATTCATTCCTACTGTTTTGGGATGTAATTGAGGTGTAGTATTTTCCAAATATCCCTGATACTGATGTGAAAAACATAGATTTAGGAAGACAGTATTTAAAGTTTTAATTTAGTTCAATTATTGTTTTATTAACAACTTATTATAACTTCGGCTCGTTCGCTTAACGTCTTTATCCAATAAGCTCTTAATTTGTTGTCATAATTGAACATTTCTTTTATTTGTTATTTTTAAGGTTTGTCTTTACGGAATTGGATTATGGTTTTGAGAAATTTTATCATCGCAATGATGATACTGACAATTCTGAACATGTCAAGGCTGAAGATTTATTCAAAAATGATATCCAAGAAGTTCAACAAGAAAATACTGGTTTTCTGTCAGCCTTCGAAGATTTAGAAGACGGATACAATGAAATGAAGGAAATAATGAATAAACAAAGCGATTTCAATCAACAATTAACAAATACTAGCATTTTTAAACACCTGAAAACGAGCTTTGATAAAATTGAAAAAATTCTGACGCCAGAAAAAGAAACTGCTGAAGATGGTGAAGGATCTCAGACAGACGCTGCTTCCAGCATTCGTGCACGAAGATATAAGTTAAGGAAAAAGGCTTTCGCAAAAAGTCCTACTAAATTGGTAAATTAAGACATTTTTAACTTTATAACAATACCTCTAACTATTATTACTATCTAACTAGAATACTGTGGAGAAGGAAAATTACCAAATTTCTTTGGAAGGAGATTTTATCCAAATTACTCGAAAGGGTTGCTATACCCATTCCTTAAATTTTCAAACAGGACAGAATATTCTTTCGGATAATCTTCCCGAGTATGTTCAAATTATAATTGCTCTAAAATGTTTTATATTTTACTTATTCTTAAAAATTCTTTACATTTTACAGGGAGAGTCTATTCGAGCTTGGAAAATTAGAACAGTCAATCGCAGAGGACGAGAAGTGAAGCGCAGTGAGATAGTTGGCGACAGTGATTTTATGTAAATCTAAGAAGAATTAGTTGGTAGTGCTCTTTAAAATTTTCGAATAAACCAAATGTATATAATTTCTACAATGTTTAGAATTGACGCCCCGAAAAACAAGCCAGCGACTCCTCCAATAGAGACTAAAAAGTTAAAATGTTTATTAACTCTCTAATTATTAAAATTTTGGTTCTTACCAACAAGGTCCAGGGTTGTTTTAGCCACTTGTCTTATGTATCTCACAGTTGGTAAGTTCAAAATTTCTATAACTATCATTCCTTCTACGGCGTCTCCGTCTATTTCAGTTTCCCTATAATATGGAGAGATTTTTTTGTATATTATAATAGCAGTAATCAATGTCTTATTTTATTGAGAAGAATAATCTTAGAACATATTCTAATATTTTATAGAAAATTTGATTTATAATTTACATTCTAATGTACGGCCTGGAAGTAGTAATCAAATTTAAAACTTGTGTTTATGTCAGCAACCAAAATACAAAAAAAGTCGGTGCTACCATAGTCCATATATATGTATATATTACACAGGTCTGCAAGGATCTGTTGTTGGGCAGCTGGGACTCATTTCCGAAGTAATTTGCTGCGTAGAATCCGAATCCGAGAAATCAGAATTGGGCCATCACGTCAGGACGTTTGAGATATATGAAGTTATTTACAGGATGCACATTTTTTGGTCGTTTTTTAGTTGCATACTACTCGTTACCTTCAAAATAAGCTACTGAGAGGTTAGGAGCCGTTCAAGTATTAAGTAACGCTGTTTGGGGGAAGGGTGTCTTGGTGCGTTATAGGAGGGGGGGGGGGAGGGTCAAGCAAAACGTTACGTAACATTAAGTTTTTTGTTAAAATTAAAAGTCCTAACTCTTAACTCGTGACTCACGGCTCAGTTTATACAGTCTACAGGGTGTTTCAGATCTGACTTGCCAAAATGAGTGGGGTGATAGATCTCATCTAGACAAAAAAAATGTATGGCAGGGGGGGGGGCAATCTTAACCGTTTAGGAGTTACAGGGTAATTCATAAATTTCAGTTTTTCATGGTATGAACATAACTCTTTTATTTTTATCGTTTGATTTACCCAACACAGTGACTTCAAACAAGCGCTAAAAAAACTACTATCCAAATGACCTTTCCAAAAGAGTCAACAATGTTGTTCTAACTCCTACCATTGCAGGTACAGGCACTTCCGGTTTGCGATTACCTAAAATTCAGCATTTTCCAAAATTTTCTCCGAAATTCATGTAATTAGTACAGCTCTTTTTTATTTGTATTGGATTGCCCTTCTTAACTCCAAAACGGTTGAGATTGCATCACCCACCCGTGCCATACAATGTTTTTTTTTGTTTGTCTAGATGAGATCTATCACCCCACTCATTTTGGCACGTCAGATCTGAAACACCCTGTACACTACACATATGTTTTTACATACGAAAAGAGACGCGTCATTGAGTATACAGAAGTATATATGTATATGGCAAATAACCACATTAACCCGTGTACCACGAGTCCATACTTTGGACTTTAAGAGTCCGACTGTTGCGGTCAAGCAAAACCATCTAAACTACAAACCTTGACCTTACAAATTTCACGCACATACGCCAAGATGGGCTGAAATTTTGTTTAATTTAAATTGCTTCTTATTCCAGTATTTTGCGCAACATAATTAACATTTTTAGGTAAAAATAATCATCTGAGTGTTACGTAACGTTGGGGGGGGGGGGGTAACGCGAAACGTTACGGCGCGTTACAAGTGGGGGAGGTCAGAAAACTTCAAAAACTGCCTTACGTTATACTTGAACGGCCCCTTACCTGCTATTTTTTCTTTCAAAGTTACGCCCATTTTAAGTTAAGAAATATATCCCAATGTTAATGTGAATGCTCATGACGTTCTTTTGTGTGTTCTAATCAGTATCCTTTAAAAATGCATAGCAGTGAGTTAACGCGTTGCGAAATTTTGAAATTCTAAAATCCGAATAAAAGTGCAAATACAATTGTCAGAAAAGTCGTTTACTGTAAACGTACGATAGAACAACTGAATCAGAGACTTATATCAGAGGGTACTGTAAACGATAAATGTAAAATTCATTAAGGTCTTGAAAGTAAATTCAAAAAACCGTTGCTTCAGTGCAAGATTAGCAAAAGCTGCCAGGGCTTTAAAGGGGTATTTCGTAGGGACGGCCGTTTTTGGGTATAAATTCAGGTATTTTTTCTCGGGATCTGTAAGATATTTAAATTTTAATAACTTTTTTTTCGTATATTAATTCAACCTTTATATATAAGAATATATTTACTTTATTAAAAAAAATTGCGGGCCCGCGTGAAACTTGAGGCGTACGCAGCGCATATGTAAACGGTGCCCATAAGTGCGGTGTGTGAAACATAAATTTCGAAATTGTTACTAATTGTTACCCTGTTGGTTGTAGCCTGTAGCGCCGAGAGGTTAAGATATTGAAAAAAAGGTTATGCAGTTAAAAAGAAAAAACTACGATTCTTGATTTTTTTTCATTTAAATGCTTGTAAAATAATCGTATCAACACAATCGCGTTACCGGCTATAGCGGCAATTTTCTGCTGAAGGTGCTGTTAAAATTTCAAGTGAAAAATGTCAGTTCAGTAAAACTCGAGGTATCGTGGGCACCAATTCGAAAAACGTGGTTTCGCGAAAAACGGGTTTTAAATTTTGGAATATGATTACACCGAAACAAATTTGCCACGCGCGTCGAACTTCTAAGCCCTCCAACTGCAACTGTCTTAATTCAACGAAATTTCCGGAAACTTTTTACAGGCATATTCTTGAGGGTTTTCGGAATGCAGAAGTACAACAATAAAAAAAACTATTCTTTCAAACCGATTGAGTGTGAGTGTAAAAACAAATTGAAGATCATCTGGAAGGATCCAAAGATCAAAGAATTTCTACAAAAGTCAGGTATAGGGGTTTAATTTTGAATGAAAAAATCATAGCATAACTCCAAAAGTTTGGGCCGAAGGCGCTGCTATGATAAGCGAATGCAGTAAAAAGAGTACACCATTTTTCTCTACAGAAACTACCGATACAAAATGAAAGTGAAGGGGTATTTCCAGAAGCACCTTTACAGTGAAAAGTGAGCGGGAGGAGAACTTCCTCTGATTCGATTACAAAGTATGGGCTCTTTCATAAAAGCAGTATGTACAGCAGTTGCATGAATTTCGCAGTTGCTGTGCAAACTGCGTTTATTAAAAGGCCCTATATACAAGTAGACCTGCATATTAAATTGAATTCCGAAACCCCCACATTACTCTGCCACCTCCAATAACCTTTCTGCGAAATCTTTTGTTAACAGAAAATATCGTGAGTTGCGCAGGCGGAATTCGATATTTTGCGATTCTTATGATAGTAGATTAACACATTGCAACTTACCAGGGACGACTGTAAGATTCTATATATCAAGTTAAATATTTAGTGTAATAATATGTTCTTACCCAATGCTGGACAATCGTTGTTCAACGCAGGACGGCAAGCAAGCAGTTTCCTCCGATGAATGCAATTTCTTAACTCTTTCGTTAATATTAGCTATATGAAATAATGTTTCTTAATAAATTGTATTTAAATTTTTTTTAATGGAAATACTCGTACATTTAAAATATCAGGTTTTTCGTTAAAGTTTTTCTAAAAGTGACCGTTATTTTCAATAACAATCTAATAGCGATATGGTTTCGCCGAAAAATTTACAAATTGCAAGGGATTATCTTTAATTTAAGCTTAATTTGAATTGCATTAGTGTGACTCGAGGTATATCATGTCGAAAAGCCGATTCTTTAAATTGAAAGGTTTTTAATTTTTCCTCAACAGATTGTGCTCAATCATACCTGAACACTCATGCGAAAACACGGAGTGTCTGCAATCAATAATACCTTCATTGTGTTTACAAGTTGTACAGTTAGAATGTTTAACGTTAATCCATATAAACATACTTAAGAATTTTAAATCGAAACTTTGAAATTTAAAAAAATGTTTCAGATAAAAGCTTTTTTATGTGTGATCTTAATATACAATAAAAAATTGGGTTCCTAATTGAAATTTTAAAGTTCGCATCTTCCCTAAAGGTGCGGGCTAGGTTATGTTAGATTAGAGTGGCAGTCATCCCAGGAGGAAGCCACTCTTAGGACAAGGTGGCTCATTGTGATATCATATTGTGGCTAGATTCTCAACCCTATCACATGCCTAAAAACCAATTGGAGCTCAATGAACCGAACTAGGCCCCTGACATCAGTAGAACCAAGTTCGGCTAACTTTTTAAGAAAATAAATAATAATTAAATATACCGGCTCCTTTTGTTGACTAGAGCCGGGCAGTAAGAAAGGAAAGGAGAGATTTTGTTCTCTTTTTTTTCATTTAGGCAACTCTTACAGAAGTCATTCGAGGGCGCGTCGAGTCTGTCAGCATGACTGCCTAAAAGGCAATGACCGAAAATGACAGCCACGACAAGGGGTGGGCTCAAGCTAAATGAATCACACTTACCTCGTGACAAACAATCGATTCCTTTTACGTCGCAATAGAAGTCTTTGTCTACAAAAAAAAAAAAATAACAAGAAATATGTTATACTCATATACTAATAAATAATACATATAGTAACTTACAATTTCCTGGAGAAGTAAACAGTGTGCAATTGCAAACCTGAAGCTCAGCCATTATTCTTAAATCACTCATACAGGTGGAGAAGCTGAAAACCAAACATTTTAAATTATAACTACTTCGCATTGTATGTGGCTTATTTATACGATGTGGCCAAAGCTTAGGGGACAACCCTTTGATGAGGTAGCATGGCTTTGTCGGAAGGGAAATAGGGTGAGGGAGTAAGGAAACTTGAATGTCTTGTTTTTGCATTGCTGTGAGCTAGAGAGCAGCCCACAGACGGAGTGGATTTTTTAAATAAATTTTAAAAACCCATGGGGAGATCTGGTGTCGAACCCGGGAACCATGGTATGGTAGTCGTGCCGCTCAACTAATTTATCCAACTCCGTCTCCAACAAACGTGACAGTCAAAAAACAGTGCGGCCTTTTTTGTCGCTAGCTGGTCGTGGTGGTCGTATATTTTTTCAATTATTCCTGAAATTATAAACCTTATGCGATGAAGAATAATACCTGTGCGAAGTGTAACCTGGAATTTTTCGCTAAAGAAATTGATTGCACTTTTTAGTAATCGCCTTTATCTTAAATGGTGTGCAAATTTGGATACCTTCTGGATTTACTTAGCTTGTGTTGTTTTGCTTTGCGCAGGCTTATTAAAACGTATATCGTCGCTTTCAGCCAAAATACATTTTTGAAAAATGAATTTTCGAAGTGTATTTTGGGTCTTAATCTAAACGGATCATCTACGTCATCTGTAAAACAATACAGTGCGTATACAATTGCGTATGGTTCGGAAAGCGGTAAAAAAAGTGAGTTTCCAAAGCATCGAGTGCTCCCAAACAAAAAGCCTTGCCGTTATCTAAAAATTTGCGTAAAAAATGAAAATCTATTGATTTGAGTGTGGTTTCATCTAAAAAAAAGAAGTGTCGCTTTTTTCAGCAATGCGACTAAAGACTGTGCTGATCATCGTGCTGTTGAGCTCGATCTCTGCACAAATTATCTTGTTTTCTTGCACTCCTAAGGCATTGTCACCTGTTCCAGCCATACAGATAATGAAGGCAATAGCAACTGATCTTTCGGCGCGGGGGGAAGCGCCGTCTTAGCCTCGGTTAAACTTTTTACTATTTACAAGAATCGTTATAAACTAATTCCTAATTAAACCGATTAGATGCGGAATGACCCGTATAGAAAAATTACGGGGAAAACCACTGTAAAAATTATTATACTGAACCGGAGCGATGGAGGGAGTCAAATGTAAAATTATTTTGAGGAATAAACCCGTACTTTTTACAGTGCAGTTAAAGAATTTATTTGATTCACGAATAACATTTCTTAGTTATTCTACAAAAAGTAAAAATTCCCGTTCTAAGAAATACATATATTTTTCTGAATAATAAAATATTGTCGTAAGTATGATATTAAATTTTAAGAATAGAATTCGATATTAATTTGTAACTTAGCTGAGTATATTTGCTGTCGCTTGAGATGTAAGAAATACTCCTTCTGACTTGGCGCTGTGTAAATAAGGAAATACTTCACTCTAAGGCTTAATATCATATTTCTAAATTGAATCCTTGGCTGCCCATAAAAAAACTGTGAACTAACTTGTCAAAAATTGGTATAGATAAGACAAATTGTTTGAATAGGATTTTCACGGATCTTCTGATGCGAATTCGTGTACAAATCTTGATAATGGTCGTGACCCATCCGAATGTTTTTCGTTTATTCCAGTTATTGATGATGTGTGCTCTACGGTGTTTATAAAAATACATTTATTTAAAAATATTATAGTTAAATCAACATCACATTGATATAGACGATTTCAAAAATTTTGCCTACCCCTAAGAAGTCTACAAATCCTGCGAAATATCGCCCGATATCTATCCTAGCGTTTCTTTCAAAGGATTTTGAAAAAATACTTCATCAGTACACCATCTAAAAAGCAACAACCTTTTGTCAAATTTTCAATCAGGCTTCTGAACTAAGCACAACTGTACCACGGCCTTGCTCAAAATTACTGACGATATAAGAATTTCCTGTAGCAATGATGAATTTACAGCGTTACTTCTGCTTGACTTCTGGAACGCCTTTGACGAAGTTGATCACAAAATCTTGTTTTGGAAACTTGGTTCGATATTTAACTTTTGTAATGCGGCATGCAATTTAATTTTGTCATATATGCGAGAACGTCATCAACTAAAGGTTATTTGCAATTATAAGTCAACCGATTATCTTCCTATCTTAAGCGGGGTGCCTCAGGGATCTATTCTCTTTTATTTTCCATGTTTATAAATGATCTTCCATCTGTTATATGGTATTGCAACTCTAATCTTTATTCGGATAATATACAGCTGTATATTTCTAGACCTCTGGGCCTGATGGAGGAGGCTATTTGTCGGCTGAATGATGATATGATGAATGCGTCCAAATGGACTGATCAAAATTGTTTAAATTTTAATGCCTCCTAATCAAACGCTATTATAATCTACAACTGTAATGTAGACATTTGGCGTTATTTTTAATAACCAGATTGTTGACATGATCTGTGTGTCGTTGGTAAAATATATGGGCCCCTACGAAAGCGGTTGTTATCTGCAGCTTATACGCCTCAAGTTAATCGTCTTGTGCTTGTAAGATTCTTGTTGATGTTGATTTCGTTTATTAAATTGGAATCGGCGTCAGTTCGTAAGTTGAATATAGCTTTCAATTCCGTTGTGCGGTATATTTTTAGACTACGACGATTCGATCATATATCTTCGCAGCAGCGGCCGTAATTTTCAAGAAATTCTTGTTGAATATTAAAAATCTACATAGAACTGAATATTTGGAATATTTTAATTGGTTGAGTTGCACGGCCACCATGCCATGGTTCCCGGGCTCGAAACTCGGTCTACCCGTGGGTTTTTAAAATAGAATTAAAACAAAAAATCCACTACACCTAAGCACATTTTACCTGTAATGGTATGCTGATTTGGGTAGTCTTTCATTAGGAAATCTGCATTGCCGGTGTCGTATGTCTGTATATTCTACTCCATCACCATTAATAATTTCTTCCAGCAAATAATACAAGACTGTTGGATGGGAAGATAATTTTACGTCTAATTTTGTATATAAAAATGGTAAATCTTCCGGACTATGAACATAAATCTGCAAAGATAAATATAAACATTTTCGAAATAGTTCATAATCGTAGAAACTTACAACTCTTTTAAAAAATGGGTTTATAATTTGCCTGAACTTTAAGCTGCGATCATTTGTCTCCTTTACGAATTTCAATGGCAATTTAAAATAGTCATATTCACTGAAAATAGAAAGTATTTTCCAAAAAAATTCTTTTTATTTCAAAGTGCTTACTAGTCTACGATACTATTTGCAATAAAACAGGTGCCCATTTCGGTTTCATGGTACTTAAATATTTCGTCACACTTTTCAAAACGTTGCCCATTGAACTCTACATCAGCTATCATTTCTTCACAAGAGTGTGGAAACAGCTTGGGGAAAAATATATATACAAAATACAGTCATTTAATTATAATATTTTTAAACTTAAATTCTTCATATTGTAGTAAACTTTTTATTGAAATCAGAAGGATGTTTTAGCTTAAGTTTTGAGAGTTGTTTCTATACTTTCTAAATTGGACAGTTTTGTTTAAGTTCTAAACTAACTTTGAAAGGTAAAAAAAAAATTAAAATGGATATAAAGAAAGACAAAAGGTTATTCCATCGTTGAGGACAGTAAGACATCCGATATTGATGAGTGCGAGTTATTATCCAACACAAGCGTCGAATAAGTGTTCCGTAGGACTCGTAAGACGCGGCGCAAATCCCTATATTCAAAAAATTCCAGCCAAGTGCGTACAATATTAAAAAAAAAGATTTCATTTTTTTCGTTCTTTTTAGTTCTTTTTAGTTCTGCCCCCCCATTTTATTTAAAAAGATGTAATTCTGAAATTCTATTTCAGCGGGAAGGTGGCCAATTTGAACATCTTATTGACCCCAGTGAATTTGCAAAAAAAAATTCAAAATAAACTGCTCGAAACTCGAGCGACGTAAGAAATATAAAAAAACTAAACTACTTTGGCTCTTTCTCAACAGCAGCACCAAAGGGATAGCTTTTCTTTCGCTGGTGCAACACACGAAACCGAAAACTAGATGTAATCCAACAAATTTAATCACCGATCTAGATACCTGTATCATATTTTGATCACTTACTCACACCAATTTTGCGGAGACGATGATACTCACGTTAATCAAGTACCCCGGAGTGAGAGGCGAGAGGTTTAACATTAATCAAGCATATCAACGGTGCTCGTGGGTAAAACTCAAAGTAGTTCCCACCATGAGGCGGTGCTGGGGGTTAAGTGTGGTATCATTTAATAGCTTTTAAAAATATTAAACATATACTTTTTTAATTTTTTTGATGCAACGCTTATTTCTCGAGATATCCCCATTTTCGATCGTTTTGGTACGTCATTTTGGTTTTCGTTGTTTACAACGTTGTGAAAAAAATTATATCAATCGATGGTCAAATCCGTGAAGCTTTTTAATCGTTTCCGTATATGAATCCAAAAAATTTGTAAATTCGAATTTATTAGAACCTGGATGTAATTTCAGTAAGCATTAGTATGTTCAAGCGAAGCGTGGAAAGACGTGCAAGTATTTCCTGAAAAACTTAAAATTCAACGCTAATACTTACTTCTAGCTTTGTTTTAATAACACGGACCTGCGAAATTTCGAAAAAATTTTCCCCCTGGACAATGAATAGTTGTTTTCGAAGTAGTTTCTCCCACTGAAACCGAATTCGGGCTCAAAATTCCTCAATCACATCAGATTTTTGAGATATTCTAACCTAAAAGTGCAAAAACACTGTTTTTTGGCATATTTGCGGTTATGTAGCACCGCAATGTTTTTTTATGAAAATAACCATTTCATCAACGATTGCCAGTACGGTTTCCGCTTACTAACGGTTTTAACGGAGCGTTGGTATCATTGCCTCCATAATTTTGGTGAGTCCGAAATCGTCGCTCTTGATATTTCAAAGGCTTTTGATGGGTCTGGAATGCTACCCTTTTAGCCAAACTTCAAACATTTGGTCTGCACCCTACCCTAGTTAAATGGATAGAGAGTTTTTTGTCAGGCCGTTCAATTCGTGTAGTTATTGACGGAGTTACATCTGATTCTTACGAAATAAATGCCGGTGTACCTCAGGGCTTAGTTCTTTCACCAACCTTATTTCTTCTTTTCATTATTGATCTTTTATCCCTTGCTCTCAATCCTATCCATTGTTTCTCCGACGACAGCACCCTTGATTTCGCGTTCTCATTTGATTCTGTAATGAATTCACGTGGAAATGCTACAGAAGTCAATCGAGAACGCATGTTTAGATCATTAAACAACGACATTTCTATGGTCCTCGCTTGGGGCAGAGCAAATCATCTTTCGTTTAATGCATTCGAAACACAGTGCTGTTTAGTGTTCCTTAAAAAACGCCCAGTTCACCTTCAACCCATTTTCGTCGACGGAGTGAATATAGCCAATTCGCCCTCCTTAAACATCTTCGGTATTCAGATATCCAGCTAGACTGATCATATATTTGCAATCGCCAATAGTCCGATGATATGCTTGGGTTTTCTACAGAGATGTAAGAAATATTTCACCCCACCTGACTTAGCGCTGATCTACAAGTCTACATTAGGCCTAGACTTGAATATAATTTCCATATTTGGGCAGGGGCCGGACACACCGCATTGTCCGCGTTAGACAAAGTCCAGCGTAAGGGTATTAAAGTTATTGGCGATTCCTCAATCTCTGAGGGCCTTGACTCTCTGGAGCATCGACGGAATGTCGGTTGTCTCTCACTCTTCTATCGCTATTTCCATGGCCATTGTTCTAACGAAATTGCTAGCTCAATTCCTTGTAGACTTATGACAACGCGCGATACAAGAGCTACAAGTCGCTCCCACCCCTATACTCTCCAGGTAAAATTTGGACGTACCGTCAAATTTCGGGAATCTTTTCTAAGCAGAACAACACGAATGTGGAACAGTTTACCGGGGCGTACATCGACACCTCCTTCACTCTACCTCCTAACCCATTTCCCTCATCCTTAATACGTTTCCTGCCAAGGCTGTGCTTTAGCATCATAGGGTATCCCCCGAATTTTGGCAACATCATATATAAAAAAATATACAAGGATATAATTTTTTTTTCTTTCCTTAAGAGGCTCTCAACAAGCTTTTTACAACAAAAAAAAGGATTTACTCGATACCTGCAGCCATTCAAAAGTTATTAAAATTTTTATGCTGCTCGAGAATATCAACAGTGCCTTGAAGTGTCCCCACAGACATTTTGTGGTCATTCTCTTGTTGAACGGCATTGAGGGTACTTATTTGAGCTATTAGTGCGTTCTTTGGATTGTTTTGTTTATTCCTTACGACTTGTGCTTGAATTTGTTAAAGATTTGCATTTCGATTTTGTTTGTTGTTTTTGGGGTTTTATTGCTTTTGGTTTTTGAATGTTCTGGTTTTTGAGATTTACGGTAACGACAATTGGTTTACGGATTTGATTTTCGATTTTGGATACTAATTACGATTTTGAATTTAACATAATGGCTAACAATTTCTTCACAAATGAAGAGTATGTGGACGTGCTGCTCTTTTATGGTAAAGCTGGAAGGAGTACCTCTTTAGCCCGACAATTATATCTAGAAAGAAGCCCCAACAGACGCGTTCCACATAGCTCAACATTTCACGCTATCCGCCGAAGGTTAGCTGAAACTAGCGTGTTCGTATGACAGAGGCAGGCAGCAAATACCTGGGGTGGAAGACCGTGTATTGGGGTTAGTTGCTGACAATCCCCGCATAAGCACAAGAAGAATTGCCGTTAGGATTGGTGTTTCAAACAGCACCGTTCATAATGTTTTGCGAAGGCAAGGTATGGGTGATACTCCATACCATTTCCAACCGGTGCAGGGCCTTGAGCAAAAAGATTATGCAAGTATAAATCTCTTTTGTGAATGGTTGCTAAATCGCCAAGAAAGTGATAGAGAATTTATCTCTTTTCACTTACGAGGCAACATTTACAAAAGATGAGGCTGTCAACTTTCACAATCTCCATTTATGGGCGGATGAAAAACCTAGGGCAATCCTCCCAAATAGTCACCAATATTCCTTTAAAATAAATCTTTGGTGTGGAATTATTGGTAGCCGAATATTGGGACTAGTTCAGTTACCCGTTATTAATGAGAATACTTATTTGGAGTTCTTACGTGGCCCCCTTGTAGACGAATTAGGCGAGCATATTCCACTAGCGTTGCAAAGAAATATGTGGTTTATGCACGATGGTGCTCATGCCCATTTCTCGGTTCAGCTGCGAAAGGACCTGAACGAAGCTTATGGAACGAGATGGATTGGTCGCGGCAGACCCTGTGTTTGGCCAGCAAGATCTCCTGATCTGAATCCACCAGACTTTTATCTATGTGACAATTTAAAGACCTTGATGGGTAAATAACTGAGAAAAGTGACAAATAAGGGATTTTTTGAGAATATATCGAAAACGATTATTAAGAAAAAAAAAATGGTTGCTATTTTTGGAAAATACATTATAAAAAGTCTATGAGAAATCAGAATTTTTTTGGTGTAAACTAGTGTTATTGAAGTGAATCGTTATATAGAAATCGTTATAGAAATATTGTCAAGAAAATTGTGCAATGAATTAATCAGTGAAGTGAAGTATTTTAGGATTGAAAACGAGCGAAATAGTTTTTAATTTTTAGAGCTGCACTGGGGGTAGTTTCCGATAAAATCAGAGGGTTGGCATTATTTTTATTTGTGTGCAGATTGACCCCTCTTCCATAATTTTTTTTTTTCGTTTTTCGCCTAAATCTACCAGTCTCTTCATTTTCGCACACCATCTGAGAAACATCCTGTATAAAAAATGGTAATTGTAATACTGCTCTATTTGAGAGAGACATTGATTCGACATAATCAAGTTATGGACAGTAATTTGACAACTTTGTAATTTTACAAATATTTTGAGTTAGAGGATTTTTGACTTTGAGGATTTTGCAACTTTGGGGATTTTGTGCTTGGAGATTCTGTAGCCTGCGGTTTTTGTGCCCTTGGAGATATTGTGACTTTGGAGATTGCAGATCATGGGGATTTTGGTTCTGGGGATAATGAGGGTATCCGGTTTTTCGCACTCGAAGATTTCAAGTTTGATTGATTACTTACATCTTGTTTTATAAGTTTAAAATCAACTCCACATGTTGAATTCAGTCCTTCACATTCTCTGCTGCTCTCCACTAAATTATTTGGGCTCACGAAAAGATACGTATTTATCTTTCTGGCAAGATTAATACGACTTTTTACATTCGAAATATTCTTCATCTCTAAATACTTGGTCAGATCCGATGTACTTGTACCTTCAAAAGTTAATCAATTTAATTCAATTTTATTGTCCTACTAATGTAGGTCCTAACCTTTTTCCAAACAAATGCTAACTGCAGGGAAGGTATGATTCCATCGTAAATAGGCCGTATCTAACCCTATGGTTATGTCGTCGCTGTAAAATTGTTCTGCAGTTAAAAATAAAATTTGTAGCATTCCAAAGAAGGAAGTTACGATTGCCAATCCCCAAAAAATCCTATAAAACGAAAGGCTTGCTTTATAAAAATAAAGAACTTGCAAATGAATTCAGAGATTACCTAGCCGGAACTCCATGTTTATCACTGAGGAAACGAATACCACTAATATTAGCATTATCTAAAAAGTAAACAAGGCGTCTTTTAAGTACAGGATTCCTACGCTTATACAGTTCCTTCAGGAAATCCATTTCAAACTTTGCGCAAATAAAAATTGGACAGAAATGTGTAATTTCTGTGTCGTCCTCTTTTTAAAAGATTTTCTCGCGTGACTGATGCAAATGACATTTTTATGTATTCAAAGCTATTTAAGGTAAAAAATGATTCTCTTTACATAAATTGTCTTTAATTGAATTGAAAATCTGTTAGAGCTCCGCATTTTTCACCTTAACATTTTATTGATTTGAAAATATATATGTTTACAGCCGTTGCGTTTATATGTACACTATCGATAAAGTGTTTGGGGAAAAGTTTCCAAAGGGCACGATGTTTGGCGTCATAACAAAAAATAAAGTAAAAATGAATAGTTTAACATTTCGGTTTAAAAGAGCTATATATTCTGGGATTTGTAATCGAAGATATCGACAGTTGTTTATTAAAGAAAAACGTGCTGGCTCCCCACACGAAATTCACAGGAACAATCAAATAAATTTTGCGAAGCGCGCCAAAGCAATTCTAGAGATTTGTTAATTCTAAGCGCATTGAGACGAATACCTCTCTATGTTGAGCATTAGTGACCACAAAAGTAATAATCCTCTGACGACTGTCAACCGCTTGGGTGACATTTTTAAAGCTTCGACTGCGTTTTATGAAATTGACTGTGATTTTAATTTTAAGGATTCAACGAGGATTCCGCCGATTTATCTTGAATCAAAAGACCTTGTGTTTGACAAAGCTACCGCCACATATCGAATTTGGCTAATAATTTTTGATATGGCGTTCCAGCTTCTTTTTCTGAAAAGCTGTAGCTTGTACCTTGTTTCTGTCTTATTGTTATCTATCTGTCGTAGTGTCTTCCCGACTCTTTGTGAACAATCCGTGATTATTCCCCTTCATAAAAAAGGAGAAAATGCGATATTTCTAATTATCGAGCTAATTTATGTTGTCTTGTTAAAATGTTTGAAACATTGTGTTGCGATATGCTGTACAAATATTTTTTTGGGTTCCTTCGAGCATGGCTTTAATAAGGGTAAATTCACCAGATCTAATTTGTTTGAAATCTACAACTTCTGTGTTTTTCCATTGAAGTTGGTAGGCAGGTCGACTGTAAGGTTTTAGAATTCTCATTCATAAGCTGTTTGTTCTTGAGTTTCTTGTTCGTGTCAGGTGGTACGTAACGTATTTAGAAATAAATAATACCTTAGGCGTCCCTCTGGGTAGCCATCTAGGACCTTTGCTCTTTATCATTTACCACAATGATGTATTTACGATTATGAATAAGTCGAGAATTCTTTGTTATGCTGAGTACCCAGCGATTTTTAGTACCTTCTCAAATTAAAATGATCGTGGTCTTCTACATTCTAACTTAGAGATACCTTTCACAATTGGTGCTCGATTAACTTCTAGGTGGTCTTGTGAGTTTGACGATTTATTTGTTGTTCTATTACTGATGATGATTACTCGTGATTTATGTTTTATTTACTTCTGCTTGCGGCTTAAATTGCATGATAGCAAAATCGACACAATTTTATTATAACCACAGCAGTTTGACTGACAAATATTCCTCTTTCATTATAATTTAATTTGATAGAGACTGACGTGATTACTTTTAATGTGTCCGTTAAAAAAATTTCAGATCTAGATACGTACAAAACGTACAACGGCAGATATTCGGATTTAATCTTAAAAATCAGAAACACATATTTAATAAATAAATTTTATTATTAACAATAAAACAATACAAAATCATCACAAGTGTGTCAAGTATAAGTCAAACGATTATATGTTTGCGCTTGTTTTTTTTATGCTAAATGTCACCTTCTGGATTGGCTAACCTGACGGAGAAAGAAGGATGCAACGAGCCTATTACTGGTCCCAAAGTGTTAACAAAATATTCATAAAATTCCATACATTTTTCCCTGAAATTATTAAAGTAAATACGTAAATAGTTTTCTAGTAAAATTACTGTGATCATAAGTACTTAGAGTTGAGATCATGGGAGCTACCCCATAGAATTACAGCATCTGCTCCAGATTTCTTAATGCTATGCAGAATGGCGTAAGTGTCAGCTTCGCTTATATAACGTTGAGTGTCAGTGTACACATATCGGTGGTATACAAAAACTTGTGGTTTAGGATCTTCTTGTACTTTCCGAGAGAGTCGAATAGCTTCGGCAACTCTTCCTCGGATCATGGGAATGCGATCGTCACGTGATATTTGCTCCGTAAAATACACCGACGGAAATAGGATGTCAGACGAATCGAATAGCCACTGAATTCTGAAAATAATATCAAGTTTAAAAAAAAAAAAATTAATAAATTGAAACAAAAACACTCAAGGTAATATTTACCCTTCGTTTTCTTGTCGTACATTGAGGGGACACGCTTCTCTGTTGTTCCCTCGACCATTAAAACAGTATGGAAAGGCATAGTAGCCCCAATTGGCTTCGGGCCGCATTCTTTGTGCCAACCATAAAGTCTCTTCCATAAATTGTCTTCCTGCAGCTTCGAATCTTTTAATAGCCTCTCTTTCTAGTCGTCGATTTGGCCACCTTGGATGTCTCTGACGCTCAATGTGCATTGATAAATCCTTGTATGGCTGGAGACTTCCAAAATTTTGTCGGTATATCGGTCGCCATGATTCGAAGTCGATTATAGCCACACCAGAAAAATTACGGTCAGGTATCAGCTCATTAACGTGCTGTTCGAACACTTGCAGGTGATCGAAAAGACTTCCTTCCTGAGGGACTCCGTGGTTTCTGAGGAACAACTTTTTTGACGATGAATTTTTTAAGATTGCCGGAAATTTTCCAGGATCATATAGAATAGCTAATTTATCGCCCCTGAATTCGTCATTTGAGTTATGGATAATTCCGTATTGCTGTGTTGCATTTTCGATTTGAATGTTGTATCTGCGGCACATGAAAGTTGGAATATTCCAGTATACCTGAAATGGACTAAAAATTATATTAGATTTGTTTAAATATTAAGTGATTGGTGAATGTAAATCATTTCTCACTCTCTAGTCATTAAGGGGGTATTTACATCATTTTGGCAAAAAACAGGCTCTTTTTTATTTTTTTTTTCCGAAATCTTTATTGTTTATAAGTATAAAACTAGATTACACCATATTTAAGTTAAATACTTAAATTAACAAATATTTTTTTGCGTCATTATATCTTCTTTTTTTTTGTGCCGTAATAAAAAGAGCGTACAGGAGACGCTCTTTTTTTTAAGTACAGAGACAGCTGGAGCAGATTTTCAAAGTGATAAAACGGCTTTCTATTGAAAAAAGGTAATATCGCGAACCTATATTTCAAAAAGCCAAAAATCAATTCAAAGTAGATAAACAGAGACTTACTCCCTTAATGTGCACTAATGCATCAGGGAATTTTATGTTGAGGCCTATGGTTATTAGCCTGTCTTTCACTCCCCGACCATTTAAAAATATCGATAAGTCTAAGCTGTCTGTTCATGCGAGCAAATAAAAAAGCTTGGATGACAGCAAATATCTTTAAGGCGTGGTTTGAAAACTGCTTCATTCTGCAAGAAGAAAACTACATGATAGAAAAGAATTTAAGTTTCAGAATTTTATTGCTATTATATAATGCCACAAGTTATTGAAAGGACTTATATTATCTAAATGTGAAGGTTGTATTTCTTCCCCAAAATACACCATCACTTCTCCAACCGTTGGATGAAGCTATTATCGCAATGTTCAAAGCCTATTTCATTCGAAAATGGTTGGAAAAAATTCTGCAAAAAATAGAGTCAAACGAAAGTAAAACGCTTGTCCAGGCATGAAAAGAATTTTCTATCTTGGAATGCGTAACAAAGATATACTATTATACTCTGTCATAAGCGAAATAAAACCGTCAACAATTAACAGTTCTTGGAAGCCAGTAATCCGTCAGATTGTCCAAAAAAATTTTTATTTATTCCGGGAAACTCTAGGCTACACAATCCAATTCTTGATATTGCTCATAAGATAAGTGGAGAAGGATTTGACAAAGTGTATAGCCAAGACCTAGAGGAATTGTTTCCAGAACCTATGTTGACTTAAGCCGACCTAGTTGAAATAATTAATGAGCCTTATAAAGACGCAGAAAATTCTGCAGATTTTTTTCCAATATTTTTGTCACTGATGTTAAACAAGGCTTGAACCTAACAAAGAAATTAGAGCTTCATTTTATGGGGATTGATCCGTCACTGTCACGCAGAAGAAACCTCAAACAAATTTTAAAAAGTTGTTTAGTTCCGCACTTGAAATTTTTAAACACTAGGGAAAATAACTAATGTAGGCATTGAAACCATTCAAGTGCTGGAATCAAGGGTAGACTATTTTGTGTCGGCTGCAAAATGTTGAAATCCAGCTGGCGCTCCAAGTGATATCCTTGCCCAACGCTATTGCTCATTAGCTTTTTTTTAACGACTGGTCCAGCTATAGGCAGATTATTACTTCTTTGATCTCGAAACCATTGTAAAAGACAACGTTCAATATCCATGTGCTTGGTTTCTTTAAATTTTTTTATTCCCAAAGGCTTTTTTTCCTAATTGTTGAAATGGTGTAATGCGATATGCCTAATTCCTTCGCCAGCACAGCATTTTGTTCTTCTGCTTCTGACCATCATAAAATTGCAGCTTTTTCTTCCACAGTAAAAGCTTTTCTTTTCGATTTCATTTTAAATTATGATCCCCCTTGTTATAAATTTCCACCATAAAAATATTACATTCACACGAAGGAAAAATGTCCACGACTTTTTGTACATACTTCGACGAAGAAAATATTACGCTATGCTTCCTCAAAAGTGCTCTTTTTTAGGAAGCATAGTCTAATATTTTCTTCGTCGAACGGAACGTCTCCCGCTGAAACCGGATCCGTGCTCAGAATTGTTCTATCAGGTCATATTCTAATTTAAAAGTGAAAAAACACGTTGGCATATTTGAGGTTATGTAGAACCGCGATTTTTTTTTTCAAAAAACTATGTGTGGGATATTATAGTACAAGTGTTCCTCTTTTAAATTCCGTTGAGTTTGCTCAAATATCTTTTTTTTTCGCTCAGATATCACATTCATGAACATGAAAATTTCATAATGCGATATCTCGGCGAAAAAAAGATATTTCAGCAAACTCAACGGCAGGAAGACTTGTACTAATAAGATCCTAAACATAGTTTTTTGAAAAAAAAAAAATTGCAGTGCGAACGTTGTAACTCGTAGCCCGATTTAGATGGTTCTTTTTTTGTTGTAGAGAGTATGATCCCCCATTGCTAATAGGAGAAAATAATTTGTCCTAAGGTAGGGGGAGGGGGAGGGGTAGTCTAATTTCGTAATGCGTGGACCGATTTGGAAAATTCTTTTACTGTTGGGTAGAGTATATTCCCTGATTGATACCACGAGAAAAGAAATTTTGGTTGGATGGAGATGCTGGTAGGGGGTGGAACGCGTAGACCGATTTGGATGGTTCTTTTTTTAGTGTACAGAGTAGAAGACACTAAAGAGTGAAAAATTAAATATTTTTTTTAAAAAAAGTTGAACCGGACTTCATAATAAGCGCTAAAAAGCATCTTATATCTATTACAACATTTTGAAGTCGGTGCAAATCAAACACGCCAAACAACTACAACAAAAGTATTTAATCGTCCTTGCTTATGATCCCGTGAGCTGAAACATTCAGGTAGTTTTATGTATTATCTTCAATGAAAAATAATTTTTTGCTTTTAAGCGCTTTTTGTGAAGTCGGTTCAACTTTTTTTAAAAAGTATTTTATCATATAAGTTCTTCATAACTTCTGAACTCTTTTTGCATGTCCTAAAACTATTGGTGATTTTGACTTATTCCATTTTAAAGTTGCAGAATTAATTCGAACCTGGAAACCCCGATATCATTGTGTTATTCTTTTAATATTAATTAATTATTAATATTTGGAAATTACTCGGAAAACGGTACACGTCTCCGAAATTTCTAGCTGAGAAAGTTTCCTCAGGTTGAAATTTTCGTGGAGATTTTGAGAAAAAACATTTTTTTTACCGGGATTTGTGGAGTCAGGAAGTTTTCGGGTAAAAAAAATTTTCAGACAAAAGTTGGATGTTTTTCCTCGAAAAATCATAATTCACGATTAAAAATGGGGGTTTCCATTTAAAATTTCAAACATACCCCACCCCAAAGATGAGGGTGCGGGGTGGGAGTGGCTTTTCATGGGGTTAAATAGAATTTTAAAAAAATGGAACACGTGTTTTTTCGTTTTTTGATTTGGTGCGTATTTTTTAAAATATTGAACCATTTCCAGGCTTTTGGCCACCCTATATAAAAGCAATGGTTCAATTACACAACTTGAAGCTTGACATATTCTTCAGGTACAGGAACGAAAAAGTCAACTTACTTAGTACTTAGTGTCATTTAAAAATGTTTTTTTTTCGATATCAGCAAGATTAAATAAATTAATTCGGAAAATATTCAATTGTTTAAAGAGACCTTGTTTAACAATCTATTCTTGATGTAAAAACGATTAGATACAAAAACAAAATTATATCCGATGAGCGTCAAAAAGAGTTTTCATCCGGCAGACTATTACATTTTAGATCGTGGCATCCAAGGTACCAAATAATTAATACAGCAAAGATTGTTGTTAGAACAGTGTTAGACCTAAACCATTATAAATTCCACAGAATGAATAAAATAAAGATTAAGAATATTCTCAAGAAAAATGGTTTTCCTACGCACGTCGTTTCATCGATCTTACAGGAATATTTAAAGAAATCACGAAATCAAAATAACACACCGAGAAACCAAAAAAGAAATGAGACGCAATTCACATATGGGGCAAAATTCCTAAGTGTACCAGGTGAAAAAATTCGATTTCTCCGATTTTGTTCAAACTTCACCAAATTACTTTTTTTAGAGGCCGGGAATCAAGTTCTCACTTTATCCCGATTATCATAAAAAATTAAGTCAAACTTACATCGGGCACTCTTTCTGCGTCTGCTACACAGACTTTTGCGTTGACAGTAAGGCTCGGAAACTGTTTACGAATTTGTGAAGTCACTTTTCTCACACCCTTGTTTTTCCACGTATGATTGTTCTCCTTCAAAGGATTGCAGCAATTCTTTATATCTTTCAACTTGTCGGGCATTTTGCCTATTTGTCGCGATATCTAACTGTATAATGACTGTGAGAACACTCTTTAACGCGCCATCTACAGTTTCTTATGTTATGTTATGTTCATCTGTTCCAAGCAAAAAAGGCGTGCGCGGGCTTTCAAAAATCACAAATTTACACTTAACATTGCTTTGCCACTCTAAATGATGAGTGATTTTAAAGCTAAGGGATTACACTTTCATTTGAAAAAATATGAAAAAAATGCATGATCAAGTTTTTAAAACCAAAAAATATTTTTCGGAAAATTATATTTTTATTCGGAAGGCCATGTAACGACCTTTACAAATCACTAAAGACCAACGTTCTACGGCAATGGTGACGATAGTTATGAATTTTCAAAAAAGGTATGATCACGAGAAAAAGTGCAAAAATGCAAAAGTTTACCACCCTGTAACTTCTGCACAAAATTTTTTTTTAATTCTTAAGGGGGGAGTAAGGTTAATTCGATACAAAAAAAGCATATTTTCGATTATTTTTTTTTGGCAAGACAGTTAATATATATATTTCTATAATGACTACATAATAAAATAACATTTAAAGAACATTTTGTGAAATTTTCATTAATTTTTATGAGGATATGAGCCATTGACAGCGAATCTCCGCGGACGTCTCAAAAAAAAGTTTGATTGCGGTACCCCTCATAACGCATCATTGGATCATATCAAATCAAAAAACCAAAATGATATTTTTAGTTCATAAGTTTCGGCAGGTAATGATGTCGAGTTTTTTTTTTTATTGATTTTTCAATTTTTTACAGCACTTGGAAGTCAAAATGCCGATTTTTCATCAAAAAAAATAGAAATTTTTGTGATTTTAAAATGCGTTAAAATTAAAAAAAAAAACTGGACGTCATTACCTCGTCATTTATGTAAAGAAAAAGTGTACAAAATATCAAAAGGATCGGTGCAGTAGATTTTTAGCTACAGTGGGCAGTGGGCGACTCTGAAAAAGCTAAGTGTGAGAAAACTAAACTAAACCTTCCTTTAAACACGCTGCAGCGTGAAACCGGATCGGAGAGGCGGAGACTTACAATCCCATATCTCCGTTAGTTTGACTCTAATCGACTTTAAATTTTAACACAATGATTTCAATATGTTGTACATTAATATAAGAAAAGAAAAAAAATTAAAAAACAAAATTAATACCTTACTCCCCCCTTAAGCACGATAATTACTTATAACAGTAACAATAATTTGGTGAAGTTTGAACAAAATCGGAGATATCGAATTTTTTCCCCTGGTATACTTGAGGAATTTTGCCCCATATAAAGGAGTAACATATGTAGGTATGTGCCAGGCCTAACAGAACACGTTAACAAAATAGCAAAAACATGCAACCCAAATGTAAGATTAGCGGTCAAAACAGGAAGGAGGGCCAGATCTAGTTTCAGTCAACTAAGAGACAAAATTCAAAAGGACAATATGTCGGACATAGTTTACGAAATCCCATGCAGTAAAACAGACTGTGAACTAAAATACATTGGCACCACAGGACAATTTCTGAAAAATAATATTAGTGGGCACACATTTGACATAAAAAATAGAACCGCGACAAAAACAACATTAGTTATTAGCCGACTGCGTAGAAAAAGATGATAGTCCAGACTATGAAAACAAACGAAAATTTTATGCGCAAAAAGAAGTTATAACAAAAGAATAATACTAGAAGCACTCTACATTTAAACGACACCGAAAAACATGAACAGGAAAACCGAGAACAAGTAAATTATTATTCTCAACAGGTTCGTAAAATTACTAGTTAATACAAAATACAGAATAATAAACTGATCAATACTTACGTGTCATATGCGCGTCCAGATGTTCCATTTACAAAAGTCGTTACAATATGGATAATGACCAGCGTTACAGAAGTTATTATCATCTCTCCTACTAACTGAAAAAAAAGATTAATGTAGATGTTTGTCAATAAAGAAAGCAAGAAGAACAGAAGAGAAAATAGGTTAAGTTCCGAAATGTATCTTACTTTAGAGAACCGAACCGTAAGAAGAATTCTTTGAAAGTGACAAGATTTGTCACTCAACTGGAGCCGCTTTCTTCGATGATTATAATTATGGATGCGAACGTTAACTCATGACGTGAAGTGATATAATAAAACCTGTTCGATTTGTAATTTTCAAACTTATCTTGTTTTCACAGATGTTTGGTAATTTTTAGTAATCGCAGTTTTTCCAGACGTCTGACTTTAATGAAAAGCTGCACTTAGTTCAACTAAGACCGGTGCAAACTATTCACAATGCTCTCTAAGGTGAAGGCGTAAAGAAATTCGAAAGCTCAAATTAACTGTGTAAACAACGATTACGAAATCAAAATTATGTATGTTTGCCTTAAAATTTCCCTGTACTTCTCTCTAGTTCTTAAGATGACCTTATTAGTATTTTCGACAGTTACTTTCGTATGCCCGTCTTACGCAAAACTGATCAGAAGCAGATGTTTCTCACCGGCTTACATTTATTTTTGGAGAATCAGTCAAAGTTGACAGTTATATGTAGTTTTGAGTGAAGAAAAGAGTACGCCGGCAGGTATTCGGTTCCAAAGACTTCACAGAAATTAGGTCAATTGTTAATTAATTAGTCCTTTTTAGGTTTTCTTTGGCTAGCGCAATGACCTAATATTGGCGGATTGTCTTTCTGCCATGATTATGTCAATGGGAGGAAAGGGGTTAGGCGTATGGGATTTTAGTGTGAAAAAGGTTGGAAAGGATTCGACTTGAAGGTTTAAAAGATGAGATAGTAGTATATCGCGTAGGGAGAACTCTAAAAGTGATCAAGCTAGAAATTTGGTTGAAAACAGTGGCGGATCTAGGATTTTATCATAGGGTGGGTTTTGGATTTTTACATCGAAACTTATTATTAAAACATTGTATGTGTCAGGCGCGCATTTAGAGTTTTGTTAAGCGCGGGGGTAGGTGAGGGGGCGGTAGAGTTTCTGAAGTTTAAGGTCAGATTGTGGTTCTCGAATTTCGTAGCAACTACGAAGTTTCGGTCTGTCTGTCCATCTGAATTTATGTCAGATCCCTCCCATTCTCGTATTTATAAACCTATTAAGATGAAATTTGGTACACGGACGTACAAAAAAGAAGTTTGGTCAGATTTTTGGAATAATAAGACTGAACTGGCGCTAAGTTCAAATGTTGCTATTGATAAAAAATTTATACGTTCAATATTTCGAATAAAATGCTTTCACCAACATCATTTCCGAACATTCATTAAGAAAAAACAAGAATAACGGTATTCATGGGGGGTGTTAAACTCGAAACCCCCCACCCCGTAGATCCGCCACTGGTTAGAACAGTAACCATGGAATTAGACAGAAGAGACGTTACGTATATGTTCCAGATAATCAGAACAAGAAGTGATTTTTAAATCAGAAGTGAGTCTAAAGACTCACGTACGCTAATATGTCCTTCGTTCGTACAGTATATCGTAACGTACGTTAGTATGTCCTCCAGTGGCCCATATATGGGAGTTATAATCAAGGCTTGGACTGATATGAGACAGCAGTGAAATGTTTCTTAATTTTTGCGAGGAACCTGAACATTTAACCTCATTCTATGCTGTTGCAAATGTATTGCCCCTCCAGGTAAGATTATTGTATGTATATCTCAATGCAAAGGCTCTTTCAAAAATTTTTTTTTATTTTCATAAAGTATACACTTTTAAGATTCTCTCCTAAAAATTTTATTAAAAATTCGTATTATTTTCGATTCTACAGAGCCAAACAGTCGGCAGGTTTACTGTATGTATTGTCGGAGCGTTCTGATACTACTTTTGCTTTCTTTTTGTATACTTTTGTATGTGACCCTTTGGAGATTTAACACTACCCCAATGGCTTCAACTATTACTATGTAATGCATTACTGAAGCTGTTCAGTTCGTTTTCGTCTTTCTAGGCATTACATTGTCAAAAATGGATGAAACTTCGAAGCCGTTTTTATCCAAACGAGTTTTTTAATGACGTGACGAGCCCATTCTTTTCAAATTTGTACATGATGTTTTACAATAATAATTCCATTTACTTTAGACAGTGGCGGCTCGTGAGAAAAGTAGTAAGTGAGGCCAGTCAATTAATATATATTTTCGTGAAATTCAAGGCGAATTACTAACTAAAATGTCTTATAAACCCAAAATTAATTACATATTTTTAAATTTGTTCATATAAATGCTTGAGATCCTTGCAGCCACCTTTTCTTGACAAACTGTTCCCACCAAAAAAAAAGCACTAAAAGACATTTTGTCATCACTAACTCTCAACCAACGTTTTTTATTAAACCAATTAACAAATTTCGAGTTTTGTTCCCATACTTTTAAGTTATGATAAGCGCCAAGACGGTTTATCTCTCTCTAGTTTTTCTCTAGCTGGGCTACCTCTGCCTCACACGGCGAAGACGTAGGGACATAGGACCGTTGACGGAGCAAGTACGTCTTATGGAGTCATATTCGACGAAGTTTGGTGAACATCAACATTTTAATTTTTAATACTCCATTTTGTTGGATAAATTTTGCTGGTGGGATTCGAATCTGGGACCTGTGGTTTAGTAGGCCGACACGTTATCACTTAATTGCTTTTAAATATCGCAGATCCAATGGTGCTTGAAAATTTTAATGCGCCTAAAATGCTTTCTTAAAAAAAATCACAAAAATACTCAATCAGCTAAAACTTAAGGAACTACGCCAATACGGCTCCCTCAAATAAAGTTTTTTTGTTTTGTATCGTGTGCGATTTCGTTTGAAGGTCTACTTTTAAGTATTTAACAAAAAATGTTTCTTCAATATTGTTGGTAAATTGGCTATAAAGTTAAGGCTCCTCACCTACAATATTTGTGGGTTCTAAAGCTGAAATTACGATATCATCAAGTTTAGGAGGTATTGAGTTATATACTGTATAACAGAAAAAACTGCAGCTTTTTCGTCAGCCTCATAATTGCTGAAAAAATAAATATTTTTGTGTTAACTTTATAAGATCTTATAAGATCACTCTTGCGGCCGTCTGTTATTGAAATTTGGCAATAAAACAAAACAAAACCCTGAGCCTGACTCGCCATTGGCCGAAGTTTTTTAACAATAATAAGACAAAAAAATTGGTGATTTTATATAATTGTTTTTTTAAGTCTGATAAAATAATATATTAATTTTCATTTGAAATGAATATATTTACTGTGGACTATAGCGATAACCTTACTGATTAATAATCTTTGTTGGATTTTTTTATTTAACATTTGTCTATTCCGAATTATCATCTACACCAGAGCTTCTATCCAGTACCATCTATCGGCACTTTAGAAATAAAAATATTATTATTATATTTTTTGTTTTGTTTTTTAAGGACCATTGTTATAAATAAAACAAACTTATTCCAAAAATCCCAATTTTTAGACCGTTAGAGTAGATATTAAGATATTTGTCTGCGCAATACTGTTGCCTAATGATCTTAACAGATAACATCCATTTACGTCTATACTCCGCTATAAAAGCAAATTAATACGGAAAATCAACGGTGTTGTCATTTACGAAACTATGGAGAGGAATAAATGTTAGAGATAAAAGGCCGTTAATAAAAGAATATAAGGAGAAGTAGGAGAAACAGGTGAACCTTTGGTACACCGACATTAGTTTCATAAGAGCCGGTTAGTAGTCCATTCAATACTATATAATTTGAATGGCAAGAATTGCTAGTTCGAATACCACGGACGGTTTCCTAAGGTTATTTTCTGCTGACAACATATTACGCTAGTGCTACTTAACAGACATACTTGGTTGGTTGGTTGGTTGGTTAGTCGGGCTGTTTGTTGCTAAGAAGCACCAAATTCACTCGGAGGCCATGAAGCCCCATTGTGAATGCCCTTAAAAAAGAAAATGCATGGTCAGAACTTAAAACCACCCAGATCTCTGTAAGAATCTATTTAGGTCCACCAGTGCTATCTCCGCTAAGTCGTCCAGGTTGTCAAAGAACCTTGCTCCCAAACAGGCGAGTCGTCGTTCTTTTAGAGCCGGACATTCGCAGAGTAGGTGCACTATGGACTCAATTTCTTCTTCGTCTCTGCAGCTTCTGCAGAACTCATTCGATGGTACGCCGAGTCTGATGCCCATAGCTCCTATGGGGCAGTGTCCGGTGATGACGCCGACGAGTGTTCGAATGCGCTTTCTATCGAAGGATAAGAGATTTGAAGTTCTGCTCTGATTCAGCTCCGGCCATTCCATACCATACCAGACATACTTGCTTATTTTTGAATGTAAAATAAAATACCATATGGAAAAGTATTGGTTCTAAATTTTTTGGAACAAATATTGACTTACCAAAACTAACAATACACAGAACATTACAAGCCAAAAGTGAGCATACATTTTTTTCTTTTACAACTCGAAAAAAATAACGCTTTTAAACATTAAACTCTTTTCAACTGCTCTCTAACCTGAAAATATAATTTATAAAAATGAATTACTTTCTCCTTTAATCAAAGAACGGTGTACGTGACGTGATGTAGTTGTTTTAAGATGGGTAAAATCGTGTAAAGTCATAGTGACGAAAAACAATTTGTTAGGAGTTATTAACAGCTTTTGATTTTATTAACGTTTATGAAAATTCTTGATGATCTAGGCACACTATATTCCATTTCATAATTAAGTTATTACTACTCACGTGTACTCTTTAGAACTAATGGTGTAGTCTGTCTAAGGTATACAAGACCCAAAAATCGAAATTGTAGAGTTTGCTATGATACCAAATTAAGTTTTCCCAAAGGCGAAGAGGAAAGAAGAAAAGGATATGCATAGCTGCAATAAGCCGTGAATTATGAGTAAAACATCGAATAAATAAACTTTTACCAGTTCCTTTTAGGGTCCTTACCTTAAAAGGTAAAAACAAAACTCAACCCTACTGAAACGTACAGCTCATACCTGCCCTTCCAAGAAAAAATCTTATCTGCCTCCAAATTGTTTTTTGGTAATAACACTAAAAGCAGTAGTGTATTTGTGGTAACAAAACGTTTACGGTAGGCCATAAAATAATTCCTTTCTAAACATTCCCACAGGAAGGAATGATTATTTTTGTACTTGGAATGGAATCATTTCATATCTGGAAATTGACCGTTAAATCTATATACCCATGCAATAATAAATCCAATGCTGACACATTTTTGCGCAAAAAAATCCCATATTTAAATAATTCTTGTTCAATACTAAAAAATTGTCTTAAAAATGTTAAAGTTTATCCTGCGTTTTCAAATAAAAGTAACATTAAATCTAGAATATGTAATTATAAAATAAAACCTAAATTTGACCCTATCTGGTCAATGACCTTATTGATTTTAACGAAAAGATTATTTTACGTGATTGTAATTTCATAGATTCTCTTTTTCCTTAATAGCGTTTTCCTCTCTAAATAAGTATATAATTGTTTGTTAAACCAGTTAATATTTAGCTCAATCTTGACAATGACCCAGAAAGTCGAAACGCGTCGATTGTAACTCGATAAATACAATAAATAATTTGTGGAAAAGTAAAAAGCAAGAACGGCTGAACCGATCAGTTTCAAATTTTAGCACAATCTTTTTGAATATATTTTTTAGAAATTAATTGAAAGATTTACGAATCCAATAAATATTTTTCATTTCATAAACAATTTAAGGCTAACATTTTCCTTCGACTAATTTCACTTTTTTTCAAGGAGGTTCATGATTTGCTGTGACCTTGAAAATCATTATTTTTACAAATAAAAAATATGACAATAAAGTGTATAAAGTGCCTATTATATGCATTCAAGTTAAAGGGTCTTTTCTTTTCAAAAAGTTCAAAATATTCAATTTTTTTTGTTGCGTTTTATATGCAAAAATTATGTTACAAAAATAAAATACTAGTAACTAAACCTTTAAAAATATTATGTTACACCACCCTATTTTTTTTATACAGGGGTAGTTTGCCCTCAAAATATGGATTTATTTTTTATTTTTCAGAAAAATGTTTATAAAATGATAAAAATATTAAAAATAAAATGTTTTTTAGGTTTAGTTACTAGTATTTAGTCTTATGAATAAAATCCCGTTTGAATTTTTACTCTATCTGTTAGAGAAAGCTCCAAAAACTGTGGTGCCGTTTAAAAAGTATCTTTTGGAAGAGGCAGTGGCTATTTACCACTCTCAAAGTGCCGTGTAATTTCCGGGTACACGAAAATACACGGAAAGTACGTCAAATTTTTATTAGACTTTCTGGGAGGAAGAGGTGTATTAATCAGGCTTTAAGTTGCTTTATTATTGAAAAATCGCTTTTTCGGCCTTCTGACTGCGTATAACCCCTTAAGGGGGAAAATACATAGAGATTTTTTCAAAAATGTTTTTTTTTTATTTTATTCCACGAATCGATAGTTCAACATCTTAAAAATATTCTCTGAAAATTGTATAACGATATTATGAATACTTTCGATGGTACGGCCGGAGAACTGTGCGACCGCCCGCAGAGTAGGTATAGCACCGCACGCTAGGAATGTGAAAAAATAATTGATTTTTGGCATTTTGTCGATGTTTTGTAGGAGTATCTACGAGGAAGTAACTAAAGGAGAAGAAAGGAGCTCAGAAAATCGTGGCAATTTTAAGCTTGTATGAGATTCCCATGCATACAATCTCATAACCGAAAAGCAGGCGATTTGAAAAGTATTTTATGTTCGGGGGTTTTGACGCGTATTTTAAAATATTCATTCATATCATAAATTGTGTGTCGACACTGACACTAAGTGACAGCTAAGGCCCAGGGAATAGATAAAAAGCCTACTTCCTCGTAGCAAAAAGCGAACAAATTTGACAGCACAGACCCAGCCGCCGAACAAAAACTTGCCATGCTCACACACACGACATATACACGATAGGGCTTCTCCTCTAGTTACTTCCTCGTAGAGGAGTATATAGGTGGTTAAACATTACCAATATACTTAGCTAGCAAGTAAACTGTACTAAGTTTACCAAAAGCACTAATTAAGTGCAATAAAAAATACCACGCATGACAACACTGCTAGTTACCCGAAACTTTAAACACGATTTACTCAAACCTACATTTTCGAAATTTGCTACAACGATAAAAAAAACTTTTCATCCAATTCATTTCAACCAAAGGTTTTTGGACATATAATTGTAAACCCTCGTCGATAAACCTCCATATTCAACAAAAAATAAATTTAACAATCATTTTCT
The DNA here is from genome assembly GCA_964036015.1 of Leptarthrus brevirostris. Taxonomy (NCBI): domain Eukaryota; kingdom Metazoa; phylum Arthropoda; class Insecta; order Diptera; family Asilidae; genus Leptarthrus; species Leptarthrus brevirostris. Next base: position 139,219,196 of record OZ038372.1, read on the forward strand.
GTATAAAAATTTTGGGTGAAAATTCGATCTTTTTTTCTGAGTGCCGCCATTATTACAATATTCAATTTTTGTCACTCACTTTCTCTTGGTTTATCGACAGCGTACTTTCATATAGAAAATAATGGGTTTTTGATTTGTGTGTTTCAGATAAAAACAAAAAATCTACAGCTGCCGCAGTTCGACATCGCGGGGAAAATTCGTTCAGCTACCATTGGCTGTAGGCTGCTGATGAACAATTATTATAGATTTAAAAAAATATTTTTCATGCCTTCTTATGTACAATAAAATAACCATAAAATTTCAAAAGGATTGGTAGAGTAGTGGAAAAAAATCCCAAATTTTTCGTCGTTTTCGACCATTTCTATTCATTTTAGCCCTTAAGGCTTGCCGGATTTTCCCTGATTTTCCCCGCAACATAAACACAATGGCTACATTTCACATTAAGTAAGAAATCTACTACAACATCATTCGTTAACAGGAAAATTAAAAATATCTACATATACTTAACTATTTTGCTATGAAAATCTAGTGCTAGATATTTATTACTTTACGTCCAAGCAACCCGTCCTCTGTTTTAGAAATTAAATAGAAAACTACGAAAATTGCACGTTTTAATTTTCACTAAAAAAGAGGCAGTTTTTGTTAGGCTGCTGCACTATATAAATGTGTAAAAAGAAACAAAGCAGGAAGGAAATCGGAAGCCACTTTGCGCAGCTTATTTAGAAATTTTTGATAAATAATTCTGATTGGAATTTTAACAGTTCCGCCACTAACTTTATCGTGGTAATTTGTAAATTAAGTTGTCCGGACCGGTTGCAATCCCTATCGAAACTTGTCAACGGCTTCTCGAATCTTTATAACACAAATGTGAAACGTTACAAACAGCAATAGAGAGAAATTGCACTAAGTACCAATTCTTTATCACTCTTTGTTGTGGAATTTGTAATTAAGTGAAAAGGACATTTTACCTAAATGATGAACCACTCATAACTTTGTATAACACGCAAGAAGTTGTTTTATAAAATTAAAATAATAAACTTAATTAAAACATTTCGTTAGCACTTAGTATATGCCCACTATTTCATATGTTTTACAGTGATGAAGAATGAAATATTTAGTAGAAATTAATTAAAACTTCCCAACATGAAGCGAATATTTATAAAAGTTGAAAAAATATTGAAACATACTCTTTACAATTCTGAACGGTTGCACTTAGATTTGCTAGTAAAAATGAATTCACCACGGATCACCCTGTTTTCGGACACTCGGTTAAAACACAAACGAAATAATGATCATTTACCACAATTTATTGCTATTTATATGGAAATTAGTTTATCTAAAGCGCTTAATTAACTCCCTCAGGAACCGAAAAAGAATTTGTACACTCAAAACTCTGTCCGATGACTACCAACAATTTTAATTTGCTTTTGAACTTTAGCTTAAAACCGTCGCGGGGTACTTTGCGTTAAACGTTAAACTCAGCTGAGTTCAATAAATACGGGGAAGTACTAGTCTGAGAAAAGAGCGATTGTGAACTGACCTTTTTGGTTGTTTCCCGGCTGCCGTTACAATTGGCGCGAACAAGTCTGGAAGCTACGGAAGCTTTTTTGCGACTAGTTAGGTGCACAGGGGATTGTTTTGGATCTGAGTGCTAGCCTGAGAAAGGTAGTCATTATCGGGGCAATTAGTAAAAGGAACAATAAAAACGTAGTTTTTTCGAAAGCACGTCCACGCCACAGTAGTCTGTAGTGGGTAGCGTGTTTATGTTCATGATAAGCTTCTTACAAGAAATGGTACGCTGGGTGTGCATTTGATTTAAAATTAAAATGTCACATGTGTGAGTATTGACTTTGAAAAATTGTTATCTTAAATCTGCTGACATGTATAAGTCATGAACTTCGTGTAGTATAAACAAAATGAATGGTACGACGGTGGCGCCCGGCGAAACGTGCATTCTTCATTGAAAGTGTGAGCCAATTTTAGCTGACAGATGCTTTTCCGGTAAATGGCGGGAGTGTGGCCGTTAAAGAGGCGAAACCTTGACAAGTGAGTCAAGGACGTGTTTGGTCAGTTGGAAAATTGTTTAACACTTGTCGCAATTTACACATTCAAACAAGTGTCATCGAACTTGCTTTGAGCTTCAAACCTAATTAATTATAAAATCACTTTTGCTGTTTATATTTGCCACTGTCGAGCGTCGTACAAGTATTTACTAGTATTTACATTAAGTGTAATTAAATGCAAATATGAGGTATAACTTAATTCCATGTAAACAGGTGGTCGTTTTGATATCTTGTCGACATGGCTGACATATCAGGGTTTTTCTAGTTTTCATCTAAGACTTCATTACAGCATTGCAGGTATGTTGTGCTAGCAGCGCTTTCTGCGTTCCATAGCTTATATTCTCTCCAAAAACTGTATTATTGCAGTACTGGAAGCATATTTTTGCCTCAAGTTTACATAATAATTATGGAAAACTCAATGAAGTGTGAATTTTCAATACCACATAATTATGTATTAAGTGTGGGAAAGCAATTTAGTTGGGAAAACTTTGCATACAAAGCCTGTGAAGCTTTCCCCGTTTAATTGCTGTTAGCTAAGACTAGTTTTGTAACAACGTGCTCTGAATATGGAAATTTTTAGGCGTTCCTTTGTGTCGACATTTATTCTTGAAAGTTAATAATCTTGATCGTATTAAGATGATTGTTAAGAAAATAAATGTCAAACTGTCATGCAACAACGGCCAGTTGTTCACACCCGAGATGAAATGTATAACGTGTGGTGCGGCGCGTTTAAAGTTTCTATTCCGCTGACAAGTATTTATGTCGTTATGAAATAGATCCATGGATAATCTTCCTTTGCCTTGATGAAGTGAAGGTTTCCACGCTAAGCTAATTTTATGATGATAAAATGATAATAATTATATTAGTTTATTAAATAAAGTACTTAATATTAACTACTTTATTTTGTATTTATTAAAACTTGTGAAATTAAATTAAATTGAAAAATTCAAAACATTAACATTACCGATGATTATTTAATTAAGTCAATCCAATTAAAATTAATTAATAGTCCAGGGAAGTAAGACTTTTGACTTGACACTCACTCATCCAGCAAACCGCCACGGTTTTCATGTAATATAAGCCTATAGAAATAACCCTTATATAAACTCTACAGAAAATTCTTTGCGATGTTCGATTTATAAACAATTAAAGTCGAAAAATTGAAACTACAAAATGCCGTTTGAAAATTGTAAAAATGTTAATTTGTTGCTAAGAAAATCGCAAAAAAACCATTAAAATATTAGAAACTTTTAATTAATAATAACTATTATAAAATTCAACAAATAAACTACAATTAATTAGAATATTTAAAAAAACATTTTGACTATTGTAAAAAACATCCTAGGTGCTGCCTGAACAAAGCTAGGTTTTTTTTCAAAAATTCACTGCTGCTTTGTTTATAACAATTAAGGAACGAAATCAGCGCCATTTCAAAGATAAAGAGTTCAAGTTATTGCATAAAAATTTTAAAAGAAATTGGGCTTAAGCTGCATCATTGGCATTACGTTAAACGTTAACGTTATTCTTTCTTTCGAAAATTGAGATTGCAACTTTAAATCGATGCAGCATGCTATATCTCTGTTTCTTCTTGATGGATTTTGATGTTTCTTTTTTTAGCTTCGTTCAGGAAGCACCTAGGATAATTTTTTTTTTTAAATTTGTGAAAAAATGCCAGCTTTTTAAAAATTAAAACGACGAAATAAAAAGAGTTATTCCATTTGTTAATAAGGTAAAAATAATAACACTTTTGTAACGTAATTTTGCAATAGTCAAAATGTTTTTTTTTAATATTCTAATTAATTCTATTCGTAGAGCAACACCTTTCCTTCAATATGAGATGCGCAAGACCATAACCAAAACGTTATTGCAAAATTAGCTTCTCTGGGATAAACAAATGAATTATGCAAAAACTATTTAACGAATCGATGTGAAATTTCTACCACTTATTGAGCTCTATTAAACCTACCTTTCTACGAAATGTAAAGTTTATTCGTTGAATTTTATAATAGTTATTGTTAATTGAATTTTCATAATAAATATTTATTCAAAAACTATTAATGACATCGATTAGTGCGTGTTTAGAGGTACTTGTTCAAGTTTTTTTATAGACATGTATTCAAAAATGGTGGAACTAAAGCTATCCTCCTGGAGCTCCTTTTTTTAAACATCACTTTCCGTGGACAGGATTACTCGAGAATGGCTCTTTTGAAATCTGAATTTCCAAAAAATTTCGTTACTATATCGTATAATCTTGTTGCTGAACGAAGAATTTGTCAAAATTTTAATTTAAAAAAAATGGCGACTTTTGGAAAAAAAGTTGATTTTTGGAAGGTGTGAAATTTTCGATTTTTGGCTATAAAAAAAATTTAAAAAAAAATCAAAATCCTTTTTTAAGCAACAAAATGATCGCATAATAAAAAAGTAGTAAAAATTTAGTATTGGTCGGATTGATAGTTTTTTTTTTTTGTAAACTTGTCCACCAAAGGTAGGTTAGGTTAGGTTCGTGTGGCTGCCTTAAAGGGCACACTTAAACCTCAATAGGTCCATTGTGATGCCACGGGAATCCAAGAATTCCCTTCACCTCCTCATTGGAACCATCCGAAGCTGTCGATGAAGCGCCAAAGATCTGCAACGTCAATCGCCGCCAGATCGCAGATCTCCGCCGATCGCCGCCTCGAGGTCAAATCTGCCACTGAGATGCGGCTGTAAGTCGAACAGCAGCATTAGCAGCCATCTGTTTACCCATCAGATCTAATGGAAGTAAATGAAGAAGTATCTCCAGAGCATCAGTAGGAGTGATCCGTAGGGCTCCGGTGATACAGATGTGCAGAGGTGCAGAGGTCACCTTCCTCAAATCGTTGAGGTAAGTGGCCTTGTCCAGTGATTGCCATCAGACAGCCACACCATACAACAGGATTGGCCTAATGACTGCAACATAGAGCCAGTGAGTTAACTTAGGCTTCCAGCTGAGCTTCCGTGGTAAAAGCCAGGCGGGTACCATTCAGATATGAGGGCATTCTGCATAAGATCCCTTAAAACAGGCAGGAATTTTTCCGAGATAGCTATAGCGATGTCGTCCGCATAAGTTAACACTCCACAGCCCTCCCCTTCCAGGATTAGAAGCAGTTTATTCACCCCACCTTGCGGTGTGCCCGTACTCACAGTCCTGGTAACATTAGCCTCTCCCAGCCTTGAGCTGATAGTCCTGCCATGAAGCATTTGACCGATCAGCGACATAAGATTGGCGTTCACACCCAGAGAAGCGAGTGCATCCATCATTGTCCCCGGACTAACATTATGTCAATAAAGGCCACTAGAGTGATCCTTGCAATCAAGGGAATTCTCTATAGTGCGCACGAGAGAGTGCAGAGCAGACTCCGCAGACTTCCCTTTACAGTACGCATGCCGGGACGCCGATAGTAGATGCTGAGGGATACTACACCGTAGATGAATATCAACTAATCTCTCAAAAGTTTTGAGAAGAAAAGATGTTAGACTTATAGGTCTAAAGCCCTTCGGAGTGGCATGCGAGCTTTTACCCGCCTTGGGAATAAATTATCTGTACAAATATATACAAAATTATTCGAAATGTCTCCTGTTCGCCTTTATACATTTCTTCAATCTATCAGGCCATACTTCTATTGCAGTACGCACCATTTCCAAAGGTAGAGCCCTCGCTCAATACTAAAAGATAAATAAAGATAGCTCCCTAAATTTTCCTGGCCAAACGCGAAAGAAAAAGTAAATTTTGTATGGAAAAGTAAATTCTAACTTTTAAACAATAAATACTATATGTCAAAATTCAGTGAGCGAGAATCGAGGAAATCAAGGAAAGATAAATTTCCCTACTACGAAATCTCTTAGTTTATTATCTGAATACGACAGGTTCACTGTGATCCTTGTCACATTGGACGAAATGACATTTACATCTACATACAAGATAACAGAGATTTCCCATTTGGGTAATTTCCTCTCAGCGACACTACCATTGAAATGGAAAATGGAATTAATTTTGTTTGAAGCTGGTATACTGTTTATATTTATACTATGCTTTAGCGACTCGCTATTTCGGTGAGGGGTAGAGCAGGTCTTCTCCTCTAAAACGTTCCAAAGCGGGTACTCCAACGGATTCAGGTCCGGATTTCCGGAAGGCCAATCTTCTGCGACCATAAATTCAGGAATATTGTGAGCCTTTGTCCAGTAGATCTGCAAAAAGCTCCAAGTTTAAGGACTTCTTTGATTATTCTCGACATGGTCCTTTTCGGTATCTTCATCTCTCTGAACATTTCTTTTTGTTTGCGGAAAGAATTTCGTCGAATTCTCGCACGCCTAGCTTTTACGGTTGCTGGCTTTCTTGAAGTGTGGGGTCGGCCGCTTCTGGACAGGTAGCCTCAGTATACCTTTTTATGGTACAGTAAACAAATTTCTGCGTAATTTTCAATTATGTTCCAGGAAATTTTCGTGTTCGAAGCTTGTCTTCCATTTATATTTATACTACAGTATAATTGACTTTATAATAAATTTGTCGAAAATCCTGCATCACGCGATACATTCTACATATTCGAGAAAGCTCTACTACCGCCGAATTACGTTGCAAAAAATATACACCTAATACTTATTTATCTTTAAAAGCCGACATCGTGTTTGAGTCAATCCATGACCTATTAGGTTAAGGGAGAATGCCAATGTGACGGACAAAACATTGTTATTTTGCGAATTTTTAATTTTTTGCAATATTTAATTATTTAGGGATTGGGTAAGAGATATATTATTGAGTATACTTTCAACTATTTTTATATCACTGAGATTTTGGTGAAGAATTTTTCAATATAAAACATTTAATTTTTTAATTTTTTGTCTTCATATTTAAGAAGGGGTTATAAGGTTTTTTTTGCTTAAGTAGAGTTTAAAAAAAAAATTTAAATTGAAAATTTTGAATCTTTGCGATTGCGAAAATTTAGAAAATCGAAAATTGAAGATCGGTTAATTGCTCAAGTTTTTGGTGGAACAAGATAGGAAAAAATTATATGAGATATCTGCTAAAGCAGAGGAGCAATGTGTGCACAGCAAGTGACTTTAAAAGTTCGTTCTTTATATTAACAGCTGTATAAAGAAAGCAGCTATGAAAGCGACTTAATTACTTCAATGTCATCGATTTCCCTTATCAACGAAGAAATTAACAAATAATTTTACTCAATGATTGCCTCGCATTGGTCGTTTGGATTGTTTGCTTTTGACAAGCTTTGCATCAAGAGCATTTTCGCATAACAATACGTTCGAATACAGCGCGCGCCAAAGAAGTCTTGTATATTCATAACATTTTAGAAAAATAAGTGATTTTATAAATTTTATTGAATTTGTTTTTAACATTTATAAAGTTTATGTAAACAATCACGTCGACTTTGAGTATCCTCAGGACTCTTTTCGTATGTAAAAAATATGTGTTTTGTAGATATACCATATAAGATAATAAGATATATACGGTTAAGAGTTAGGACTTTTAATTTTAACAAAAACTAAATGTTACGTAACGCGTTTGTTTGTTTATGTATTTGATTTTTTAGCTTTTAGCTTGATTTTGAATGGGGAGCTGGATCAATGGAGAAGTGGCACGATCACAACGCCATGGACGCAGTTTCGAGGCTCGGCCTGTTTTTCAGTTACATTAAATAAAAATAAAATTCTCTCCGTCTCTGGGCTGTTGTGTAGCTCGCAGTTATGCAAAAAACGGGTCATTCATTCCCCTTATCCTAATTTGCGGCCATAGCCATGCTTACGCATCATAGGATTGTCCTCTAGCCTTTGGCTACATCCTAAAAAAATCAAATAAAAAATGCTCATTTCTTAGCTATTCAATAGGAGGAAAAAGATAATATAGGCTTTCGTTCAAATTGCAAAATTTTATTTATTCTGAAATACGTCGATTTCGCCACTCATGATCATCAAAGCCTCCGTCATCAAAACCTCTAGAACCTCCTGAAGTCTTTGAAAGCTAAAATATGGTATGCTGGCTAGGATTAGCACACAAACAACGAAAATATTAAGAAATCTGTAACTGTTACCCTCCACCCCCCCCATAAAGAGGAGTTCAGGTCCAGGCCCGTGCGCAGGACTTTCTCCTGGGAGGGGGGGGGGGGGAGGGGGTATCTAATTTCATATACATTTTAAGTTCTTTTTTTAGTATTTCAGTCAAATTTTTCCTAATCAAAAAGTTTAGAAAATTGTAAAAACCCTCCTGGGGGGTTCGAACCCCCCCTGTTCAGGTCTGTATATAAAATTTCTTATTGGTAGGTACTTCCAAAAGCGCTAGAAAGCTTAAATTTGATATGCACACTAGGATTAGCACACAAACAACGAAAAAATTAAAAAATCTGTAACTTTAAACCTAAAACCCCTCGAAAAGGGGGGTCTGGTTCTGATTTATATAACAATTTCTCATAAAATAATTTCCAAAGAAAGCTGAAATTTGGTATGCAGACTAGGTTCTGCACGCAAACAACGAGAAAATTAAGAAATCTGTAACTCACCCTCCAACCCCCATAAAGGGGGTGAGGGTCTGTTTATAAAATTTCTTCTAGTAAGGTACTTCCAAAAGTTTAAGAAAGCTGAAATTTGATATCAAAGCTAGATGTTATTACTACATAAACAACTAAAAAGTGAGTGTGCTATGAAGAAAGGAACTGCTGGCATGCAAGAAATACCTTCTTCACTCGGCTACGCCAGAACAAAGAGCCGCCGGCTGGTGGGGGGCGGTGGGGGCGGTGGGGGTGATTATTTTTTAAACTCGCCCTAGTGCCTAATCTATTGCTTCTATGAAAATATACTCCAGAAATCCTACTTCTTGATCAAAAAGTATGGCTTGGCCGTTTCATGGATCTAAATGCAACATTAAAGACCAGTGACTTAATTGCTTACTATAAGTCTATAGGAGTGACTGTGCGATGGCCGCAAAACTACCAAGCCATACTTTTTGACCAAGATGTAGGGTTTCTAGAGTTAAGGGTTGTAGAATTAGGCTTTGTAGAGTTAGGGGCTTGGCTCCACATGAGATCTGATAACTTTTTAACAGTGAAAGGTGTATGAGCTTGTGAGTCTTGGCAACCTTCTTTACATGAAATGTTTTTGGTGGGACTTAGTTTTATATTACGTTCCGACAGAAGTAGCATTTCAATAGTTGCAAAATCTTACCTATTCTTACTGTAGTGTAAATTTGTTAATTTTCTGATCAGATGCTGTTTCGATGTCTGCGTATTATTGTTGATTTGTTTGACCAATTAGATTTAATATTTTCGCTATGCCTCTAAACTGGGTTTAAGCAACCCAGTAGTATTTCTTGTTCAGTGATAAACTTGTAAATACCTTACTACATCACCTTTGCTTTCACTCAATACAGATGCATACAAAATTTAAATTAAAGAGTGCTCTTGAATTGGTTGGTTACCGATGATTAACTTATTAACATAATAAAACTATTTTTCAAATTTCAAGAACACTCTTTAGTTCTGTACCCTCATATGGAAATTTTGACAACCGATGTCACTATTTGATTTCACGACCTTTAATTAAATAAAATGCTATTAAGAGTAATCGAATGTAGATATGCTAAGAAACAAGATTTGAAGGATTAAGATGTATCGTGACGTGATCTAAGCAGTTTCTTAAGATTGGATCAAAAAATTAATTTTATTACTAATTGCTCTTGAATTTCGTTTATCTATTTCAATTAAGGAAAAATTGAAAAATTCACTGTCACTATCAGAACTTTTTTATATGATTAGTACGTCGTCCCAGTTCCAAAATTTATTATTCTTGGCTTATCTTTTGAACTGCTTACCTAAATTTACGTTATGCAAAGCCGCACTTGCAAATGAGTTTACAATGCATTGAGTCAGTTCTGATTACGCTTTAGAGAAAAGGCATTTTGTCACATCTGCGTTGGGTTGTAAAAATACAAAACATGACCTCATTTGATCTTTTCTACTTTCTTCACGTCGTTATCCAAAACAAATTTTCGTAAATCAACCCATTCATTATGCTTGCAAATCGTCATCAACCCTCAGATTACCTAACCAGCAGCGAATGACTTTACGATAAATTTCGGCTCTGAGGTTTTACAATTTTAATTTCATAACAAATGTTAGCACTGCCCGGCATTGATAAGGATTTTATCGAAAAATTAAAATAACTTTGAATTTTGTTTGCTTTATAAAAGCATGCTTGGTATTGTGGGAGAGACATTGACTTCCAAAATACTACAATTTCACAATTCTTTTTAGCAATCTTTTATTCAGTTTTTTTCACTTTTTCTCGCTATTCTAACATGGTGTGTTGACTTATCAACATTTGTTGTTGACGTGCATGTTCGATTTGGTAGAAGTCCTCGTCATTCATTTCTGGATACGATTCAATGTCGTATAGCGGAAGGTCAAACCATTGGTACTTCTTCGATTGAATGCTATCAAAACGATACCTGATACAGCGGCGAAGTAGAATGCTAGAAATAAAAAAATGGGGTTTTTATCAAGGAACTGCATTTAACCTTTGAACACTTCAATCTATTTAAAATAAAATACATGAACAAGTAAGGCTTGATATAAAACGGCATAAAAAAGTGTTTTCAAACTTAATTATTTAAGATTGATTTCCGGAGAAAATATATTTTTTTATTATCATAAACCAATACTTCGAATCATAGTGTGGGGATTCCCTTTCTGTCTTAATGTTCTAAGATCTTCAAGTTTGATCCCACTAACATACCACTGATTCTTGTTGTTCTGTTGATAACAAACTGCTCTTATTTAAGTATTATTGACCTTCTTAAAATAATGACTTGCGTTTTTAAATTCGAGTATCCCTTTTAACACAGAAAGCGCACTTCTGGACTGAGGCCAAGAAATTTATTTACCTATTCCAACAACCAAGTGTTGGGATGAGGCTCAGCAAACTAGCATGAAAAAAACAAAAAAGGTAAGGAAAACAAACACTGTGTACAACAGGCTAATTACAAGTTGTGACGTTCTTTTTTAGTGTAACTATGTCCACGTTAGTACTATCACCAACATTATTAGCAAACCCACACCTGCGCTTAATTGGCTCAAACATACCGTAACTAGTGCGTCTGTAAGGTTGATCGGTTACGTAGGGAATATGACTGTTCTCTAGGCATTATTTTAGAAGCAAGTTCCGCACTGTTAAGCTTTCCTCTGAAGAAGCTGGTGAAGTAATATCATATAAGCAACCCAACGTTGCTTTTCGAGAGTAAAATGTTGCAACAACCCAAGCGCTCCTAATAAGTTGTCAGAATAATAAGGTCGCTCCGTGGCAGAGAACGAAAGGCCGATCTCACAAATCTACGCTGAACGGATTCAATACGTTTGATGTAAAATACGTGAAACGGAGACGAAACCTGACTAGCATACTCCAGTAGGGGTCGAACAAGGGACGTATAAATATTTAGTCTTATGTGAGGGCTAGGAAATTCCGTGTACCAATGGAGAATAAATCCCAGCAAAGGTTTGTCCCTAGCAATGATATTATTAATGTGGGAGATGAAGCTCAGTTCTATATTAAGATATACATCCAAGCCTTTCACCCTTTCCACCCGTTGAAAACAAATACCTTCAAACTTGTACTGCAAAGTACGGTAGTTGCGAGACCTCGAGAAGGGCATAACCTGACATTTCCCGATGTTCAATTAGTAGATTATTGTTACAGCACCAGCTATAAAATATGTGCAGGTGCAATTGCAATATCTCACAATCTACAGTCGATCTTGATATCGTCCACATATATAAGAAGTTTACTTCTTTGAAGGAAATAATTAATATCATCAATTGATAATATGAATAACAAAGGACCCAAATAACTACTCTGGAGAACGCCAGAAGGAGCCACAAAATCATCAGAGAGTATTAAACGAAGACGCACTCTATAAGTTCAATTAAATAAATATGATTTAATCTATACAATGAGCAGGGACGGGAAACCCAACTTAGCCAACTTTGAAAACAATGATAAAGTGACATAGCTTATCAGAGACCTTATTTAAATCGGTATAAACGCAGTCAGTTTAGTAACCATCCAAAAAATTTTCTCACAGTGGCAGAAACAAACTCCAGCAAAGTCAGAAACCGTGGAGTTACCCTGAAGGAAACTATGCTGCTGCTAGAGATTAAACCCTTACAAGCGGGACTGAATTATTAGTTCGAAGGGTTTAGGTAAACAACAGAATTTAGCAATTGGTCTGTCGTTGGCAATCTCTCTCTTATTGCTACTGGGGGATTTAAAAGGATGTCTTAAAGAGTGCAGGGAAGTGGCCCTCCGAGAGAGACTTCCGGAAGAATAATAGTAAAGGACATAATAACGGCGAAGAACGTTTCTTAATAACTTTAGGTTAGGAGGTTCTAGGAACACCAGAAAAGTCAATTGGAAGTTTAGCAATATGCTTCCACAAGATCTCTTCCATGATAAATGGAACAAATTATTAGTAATGCGTGATGAAATGCGCCCCTAAGCAAACCTCCCGAAAGCTTTATATAAAACATCATAGAGACTTGATACGTTCCTGTCAATATCGTCACTAGGCAAACAAAAGTGGAAGTCTATATTTCCAAGATATTCACTCAGACCCTCAAAATCGGTCGCTCTAAAGCTAAAATGATATTCGCTGTCGAAGCTATTGACAAGCACGTCCGAGAGACAATGAAACGCAACAAGCAATGCGGAGTGAAACACGTCAGGAAGAGGGCTCGGTTCAACAAAAGTGAGAGTGCAGTTCGTAGAGAACACCAAATCTAGCTGTCTTACCTTATTGTTAACCACATTGCTCATTTGGCAAAGTCCTAAGTCAAGAAAGGTGTCGACGAACAGCGATTGTCCTTCATTCAAGTCATGGGGAAAAATCATTAGCTCTTTACGTTGGGATCCTGCATGTGGTTGATAAGCTGAATTATAATATCGTATAGACCCCGACCAATACTATAAACGACATTTCAGGAGGTAGGTAACAACAGATTACAAAGAGGTTGCTCGACTCAAGTGAAATTTTTACTGAAACCTACTCCAGATGCAGGTCATCAGAAAATGTAGGAGTTTCCATATAATTAGTATTAAGAAAATTCCTACCTTCTTGTGCAGGAAAGCCTGAAAAGAGTTATTAAACAGCTCCGCGTCTGAAACACCCTGGTGTAACTTCGTCTCGGAAAAATAAAAATTATTAGTTTTCGTCCTCAGCGCTCTCACATTCTGATAGTAGAGAGAGAGCTTTGAGGGGCTACTGGCTTGGTGCGGCTATGAGAATAGCGTACGAAGAGCTTTACAAAAGTTGTCCATGGGCCAGAAATTATCACTGAGAAGAGTATCAGCCACTAGAGTAGGAGTAGACTACAGGAAAGATGCGAAATTTTCTTAAGCTATAGGCCCACTTGCAATGATTTGTCATCGTTGAGGAAGCTCTTCTGCCACCCTATGCCCAAAAGGGGTTACAGGAACTAATGACTATTATGTTAATTTAAATCAGAGCCCCGGTTATCATTACTTAATTAATCTATATATTTTTATATTTCTGATTCCGGCTTCCCTAAATAATCTCATTGAGTACAGATCTAAGCGCTGTGCAGTCCCTCTAGTTCTAAAAAGAAATAACTCCAAAGAACCCTATTTGCCAGAGCTTTAAGCGATTTTTTCTGGATCTTATAGCTCCTGGAAAAGTTTGTTTTGAAATTTTCAATTTAATTAATAAAAATTAAACAAAAGAATAACAAGAACATAATTTTAAAAAAGCATGTTCATATTTCAAATGCTCTAAGCCTCACACCACTCTTCAAAATTTCTTCAATATCTTAGGAACAATTACCTCATATCTAGATTCTAAGTTGTTGATACTTCTACTAGACTACATAAATGTACTATTTTTAACATGGTATGGTAAAAATTAAAATCAATGCTGTCGAAATGCGACTTAAAAAACCGAGACATTGACGTGGTGGGATCGTGAAAACCATAATTTGTGCGATGTTGCAGAACTTTAAGGAAATCTCGATTTCTTAAGTAGCGACTCGGAATAAATATTTTAAAAGAAGACAGCAAGACCGGGAAGTCAATATTGCCTTGAAGACACTCAAAATCGAAAACATTTTTAGATATGTTACGTCTAAATTCAAGAGAGTCGAGTTTTATGAGTTTAAACCTATCTAAGCACATAAGCAAAATTAACGGCTCGATCCAAGAAAACCCATGGAGTGCAAAGCAAACAAAACTACGCTGGACGCTACCCGGTTAATATAATCATGATAAAATGATGACCAAGCACAGCAAGCGTACTCCAGAATTAGCCTAACAAAGGTGCAATAAAGAAGCGGTGTAATATAAGAGTCGTCGAATTTCTTAGTGCAACTTTTACTAAAACCTAGTGTAAAATGTGCCCTAATAACTATCTCATCAATGTGGTTGTCAAATCTAAAAGGGCAGTTCAACCAAACTCCTAAGTCCTTGGTCTTATTAATTGTTTCCAGTATATAACCATGCATGGTGTAGCGGACCGAAGAGGCGTTTTTTACGTGTAAACGACATAGTAGTACATTTACTAATATTAAGGGGAAGATAGTTAATAGAATCGCGTACAGAGGAAACAACACGAAACATTTTGGCACTGTCAGCATAACAAAAAATTTTAGAATATTTTTAAAACATCGATACATCATTGATTTAAATAGTAAATAAAATCGGACCAAGATGACTTCCTTGAGGCACACCAGAGATATTGTAAATAAACTTGGATAGGGCTCCACGGAAAGAGACGCATTTTGTTGAACATCATAAGTAATAACGAACCCAGTCAACAAACAAGGATGGGAACCCCAGTGCAGCCAACTTGAGTATCAAAATTTGGTGGTTTGCTAAAATCTGCAAAGATTCAGTCAATTCGCTTGCCAGCTTCGATTTCAGATAAACAGAAATTAGAGAATTCCAGAAGGATAGTGGTGATTGACCTATTCTTCATAAAGCCGTGCGTGCCAAGGAATGGTTTGCAGTGGAAGTGGAAGTACATGGCAAACTAATGCCTCAAAAAGCCTAGCAATGCAACTCATGTTGACAATGGGTCTGTAGTGTAGCGGTTTTTGTCTTTTTTTGTTGAGGGAAATAATAATCCTAAGATTTTGGAGAGACACCACAATAAACTGATAATATAATAAATAACAAAGAACAGAAACCAGAGAAAAAGAAGGGAAACAAAAATACCATTGAAACTATCTGCCAAATTATTGATGTGTTTCGCGACTATATTGTCTTCAAACATGATATCCTTCATTTCCAGTAAAGAAGGAAGAAACTTTGTCATGTAACTAAAATACTTGAAGCTAATATCACTGTTCTTATCAAGGAAAGCCGTCTTAAAAAAGTCGCCAAAAGATTCGCAATCGTTGAGGAATCGCTCTTTTCGGTATCACCTAGCCTCAATAAAGTAGGGTAGCCGTCGGTGCTTCGCTTAGAGTTCATAAAGCTCAAAAACTGCTTAGGCTCACTGCGTAGAATAGACCTCATTCTGTTAATATAATTATTGTATGAGTATTGGATGTTAAAAATGAATTGATCACGCAAATGAAAATAGATACAAAAATTCGAATCGCTCCTTGATGAACAGAACCGCTTCCAAGCTTTTTTTTTAATTTTTTTAAGATGTTTTAGTGAAGCGTTTAGCCAAGATGGACTAAAAAAGAATTATTTGTTCGAGGAATGGGAACACAAATCAAAAAACAAGCATATAGATTGTCATAAGAAGCACTATTACCACCATATTAATGACCCTATCGTTAAAAACATTATACCAATTACAATTCAATAACAAATTATTTAATATAGAAATATCAGCCTTCTTAAAATTAAAAGGAAAGTTTTCAAGTTGTCTTAATCGGAGATCAGATCGAAGATCAGAATAATCTGAAGAGCAGTATATATGAGGTGACTCAGGAACCAAAGGAACCGGGCAGAGCCTACTAGTCACTGCTGAAAATCAAATCCAAGAATCTACCAAAGTCTTTAGCAATGCTGGAATTGTGATAGCCTGGAAGAAGCAAGGCTGTCGCTGAAACATAAAAGACTCTGTGATGTCGATGAGTAGCAGGGAATTACCCTGTCAGCATCCGATGACACCCAGCTGATATTTGGCAAGTTAAATTCTCCAAGGAGTAACAACTCATTGTGCGGACGCAAGGCACAGGATAGACTATTGATGCAAGAAACAAGTGATTTATAAATTTTCTTAGTAGCTCCTGGTGTAATGTTACTATATGTATACACATTCTAATCCTGCAATTTCAGAGCAGCACATACAAGTTCCAAATCATCCGAAAGCTCAATATTTTGTCGAGATTTTTTGGATATAATACAAAAACTAATGTGGCTTTAAAAACAAGTACGTTTTGAATCCTTTCAAATGATATACCACACGGTATATAAAACTTTCTGGTTCCACCCTCCTCACACTATCAGTTGGTTAAAAATAGTAGGACTATATTATATTGTTTTGAACGCAACCACTGACAATGTCTGAACTATCAAGTAAATGTCCAAAAATAAAAATATGAACGGGAAATAAAACTCTGATGATCCGAAGCCAAATTTGAACGCGGAAATAACTTGATAAATCTTGTCTTTACGATTCTACCATAAAAAAAATATTAAATAGACGAGCAGCTTTCTAAATGTCTCTGTTCAATTGTGAAAGAAATAGTCTGGCAATGCTGTAGAAAATTTATACTGAAAAATTCGTTCCAGCTGTCAAATAATAATTTCTTCTTGTCAAAAAAATGTGTCGGTTAAATAATTGATAGTTCTTTTGATTTGGACAAAATGGAACTTTTACTGTACAAGTGTACTGACAGAATTTCACATTTGGGAAATTTTTTTTTTCAGTGACATTATCATCTCAATTAGAAATGGAATTAAGTGCCAGGAAATATTTTTTTCGAAGCTTGTCTTCTACTTATATCTATACCATAGAATAGATACTAAGTAAAAGAACAGCTTCCTAAATTTCCGTGCTCAAACGTGAACGAAATAGTCTGGCAATGTTCTAACAATTTTGTATGGAAAAGTCTAACTGTCAAACAGTAAATACTATCTGTCAAAAATCAGTGAGAGAGAATCAATTTTGTAACTCTCAGAAGAGAAATTTTCCCTTTCGTCGATTAATTCGTATAAGCGAACATATGGATTGCTTAAGTAATTGGTAGTTCTAAAACTTCGTTACTTTCATATGAAATTTGTCCTTAAATCTTTTTCAATTCTTTCATTAAATATTTTTTTCTTTCGCGAGACTACGAAATCTCTTAGTTTATATGTGATCCTCGTCACTTGGTCTTAATAATTGAAAAGAAATTGCAAATTGGATGCATAACCAAATTTCTTACTCGAACGAAATGACATTTCCAACTACATACAAGATGACTGAGAGATTTCCCATTTGGATAATTTCCTCTCAGCGACATTGCCATTTAAATGAAAAATGGTATTAAGTGCCGGGAAATTTTTGCAGTTTTGTGGAAGCTGGTCTACTATTTGTATTTATACTATGTCTATACTACTGTTCTATCTTTCAAGCAGAACCCCATAACATTACATTTTCTGTAGATAACAAATTACTTTAAAAGTGCGTTAGGGTTTGCAATTCTTTTCGTTCAGAGTACATTGGAACTTGTAGGTTCAGTTGCATAATCAGAATCGCGTTAAAGAGTTTTGCTTACCCTTTTTAGCTGCTTAAATGAGCATTTGCGCGTACAAAATGATAAGAGAGCAGCTAATTTCTGCAAAGTCTAAGCAGCATTCGGTCATTTGAGGTGTTAACGATTTTTTTTAAAGCTGCTCTTAGAGCTTCAATTTACTCCTATGCTATGGAACTATAAGTAACTATAGCCGCAAAAATATTCTTATCCGTAGCTCTCAAATATTATAAACAGCAAAAAATGAATGTATAAGTATTTGAGTAGCTTTACTGCGTTCAAGATTTTTTGGAGGCATAGTTGATTTATTGCAACTTTGCGCCTGCAAATTTGCAGAAAGCAGGTATTTGCAAAAATCTTAAACATGATCCTGATCGGGTACTTTAAGAATTATAGACCAACGTCAATAAGTAACTCAATATCTCATGATTCCTAAATAGTTGATTTGTTAAGCTGTGTATAGGTAAACTGCATTTGCAATTATTAAAATAGGAAGCCATTGTGTAGAAATAACAACAGAGCTCGGCAGGAATACCTTTCTATCAGATTGAGATACTAGGGGCAAATATAATTTAATAAAACTTGTCGAATTGAAAGCAACTTCAACATATAAATTGAGTTAATGACTTTTACCTCTAGTTAGGTAGATATATTAACAAGTGCACTCAAATATGTTACTTTCAACACAACCGATTTTCGGCAATATAGAGATTTTCAAAATACGTGTGCTGGCTTTACACTGTATAGTTTTCTTACACTCAAGGAACTGATAAAATGATTGATAATGATTAAATGATAAGCTATGTTCGGTCAAATTTATATGTTCTGATATTAAATAATAAAGTTAAGTTCAAACTACGAGTAGTATTCACTTACTTTCTTTGGTATTCAATACACTCCAAGGCAGGATATTCTTCCTTAAAGCATTTGTCCCTTAACAAGAAATACTGTCTTCCCACAACATTTGACACAGTTCCATTGATGGCATGCAAGCACTGATAAAACTTCTTATCACAGTCACAATGAAGCCTAATGGCGGTCACAGAATTATAAAAATTTCCTATTGGGGTAGTATGCCAATATCTTACCTGGTAAACCAATCATCATTCTTAAGACCATACTTTTCCTCGCCTGCAGGAATATTTTCGCAATGATCATGATCTCGGCAACATTCGTCGGTTTCTTTATACTTTCCCAAATCATCATAACCCTCAGCAGTATTTCCGGGTCCACACCACTTTGTTCCCGGAAATGTTAGGGCCATTCTCTCTTCAGTGTACTTTTCGGAACCATGAACGTTTTCTGTAGTTGGGTCAAAAAATGGATGGCCGGTTGTAAGTAACTGCCTACTTCCGATCACTTTTATTACTGTAATTGGTATTATTATCACCAGCAACCCAATAAAAGATTGCCTCAATACCATTTTTAAGCACAACTTTCAATATCTAACTAGACGTAGAACGTTTTCACTCATTTTATAGGTTCAAGTTGCTATCAACTTAGCAAGTTTTATTGAATTTAAATTTGTAGTATGTAGTGTGGTGTCTGTATCTGATAAAAACCTATTCCTGCTGGGCTTTGTTGCTATTACAATGGCTTACTATTTCGATAATTTCCAATGAATTTTATAGATATCCCACAACGTAACAAATCAACTATTTAAGAACCATAAGACATTCTGTTTCTTCCTCACCTTTTGACTCCTTTTCATATTAATTCAGAATTTTGTTCAATATTATTGTCTTAGACATTCCAGCTAAGAACCATTTGAAATAAATTATTTAAATCGACAACTTTCATCTCTAGATATTAATGTCCATAAGTCGTCATCCCATTTGTCATAAATAAGTTTTTGAATTAAATTGTCCCTTAGGTGGTTTTTTGATATTTCATTGCGCTAGCGAGTACAATAACAAAATTAACCTAAACCGTCCTCTTTACGAATGCTAAGGTGAGCCATTTTACCTGGCCGCACTTGAAGTTTTGAAATGACTCTAGAAAATGGAAGCACAGTAGTTTCTCAAGTTTTTTAATTAGATGATAAAATTTTGCGTCTCCTTATATCTATAAGGCTTAGAATCTGAGACTAAGTAAGCGCTCATGTACCTTGCGTGTGATTTTTCTAACAAAGATTGATCCAGATAACAGCATGAAGATTTTACTTATGTATATGTTTAAAAATTATTTAATTGCTTCGTTTATACATAAAATCCAAATTTTAATATTTTTTAATTTTACATTTAAGAGTAAAGATTTCGGAGATTTTCTTCTACTATTTACTATGGTAATATGGCGCAAACTAGCAACAAATCTTATAGTTAACTTTTTCGAGGAGTACACGTTTTCCGATGGTCTGATCTTCTTTGGGGATGGTCATTGACTATTTTGTAAAATTTATTTCATTACTTTTTTTTAATATGATGTTGCCAAAGCTCAGGGGATGCCCTATGATGCTAAAGCACAGCCTTCGCAGGACAGGAATTAAGTATGAGGGAAATGGGTTAGGAGGTTGAGTGAAGGAGGTGTCGATGTACGCCTCGTTTAAAAGTTTCAGGCTCTTATGATGAGGGAAAAACACATCACATTCGTCTTGCTCTGATTAGAAAAGATTCCCGAAATTTGACCTGGAGAGTATAGGGGTGGGAGCGACTTGCAGCTCTTGTATCGCGCGTTGTTATGTATCTACAAGGCTAGTAATTTCGTTAGAACAATGGCCGTGGAAATGGCGATAAAAGAGTCGGAAACAACCGACATTCTGTCGATGCTCCAGCCGAGCCGAGCACATCAAGATCTAACAAGCACAGACTGTAAAAGCTATCCTGAAAAACATGCACAGAACAAGTAGCAAGTGAGTAAATTTTAGTCTTGGTTAGCGTTCCAGGGTTAATCGCAGTAAATCTATTCACGAAAGTAGTCCATAATCTTCAGCAATGGAGTAACACAACCCGACTTCTACTGCATCCTGTTTCTCCACAAAGTCCAGGATCTAAAATAATTTCTTCTGTGCGCCCTGAGTGAAAAATATTTTTCTTCTTCCGCACTTATCGCACCTAACGCGACACTTTGGTTGGTTGGTTTGCGGGAGGATAGATGTGTGCCTTTCTTGCACTGCGGCTTTTAGTGGCCCGTTATATGCCGCCTGCTCGGCAACGTACCCTAAAGTCCACTGTCGAGCCAACTGATCCCCATAACGAATTCGATTATAACCCGATTTCTTAACTTATGCTAAATCTTCGTAGTAGTATGTTCCTAAGATTCTAGACCTTTTTTGCGTTAGAACTGGGCATTGGCCTAGAACGTCTTTCAATTTTTATGGCATGAGCCCTTAGCCTTGCATGTCCTGTCACAATGCCAACAAGAAGTTTTGAAGTTTTAATGATCTTGTTAGATTCAGGTGCATTTAGAGTTCCTTTGTACCTCCTCGTTACCCATTCCACGATTTCTTTTTTGATTTCATGGATGGGTATGCTCAGGTTTAGCGTTATTAGAGTGTCCTCATTTTTTTTTATATATATGATATCATTTATGCCAGCTCATTCGCTTTTCATTTCCTGGGATACCTCAGTGCCCCGGCACGTATATTAGGGTGACGTCGTTTTGTCTCCGTAGCTCTGTGAGGGTCTGTTTACATCCCTCTATCGTTTTGGATTTCACCGCGTTTATTAAAGATTTGATGGAGGCCTGGCTATCCGTGCATATTGCAATCCTAGAGGATCTTACTCCCTGTTCTATTAGCTGTTTAGCTCCTATCTCTATAGGTGCAATTTCACATTGAAGGACCGAGGAGAAGTCGTTTACCCCTCCCCATAAATCCAGGTTTAGTTCCTCGCACGATATTCCAAAGCTGCTCGCATTTTGCTCCATCTATGTAAATCTCTAGTGTTTTTTTAATCACCCTATTATTGTTGATCCATTCAATTTTTGTCGGAAACTGAGTTTTGAAGATTGCTTCGAAATTAGGTTTACCAGTTTTGAAGTCCCAACAATCTTCTTCCTCAAACAGTCTCTTGATCGCATTTCCATTACATACTCGAATGATCTTCTCATGTTGGGTTTGCATTCCCCTTACTTTCCAAAGTTGATTCATACGTAAACGTATAGCCGAGTTTAGTGCCACCTGTTTAACATCGAATTCTAGTGGAGTAATATTTAGAATGACCTCTAAAGACCTTGTCGGTATTGACCTGGTAGCACCTGTTATGCCTAAACAGTCTATCTTCTGGTTTCTGCCCACCTCCATCGCTTTCCACTAGACTATCGCTCCATGCGTTATCATGGGTCTGATTACACATGTGTATATCTTACATATAGCATTTTCTACACGTCCAGAAATCTCTTACCGCTTTGTTTTTCTTCTTGTCTGTGGCCCAATTTAGTTTCCCGTCCATCAGCACACCCAGAAATTTTGTCTCATTTTTTAAGGCTAATCTAGTGCTTCTGCTGCACGGTTGAACTATCTTTCTTAGTTTATGTCTTTTGGTGAAGCAGCAGTTCCGTTTTATTTAGGTTCATCTTCAGTCCGCAATCGTGCGCCCAAGGGTTGCCGTGTGAATTGCTAATTAAATACTTCAATTTCTTGAATTTAATCACAAGTATACTTCACGTCTAACTACTACTCCTTATGGTCTACAAACGTAATTGGCAACTTCCTTATACTTAAATAGACTCCAAAATTTTCTGAAGATTTCGTCTATACTTACTTATATTTTCATTCCAAAAATAACTGTAGTAGAAGACAATTTTCAATTCCCTCGCCTCACAAATAAATTGGAGATATTTTAGAGTTAAGCTAATAATATAAATTTCAACACTCACCCTGCAAGCGCAATAACAAAACAATATCTCCATTTCACAACATAAGAGATAAAACAGTGAGCTATAATGACTCTGAATTTTTTCGGTCGTCATTTGGATTGCCCCATCAAAATCTTTATTTTCGCAAATATAGGATCTTGACAAAGTTTGATAACTGCTTGTGCATTGAGGCTTCAGGCTTTGCCGCCTGGTAAAGTGAGTCAAAAACTTATGCAGTGGCTTTTTTCAAGTTTAATCCTCCTCTTTCTTCGTGGATATACCACTTATTCCCTATTTTTCAGTAAATAAAAATTAAATATAGTAGAAAATCCATTTAATTGAGCGTAAGTTTATTACGTAAAATAGTTACTTAAACACTAAACAAAACATTAAAACTAGCGTATAAATTGAAAGACCTACTGTCTAGGGGGTGGTGGGGGAGGAAATAATGACGGGTACATGAAATTTGGCGGTGTTGGAAATTGCGGGCTAGGTGGCCCAAACTGTGCGTTAGAGGGATTAGGACGAATAAAATGAGAATTAGATTGACCAGGAGGGGTAAATTGTGGTTGCGAATAGTTAGAACCAAACTGTGCATGAGGCGGAGCAAATGGAGAACCATGTGGACTTTCACGATTAGGAATAATGTAAGGCGATCTATTACTGTTTGGGGAATTAAAATGAGGTTGAGAATAGCTTTGAGACGTATACTGTGGCCTATTATTGCCGGGAGATGAAAACATTGCATAGGGATTAGGATAAACCGATGGAGGAGATGAAAAATTTGCGTGCCAAGCAGTGTTTGTTGTATTATATTGAAATGATGGCGATGCAGACATTTGATTCGGTGAATAACTAGGCGGAGGAGTGTCGTACTGTTGTGGTCTTCGATATCGTGGCCTAGGATTTTTACTTTGTGATTTTTGTTGTGGTCCAACCGCTGGCCGTTGCTTCTTCGCAGCATCACTATCTTCTCCTGTTTGTTTTCTGTTTTTCCCCGAACGTCTAGCCGTTCTTTCTTCTTCATCATCTGAGTAATCTAAATGCTTTTCAGGTGGTTCAACATCGTCCTCCCAACTGGCATCGGAACCTCTGATTGACATTAAACTTGATAAAATAATAAACCTTGTATGTTCTGTCCTCGGTGCTACATACACCGTTTGCCCAACTTCAATTCCTTTTTCTTTAATTTGCTTACTCGAATTAAACCGAACACAATAGAGCGGATTCGAAACCTGTCCAATTACATCGAAAACTTGTCCCAAAGTTTTAGTGCCCTTTTCGAGAAACAAAACCGTGTCTAAATCTAAAGCAGCAGTTCCGGGAATGCAATCAACTAAAACTAATTGTTCAACGATTGAGTGGATTTTTCCAAGCTCAATGCATTCTGCTTCGGGTACTGTAATATGAAGATCCTGAATTGGTGGAAGATCATCTAGAAGCATTTCTCCTTTAGCGCGTACTGGTCCTCTGGGTTTGCCATTGTTTTCATCGTCATCGTCTTCAACTTCGATTACTTTAGGTGTGCCACTAATTTGACTAACAATTTCAATGTCTGATTCAGAGTCGGATGAAATAATCACTTTTGAATCACGATGATCGTGTATAGACACTTCTGCATTTACAATTTCAACAGAATCAGAAGTATTCCCGTCATTACTTTCGGAATCTGAATCGTATTGAGACGCTATTACTCCAAGTCCTGTTTGCGGTAGAAGATTCTGAAGTGCTACTTGAGGTAATGCATTTTCCAAAATCTGTGGAGTATCATCTCCATCTGAATCTGAATCGGATGAGTCATCACTATCAATAAGATGTCGTCCTTGTGGCGCGGGATCTATAAAATACGATGAAAGTGTCACATTGTTTTGCTCACTTTTAAGATTGGTTTGTCCAGGTTTTATGTTCACATCGACAGCTTTTTCCTTCACACTGGCTGACGAAATAAGGACAGTTTTTGTATGTTGCAAAGTTTCTTCCTCATTACAATAAGCAGATTGTACCTTATCCAATTTGTCTGCAGTTTCATCTTTTTCATGCGTTAAGCAAATTACATCAGTAATTTGTATGGCTGTAGGTGCAATACTTTCTTCGGTAGTGCTGAAAGACGGCTTTTCTGTGTCTTTTACTTGCTTATTTACATTAGGAATATCGTCATTGCCAGAAGCAGCCTGTTCCATCGTTCGAGGATTTTTACTTTGGGTTTCTTGAACTTCACATACTTCTGAGGATTTGTCGGCGCCCTCCTTCGCCGCAATTTCTTGTTGTTCCATAGTTTAATTTTTAATCCTACAATTACATGTAACTCAATTTCTATTAACATAAATAAAACATGTTGTTTACCTTTATTTAATTGGCAAACGTCTATAATTACTATATTTTCGGTTCACACGTGTTTTAGCGCGTTTAAAACCTAACCTGGGAATGTAAACAAAACGCTGTCAGAGAAGTGTGGTGAATTTTTACTGTTAATGCAAGTGAACTGTTGTAATATATGGATGGTAAATTATTTCAAGTTGGGGCTCCTGTGGAAAAGTAATTTTTTAATTTTTTAAATATCGTATTTTATTTCTTAGAGAATAGTGTGACATCAGTAAAACAAAAGAACACTCGACTAATGATTAAAAATGTTCAAACCATATTAAAATATCTTACAGTGAACTCAATTAATTTTGTCAATTAAATTGGGGCCTGGGGGTATTAAATGCGACGCCGAGGCGTAATTAAATTGTGGAAAGTGTGATGTAGATAAATTTTCAAAAATATTATTAAGTAATGATTTTTCTACGAGTAAAAATGGAGCATAAACTTTACACTCAAATTTTGGTGATATTTTGTAATCAACTCACTAATTTTCGTTGTCCTTGGTTTAAAGAAACAAAGCAAATGTGTTTAAGCGCCTTTATAAGACATTTGAACAAAGTTGTTCTTTATTCAACGTACCGGTTGAAATATTTTGTCATTTAAAATAATTTAAGAAATCAAAATAAAATATAAATGTAAATTATGTATAACAGGTGTTTGTGCAGCCCTGTTCTCTTATCAAACATCAGCTGTTAATGGTGAACAAATCGAAGAGAGATGACAAATAAACAGAAGAAGAAAAAATATTGCCTTGAAAAGAATTGCTGGATGACAGAAAAATGTCATTCATTCTGTCAGCTATCGTTGCGGAATGAGCAAGGTTGGTTTTGTTACGTTCTGTGTAGTGTAGGACCGGCTTAAATCCTTTAATTACCAAGTTCTGTTTGGTTTAAAATTATTAAGTGTACCGTCAGTCCTTTATGTTTAATTTAGTTATTTAAATCTTTTGTTTGTGAATCGTGAATTTCTACAAAATGAGCTCAACTGATCAAGATTCTCCAAAGGAGTCCCCAAAGAAGACGTCCAACGCCCTGAAATTTCTTTTTGGTGGAATGTCTGGGTAAGTTTTTAATCATTTAGCTAAGATTGCCGTCAAAAACAATGATTTCTCAAATGTAAACATTTTGATCTAAAAATATTTCCTTGAACGTCCGCGAAAGTAGAAAGGTCAATATGAGTGTTTTTGACCGACAAATTCAAACAACTTGAACTGTTTCTAGGTCAAGTGGAAAGCCCACATTTGAAATAAATTTTAATATTTTACGGAAAATTATATAATGACTCAATAACGCCAGAAATTTTCAATATAAATCATATCAAGGCCTCTTAAACTGATATCGGATTGAAGCAAAACAAACTTCTGGGCATTAACTAACTCTGAGGAAAGCATAGTAAATGAGAGAGACATTAATTATTTATTTCCGCAATAGTTCGTTTGTAAATGAATGAAATAGTTTTCTCTCTAGTTCCGCAAACTACATACTATTGAGTGGTGCGATATGAGAATGCTTTCACTTGACTCAATTCGTTATTCCCGCTAAAGTGCAAATCCTTTTGAGAGTTTTGCTAGTTGTAACCCGAAAGTTTAGAAAACTAAAACTGCCACTGCAGTTTTGGTGTTTCAGTAAATTCGACCTTCAATTTTGAAAGTACATATTCTCACAGTTACTGATTTCTACAGTAGTTCCACTACTCAAGCAGAATTCATTTATTTCATTAATTCTTTAGCACTTATTAAGGCTAACAAGATCTCTCTGTTGCGATAGTGGAATAATTTATTTCGGTACCAATGGCAATTGTATTTCGTGAATGAAAGCAAATTTATTAAGCTTTTGTTTCAACAATAAAAACATGAAAGGAAAGAGATATTCTTTTTGTTGAATGGAAATTTTATGAAACGTTTTTCTTTTAAAACTAGTTGTAGTCCTAAATTACTTAGTATTAATGCGACAAGTTTTAATTAATTTATTAACAGTTGAATACTTCTGATCATAAAGAACGTTCTTTAATATTTAGAAAATTTAATGCACTTTTTATGGACTTGAAGTATAGCCCCTTTTCATCAAAACGTTATTTTCAATAAAATGTAACATGTGAAGATGTCACTAAAATTTGTGCAGATAACTATTACTGCTTTATAAAAACATGCACTTGATGGCATACATTTTCAAAAGGCTCCCACGATTACTGGTATACACCTCTTAGTACCATTGAGCAGATATATCAGCTTTTTAGAGGCTTTTATGCTATACGGAGAGGACTAAGTAGCGTTTCATTCTAAGTTCATATTTCGTCGCTTGAATACTATTTGATTCCATCAGCATTAAGTTTTTAGGCTTTTCATCTAAAATAACACTTAAGCGACAGTTTGTTTAAGGTTCCCTAAAATGCTCATGAATGCAGATTATATAGTCCTTCTTTATAACTTTAGATAATTAAATTTAACTTCAAAGAAGAATAAGTAAAATGAATAGTACTTAGGGTAATGAAAAAGCGGAAAGATACATGGAAATGGAAAGAATAATTATAATACCCCTAACATCTAAGTGAATAAACAGAACTACTGTAGTTGAGTCCCCTATTATATTACTCTTGTATGAACCTGATGAAATAAATTTATAGAGAACCTAAAGGTCAAGAAGAATTGAAAAAAAAACTGATTCCCAAAAGGCGATTCAAGCATAACCACCGACGCTGTCCAAGTTTGCTTACATTAATGGGGCATCCTTAAACAAATTTAAAAAAGGTGAACCAAATTTTGCCTTCGAGGTAGTATACTTCTTACTATCCTGCATTCTTTTGCTCTCATAACGAAGTTTCATTTCTTTAAATTTAGTGTGGTTTTAAATGAGACAAGTTTTCAGAAAATTGCGAAAACCCTTTTAAGACAAATTTAACGCTAAAGTAAATTCATGAGAATATGAAATCTGCATAAGGGGAATCTTATCTAATCCAACATTAAAAATATCGCTAACTGTATTTAGAAGTGTCCGAAAACGCATCGAAAATAGCTCTCATAGTAGACCGCTTTCAATGTCGACGATTATGGACATCACTTTGAGTCGTGGGCAAAACCAAATCTCGAATGAATTTAAGTTTTCAAGTGTCAGCGAAATAGGTTTCAAGGCTTTCTTCAGTGTGGTTAAAGATTATGATTTTACACAGCTTGTCGGAGTTTTTCATAAAGCTATTGTCAATTGGAAAGTGCGAGCGTAAAACTTCTACGAACAATACAAAAGCGAGGAAGAGTGACGCATCTCGTCCTAACCTTAGGTTAGGCAATCGGAAAGCGGTACAACCTTATATAACCCTAATAAAGGTCTGTTGTGTTAACACATCCGCGGGACCGCACGTGAATGTTAGTATAGAGTTTATTTAGAACCAGCTACAACTAATAAATCTAAGAAGCTGCTTCAGCCCTATGTTAGCAACATCGACCAGTCCTCTGAAGAAATACGCGTCTAAAGCTTTGTACCTTCTCCTGACCAGGCCCGAGCAATCGCAGAGTAAATGCTGAACGCTTTCCACTTCTTCCTCGTCCATACAACTTTTATAAAAGTCGTTGGTGGAAATGCGTAAGCGTTATGCGTACCAAAATATTTCGGAGATCGGTGCGGTTTCTCCTTAGCAGGAAAGCCGGTTTCTTAATTTCTCAAGCTGGCCGCAACTGCCTTGACATACCGCATGTTGTCAGATTGCTCCATCTTTCCTTAGCAAGCTGAACAGCCTTAAAATCAACTTCTCTTTTTACTGACTTTAGAGGCAGGTCTATATACCTGTCTATACAGAAAGTGTTCAAACTAAAAAACCAAAACAGAATGTTTTCTACTCGAGCAACGTAAGAAAGATAAAAATTTCTTAACACGATTGGCGTTTCTAATAAAGAAAAGTAAAGCTCCTTTGGCTCGTTATCAACAGCAGCACCAAAGAGTTAACTTTTCCTCAGCTGCTGGACGCCTTCGCGAGAAAACGAAAACTAGATGAAACTCCACAAAATTTTACACCGATCTAGGAAGTGTTCAGTTGAGAACTTTCTTTTGCAAGCGTGTCAGCCGCCCTCTATCCCACTATGACCAGGAATCCAGCAAAGAGTTACCTTGTGCATTGCTCTTAAATTCTGAAGACTATTTGGAGTCCACCGCATTTATTGCCGCTTGACTGTCTATATACCAAAAATTCCTATGTCGCTACCCTTAGGTAGAGTTTGGCGTGATAGTGACATTTTTGCCGCTCTCTTTATAGCCAAGATCTCTGCTTGAAACACACTGCAGTAGTCCGGAAATCGAAACTGACGTCCTCCACTTTCGATCCATCAGGGAAGACCGCTATATCCGCCATGAGGACACCACCATCTCTTCCACTCCTCTCTGTCTGGGATTCTAGTAGAGAAGATTTTCCCAAAGCTCACTGTGTAGTCTGTGTTCTCTTGCAGACAGCTTTCAGAATAGATACTTAGTATACTGCTATGGCCGTGGTCAGAATTTTACCAACACTTAGACTCTTTCAGTCTTATGGCGCTGCGTGTAGCTTTACTTACACAGTAGACGACAAGTAATGGAAGGTTGAGCAAGGTCTTCAATGCCGCAGTTGGCGTTGTACTAATTGCTCCGGAGATACACAGACAGGCTGCTTTTGATTATCTTCTTTAGGTTGTTTTGCTTCTCTATAGTAGTCCACCAGACTACTAGGTATTACATAAGTAAGAATTGGTCTCACGTCCTCCCCTTCATAATATAAATTAAAATTTAGTGAGTAAAAATTAAGTCGCCAAAATAAGGATAATGTTACACTTGAAAGACTGAATATAATTTTATTAGTTTGGATGCCAAAAATCGAGTTTTTAATTACTGATTTTGTTGTGTGACAGAAGCCGACTAATGTTATAAAGTCTTCCATTTAAGGATTTACATTGCAGAAGTGGATTTCCAGAGTTCCCAATTATCCTAACTTCATCAATACCTCCTTATTTTGTTTTATTTTGTATATTTAATAAGAAATTGAAAAAAATACCACTCCGTGTTTGGGTTGTTGTTTAGCTCGCAGGAATGCAAAATAGCAGACCTTCAAGTTCCCTCATTCCCCTTAACCTAATTCCTTTCGGGAAGAAGCCATGCCAAACGCATCATAGGGTTATCCCTGGTCCTTTTCTATATCATATAAAAATATGTTATCTTAAAAGGAATTACCTTATAATGGAAAACCAAGAGAAACTTTAACGACGCACTTATTTTACTATCGGATAACTTTCAATTAACATGCTGCGAGTAAGCGTAAGGAAAAAAAACATTGCAAACAAAGTGGGATAGAAATAGATGAGCGTAAAGACGGAACAAATATAGTTCATAGCAAAAAATGCCATAGAAAAAAATTGTGAGCGAAAAGATAACTTGTTTCTTTTCGTAGCGAAATCTTCATTCGTCTTTGGTTACAGCGAAAAAGCGCAACAGTTAGTCTTTTAATTGAAGGCTTATATTAATGGTGAACAAAGTATTAGCTGTTTCATTTTAATTGGTAGAATTTTACCTTTTAGTTAAAAGTCTATATTTTATTTTGAAAACAATATGATTCTATAACCGAGTTTAGTTTCCGTTGCGGACAAAAATAAGTTAAATACTTAACTCGTTTTCGTTCGCAGCTTTTTCTATACAACTTTTGTTCTTAACTGTACTTATTGCTGTTTTAGTCTGAGATTTATGAGATATCCCAGTGTATAACCTACTTTTGCTTGTAATGGTGTTTTGATTCCCTTTTGCTCTTAGCGTGTCAATTAAATTTACATTAATTTGGCTGGCATTTTTAACAATCATTCGATATCAAATTGTTTAATTAATTAATTAGTACCAATGAAAACTTTTTTGCCTTTACCGTATTCAAATGGTTTGCCAATGTTCTTGGAAATAGAGAAATTTTTTAACCATTTTCTTGAATATATCAAGTACTGCAGAAATAATTTGTTGGTTTATTAAAGTCTTCAAATGAGAAAAGTTTCTGTATACCGCTGCCGTTTCTTCCAGAATAACGTACTTCTTTTGCTTGCTTTGAAAAAAATTTATTTACGACGTAAAATTGTTATACACTCCTGGTAACATAATCATAATATGTTTCAAAAAACAGCACAGGTCGTGTAGATAACTTTCGTTATCTCGGATCGCAAAATTAAAGCTGATGTCCACCGCTGACATTAACAAGGGCCGATTTGAGTTTAATACTCTCTTTTTGATACGGAACCAGAATCCCCAGATACGTCAAAGCCAGGATTGATTTTTATGTTGAAATGTTCGACGAATAATTGTCGTGAGGCAGATTTAATTCAAAAGTACGCATTTCATTTAAGTAAGCTTAAGTCTCGATGCAAACCACCTGCAAAACGTGCTATAATTTGGCGTAATCAATTGCGGTTGAACTTACCGTGATTTCCATTTGAATTATGTTAATTATGCAATCGATTTAAACTTATATACAAGCATGCGATTTAAATTTACAAGTTTACAGTCGTCGGCTATATAAAGCTTCTCATCCAGTGTACTCACAATATTTTGATAGCAACTCTAATAAATGGAGTTTAATCAGCATACTCTGTCAATATTTGCAGAAGGCAAATATTTGTTAGTAATTCGCCTTTCCAATGCTTGCTTCTCTCGAGCGATAACAACATCTTAAACTTTCGACCTTTTACTTCTTGTGGAGATAAATCGAGTCAAACAAAAAGTTAAAATGATATATTTAGACAAGCCCACAGATTTCGTTAATTGCGATCTTAAATTTTTATTAAAAGATTGAATTTTTAACTGTCGAATATTTATTTTACAAATATATTTTTTAGGTTTTAATTGAATAAATGAAATTGCATTCAATTGGGGCTTCAAGTAAATCAACACAAATTGATTCCAGTTGACTCTGATATGTCCCAGTTGAAATAATTTAGAAATGAACGTCGTCAATAAGAGTGATTGACGCTCGGCCATGTAGAATTTGAACTCTTTTTTTTAAATTAATTAGTATAAAAGTCAACTTGCAGAAATGTAGACTTGAAAGAATTATTTTAGTGGCAATGACGGGAGTTATTTCCTAAGTTTGTCTTTGCTATTCTTAAAAGAGTTGGCAATTCGTTCTTATTAATGATTGCTGACATGTGAGTAATGAATTGGCAATAAGAAGGAATTATCCACATCCAATTAAATTTATGATAGGTAGGTGGTAAGTGGTATCGATCAAGTACTAATTAATTAGTTACTTTCACATCGATGTGATAAGAAGGTTTGCACAAGGATATGTCCTAGTGGCACTGGCCAATATCCGTATTAGAAAAATTTAACTTATTAAACATATTGTAGTACATAAATATGCATGAGAAAAATTTAAATAACTTAAGATTACCAAATAATCAATACCAAATAGTAAACAAGCGCAGACGGCAATATTATAGACAGTAATAGGCGTGACAAGCCAAAAACAAAGCATTCATTCCAAAGTTGGGTCGAAATGTGATTGATATACGGAGTTTTTTTTTGAATATTTTGCCTTATTTTCTCAACCTTCGAAGCTTTTGACCCTATTAAGGTGTTAACCAGTTCCCTAAGGAAAAACTCCTACACTACTTCGTCCGGTCGCTTGACCGACTACTTTAATTACTGCCACATTTGATTTGTTGATATTAACCTACTCGCGGTTTTTGGTCATTATTCAAGTTTAATTTATTTTATTTCAGTTTGTAGTTTGCATAGGTTTGTTGCAGCCGCAAATAGTATTTATTTTAATTTAATTTTCATCATAATTCAATAGTTTTTAAATTTTATTGTTTCAGTAGTAGGCTTTTTTGTAGTTACATATTTCATTAGTAGATTTAGAGTTTCTAAATCTGATTGCTGTTTTGTTGGACTCAGTTCACTCGCAATCCTCATTTTTACCTGAAATCATGGTTGAGGTCGGCTGAGTTAATTAAAGCCAACCGGAGGAGTTTAATAAACCGACTATTTCCTTAATCTTTACCCCTGAGATTGGTTTTCAAAGAAGTACTCCCTCATAGAGATGGGAAAAACGGATCTTTTGAGCCAACCGGCTCTTCGAATCTGGTTCTTTTAAAAGATCCGGCTCCAAGAGTCGGTTCGAAAGACTCACTGAACATTTTCAGCTTGAGACATTTTGCCTCTCTCTAGAACTGCAGAACTGTTAGTTCCTCGTTCTCCTGTTTTTTCATGTATTCCTCTTTTTATCATTATTTTCTTATGAGCACGGCTCCAAGAGCCGGTTCGAAAGAGTCACTGAAAATTTTAAATTATGTCTAGAGCGAAGACTGTAAGTGTTGCGTTCGCTTCAGTTGTAGTTCTTGCAGAACTTTTAGTTCGAGGTTCTTCTGTTTTTTCATGTATTCCTCTTTCTATCATTCTTTTCTTATGAGCGCTCTTCTCATTAGTCAACAAGAGGAATCAAATCAAACTGATGCAAATTTTGAAAAACGACTCTCCGGGATCCGTCAGCGGACAAAACTGAGATTTTGTGAGCCGGATCTTTGAGCCGTTTCAGATCTGAGTTGCCCATCTCTACGTCCGCCATAACGTTAAAAATCTTAATTTAATACATAAGTTTACCAGCGTTTAATACATAGTGTCGGGCATCAATCAACCAATCTTTAAATCAATAATCACAACAATAAATGATTGAATTTGTTTAGGCGGTCTCATGGCCGACTTGGGAGTGATGCATGTTTTTAGAAATACATTTTTGTAAGCATTGGCATTAAATCAGTGTCAATGCTAGTGAAATTTCGTTGTCATTGTGGAAGCCTATACCGAAATTTCTAAAGGTCAATGCTAATGTTTGAGCCGCTTTTAAAGCACTCTCTAATATGAGAGCGAGATGAGCATTTCAATTTAAAATTATTTCTAATAGAATAGATAATTTTAAATATTGCTAATTTCATGTAGAACATTTTAAATTGCGTTGTCTTAAATTTATAAAACGTATAAGTTTTATTAATACAAATGTAAAATTTTAAAAATTTCCTTCTATTAGTGATACATTTTGTTAAGAGGTTCAAAGAGCAGAACTTGATCATATTTTTGTGAAAATTACACCAAGGAGTATTCCCGCCAGATTTAACGTCTCTACGATGCTCCGTTCCCACGGACGGGCAGACGTATACCCTGTTCCAAAAAGATGGGCAGTACACGGTAAATGGGAAGTTATGATGCCAAATTTCACAAACTCGCCAAAAATCGTGTACAGCCATCCTTTCGATCTTTCTTGGTCGAGAAACCAAGAGGCACTGACTCTGTCAGCAGCTAGATGCTGTTGGTCGACCGACAGTGATCAGCACTCACTGGTGGGTGGTAGGTGGTTTTACATTCGAAGTTCTCCGATGCAATACGAATTCGAGTGAATGGAATAGTCAGAAAGCACATTTAGTGTAGCCAGATTATAGCAGTAGGCCACGAGGAAAAATAAGAAAATGTTCTGAGATGAAGTCGTGGCAACAGCGTACTGAGGAAGAGTGATGGAGACATAGGAAAATGTTGGGAAAATAAAGCAGACAGCAATACTCCATAAGAGCGTGTACTGCCAATCTTTTTGGAACAGATTATAGACACGTTTCAAAACAAATGGTTTTGCTCAATTGGGTTGAATCCACGCATGGTACTGCCCTAACCACTGGGCTACCATCGCTTGTGTAAGTCCTCCATTCCTTTAAGGTGAGACAAACGTTGGACTAAATTAATAAGCTCTTTGTACTTCTATTTAAAGTCCGCAACTAATCATAAAATTTAGTTTCTTAACCATGATTATGACTAAAATATTGATGATGACTTTTTAATTATTAGTTTCGATCAATAATCAGATTGAATTTTGTACAACATTGCCTGAACATTTTTGAAACTACATACTTTTTAATTCTTTAAGCAAATCCTCATGATCTAATCGAACTGCTTCATTAATGTTTTACTGACAAAAACTGTCGAATAGTTTCAGACAAACATCCAAATAGGAAAAAAAACTGCATGAAGTGCCGAATGATCAAGTTAACTCAAGCATGATTTTACCAGAATCCATTTGGGATCAAGGAAAAATATCCCTTAATCGTTAGTTACGTCGCTGCTCTATTTCAATTCAGAAAAACAATGCTATTAATGCTATTAATAAAAAGCAAAACATGGTCAGGACATGTAGTGTAGAGCAGCAAACCATCATCATTATCAGGATATTGCAGCAAAACGCAAAGCCCCAGTAAGCCTACCGACACACAAAGCTATTGCGTTGGAGAAGAAGAAAACATAAAAAGGACCACAATGGGACTGTTTAACCGAAAAGTAAATGAATTTTTATACGATGATGAATCGTAAAAGGTCCTCGATGGCCGCGGAATTGCGTTATTTTCATGTATTAATCAATACACACCATCGTAATATCCCATAATTAAGGACAACAGAATAATGGTTTAGGTCGACAATGTTAACTAGATAATAATAGTGAAATTCGATTAACAAGTAAGACCTTGAATGAAAACCCACCCAGTGAATATAATCGATAGCAATTATGACGTTATCGACAGAATTGAACGTTTGTAAGTGATTTCAGACAAGTTGAATTCTGTTTTGGCTTAAAATCATTAAATGCGTCTTTTATAGCGTACTAATAGTGACACTCGCATTGAGGTGTTTACGACATGAACTTTGCCCTTCCAAAGCTATTTGAAGTGCAACTTCAGGAGTCAGGATTACCATTACTTTATGTGTTAAGAATTAAGAAGAAAAACTGTCTTAACTATGTGTTTCAATAGATTAGAAATTAGGTGGTAGGTAATATTGCAATTTAAAGGGAATAGTTAGGGAGGGGGGGGGGGTCTTGTGAAACTTTACGATGCGTTATAGGGGGGAGGGGGTCAAGCAATGCGTTACGTAACATTAAGTTTTTGTTAACATTAAAAGTCCTCTTAACCCGTGACTAACAGCTCATTTTATATGGTATATCTACACTACATACATTCTTTTACATACGAAAAGAGTCGCGTCACTGAGTATACAGAAGTATATATATGGCAAATAACCACAATATTTTGGACTCTAATTGTCCGACCGTTCTGGTCAAGCAAAACCACAAGCCATGAGCTTACGAATTTCACGCACACACATTAGGGATAAAGTGGGCTGACATTTCGTTTAATTTTCATTGTTTCTTATTCCGGTATTTTTCGCAACATACTTGGCATTTTTAAGGAAAAATAATCATGTGAGTGTTACGTAATGGTGAGGGGGGAGGGGGGGGTAAATCTTCAAAAACTGCGTTACGCAACATTTGAACGGCCCTTAAGTATAATGAAATGCTTAGTTTTTAGTACCCACAATTAATTGAGTCCTCTTAACCCCAATTCTTACTATAATTTTTTCATTGCTACATTTCAACTTTGAGTAAGGAGTACAATTACCATTTTTATTAATTTATTGAAAAAGATCAATTTCAAAATCACAAAAATCTTTTCAAGCTAACTTTTCCCTTTTTCACGGTATTGCAAATCAACCAATTAGCAGTTAGCATCATGTAATTCATATAGAATTTGAGAAGTGTTGTCCTCCTACGTTTTACTCATATCGAAATACTTTTTACAAACATTTCACTGACACTCAGACCATAAAAATTTTTTTATCAACATATTCTTGGCAACTAACTTTAATAGTACAGCTCCACAAGTAAAGAGTGTCATTAATAATGTCCTCCAAAATGAATATCTATTCCATCAGTTGCCGAGCGACTTGATGATTGTGACAATCTACAATATGCCCCCGACATGTGGTATATTTAATAAGTTAAATCCCTCAATATATTAATGTCATGCTACTATGAATGTGACCCCCTGGAATTTCGGATTAAGATAAACATAAATATTATGTAAGAAATGGTTTTTTTTTCTAATCAAGTTAGTCGTACGACACTGATAAGATTTTCCACAAATTGTTTGTAAAATTTAATTATAATTTTTTCACGTGATGCTATTTTTGTCACCTAGTGATTTGTAGCAAATAAAAATATTTCATTTGCAGCTTTGCAATATTTTCGTGAGATGTGGAGTATTTGCCACGGTCATTAGTTGAAAGATGCGAATTGCCTTTAAGCGCGCGATTAAGTGCTGCTTAGCAACTTGAAATGCGTTTCTATTTCCACATATCAGCCTCACAAGATTTTATGGTCAGTTATCACCTGACACATAAATTTAATGATTTCTTTATCTGATATAAAATTATGAGTTTTGAAACGTTATTTGAAAATTTATTAATTGAGCAATTTGTTTTCTTTCTTTTTTTTCTGCAGAATTGGTGCCACATTAATTGTTCAACCCTTAGATCTCGTCAAAACTAGGATGCAGATTTCAGGAGTCGGCGGTGCCGCAAAGGAGTACAACAATTCTTTTCATTGCATTACGACAATTATCAAAAAAGAAGGCGCCCTTGCTTTTTATAAGGGAATTGGTGCTGCTATACTTAGGCAAGCAACATACACGACAGGACGATTGGGAATGTACACATATCTTAATGACAAATATAAA
This sequence comes from Leptarthrus brevirostris, assembly GCA_964036015.1. Lineage (NCBI taxonomy): Eukaryota > Metazoa > Arthropoda > Insecta > Diptera > Asilidae > Leptarthrus > Leptarthrus brevirostris. The sequence goes on from OZ038372.1 coordinate 139,256,671, forward strand.
GCGTAAGTATTATGCAGTTTTGAGAATGGTATTTTATAAGCAAAAAAAATTTTTTTTTTGATTTTGGGTTATAGACTCCGTTGAAGGGGTTATTGCGGTCTAGGAGCGGTAAAATTGTTCAATATTCATGACTTTGTTTTGAAGAGAAACATTAAATAATTTATTTTTTTTAAAAAATGGGGGGGGGGGGAGGGGGTTAACATAACTACAATTTAAGTGGCCCTCACACTATATAATGGTCTGGAATGGTGGACAATTTTCCACGAACAATGGGAAAATGGCATAGTTGGGAACATTATTCTATTATTTAATAGTTTGTGGGCTTTAAAAATAATAGTATTTTAGAGATAAGAAGCTGATTCTAGTTATTTCAATAGATGTGTTAAACAAGCAGTAAAAATGCTGAAGCGATTGAGCGAATTTCCCAAGTGCAAAATTTTAGTAGCTTTTGCCTGCTAGTGCACTGCGATGTAGATGGAAATGGCTTCGATGAAGATGAAGGTGGCATTTTGCCACCAATTGGAAAAATTATTTCGAAGAAAATTCGTTTGAAGTTTCTAACACAAGTTGATGAAGATAAAGAGCAAATTTTGTGCACTCACTTTGAATGTGCGGTGCCATTCCCATACATGATACTTTCGGAAACCTAAAGCGTGCGGTCCTAAAAGCCCTGACTATCGCGCACCTAGCAGTGCTACCTATCTGAAAGCTCTCTTTTTACAAAACTATAGCAACCAAAATATTCTGATATTCTCGATCAAAACTTTTTTTTAAATATTTAAACGGAGTGTCGGCTATGTCTGTAAGACGATGAAACCACTATGCATATAATGGGCTTTTGTTCTACCTTGGCATGGCTTAGAAGGAGAATTTTCAGGCGGGAATTCTGATGTTAGATCATCCACTGTTAAAGAACTCAATTCCTTTCTAAGGGTAGCAGAGCATATTTTGCAGTAGTGGGAGTAAACAATAAATGGGTTATATGGAGTAATGTTGTTGGTGAAATTTTAAAATCGGATCAGTAACGTTATCACCTCTCAACTGATTCGCTGTACTGATCCCGAGAGGTATTCATTTCAGCGAGCTTTTTCACCTTGTTTTAACAAATTCTCCTTCTCGAAAATTCGTTAACCAGCGTAGAAGTATTTACTACTTAAAAGGGTAATAAGGGCTTCTGGTTACTAGTCAAAATCATAAAGAACAATTTTACTAGATCTTCAATAGCACCACTCATTTATATTAGGAATATTTTTACTCGCTCATTAGACAAAGCCAACCTATTTGCTATTAATTCTAACCTGCCACCTTCATCGAAGCCACTTCCACCTACATCGCAGTGCACTAGCAGGCACTTGGCACTTGGGCTTTGGAAATTTTTAAAGTACTATATACATTCGACCTGTTCAAAGCTACTGGACCTGATGGTTTCTTACCGCTGGTTTTAAAATGCTGCCCCTCTGCAAAAAATTTTTCACCTGTCATACACAGGTGTGTTTCTGTCGGCATGGAAACTTGCTCATGTTTAGCCTATGCCTAAAAAAGGAGAGACAAGCGACCTCTCTAACACCAGTCCTATCTAAAATTTTTGAATCACTCATCAACTTTTAGTTGATGAAAATATCAAGAAAATAACCATCTTGTTAACGATTGCGAGTTGGTAGGTCTTCGCAGAGCCTTGGAATCATTGTCTCCATAATTTTGGAGAACCGAAATCGTCGCTTTTGATATTTCAATGATTTTGTGCTGTCCTTTTAGCTGAAATGCACCCCACCTCCCGGCCGTTCGATCCGTGTAATAATAGACGGAGTTACATATATGTGATCCCTACGTAATAAATGCCGGTGTACTTCAGGGTTCAGATCTCTCACCGACCTTATTCCTTTTTATTAATGACCTTTTGTCTCTCATTTTGAATCCTACCTATAGTTTCGCGGACGACAGCACTCTTGAGTTCGCATACTCTTTGATTCTGTAATGAATTCTTTGGGAACTTTTCTGAAACCTACCGAGAACGCATATTCGGATTCTTAAACAACGACATCTCTACAATTCCCACTTGGGGCAGAGTAAATAATGTTATGTTAAATGTATCCAAAACTCACTGCTGTTTAGTATTCTTCAAAAAACACCCGTGCACCCTCAAACAATTTCCGTTGGCAGCGTGAATATATCCAATTGGCCACTTCTAAACAGAAATTTTAACTGGACCGACCATATATTTTCAGTCGTTAAAATGTGATGAAATGATTACAATTTCTACAGAGGTGTAAGTAAATCAAAGAAATACTTCACTCCGTCGGACTTGTCACTCATCTACAAGTCTCACATCAGGCCTAAGTTCGAATATAATTCTCATATTTGGTCAGGGGATCGGAAATACCACACTGTCCGCGTTAGGTGAATTTTAAAGAAAGGCTATTAAACTTGTTGGTGATCCCACAATCTCTAAGATTATTGACTCTCCGGAGCATCGACGTAATGTCGGTTGCCTCTCACTCTTCTATCGACATTTCTACGGCCATTGTTCTAACGGAATTGCTAGCTTGATTCCTTGTAGATACATCACAACGCGTGATACGAGAGCGTCAAGTTGCTCCCACCCCTATACTCTCAAAGTCAAATTTGGGCGTACTATAAAATTTCGGGGACCTTTTCTAAGCAGAATGACTTACCGTCTTTTGATTTTCCCAAACAAAACATTTAGCTACTACAGGATTTCCTACAAAAATAACTTACCTTTATGCAAAGGCGGCCTTAGTATTTTAATGAAATATTCAATTGAACTTTTTTTTAACTCGTTTCTACACACAAAACACCAACCTGATAATTTATATCGGTTTTCAAAATAAAGCGCGTTGAGAGTAAGAAAACACTTTTCTGTCGCTCTGCCGTTTTAGCGTCCTGGAATCTAGTAGTTGATATATCATCAGTTTCTATGTTATAACTCGGCCATATCTTCTTAGATTTGACGCAAGTGGTTAGGCCTCTCCATCTGGAGTCTGCCGTGGCGCCAATATTACATTATACTATTTCTATTCAAACCAATTATAACACAACTATATAAACTACACTTCGGCAATTTAACTATTGAGGGAAATCTAAAGAATGTACCACAGAATGTAAACAAGTGGCCTCTTCGGTTGGCCAAAACTGAAAGTTTTTCGCATCGCTTTAAATTCGCCGCCCTTTAAATCGCCTCAAACAGTCAGCAATACCTTCATTGGGTGCAAACCAAGTTTTGCGGCGAGTTTTGCACTATCACTTGCTTTTTTCCAGGCCCTTTTTTGGTATATGTTATCGTACAGAATCTATTTTTCATCGCCTGTTACAAGTCGATCCGAAAAAGGATCCTTTTCATTACGTGCAAGGGTTGAAACGGCCACATTTATTCGGTTCAGATTATTTCCTTCCGTCAAGCGATATTGCACCAATGTTTCTCAGCAAGAACCTCGATCCTTGGTTATTTTCTACCAAGGTGCGCACAATGTCATCATCAATGCCGGAGGATCTTACAAGTTGTAATCATCATTTCGATCTACTAAACCCCTTTCTAATTGTCCGGAAAGTAAAGCACGATTTTATCTAACTAATCAACTAGCTTATCAACTTATCTAAAAGATGTCTGAAGCTCAATTGAGACATAACATCGTCACTTATTCAGTGCATGCAACATGACAAAACGAAACCCCCAGAACTCCGACGTGTAGTAAAATATGCGCCATCTTAGCACGAATTTTTGCAATCAATCAATATTACCGTGATATTTGATTGTCTCATTAATAGGAAGATATGTCAATTCACTGCGGAAACATCTTGGTTTAAGAACTTACAAGATCCAGCTTGTGCAAGAATTGAAGCCGCTTGACCATGGTGTGCGTCCTACGTTCGATGAATTGCCCAAAATCGAGATTGCTCTTGATCATATTTTTCAGTACAAAATGTTGTTCAGCAATGAGGCTGAAGGGCTGCGTTAAAGTCACTAGTCTACGCCGATAAACCAGTGACGGTGAACAACATTCGCCGCGTTATTGCCGATATGCGGCCCAAAATGCTCGAAAAAGCGGTCGAAAATTAGACTTCAAGAATACGCTTTATTAGAGCCAGTCGCCGCGCCTATATGCTCGAAACCATTTTAATCAGTAATGGCATAGAATTATCTTTTCCATAAAGTCAATACCATGTCCATTACCATGATTTTTATGTGTTTTGTTTCATTTTAACGTTCTATACTTCTAAAAAAAACACCCTGTATAATGGTCGCACTTATTTGGTGTACATTATCATTTACACTTAAGTCTCTCTAGTTCCCGTAACCCCTTGTGGGAGAACAACTTTACCCGTGGGTTCCCAGCCACTGATATTTTTTCTGTAAACCATATGGTTTTTTTATCGTAATCTGTTGTCAGCAGAAAACGAAAATGGGTTGCCGTCGGTGGGATTCCTCTAGATTGGTAGGCTGACATGTTATCACTTATCCCATCGACGACTTCATTTGAGTGGTCATTGCTTACTTCGAACGGGTTAGCGACTATTGTAAGTATTAATGCCTGAATGTTGATATAATAAGTTATGTGGATAGTACAATTATTTGTTAATTCTATCTTCTCATAATTAAGTGAAAGTTATTATTCACAAAATTTAAAATTACTAAAATAAAAGTCTGGAAAAATTGTTGCAATTCACATTCAACACACTATTTAAAAAATTATCCGTTTCGCAAATAACCTTAAACCTTGCTCCATTTTATTTTATATTAAACAATTTTTCCCATTCATAATTTTCTAGGAAAAATAATGAAGAACCAAATTTACTTATGAAAATGGCAATGGGTATGACTGCTGGTGCTTGCGGAGCATTTATTGGCACACCTGCAGAAGTGGCTCTTATAAGAATGACAGCCGATGGGCGCTTACCCTTTGCTGAACGTAGAAATTACACGAGCGTAGTAAATGCTCTGACAAGAATAATAACTGAAGAAGGAGTCCTTACGCTGTGGCGTGGCTGTATACCAACACTAGGAAGAGCTATGGTTGTTAACATGGCACAATTAGCGTCTTATTCACAGGTGATTTTGAAATATTTCATTTGCAAGATTTTTATTTAAATTCCATTTGTTTGTATCTAGGCCAAGAGCTACTTAGGGAAACAATTTGGAATGGGAGATGGAATCAGCTTGCATTTCTCTGCAAGTATGGTTTCAGGATTAATTACAACAGCAGCATCTATGCCGGTTGATATTGCTAAGACTAGGTTAATCTTTTTAAATTGCTTAAAGCATTGAGGTTCTGATAAATTCTTTTACAGGATACAAAACATGAAAATTATTGACGGTAAACCAGAATATCGTGGTACTTTTGATGTTCTAATAAGAATTGCTCGCCACGAAGGCATATTTGCACTCTGGAAAGGATTTACACCTTACTATTGCCGTCTTGGACCACACACTGTTCTTACTTTTATATTCCTGGAACAAATCAATCAGTTCTACAGTCAATATTTTCTGGGTCAAGCAGGCGGAAGTTCCGGATTGTAGGGCAATAGATAATTGGTTCCATGCAAAAGAGGCAATAATAGCAATAATTTTGTAAGAGAACGCACTACAACAGCTAAACAAACACACAAATTTCTTGACATTTTTTTGTTCGTTATACGTTGAAAATTTTATTTTTAATATTCTATAGTTTCATACTTATTCCCTTTACAGGGAAGTTACCATAGACAAACATTCGTTTCAGCAAAGACTTTTATGGATTTATTTTTGTTGTTCATATTTTTTTAAGTATCAATTCCATTATTTTTGTATATTCATTGTTGTTAAAGTTATTTTTTAGTTTTTATTAATTCTGATGTTTATAAGAATTGTTCGTCTGCAGATGCAGTTTTCGCAGAATTTTTGATTAACTTAATTTAAGTCGGTAAAACTATAAACGTATCTGGCGTCTTTGTAAAACAAATTAAATGCAATAATAGGCTGTGCCCATTATTGGATATTTATATTCGAGGCGTTTTTAGAATATTTTTTGTTGATTAGGTGAGCCGCTAGTCATGTACAGATCTATAGTCAGGATAAAATAATTCAAATACCATTTTATCTGCGAATAATGATTTTTGGGGAATATTTCTTGCTTTCACGCTTCGCTTATTTTTTTGTAAGGCGTAGAACGAAAATATGAGCCCTTTAACAGATTTCGTTCTGTGCAATAATGTCTAAATCAGTTTAATTGGCTGATAAATGAGTTTCCTCTATGCTGACGTCAATCCTTAACTTATTGCCAATTTCAGTCTAGAGGATGCTGGAATACATTATAATTGTCATTAAGAAGGTAGAGTTCATTCCAATTCAATTCATTTCAAACTTAGCTCTTAATGATTTAAAAACGTTTCATATGTTTTTCATAATAATAATATTTGATATGTGGAACACCTTAATTCAAAAAGCAAGCAAATTGTGACAGTAGGCAAATTATTTATTCAAAATAAGTCAGTAATATATTTTTACAGTTTTATTTTCACTGTGCGTGGTATTTAAGGAAACATTCGGAAGGATGGAGACCAATATTACATTTTATGCAGTGATATTTTGTAAATTTACAGCAGAAACAGCAACGCCTTTGTGTTTTTTGGGATGATAGTACATGGCTTGGTGGCGATTCTCAGACAATTTGGTTGCCTCCAGACAACCAAACCGTTCAAATTAAGCGCATGCTCAAAAAATGCTGTGGCAACAGAAAAAAATTTCATAGCAACGAATAAATGTGTCAAGTGTGTGCGCATGATCTGTAGTTCTCCCATGCCGTTCCCCGGAACTAGCATATAAATCCTTAGTCGCTTGGCTGGAAGTTAGCGTGTGATTTGACACTTCGTAGCGCTTGGACTGCCATGGGTAAGAATTTTGTAAGACGGTTGGCCATTCCCTTTTTTCCGTTTGAACACACCCATGCTTAACACATCCCCTACACATTTATAAACTTTCGTATTTTTACAAGGCAACGTGGTTGTCTGAAAGCAACCAGTTTTGCGAGAATTCCTACCCAGCAGATGTTATCAAACCGAGCTACTTGCGGAACAATTCTTTTAGTTTTTGGCGTAATAACACAATCCTTCCTGGGGTTAGAGAGAATATGCATATTGTGGATTATTTCTCTTACAAATTCTATTAATGTTTTTATGCTGTTTATTTAGAAAGAACCAGTACGACCAGTACCATTTCTTGTCAGCGCCTCCCATACCCTTATTATACAAACGAACAATTGTCGGTTGTGGAACTTGAATACGTTTTTCACGTTTTCGATCCCATCTAGTACAGTGGGTGATCAACGAATTATGATCACTTTGAAATTGCCTAAAATTTCGATTTTAATTATCTCATAAAAGTAACACACAAAAATGAAGAAAGTAATTTTTTTTATTGAAACTTATAAATGTATTCTTACTTAATTATTTTTACTAAAGGAAACATTGCTTGTTAATATTTAGTAAAGCCCCCTTTTGCTTTCAGTAGCTCCTTTATTCTACTCGTCATATTTTTCATATTACTTATAACTACGTTTTTAAAATCTAAACTATTTTTCCATACATCTAGAATATTTACTTTTAAAATATTAATATTAGTATTCTGCCGTTGGTAAACGAAGGTTTTAAGATGCGCCCAACAATTTTCTATAGGATTTATGTCCGGTAAATTGCCTGGCCAAGGCAAAACCATGATTTCCTGCTCATCAATTACCTACTGATGCTGTATGGCAAGGTGCCCCGTGTTGCATAAACGTGTATTCCGATCTTCCGAGGGGTAAGGAGTTGTACAATCCTTTGATTGGATTGCATAAAACCAAATCGATATTTGGACATGTTCTGGTTAAGAAAAAACCCTTGCTACCACGCAGTCTTTATGGTATCTTTCTTGCGGACGTCGTCTAACTCGTTGTTAAAGATGACCTGTGTAAATTTAAAAAAAACTGTTAATAAAGTAGTAGCAGTAAAGTCGAATTAGCTTTAGTAACAATCGCATCAATATGGTCGTCGAAGGTAAAACAGCTGTTAAGCCAGACTCCCAAGTCCTTAGTCTTATATTATATCTTGAATTTCAGATAAATAGAAATTAGAAAATTCCATAAGGAAACGGCTTGCAATCAAAATAGAATACATGCCAAACTAATGCCTCAAAAACTTTAGCAATGCAACACAAGTTAGCAATAGGTTTATAGTTGGAAATTTCACACCTCTTGCCCTTTTTGTCAAGAGGAATAATAAGGGATGATTTCCAAGATTTTGGAAAGATACCACAATAAATTGATAAATTAAATAAATAATAAAGAACAGGACCGAAAGCAGAGGAACAGTTCTTTAGGAAAGAAGCAGGAACACCATCAGGACCACACGAGAAACTGTCATCAAATATAAGATCCTGCATTCCCAGGGAATATTGTCAAGTAACTAAAATTCGTAAATCTAATATCACAGTTATTGTCAGTGAAAGAAGTCATAAAAAAGTCGAAGAATAGATTTGCAATCTGCAAGGGGTCACTACTCTTGATATCACCAAGCTTCAATAAAGTAGAGTAACCATCAATACGACGCTTAAAGTTAACAAATCTCCAAAACTGTTTAGGTTGGTCACGTAAAGTAGACTTCATTCTGTCGATGTTCTCATCGTATGAGTTGTAAATGTCTGAATTGCTCACGCAAATGTGAGTAGTGAATAAAATCCGCATCGCTTCTTGACAAGCAGAAACGTTCCCAAGCTTTATTGTTTAAATTTTTTAGATGTTTTAGTAAACTATTCAGCCAGGGCGGACTAGAAAAGAAATTATTTGTTCTAGAGATAGGAACACGTTGCAAAAAACAGGCGGATAGATAATCGTAAAACACACTGGCCGCCACATCGATGTCACGTTCGTCAAAAAATATTAGATCAATTACAATTTGATAAATAATTATTTAATAAAGAACAATCAGCCCGTTCAAAATTAAAAGTGCAATTACTGTGAATCGGAGATGTTGCAAACATCGGATCGAAGACCAGAGCAATCTTATATTAAAGAAGTTTTGTGTTTTTGGTGCGGGGATAAAGCTTCGGTGACACTGGGTTTCAACAACTCTTCCTTAGCCCTTTTTCTTTTAACATCTTAACCACTTCTCAAAGTCCACTGAGTTCTTAGTTAGTTATTTCATATACAATATATCATGAATTCTCTACTGCCACGTTTTTAATTTTGAACTCGAATATTTTCACAAGCTAACTACTAATTAATTCACAAATAAAATTCGATAACTTCTTACAATCCAACAAACTCTAAATTAATCACTCTAATATATACCACATTACTCTGGGGACTTTACACCTACTGTGACTCTAAATATGACTCTATTCACCCGCGATTAGATACAGCTCCCTTACATTCGCGACCGATTCCTCCTGATGGTTTTAACAGACTTCTAGGAACGAAATTTGTCTTCGTTCCTGTGCCTTATCATTGCTTTTCTATGGGAAAAGAATGTATAGTAACCTGAGCGACCTGTTTTTCTCGAGCCAGATATGAATATGTTGCTATGATATTTGGGCTTGAAACTTTGGCTCGTTAAATTACATATCGGACTTGGCTTATTTTTACCAACAAAATCAATCAGGTTAAGTATCTAGGTCTAGTCCTAGATAGAAAACTTACCTGAAAGCCTAACATCCAAGAAAGAGTACGGAAAGCTACAGTAGCGCTGTACTCGTGTAAGAAGGCTATAGGGAAAAGATGGGGTATGGAACCACGCATTGTGAATTGGCTCTATACAAGTGTCACACGGCCTATACTTATGTATGGGGTGATTGTCTGGTGGTCGGCACTAAATATAGCAACCCATCTCAAAGCAATGGACAAAGTTCAGAGGATGGCAGCACTGCTGATACTAAGTGCCCTGAGAACCACACCTTCTAAAGCCCTGAACACTATTCTCCACCTTCTACCGTTGGATCTCTTTGGTAAGCAAACCGCATCATCAGCCGCCATTAGGCGTAACTCAATCCAGACCTGGAAGCGAACTGATTTCGGTCACTCCAAAATATTGCACAGTAGAACTGCCAGCAATATCGACTAGACCTCGCCCAAGCCTTTCTTTGGAAAAAAATTCGATTCCTTCTTTCCCACCAGATCGGAATGGGAGAAAGGTCCTCCCCAATGGGGGAACTCAGTGCATCTCTACACTGACGGCTCCAAATTGGAAGGCAAGGTGGGTGGAGGAATATTCTCGGAACATTTGGACCTCGATGTCTCATTCCGCTTACCTGACTACTGCAGCGTGTTTCTAGCAGAAATCATGGCTATAAAGGTAGCTGCGGACCGCCTGAATCAACTAACGCTACCTACAGACAGCGTATGTATTTTCACAGATAGTCAGGCCGCTATTAAATCCCTTTCGGGAGTATACAAAACCTCCAAAACGGTTATAACATGTCGCTCAACACTAAATAACATAGCTGAGCATCTGAAAGTCCGGCTCATCTGGGTGCCTGGACATAGTGATGTTCCGGGCAATTGCAGGGCCGATGAACTAGCGAGAATCGGTACCACACGTCCTGATTCGGACATTAACCACCAGCCGGATAATCGGCTAGCTACATACAAACTGGAACTCTCACAGGAGGCTCTCAAGATTGCTAACACTAACTGGCAAGAGGAACACACCTGCCTTATTACTCGACAGATATGGCCAAAGCTTGACCCTAAGCGATCAAGAGGGCTCATCCTACTCGGACGCAAAATAATTAGCAGTACAGTAGCCGTAATCACGGGTCACTGCCTTATAGGTAGACACGACGATAGGCTGGGCGTGCCTTCAAACGACTTCTGTAGGAGTAGCCACGACGAAGAGGAAGAGGAAACCATACTTCACCTCCTCGGTAACTGCCCGACCCTAGCCAACCGTATTAACCGGTTTTTGGGCTCCCCCTTCTTTGACGAGTTAACCGAGCTAGGCTCCACGGATGTCAGAGACCTGACTCGATTTATCAGGAGTTCAAATTGGTTCCCGACGACGAATTAAGGATGAACACCCTTCACAACCCAGTCAAAATAATTTTGACTTGCCGTGAACATGGTCCCACTGGATACAAGAAACTGGTTCGGTGCACAGGGGGCAACATGTTAACTCTCTTATTCCTTAGGTAATTCTATGGGGTTTGTTAAATTCAAGCCTCAACGTGGTAGCACAAAGGTCCTCTTAGGCCTAAGTGTGCCTTCTTAGGCAGCCACTTTAACCTAACCTAACCTACCAACAAAATCCGATATGTAGCGGAGTTGATTATCAATATTGTAGATTGGATTCGTATGAATTCGGCTTATCCTTATGATAAGCAGAATCCAATCTGCAACTCTTATACTGATGGAATGGGTTGTGCTTTATTTGTGATTTCCCTTATCCCCTTATCCCCTTAGTTCAAGGTTTTTGAGTTTACCGAATATTTACTATTTGTTCAGCTAGTGGTTCTGCATTAATAGTTTCATTCTCAATTTTCGCATTGTTACTGAACAAGGTCATCATCTATAAAAAGAGCTCCCCGGCCAATCAATGGAATTTATTAAATCTGTGTTCATAATTTTAATTATATAATAATCTTATTAAAACTAATGACAAGAGATTCTATTCTAAACTTCTGTCTATCGAAATAAATCCGTTTCTGAAAACTCAGTGGTTATGTTACCCCTTAGACATATATACTGCGCTTTGGTGTCGCTAGACCTAAATTAATTAAGTTAATATTCTGCAGAACTTCGCATATTTTCATTATATTATTTTTGTATGACACGCTTAATAAGCATATTGTTAAATTTTAGTTAATTATTTCTTTATTATTTTTATCAGTTTTAAACGGAGTTAATGTAGTTGTTAAAATTTTATTTCGGCACTTTTTTGGTGTTACTTAGTATACTGTAACTGAAATGGATAAAAAAAACTTTTCAATGTTGAACTGAATGTTAAGCAAAAATATCTGTAAATTCACCAAAGTTGAAGTTAACCGACAACGACTTTTTTCCAATATTTCATAAGCAGATGAAATATTTTTGTATGCATGTATAAATCTAGCGCGTAGGCTATAATCTTTGAACGCCTGTTTATTATGTAAATAGAAATTGTGTTGAACTTTTATTATACTTAAATGGTTTAATAATAAAAAGGGACATTTTTACATGAACTTTAAATGTTTTCAACCCATAATATTACTCTTTAGAAACAACAATCCTCCTCCGTCCTACTAAATCAGTTCAATGCCCTTCGGTGGTGCAAACGAAATTGTTTGTTAGAACCGCAGCTAATTTATTAATACCTGTTTGCAAGGAAGCATTCGTAGATATTCTACATATCTCCAGAAACACGATATTAAGAATTGCTAAAAAGTATGGACAAACTAGCCCAGCACCTTCAGAAAACCGTGGTGGCGACAGAATTTCCCAGCGCAACATTGACAAGCACACTAAAGTAATGGAGTTTATTAGTTCAATTCAATTCAATTCAATTCATTTATTAGCGATATTTATGCCATACAACACACTCATACATTCCTTTTGTTTCCAAATATCATACACTCTTAGACAATAAGCAGTACTTCGCTTTCTAAAAATTTAATTTTATATATCCTACTAAAATACTCTTAAATCTATTCAAATTTGATTCACTTTTTATCATATCATTTGTAAACCCTTATAAAAAAGAGAATGCTGACATCTAGAAGTTCTACATCTTTCAATCCTAAAATCATTCATACTTCTCAATCTATATGGTTGGACCTCACCCACAAATCTTAAATTACTTCTTAGATAATCAGGCAACATTCCATATTTCATCTTAAAAACATACAAAAGAACATTGAATATTATTCTCTGCTTCACGTTCATCCACTTCAACGTATTCAGCATACATCTTACAGGTGTATACCTATTAGATCTTCGTATAATACGCATGGCCCTATTTTGCAATTTTTGCCGTCTTTCAAACATTTCTCCACTCACAAGAAATAACACCGTTGGACAGCATTCAAAATGGGGTATCACAATCTCTTCAATATCTTTTTTGACACCTTTTTGCACTTTATATTGTCCACACATTCAATTCTGTTTCCATCAATTTCAATATTCACATTAAAACTAGTATTCATAACCATACATTTAGTTTTTGTCATGTTCAGTTTGAGCTTATTCATATTCAACCACTTATATATCTCTTTTACATCTTCCTTTATCATTTGCTCACACTCAGGACCATTTTCACCTACTGCATATAACAACCCATCATCCGCAAACAATGCTATTTTGCTATTTTTTAGGACACTACACACATCATTAATGTACAGCAGAAATAAAGTTACTCCAAGTATTGACCCTTGCGGAACCCCAAGATTCACATTCACACATTTCGAAATAGATTCATTAACTTTTGTTTTTTGTGTTCTTCCATTCAAATATGACGAAAACCAGTTTAATTCCTTACCCGAAAATCCATACGACTGTATCTTTTTCAACAAAATGTTTCTGTCCACAGTTTCAAACGCTCTTTTTAAATCTAAAAACACCGCAATCACACATTTCTTATCATCTATTTCAATTTTCCAGTCCATAATTGTACAGTTCAACGCAGATTCGCACGAATGTCCCTTTCTAAAACCAGATTGCTGTGGTATAAGCAATCCATTGCCTTCTATAAACTCCTCTAATTGTATCTGTATTACCTTTTCGATAACTTTTTCATACACAGGTAACATATTTACCGGTCTGAAATCCATACATTGCTTAGCCCTCTTCAGCTTTTCCACAGGTATTACTACTGACTCTTTCCATGATTCAGGGAACACTCCATTTTCCATTGATGATCCATTGATAATATCCAGAAAAATATCTCCTATTTCTGGCATCGCGTCCAACAGCATATCAGGACTAATTTGATTGTAGTCCCTTTTTCGCTTCAGCATCTTGATTGTATCAATAATTCCATGTATATCAATATATTTAAAGATAAATCTTTTGTTGTGTACTTCTACATTTGACTCATCGTACCTCTCATTCGTAATGGATTCATTAATTTCTTGCACACTCTCTACAAAATACATGTTAAATTTTTCTGCTTTAACCTGATTATCATTCACTGTCACTCCATCAAACATTACTTCATTTATCTCCGCTTTACTTTCTCTGAAGACTAAATTCTTTATTGTCCTCCACATAGTCCTTTGATTCATTGATCTTCCAATTTGCTCTTTAATAAAGTTAGCCTTGTTTCTTCTTACACTCTTTTTATACATATTTCTTATTTTCTTATATCTTTCCCACTCCTCTTCTGAGTCTAACTAAGCTGCTCTGTTATACTGATCTGTTTTTCTTTGCCTTAAATTTCTGAGATCATTACCAAACCACACACACTGCCTTTCATTCACAAACTTTTCTACTTTCATTTCTTCCACCGTATTTTTCAAAGCAATCTCTAAAAGTTTAGCTTTCTCACTCACACCATTCTCCATTAAGTCATTTAAACCTTTAACTCTCAAAGCCTGTAGAAAATCTTCCCTTTTATAATTCAAACAACAAATCCTTTTCCTCATTTTACTCATACTGTTTAACTCACATTCAATACTAATCTCAATAGTCTCATGGTCACTTATTCCTTTAAATCTGTGGAGTCACATTATTGTAGGGCAAGGTCAGGTCGCCTCTATCTTCCATCAGAACTAAATATAAGACAGTGATTGACGAACTACTTGAAACCCTATCGGAGAAAGATCTCTACGTAACTTGTTATGCGGACGACCTAGCGATAGTAGTCAGAGGTAAGTTTGAAGATAATTTGGGTACTTACTACAAGAAGCAATGGACACGGCAACCTCTTGGGCGGAGGATTGTGGACTGAAGATAAACCAAAAAAAACGGGACTCTGCTGCTTCACCAGAAGACATAAATTAAGAAAGATAGTTCCCCCGAGATTAACCTTAAAGAATGAGGCCTTTCTGGGTGTCCTGATGGACGGGGAACTAAATTGGGCGAGACACCTACACGAGAAGAAAAACAAAGCGGTAAGAGCTTTGTGGACGTTAGAAAATGCTATATGTAAGGTATGGGGACTATCACCCCACATTATAAAATGGATATACACATGTGTAATCAGACCCATGATAACGCATGAAGCGATAGTCTGGTGGAAAGCGATAGAGGTGGGCAGAAACCAGAAGATTATGGACCAAGCCCAACGTATGTGCTGTCTAGGCATAACGGGGGCTACCAGGTCAACACCGACAAGGGCATTGAAGGTCATTCTAAATATAACTCCACTGGAATTCTATGTAAAACAAGTAGCACTAAACTTGCCTATACGTTTACGAATGAATAAACTGTGGAAGATAAGGGGAATGCAAACCCAACATGAGAAGATCATCCGAGTATGTAATAGAAGTACGATCAAGAAACTCTTTGAGGAAGAAGATTGCTGGAACTTCAAAACTGGAAATCCAAATTTGGAAGCAATCTTCAAAACTCAGTTTCCGACAAAAAGTGAATGGATCAACAATAGGGTGATTCAAGAAAACACTTTAGCGATTTACACAGACGGCTTTGGAATATCGTGCGAGGAACTAATCCTGGATTTATGGGGAGGGGTAAAACACTCCTCTTCGGTTCTTCAATGTGAAATCGCAGCGATAGAGATAGGAGCTAAACAGCTTATAAAACGGGGAGTAAGATCATCCAGGATTGCACTATGCACTGATAGCCAGGCGTCCATCAAATCTTTAACTAACTCCGCGGTAAAGTTCAAAACGATAGAGGGATGTAAACAGATCCTCACGGAATTAGGGAGACAAAACGATGTCACCCTAATATACCTGCCGGGGCACTGCGGCATCCCAGATGATGAAAAAGCGAACGAGCTGGTGCGGAGGGGCGTAAATGAGGACACTCCAATAATGCTCAACCTGAGCATGCCCATCCATGAAATCAGAAAAGAAATCATGGAATGGGTAACGAGGAGGTACAAAGAAAGCTGGGACATCCGACATCGCCAGACATACAAAGACGTTTTGGGAAACTCTTAATGCACATGAATCTTAAAATATCATTAAGCTTAACAAAGCCAAACTGAGACTTCTTGTTGGCTTTGTGGCAGGACATGGAAGATTAAGGGCTCATGCCATAAAATTGGGAAGGGCAAACACTAGTCTATGTAGGGGATGTGGGGAGGAAGACGAGATCATATTACACGCAATAACGCAAAGAAGGTCTAGAATCTTAGAAACATACTACTGCGAAGACCCTCTCTTGTGTCCGTTTTGTTGAAGTACTGAGGTAAGAATGCGCCAATGATATCAGAATTTCTCTGTACTTTGTGTGTGCAATTTTATGTGTTGAATGTGGTACAAAAATAAATGAAATAATGACGACACACTTGGTGGTAAAGTGACCGAACTGTCATGTTTTCCGGGCTGTTCGCCGATTTTTTAACATTTTAACATAAATATTCGGCTTTCTCATTGTTTTTTGCTATATTTGTACATATTTGTTTGGCTACTATTTAATTCAGTGTCCTATGCATACTGGGTTCTGGAGATGCTAAGTGCTGAAATAGTTCCCTTTTAAGGCTATTAAGCGGAATATGAACGTCCTCTGCTTTGGATGAAGGTCCTCTACTCTGTTGAGTCTACCTCCTAGTTCCTTTTTGCAGTCTCTGACCAGCTCGGAGGAGGTGATGGGTGACTCAAGCGCCTTAATGTTAGCCTTTATCTGTAAAAATACCAACGTTCGTCATTGGAGATTCACTGAGTCCGAGCAGAGAGCATGCCTTCAGAATCAGAAATACTTCCGCTTGAAATACGCTTGCGTTGTTCGGCAGCCTATATGACTTCGATATTTTCAAAACACCCGCCCCGACCCCACAGGGTAGCAATTAACGAGTTCAGTTCTTCTCCATTTTTTCCTGGTTGGGATTCTTACACTGAAATTTTTTGTAAAGTTAAGATCAGGGGCCTTATTATGGAACACGAAAACGAAACGAATTTCTAGTCTAGACACGTTTTTAAATGAGAGAGTGCATGTAAAACTTTGTCTCGACTAGAAATTCGTTTCGTTTTCGTGTTCCGTAATAAGGCCCCAGGTATCATGTACTCAGACTGCGCAATAGATAGTTCTCTCGGTGCTGAGTTAAGAATGCTACTATGGCCATAGTATTTGGTGACCCAGCATCCAGACTCTTTTAGTCTGATGGCACTTAATGACGCCTGATGGATGATGCGAAGATCAAAGGGAAGGTTCCTGTAGGAGTGCAATATTGAAATCCTCAAAAACAAATCTCCTGCCAAGCACATTTATTGTAGTTTTTGCATGGTAGAGATTTATCTGGAGAAGTTTGAAAATGCTCCTATTTTCTTCGATGGAACAGGGCCCGTATTTGGTATCTCGACTCGATGTCGATATCGAGAAATTTATATTTGGCAATACGATATCGACAAGGTTGCTGTCGACTCTCAGATGGATGGAAAAAGGTTAGAAATTTTAAGAATTTGTACTTGATTATGAAATTCTACTGCCGTGAATTTTCAGGTTTGGACAAATTATAAATGTTCTATAAAGAAATTAATTCAAAATGAAGCTGGTATATGATAATTCTTTTTTGTCGACTCGATCCAAATAGCAAATTTCTATCGAATCTACAAAGACATTTTGTCGATTCGATCAATTAAGTCGAGATACCAAATATGGGCCCAGGTCTTTGAAACCCTAAGTCAGTTTAGATTTATGTCGGCCTGTCTTCGAGTCACTAGGTTTGCTACCCTGGGATTTTTGAGGCTATTTGGTCGCTTTCTTTCCCAGGTTTTGCTCGATTTTGGCATGAGGATGTCTCCACTTCTCTGCTTCTATTTTCTTCGGTTCTATTCTTCCTACCGAGCTAGTGCCTGAAGTTGGCAGAAACGCAGTTACCTCACCTACGGGAGCAGGTGGTGCTTTAGCAGTCCTAACCTCTTCGGTGGACAGTGGACGAAAAGTACCTTGTCCCCTGAAAGAGCCACTCTTCGGTCTGACCTGTACCTGCCCATACCCAAAGTTGACCTTAAAAGAGACTTTCCGCAGCCTATCAGCCTATCAGGTGGTCCACTGAGAGAACGTTAAGTGAGGTGGAGTCCTCTGGCGTTATTCTCAATATTTTCCACTCCCTGACGTCTAGCTCATTGTTCTGAATATCAATGAAATCTAGGATTTCCTCGTCAGGGGTATTTACAAAAATGGGGCCTGGTGATTTCCCGTTCTTTGCAAGCTTAAGTCCCTTTAGATTTATGTCTGCCTGTCTTCCATTCAATAGGTGTGCTACTCTGGGATTTTTCAGGCAGTTTGGTCACCTTCTTTGCCAGGTTTTGCCCGATTTTGGCATGAGGATTCCTGCATTTCTCTGCTCTTATTTTCGGATCTATTCTTCCCGCCGAGCTAGTGCCTGAAGTTGAGGTGCTTTAGCAGTCCTAATCTCTTTCGCGGACAGTGGTCGGGAAGAGCTTTGATCTATTAAAGGAGGCTTTCCTCAGCTTATCAGGCGAGAAATGATCCCTTGAGACAACGATAAGTGAGGTGCCGCCCTCTGGCATTCTTCTCAATATTTTCGAATCCCTGCCGTTCAGTACATTGTTTTAACTGTCAATGAAGTGTAGGCTTTCTTCGTCAGGGGTATACAGGCTGTTGGGAAAGTACCCAACAAGGACTTTTGTACGAGAAATTTAATTTTTTCTACAGCCCTCAGATTGGAACCCTTCCATAGCTTAATCTCATCTGCCAGTGTTTTTAGCCAATCCCCACTGCCTTCGGTGTCCATCGGTGCAGATGAAAACTGCCCAGCCGCGGTAACTCACTGAAATTGAGATATTTTCTAATGAAACCTTGCAAACTTATTGCAACTTTTTTTTTAATCTATCGCGTGACAAAGTTTTTTTTACCCAATAAAGCGTGGGCCTGTACAAAAATGGGGGCCTGGTGATTTCCCGTTCTTTGGAGCCTGGAAATATGGAAAATATTGCAAAATCATTAAAGTGGCTTCGTTTTATCAATTCGACGATTTTGGTAGTAAGGGCGTTGTACGTTTAAAATGGTTGTAAAGAGTAATGTCGGTGGTTCGGAATCAACCTACAATTTTAGGTCCACTTTCAATCATTGTCATCGCATCCAGTGAAGTTTCTTTTCCGACCCATGACCCCAAGGGTTTACGGAAACCAAACAAATCACAATCCAATAAAAATGACGTTGGTTGGAACGTTAGTGAATAAAACAAATCAAAACCAAAATTAAGAATAATTGAAATAATTATATTTTCATATTTGTTTAAATTGTATTTATAAATAAATTTTATTTTCTAACGTTAAAGAATTTGGTATAGTTCCTTCTTTCCTAAAAACTAGTCAAATAAAATTAGTTATTAAATATAAAGCTACGTCCAAAATCCCATAAAAATATAGTTTGGGGTGGGGATTTTGTGTAGCCTGATTTTGGTTTGTTTTTGCTGTTTTCGTTTGAATTTACTTCAATTTACAAAAATAATTTAAGTACTTCGCTCCGTCTCGTTTAATCAGTGCATTTATTTAAGTTAAATTAATTATTAGAATATAAATATGAAATATTGCTTAAATTGTACAGAGGACAAAAACTTAAATTTAACAAGAAATTAATTTTTAACATTTAAATGTGAGGATCTGTGGGGCAAGTCTCACGTTACAATAAAATTATAGAACTGCTGCAAATTCGATCAGAAATGTTATTCTAAAAATCTTTAGGAAAGCTCAGAAAAAAATTCAACGACAGTTTAATAAAGCAGAAAGGGTAAGTACTCCATTGGAGGAGAATCTTCATAGCAATTGCCATATGTAACCGTCTATACTTTATTTAAAATTTCACATAGTTCCCTACGTAAAATCAACACAAATTTAACAATGAAAGTGCAAAAAGATATTCGCTAAAAGTTCAGCATGCAAGTGGCCTTGCAATGAAATACCTAGGCCTAAAGGAGTCCGACAGATCGTAGAGAACTTGCTTAAGTCTGTAGATCAATAATTCTAACCTCATTTTATTAAATATCCTGAAGCATTCTTACTATAAGGCCTGATGAAAGATGAAGGAAAAACCAAGAGTGGGAGAAGTTTTTGGAGGGAGCTCTTTTTATCTAGTTTCTTTCAGAGTTTCCGATGATTTAATTTACAATTTTAATGCAAACAAAATGAATGAAGAAACTATTAACTTCCGTAACGTTCTTTCTAGGTTTTGAAATGGCTCGACTTCAAAAAAGATGTGTAATTAGACTACTCATGCATAGAAGAAACTGCAGAGTTTCTTTCATTAAAGAATTCAGATATTTACATTAATCTCAAGCGATTTTTGGAAAAAAAAACATCTTGCAAAAAAACCTGATCGGCGACCTAAAAAAAACAAAAGGTACTTTCCAGATAGTGATTTCTGTATTGATTTCTGGTAACCCTCTTTGTATGCTTTCCCTAAAACAGGTACGTCGTTGTTGTTCTCTGTAATATTCTCAATCATTTATTGATTTCTTAGCATACTAGTCAAGTTAACCAAATTCAGGATGAGGCTACTCATCAAGAAAATATTTAGACCAATAAAACTTAGAATGCAAGTATTCACTTCTTCAACTATTCATAAGAGAAATGGAAGTCGGATCACCTCTTCCGGCGAAAATTCCCAAAACCTGTCCAGAGCTTATGGTAGCTTACGCGCGAATCTTGAAGATCTTTTCAATAGCTTTCCATCACTGTCTCCAACTTGAGAAATAAACAACTATTTTTAATTAAATGCTAAAGATGATTGCTTTTTTGGTTTCTGGTATATAAAACCAAAAATAGTAAATTAATTTGTCAACCTTATTTCAAAATGCATCTACTCAAAATGTAATGAAAACAATAACAAATTTTGGATTAAAATATCCACAAAACTTTTCGACTTATTCGTTTAAAAACATACCTGCCCAGTTGAATTGAATTTTAAGAAAGAGTTTTGCAACGAGCTGTCCGATAAATACGCGAACTAAGCTGCTAGGGAGGCTTTAATATGACGCACTGACTGATTTTTTGACGGGGGACCCATTGAAGCGGCAGTGACCATCAGACTGCCGAGGCAAGTGTAGAAGTGAATTTAGGCATTTTTTTGTGGTGCCCTTTTTTGTTCCTGTCAATGTTGGAGATTTATAAACAGATGGATCAGCAAGTCAAGATCAAATTGTTAAATTTGAGAAAAACTCACAGGGAATTCATGAAATGAAGAAAATAGCTCGTTTCAAATAGGGCAAGCGTTTTAGTGAAGGCCGTGAATACTGCAAGTGTTATGCCAGGGCAGGACGACCGTCGACCAGCAGTATCGATGAAAATATCGAACGAGTGAAGTCTCTTGTGCTTTCCGATCGCAAATTCATTCTACGAATGCATGCTGAAGAACTGAATTTGGTAAAATCGTTTGTACACAAATGCTGAAAATTGAATTGTTATTATCCGGACATCCGGATCTGCGAAAAGTTCGATTCCGAACCGGATCCGAACTATTCGGATCCATACTAAGCAAAGAAGCTTGAAACTTTCCTTCAGATTGCATTATTTCATCAAGAAAATGAAAATTTTATCGAACAAACTCCATGAAATTTTCACTTATTGTGCAATGTAGAGCAAATTTTCAACCTTTATTGCTTAATCTGGATCCAGATCCGCACAGATTCGGCCTACCCGGGTAGTATGATCAGTATTATCCGGATAATCACTATACCCGGACTTGGGAAATCCCACCCCAATTAGCTGGGATACTCCGGGTAGCCAACTATCCGGATATTTTCAGCCCTATTGTACACACCATGGTTTTTGTTTGGAGACGGAGTGGATTATTTTAATTTCTTAATAACAACCCACGGGGATATCTGATCTCGAACTCGGGACCCATTGAATGGTGGTTGTGCGGCTCAACGAATTGATGCAACTCCGTCTCCAAATTGATGAATTGAGAAAATTGTGTGCAAAATTTCAACACGGTTGAATCCTGGTTCTTCGAGTATGACGTCGAACTAAAATCACAGAGTAATGAATAAAAAGCAAAAGATAAATCAGAAAAAAATATATTTTCGGACGCTCACGGTATTGGCCATCATGAATTTCTGCCTGAAGAACGAACAGTGAATGCTCCCTTCTACGTGGAGGTTCTCAAGCGCTTGAGGGATCGTGTGCATCCAAATTTGTGTAGGGGAACCCAGGGCGAAACGGGGTAGCGGGGCGGAATGGGATGACAAATCAAACAAATCGTATTTCAACGTTTAGTCAGTGACAACGCTTCATTGTGATTACAGGTTGTTTATGTTGTTCTGTGCCTTCTATAATTCTCACTTTTGACTCACTCTGTTCCCGTACCTGCAGAGATTATAAGTGCTTTGTGCTACGTCACAGCTTCCCCTGCTGCAGAAAATTTAAGAATTCTGCAGCAACTTTGACCAGCTGCAATATGCTTTAAAAATCTTCTTTTTGTCAAAGTGACAACTGCCCAAACGTCAATTGAATGAATTTGAAATATATTTCAGCTTATATCGCTGGCTTAGTAAGTGAACAACAAACCGACTTGAAACAATTACTCTAAAGAGATTTTAACATAATAAAATGAAAGAATTCGCAACATCGGATTCAAGAATTGCTAAACGGCCAAAATCGAAAATTAAATATCAAATAATCAAATAACCTTCGTTAACAAATAAAATATTTTGTAATTTTAGTGATAATAAATTGCTTAGCTATACTAATGTACTCAGGTAAAAGAATACGTTACAAATCTATTTAACTAATAAATAGATAATAAAAATAGATGTTGTCTTGTAATTGACTAGATTTATAAATATAATGTACAATAATATTTCTTTCTTAATGTTTTTTCTCTTCATTTAATTTTACACTTAGATCTTCTATAGTTCAAAATAAAGTTATTACGCTTACCGACGAAAACGTCTTGTAGTATTATTTATTAGTGCCCGATTTAAGTAAATATAGGACGCTATAGTTTTGGTACTTTACGTTAAATATTTATTTATTTTTTTTTCGTTATTTTTGTTTGAAACCTTTGTTTATATTGTTTTTATAAAATTTTTCTTTATTCAAATATCAAAGTGATTTGTATTAGATATTTGTACTAGAAATTGTGCACACATTTATTGAAAATATTTTTAATTCCTTCGTTAAGAGATTGTACGATATTTAATCTGTATAAGATGTTTTGATTAAGAAAGGTGTAGAGCTAAAACGAACCAAAAGCGTCACCTTTTAATTACTGATTTATGAGTTGAAAGGAGTAAATTTCATTGGTAAAGCAGTTCCAGACTCCAATATTGTGGTTTTACTCCAATTATATGTACTTTAGTTATTACAAATTTGAACTTGGACTTAAACCATTCTTCCACTCATCGATTCAATTCTAAATTTGATTTCAACAGACCATAAACTATTCTGGGTTTTGTTCGCACGCTTTTTAATGTATTTCACTCACGAGAAATGTTGCCGCGATAATTTTCATAATTTTGGGCGCTTTAAGTAATGATAGAAGATAAGACTCGTTAAGACCGTGAAAAGTCTGGCAGTGAACCATTAATAAAGCAGAGGACTTCATAATATATAAGATATTTTTATGTAGAAGGTGAAATGGGACGAAACACTATCATCAACAATAATTTTATTGAAATTTTACGGGCACTAAAATAGCTAAGGTGGACAGAACTATTTTCAGTGGATAGCCATGCTGTTGAGCAACAAAGCGGTAACTTCCGCGGGGGAGGCATTTCACTCAGTAAAATGGTACACAAAGGCAGACCACAGGGCGGTGTTCTTTCGCCCCTTCTCTGGCTATACTTCGAGATACTTCTTAAGCTAGAGAAAGAGGGCATAAAAGTGGTCGCCGATGATGTCGTTATATTAGTGTCAGGTAAGTGTCTGAGCGCGATTAGCAAACTCACGGAAAGAGCCCTAAGGAAGCTAAGCTCCTCGCCAGGAACCAAACGACTCAACATAAACTCGCGTAAAACATATTTGGTACTTGTCACAAGGAAATATAAGGTAGCTACTTTTAAAACACCAAGCGTGGACCAAATGCTGTTAGAACTCAGGTCTCATGCGAAATACCTGGGACTCATTCTATACTGTAAGCTGTCCTGGAAGCTAAATGTAAAAGAAAGGATTGCTAAAGTGAACGAAGTTTTCTACACATGCAAAAGACTCTTCGGCAAAAAGTGAGAATTAAGGCAACACATAACGCATAACGGGTTTATACAGCGATTGTGCGACCAATCCTGCTCTACGAAGTTATGGTTTGGTGGCCAGCTGTACCCAAAAAAACCTATTTCTCCAGACTGGACAGACACACAAAGATTGACACTAAAACCTAAATGCTATTTTTCACCTCCTGTGGACTTGTACGCTAAGAACGCCGTGAAGCGGCCGATGCTGCGTCTTAAGAAATCAAATTTCCTTTAGATGCTCAGTTACGGTCACAGCAGCCTGTAAGAAAGGCTCGCTACTCGCACTGACTACATACTACCGATTAGAGACTTCAATGGGAAGTTCAGAGTAGTAATGCCGGATAGATTGTTTTGGGAATCTAGACCAGCAGATCCTATAAATGTCGCGGATGGTCCTAAAACCAGATCGGGGCTAGAGACAGCGGTGTACTGCCAAAGAGATAAATGTTAATTCATCCTACAGACTTCCCAGCGAGTCTAGCATATTTCAAGCCGAAGCTGTGGCGGTTGAAATGGCTCACAGTCTGCTGGTGATAGGCGCCTCGGTAAACATCTACGTGCACAGCCAAGCAGTTCTAAAAGCTCTAGAGTCCACCGAATTTAAATCCAAAATGACGCTCAACTGTTATATAGCCGTGCAAAGTCTCAGCACGAACAGAAATGTGCAACTTTGTTGGATGCCGGGCCACAGAGGCATAGCTGGGAACGACTCGGTTGATAATTTCGCCGAGAAAGGAGCTGAATTAGAGGCTTTAGAGGCAATGCAAGTATTACCTCCAAAACAAGTCGCGCTCAAACAACTCAGTGACGACTTGTTGGACCGTGCGCAGAAAATATGCGTAGGAACCAAAACGTGCAGAATCACACCTATGATTGTAAGAGAACTTTGCTTTTGAAAGGAAAAAAATGAAAAAATTATGTTTTTTATTGCTTTTTTTAATTTATTTTATTTTATTTTTTCTCTTTTTTTTCTTACCCAGGCAGAACATTGATAGGGCTAGACACAAAGCGTTAGGCAGATAATTCTTCAAGGATCTTGAGAAAACCTCTAGGTGCGACATTAGAAGTATTCTGAAATTCGCAACAGAGGCGGATACCTTTAATTTAAATAAAGACTGTCGAGCAGCACAGCATCTTTAGGATACCCAAACTCAGTAACGCTATGGATCCGCGGTAGTCTATAGGAGGCTTTTGAGGCCGCCATCTTAACCTAACCTAACATACCGGCACCTAACACACCTCCATTCTGAGTAAAATAATCCCCAAGTTCTAGCTGCCATTAAAGTTAAACCACCAATGAAAGGTCTCCAATTGTTATCACCAAAATCACACTGTTACTAAAAAAATGTTTTGCATCCATACGTGATATTGAAACCCACAGAGAAAAGTTAAGTTAAGATTTACTATTATTTGGGTACCAAATATGATTCAGTCTTTCTGGTACCGAGAATTTTAGTTGCAAATTTGATGTTTTTACCGTTAAAAGTTTGTACCGAATTTGTAAATCTCTTCTACTGCAGCAGTTTATCGCGAATTACTTTTCATTTTCTTTCCATTTCAGCGTGAATGTCTAAATAAGTGAATAAAAGAAAATGAACTCTAATACCGTAAACCATCAGATTTAAAGGAGACTAATATGCAACACCTATTGTGCGTGTCGCAATTCAGTACTGTTGGAAGTCCGATTTCACCCTCAACGTAGGACGGCTGATAACAGGCACCTGAAATCTTGACCTCCCCTAATGTTATGCGATTCTGTGCCAATGGCTGGATTGCAACCAGGGGTAACCGCGATACCTGTCCACCACATAGAGTTATTTAGACTTTACATATAATGGGATACTATTATTATTATGTTACCAATCTCAACAACGTACAACGACTAGTACGACCTCCAAGCGGAGAGTGAGCGCCTCAACGCTGGCTTATAGAGAAAGACGGACTGCCCATAGGATACATAGTAGACTTAGCATTGCCCCTCAAGAGAGGATAACAGAGAAATACAAGTCCTCTCTAGATTGGGCACAGAAACTTCTATCCAAAGACTTCGGCCATAGCAGCTATAGCCCCCCACCCCTCCTTAACAACAACAGACTGCGCTAGACCTCCAAAAAGACTACGGTGGCATACCTCTTTCCTTTTAACTCAAATTCTTTTGAAGATGTCGTGGAAGACCACCTCACCCGGTCATAGACTGAAGTAACGACGGTGGAACGATGTCATCAAGTAGTTGAAAGTTGGTGAGAATCACGTTTCTGAAGCTCGTCCGTCTGTCCGTGTGTCACACGTAATAATAAGAATAAGTAACTTATGCAGCATAAAAAGGTGTATTTTAAAAGGTGCGATATAAACAGATACAAAAGAACTGAGTTGCTATTATATAGTATTAAAAGGCCGCTCACACTTCACGGGAGAATCTCGCCGACAAACACAGCGAGAATCGCAGCAAGGACTATCTTGAATCCACACTAGCGCTCCTTTGATGCTCGCCAAAAAACTGACCACAATAGGAGAACAAGGCAAGAACTACACGAGAAGGCGTGAAAAATACGTAAATTGCCTCCACATGCACATTCTTGTGCAGTTCTCGCCTTCTCGCGAGATTCTCCTTAATCTCTAAATTTACCAGAGAAACTTTTGCAGAAATAACTAATCGCGGCAATCGAGTATATTACATTTATGCAAGATTGAAGAAAGTGTGCGCAATTACATTTTGCATTAACTTCAGTTATATTTGACAGCGTGTGCTGCATTAAAAAGTTCTTAGTTGCATTTGTAGTTTTAATGCAAACTAATTCCGATGTCAGAGAAATGCTGTATCAAACTAATTCTATAGTCTAAACGTGCCTACAACCTAACTTCTCAGTATTCACGAAGTCAGGTGAAAAATTGTTTTTGATGTACCTGTTTCATGGAAAGTAAAGATGAGCAAATTTCTTTTTCTCATATACCAACCAACAATGTTATATGACGTTTTTAATTTTGATGCCTGAGCCGCGAAATATGAACACACAAATTCGTTTGCAATTCCCCGCTTTATCCGCCTTAACTTGACAACTGATACATATCGTTATATGATAAATGTATAGTATAAGAGCGTATTTTTCAAAAATTATGAGTTTTTGTAAGTACAAATAACCAGTTGGAAAGGTTGCAATTAAAGTGTATATTTTGCGCACATCTGTGATTTCTGACGGAAGAAAAACAAAGTTAAATGTACCGGAAGGCGAGGACAACATTTTTATATAAAAATTATTGCTTATGAATTGCTCTCAATTAATGTGACTTCCAATTATATCCCATTAAGCTTTTATGTTGATTACCAAGTTCAAAGGATCTTGTTTACAAACTGTAGGAAAAACGTTTGAGTTATAATTGCAATTAGTGATGGGCGAGGATGAATATGTACCCATTTTGGTTAAATGTCCATTTGTGTAGAAAAGTCGTTTGTTTTAAATTAATTAATTCATTAATCGATTTCATTTTAAGTTGCTACGCCACTGTCTTCAAACAGTGAACGCTGTTAAAATGTGCAAACGTTTTTTTGTTATTTATTCATTTTATTGTGACGGCAACCGCTTAGAAATTGTATCATCCAAAATTACAAGCAATTCTTTAAGATAACTCCAAAGAAAAATGAATGTAGAATTGTATCATCGAAATGGGGTAAAAAAAAGACTCAATTGGTTTTTATAATCGGTTGCAACAGCACTGTATCATAAAAACCGATTGCTCATTCCCTTGTTTGCCGTGTCATGCCTACAGGTGTCCCCATTTTACTTATGTATGTTCGTTTTGATGAAGTGTTACGGGGTCCTTATTACTGAATACGATTACATTGCAATTCATCGTAAGTATAGGAAATTTAGAATAAAATAAAATTAAAAGAGATATTGTACTTGGGTGAGTTGCTAGCCTTAGGTCCATTCAATTCTAAATTTCCTACATTTACGATCGATTGCAATCGAATCGTATTCGGTAAGATGGTCCACTGAAATTCTCGCGGCTTAGACTATTTTGTTTTTTAACATAAAGACTATAGCTCTCAGACAAAGGATTTCGATACCGTAGCAGGGTAAAAATAAATTATTGTCAACCATATAACGTGTCAGCCTACCAATCCGGAAGTCTCAGGTTCGAGTCACACCGGAGGCGACCTATAGTTGCGTTCTGCTGAGAACAGATCACGATAAAAATGGTTTGCAGAGAAAATGCCAGTGACTTGGAATCCACTTAAAATTGTACGTCAATTGCAATCGTTGTCAAGAAAGAGAGAGAGAGAGCGATATTAGAACCGAGCCTTCATTTTGTTTTCAAATTTATTGTTATTTAATTCAATTTTTTCATGCTATACTATATCTGTTCAATTAATATGGGTCGTTTTCAGCATTACATTGTGTTTTATGTAAACTATCCATTATTTTAGACAACTAATCATGAGAAGACACAAGGAGTACAGAATTTTGACGAATTTTCAAGTTTTAACTGATAAATCTGTTCAGTATGTAAAATCTATGTAAACAGAATGGCGAATCATTTTCTTAAATCTTTAACTCTTTGTGGTCGATGCCGGCACATTGGCGGGATTCGCAAGTCGTCATAGAAATGTATGCCGCCACTGTGGCGGCATGATTCCATTCATGATCACGCGGAATGGCAAACGAGGCTACCGATACTGAAAGACAACTATCCTCCCGAAGTTACATTAAAATGTTTAGATCAACTTAATCGCAATTTTTATCGCTCTCTTCTGTTGCTGACGTTTTATTTAGTACTGCAGACTGACTATGCCGATTTTCGAGCATCGGGTGTTAGGTTAAGTTAAGGTTTGTAGTTAATCCAGGTAGTCGAAATTCTATCGTAACTCCCATTTTCAGCTGTGATAACATCTGGCTCTCAGAGGCATAAAAGCTACAGCAAATAAACGCCAACTATAAAACTGCTGAGACGTACGTTATACAGTATTGAAAAGCTTTTATCTAATAAAATCGGAAAGGTGAAAGCTTTAAGTTTTTCCTGCTTACTGTAGTAAAACATCGAAGATTTTAATTTTGCTTGCAGTAAGAAGTAACAGTAATTTGAAGTTAATAGCCTTGCTGCAGGAAACAGAAATATCATGTAAAAGCCTTGCAGAATTTCAAACCCATAGTATAATTAGAGAATACTATGTTCTTTTTTGCACTTTAAGGAGTTGTATACAAAAATCGATATTTTGTTATTCTTCTGTTTATTCACGTACATTGTAAAAAAATTCCCATAAAGCAGGACATACACGATCAAGTCTACCGTCAAGTCTGCAGCGGACTTGACGCGGCGTCCAGTTTGCAGCGCATCCATATAGACCACATACGATCAAGTTTACCGTCCAGTTTTCATGATGCCGCACCAGTTGAAAACATGGCGTCGCCAGTGACGGACGCCCACGCGTTAGCCATCCTAGGGTTATTGCTCGTGCGTACTTGACCGCTCATACACACGTTCAAGTTTGCATGACGCTGCAGGCTTGATCAAGTCGGCAGAATCGAAATTCGATTTTTGCTTCAAGTAGACTTGTCATGCACAATGATAGCCATACACCGTCAAGTATACTGGACGCCGCGTCAAGTCCGCCGCAGGCAAGACCTTAGACTTGGTTTGTTCACAGCGTTTCAAAAGTTAAATGTGTTATTCTGGAATCTTGATCTTCTTCGACAGCCTTCTTTATGATCATTTCCGTGTTTTGTCATGTGCATGATAAAAATATTTCAGTCCTTTTCTTGTGTGATAAGTAATCAGTTCCGTTTCGTATGTGGAAGTGAGATCAGTTAAAAAAATGTCGATAGCTTATTACAAACGTTCAGTCGAAACATCCAAAGGGTTTGCATATGACGTATAAACAAAAAGTCAAATATATTCAGAAGGATGAACAGATCGAGAGCTGTCATCGCAAAAATGCAGGAAGGCTGGGTGCCTTTAACAATACACACTGTCGCAGTTGTGACAACGTGAACGAAAAAGAAACATTTCATCTCTGTAAATGTCCTGTGACTCTTGCCAGAGTCAGAAAGAAGGCTATGGGAAAGTACTTCTTTGAAAACCTAAAGACAATCTCAGGGATAAAGATTAAGGAAATAGTCAGTTTCTTAAATTCCTCCGGTTGGCTTTAGTTCCTTTTTTTCCTATAATAAACTCAGCCGACTTGAACCATGATTTCAGATAAGAATCAGAGTGGGAGTGAACTGAGTCTGACAAAAACCCGGGTCGTACTGGTTGTTACATCAAAATGACGCTATAAAAGTGCTAATTGGAGTGTTACCATGATGCCGACGCTCATCACTTAAACCAACCAACCATAGTAGAAAGAATGAGTCATTCGTTAGAAAGTGGTATATACAGCACAAAAACGATAGACAACGAAACATCAAGATAAGGTTATCATCAAGTTGTGTACCAATGGACCTTAAAGGAGCAGTCTAGTGAAATATTTTGTGTACTTCCAACTGTTTAAAATTCGCCCGGAAATATGTATACAGTATTTAAAGTTGATCCGATCAATAAATCAAAAAATATGAGGTATTAAACGTTAGACGAGGAAGTTACGCCGAAAAACGGTACGACGAACGCCTTAGCTTTCAAGAGCAGCGTACCAACCAAAACACAATAGAGGCAAGAAGCAGAAAGACAAAGCAGCCTTTCCACGATGGTATGATTCGAACCGGGGCTCTCTGGGTTGGTAGGCCGACACGTTATTACCTAAGTTACAAACTCAAAGTAAACCGAACTCAGTTTGAACTGAGTTCACAATTTGGGTCATGACGCATTCAAGAATTAAATTTTAAATGTCATATGAGTTTGTTATTGTATAACTTTAAAAACGTAATTACGATTCAATAAAGACTATGGTTTCCCTTATTAAGATTATCACGACTGAACCATGAAGAAACGAAGATTAAGGAAAAACAAGCCAGACAATTCACTACAGGTCGCTAGTTACATGTACAACAAACCGAAAAGTGTATTCAACCAAACAAAATTTTTAAACTGAATTCGGTTGACTTTCAACTCAGTTTGTCATGTAACTTCGGTCCATAACTGACTCTATCGACGATTAAAAAAAGGTGTTAACATATTATACTCCTTTTGCCTACTATTAATTATGTAACACATAAGTGAATATTAATCGTTATCGTGTAGAAATTTTATTTATATTTTTGAAACCACAGAGTAGCTGTTTTCATCTAAATAACTGTACCATATCGATCGTGAAACGGCAATTTTGATTTAAAACAAAAATTATTGCACTGAAATATTTTTTCTTGCAATGAAAGGGCTACTAAATTATGTCTAAAACAATTTCGCCGGATGTGGAGGTGTGTAACCCGTTAAGTAGGCCATTTATATAACATTTATTACAATGATCTGATTTTCCTACTGTTCTGATCTGCCTATTAGCGACTATTTCTGATTCAAAAATTTAGAGGCAAGGTGAATACTTAAAAAAAAAAACGAAAAAAAAATGTTTATGAAATAAATTAAAAGAAATATTAAGATTGAGGAAAAAACCTTGAAAAGAATAATAACACATCTAGTTTTATTTACTTCCCAAGCATTTCACGCATTTCTACTTTCTCTCGCAAATATAAATTCTCATACATAAGAAACCTCATGTTGCATTCAATAAATAATAGCAAAAATATTAGTTTGAAAGTGAAGATCAATCAGCGGCAGATAATGTGAAATGTAAAGAAACGATTTCTCTAAGAATCTCTTGTATTATATAATGCTGTCACTGCCTCAGCTATTTATTAAGATTTATTGTGCCAGTGAAAAATTAATATTTTTCCGTCAGCGTATTTGCAGATTCGCGTATTTCGTAGATTTGTTGTTACAGAAATACTCTATTTTGAACAGGAAACATTTTGTTCTTCAATTAGAACAGAGAAAAACAATTTTTCTCAATTAAAAAAAGAAGTGAAAAAACGTATAAAAATAACTGAAAAGTAAAAGTTCAGTACTTTTGGTAAGTTTTTCACTTTTAAATTAAAACGTTAATATTGATTTTCAGAGATTGAAAGCGTACAAGGCGAAGTAAAAAGGTCTAATTATTTAAGGAAAACCCTGAATTCTGAAGGATCAAGGATAAAAAGTGTTCAAATTTAACTGTCGACCGCAAATAATGCTATGTTCGTGTTATGGTAAAAATCCAAAACATTCTAGTGGCGATGATATTTACAAACTCCTTTACGAACAACCATTTTGAAGGAAATTAACAATTTTTAAAAGAAAACTTAACACATATTTTGTACAGATAGGAAAACTAGTATAGATTGCAAACAAAAATTAACATTAAATAATTAATATTTTCTCGGACACTATCTAAATGATCATTTATCTAAAAACAATGACATTCAATCTTATCGAAACTAAATATCTTTTCAATAGATGTGTGCATATTTTGAGGTACAGACAAAATATTTGCGGGAAATATATAAAGTTTTCTTAAAGTTTTACTCAACGGATAGGATAATTTATTGATTTAAATGAAATGACAAATATTCCATGATATTTTTTCAATTTAACTTGCAATTTGTACGAAAGTCTCTATATTATCAATCGATTCGACCTTGTTTTAACAGGACTCAATAATGTAACAGCCCCTAGTTGAAATTATAACTAAAAACGAACAATTTATAACATACAAACTGTGTTAATGTTGAGCATAATTGTGAAATATATTGTCAATTACACATGTATTTCCCGCTTAAACGTTTTAATTTAATTAATCTTTCTCTATAGTATTAAGAGAACCTCTAACAACTTTGCTAATGCTTGATTGCATTTAATATTTTCATTTCGTATTATGGTAAAAATACCTAAATCTAAGATAAATAAATTACTTTTTTTTCTCTTATTGTTAAAATTGTAATATCGCGAATTTGTGTATATGTTCTTTGTTTAAATTTGTATACATATTATTTTAACGCTACTTTTCATTAAAATATCACTAAATTTAGATTTTACTTAACGTCTAAATTGTTTATATTAAAATTATTCTTTTAAATTTTATCAAATTTCCTAGAAAAATATTTCCGTCTTTAATATACATTATAAATTTGAATATTTGACAAATTTATTTGCTATAATAAGAGTTTTGGTTTCATTCCGTTTTGTATCTGTTCTGAATCGATTCTATTTAATTGATGATTTCTTTTCCATTCCATTTTCATCTTTTATATATTTAAAAGTCTCTTTTAACAAATTTTAATTTGGTTTAATATTATTGCAATCGGGCCTCCTGTAAGGATGCACCCGCTGCCTGCTGATATGGATTAAGGGCAGGAAATGCCCCTGCCGCAGCTGTTCCAGCTTGCGGCAGTGTAGCATAAGTGTATGGTGTCATATAACTGGCAGCTGCTGCATTTGCTGGAAATAGAAATATTAATTAATAATTATAAACACAAATAAAAGAAATAATATTTAAATTGAATTATCGCCTCGACATTCAAAAAATAAATGGTTAGAGGCTTAAGCCTCTATTGCAAGAATAGATTCTCAAACTCAAACCGAAACTAGCATTAGGGTTATGAAGCTTAAACGTGTGTTACGAATACGAACCTTGTCGTCGGAGCCCTGTAAACAATTTTATGTAACTGCTGTTCAAAAAGAGTGAAGTACGAGGGCTGTTTAAAAGGTAATAATAAGAACGCTCTACAGAAAAAAATATTTATTCAGTCTTTCAAATCTACATGCTTTTTTCGAAGTAACCCCCCTCGGTTCTAATACACTTTTCCCACTTTCCCTGACACTTCTTAAACACGAATAGACCATCTTTCACGAGCTGAAACTTGACCTCGGGAAACAGTTAAAAGTCGCAAGGGGCCAAATCTGGAATGTCACTCACCACACATTCATACAGTTGCAATGCCGAGAGCGTTCAAGAAATCCACTACAGTGTGAGCTACGTGGGGCGGCGCATTATCATCTCTCTGGTTCCCGTAACCAGTGGGGTATGATGGCAATTTCTCTGCAACCAAATAATCTTTTTATCGTAATCTTTTGTCAGCAGAAAACACCCATGGGTCGTCGCCGGTGGGATTCGAACCTGGGACCTCTGGATTGGTAGGCCAACACGTTATCACTTGCTCCAACTTTGTTAACGATCTTGTGCGGCCGTTTTTTTTTTTAAATCGACGCAGCATTGTGATCAAACCCGATTTGTAATAATCTGCCGTGACGTCTCTAACGGTAATTCGTCGTTATTCGCGGACGATGACAGCAGCTGTATTCTTTGCAACCTCGGTGGCAAGATGTTGAAGGGCACCCCTCGCACGGCTCGTCGGCGATGCCCCATTTACCCTTCTCGAAGACTTTATGCGAAGATGAATGAAATATAAATTTTGTTTTTTAGCGAGTAAGTTTGAAGGGAGCGAGCTGCTGCTGCTACGGGGCATAGGTAGGGATGTCAAGAGAGGGGAGAGCAGGCGGTCTAACGGTTCAAACCGGTTTGCCAGTAGTTTTCACGATGTCGCAGCAACAGGTGCATCCTTCCGCTGCGCAATGCATTATTATTAAATTTCTAACTCAAGAAAGAGTTAAACCAGTTGAAAATTTGTCAAGATTGACTGCACAGTTTGGTAATTAAAGACTGTCAAAGGGTCGCGTATTTATTTTTTTTTTTGGCATAAAGAGTTGAAGGAAGGGCGTGAAGGGGTTGAAAATGAGAAACATGCTCGCTATCATCGGACCAGCATTACTGGACAGTATATGTATTACCCGAAAATGTTGATGGTGCGGCGGGGTGAAACCTAACTTCGTAATGCGTGGACCGATTTGGATGGTTAATTTTTTGTTGTTGTATAGAGTATCCGCTATTGCTAATAATGGAAAATATTTGGCTCTAGGGTTGGATGGGGAAGTCTAACTTCGTAACGCGTTAACCGATGAATGATTCTTTTTTTTTAGGTAAAGAATATTTTTCGATTGGTACCATGTCAAAAAGCTTGGTGGTGGGGTGGCGGTGGAACCTAAAATCGTAATGCGTGTACCGGTTTCTTTTTTGTTGTATAGAATATCATCCCTCATTGCTAATAATGGAAAAAAAATTTCTTAGAGTGGGGATAGTCTAACTTCTAAACCCGTGAACCGACTTGGTTGATTATATTTCTGATGTATGGAGTAGCTTCCCCCATTTATACTGCGACACAAATTTAAAGAGTGGGGTGGGGTTTGGAGAGAGGGCTGATGTCAACGTCTTAATCCGTAGACCGATTCGGATGATTTTGGTTTTTTTCTTGTTATATAGAGTACTTATAATTCCCCATTGCTAATATGAGGATAATTTACCTAGGGTGGGGGTGGTGGTGGGAGAGGGAGGGATAGGCTAATTTGGTAACGTGGATTTGGATGATTCTTCTTTTGATAACTAGACCCATTGGTATCACGACTAAAATTAATAGGGTGGGGTGGAGAGGGGGAGTTATCCAACTCATTAACGAATAGACCTATATGGTTGATTCTTTTTTGTTTTATACAGTATGATCCCCCATTGCTACTTTGAGGAAAAATGTTAACCTAGAGTGTGGGGTGGGGGGAGAGGTAGTCGAAATTTCTAACGTGTGGACTGATTTTAAAGATTCTGAATTAATACAGTATCTATTTGTATCATGACAAAAATTGTGGTGTATAGTGAGAGTTGGAGGGGAGCGCCACCAAGCTTTAAAAGGCCGATTTCTATGATTTTGATTCTTTTGTACAGAATACTCATTATTACCACGGTAACTACAATGATTCTCTCTTGCTGTATAGGGTGCGGTGGCGCACTATCGCTGTGGTAAGAATTTTGTAAATGAGGTGAAGGTATGAAAGGGTGACCGGGATTAATTTCGTAATATGTTGCCGATTTTGGATAATTCTGTTTCCTTTTTATAGAGTGTACCAACTCTGCAACTGTTGAAATTGATTCATTCGTACGAGCAACATTTTTCGAGTTGTATATCTGAAGGCTCTACATAGTGATAAATAAAATAGCTTTTAAAAAAATAAATTGGTAAATCGAAAAATGCCCAAAATAAGATGAATGTACTGTGGTCATCTCCAATGTCTGTTAAAGTTATACTTTCCGACCACATTGTTATCAACAAAATGTACTTTTTCCCAAAAATGGATTTACAGGCATTGTTCAAAAGTAAAATACTTTTGTTGTAGTTGTTTTGTTTGTTTAATTTGCATTGACTATAAAATGTGGTAATAGATATAAAATAAAAAATTATTTTATGCCTTGAGTGAAGTCGGTTCAATTTTTTTTTTAAACTATTTTTTTTATTCTACAGTGTCTGGAAAACACCATAGTTGTGCTAATGCATTTTAAAAAGTGATCAAAAAAATGTCATCATCAAAAACCGAAAAGCATTGTAGTAGTAAGTTCTTAGCAATGCAAAAAGGAGTTAATATAGCTATCATCCAATGAGATGGCAATGTAAAAGTAATCGATATGTTGGGGTAAGTACTGATAATGGCATTAATACTGCAATCGCTTACCACCCTGCTGGGTATTATACGCCAGTGTTATATACATTTATATCATGTGGACATTTTCGGTTTTGGATAAAACCATTTATTTAGGCATATGTTATTTTATTCTGCTCCAACGTTATATACCTAAGCAGACTCTATTGTAAGACTTGAGAGATGATGTATATCAACGACACATACTTCAAGTACTTTATACCCAAATCTATCAATATCTCCATTTTTAATAAAATGTTGATTCAAAGACTACTATAGGAATTTTCATAGGATTCGAACTTCTACTTTCCTTTGCACGTTGCCTTCAACTTTCAAAACCAAAACTTTTGGTAAAACAGCTTTTGTGCACTTAACCAATTTTTCGCAAATGTAATTTTGTACGTAGCTAGTTTTCTCCCTTGAGCTCCGTTGAGGTCGCTTTTTCGCTGAGCGCCTCAAATAAAATGGACATATGTACAATTGGATAGAACAATAAAAGGTTTAATTTTTAAAATCGACGTTGAGCCTGTGATGTTGAAGTCTACGATTTCATGAACAGCACTTAAATTAGGACTATTCCATTCATTTCTTTTTATTAAAGAGGGTAAATTTTAACATTATGTTTATTTATAGTAAAAAAGCAAGTGGAAGTCAATTTAACTGGCAATTCCACATGCAACTTCACATCGCAAGCATTTCAGGGAGTCAATTTGTAAAGTTGGTACTGCATTCGGTAGAAATGAACCGCATTCTCGCCCAGCAATTGTAAACGTAATGGAAAATTTTTAACATTTCGTTCAATTTGCGATATCAGATCAGCGGAAGACCTGTCAATTCGAGGAGGTTTACAGCAATCTACCTATCTGAACCAAATTTTGCACAAAGATCTTGGTCGTGTGTTGTTGGAAATGAAAGAAGGTAACCACAAATTCTTAAAGGAAATTATTTTGAGTGACGAGTCTCATTTTCATCTCTCCGGCTACGTAAACAAGCAAAGCTGAAGTGAATGCTTCGGATGTAGACGAATTTTATTTGCAACAGGACAGCACTACACGACACAAAAGTGCTAATGCATTCAAGTCCTTGCACGAAAAGTTCCATGGGCGTAGTGTGAACTTCAATGGGTCGCCCAGATAGTGAGATTTATGGAGTCTATATTTCTTCCAATGGGGCCGCATCAAAGATAAAGTCTATGTTAACGCCTCAGCAACGATTAGAGCGGTTATTCGAGAAATAAGGCCGCAATTGTGCAGAATCGTGATGGTATTTTTTTAAAGATAATTATATGTTAAAATACTTTACTTTAGAAGCTAAATCGTTACTCCAATCGGGTGCATAAATGGCAACTGTGCTCCAAATCATCAGTTTGAAGGTTAATACCTTGATTGATTGAGACGGAGTTGGATCAATGGATGGTATGGCATTGTGGTGAGTTTTTCATTTGCAATTGCAATAAATAAAAAATCCATTCCGGTTCTGGGATGTTGTCTATTTCGCAATGAATTTTAATTATTCCCCTTACCCCAAATTCCCTTACCACCATAGCCATTCTAAGGCACTGGGTTGTTACCTCGGCTTTGGCTATATATATAATAAAAAAAAATTGATCAATTACCTCTACTATAAGCCGAAACTAGTTTCTCTTTATGAAAGGGGAATATCTTTTTATTATACTAAAAATATATATTTTAAGCCGTCTGAGTTTTTTCTTTCTTGATTTATCTTATAAATTATAAAATTGAAATAAACTTTTCATGTAACATAATTTTATAAGACAATGTATTTCTCACCTGCAGCAGCACCAGAATAAGGATATGCTTCAAATCCTGCATATTGTCCAGGATAGGGAGCAGCAGCGGCGGCAGCAACTGCGTTCTAAAAATATGAAAATTTTTTTAATTAATTTTATAATTAATTTGTTTCGAAAATGATTTACCTGATATTCATAAAATTGACTAGTAGCAGCTGCAATAGCGGCCGCATGAGATAGCTGCGTTGCAGGAATCGGCATTAATCCAGCGGCGGCCGCTGCACTTGAATTAGCAGCTGCAGTTGCAGCAGCGCCTAAGTATGGCGATCCATAAACATACGATTGTGGAACTCTAGATTTAAAAGAAGAAAAGGAAATAGATTAGTTTATGTAGGCATCACCAGCCTATCCAACACTTAAAACAACTATGCAAGAAAAACGTTCTATTTTAGTGTTAAGAAAACGAACTCTCAGCAACAAAAAAACGCCAAACTGCAAATTGTAAATAATTGGAAGAAAATCAAATTAAAAAAGAAAAACTTTTCAATTTTATTTTCTTGACTTATAGTTCCTAAATGGCCAAAATAGTTTTATAATAATTATTATGTGTGTATAATTAACAATAATTAAGAAATGTAAATTAAAAGTAAACACCACCACTTCAAAGGCAAATCCATTAAAAGTTTAAAGAAAATTCGAACACCAACAACGGAAAAACCTGGAGATAATACTCTCCAATCTAAAGTAATTGCAGCAGCACAAAAACAACAACAACAACATCAACTTTGTATTGTAATTAATTATTTTTATATTATTGTTTACAACAACAGTTTTATGTTATAGCAAGTTATCGAACTCTCTATGCTTACAGATGTTTATGGTTTCATCACGAATTGAATTATAAAGTCAATACAAGTTCTTCACAAAATTAACTTAAAATGCAAAGAAAAAAGAGATAATAAATATTTTAGTCTCATTTTTTTATATTTGCACACAAAGTAAGTACATTAAAGTACTAAAAATTTAACTAACTACAACTTCAACTTTTCAAATCAGCCCTACTGGGCCATACGTCCTTATCGGACGCATGTTATCATTTATAGAGGGGATAACAAGTGTAAAAGTAAACAAGTAAAGAATATTCCGTGATCGGGCAATACGTCTTGCTCAGAAGGTGTTTTAAAAAATGGAAAAACAAAAACGTAGGATAAATGTAGGCTATATCGATATTGGATAGCATGGTTTATATCTTAGTGCCACAGAAATAGGTTTAAGGGGGTAGTTTACCTAAGCGATTTTAAAATTTAGTTTTTGTTTGCTTAATCTCGTCCAAATATCCTTAAAAATGAACCCTTAAAAGGATTTTCGAATATTTACTTCCGTTTCAGAGATGCGCTGCTTGAAAGTCGACCGCGCACGGTTGATTTTAATACGCTCAGGTAAGCACATTCACGAACAAGGTTTTTTGAAATTTCGTCACAGAGTGCTTCAAATGTATTTAACCGATTTGATTTTTTTCTTTTTATTAAAAGTTATACCATTTTTTGGAGCTTGTACTAGAATAATTGAAAAATTCAAATATTTTACATTTTTTCGAACTGCATAAGGAAAAAGGGCAAAAAGATTCAAATTTAATTTTTGAATGTGCCGCCATTTCTCACAGAATTCGAAATTTGGAAAAAGACCACATTGCGGTCCCAGAAAAATTGTTTGCTTTCTTTTTGCAGTTTGGAGAAACACAGCCAGTGGAATCCGGGACCAAAGTGGTCAGTGTCCTCCAGAATGTCCGCACTTGCGATGAGCTGGAGGCCGACATTCTGTTTTTGTTTTTTTGGTTTTGTAAAAATAAAATTGAAATAAAAGCATTGCTAAACATATTATAAAAAATCTGTCAATAACTTTTCCCAGTTCCTTAAGAAAAATTCCCAAAAAAGGTCAAATTTTTCGGCGCTTCAGGCAAACTACCCTCTTAAGTACGAATCTTGAACGCCGTCAAGTTTAAAAAAGCTTGAGACTGAGACAAGTTTACAGAATTACTGTGTTCCTTTACTTGTCAAACCGTAAATATTATTATGACGTCAGGATTTCCCCTCTTGTACAAGTTACAGGTTTTGTACAGAATTAGAAGTTACTCTGCAACTTTTATATGCGTTTTATAACTGTCAGATAAAATGTCATTTAGGTTTGATGAAATGTTAAAATTTAGATGCTAATTTTACTAAATAGAAAAAAAAGAAGAATTGACATTTTCCATTATTGGTTCCCCTTCGTGACATTTTAAATATTTTTTTCAAAGAAGAAGAAATTACAGATCTTTCACAGTGAAAGTACGCGAATAGACTTAATACGCCTGGAGACGCAATATAATAGTCAATATAGC
This sequence comes from Leptarthrus brevirostris, assembly GCA_964036015.1. Lineage (NCBI taxonomy): Eukaryota > Metazoa > Arthropoda > Insecta > Diptera > Asilidae > Leptarthrus > Leptarthrus brevirostris. The sequence goes on from OZ038372.1 coordinate 139,297,542, forward strand.
AGCCCTAGCACATCTTGTATCCAAAATACAATAAAGTATTCAAATATATGTAGTTATATCCAAAATAATATGTAGTTGCTTTAGATATACCAAAAAATACTGAAAAAAAGATCTACTTACCGCCGAGCTATATACAAAGCGTTAGCGTCCGGCAATGAATAATATGATAAAAGTTACTGCAACTACTACGCCAAAACAGAAAGTGTTTCAAAAAAATGAAGAAATAATTTGGAGTCCACACAGGATAGACGGTCGCGCAATAAGTGAAAGCGATTTGAAGAAAAGGAAACGTAATAACTCAAATAGGAAAATTTTGACAGAAGTTGAGGGTGATAACTCAGAATCAGACAGATTGAATGATCTATGTGGTAGATGCCAGAAACAGACAGATCAGGAAATATTTTTAAAGATATCTGCAATTAATTGAACTAATGGCGTCTGGAAAAGAATGCCTACGTTCAATTAGGTTTTTTGAATTTTAAATACGTATAATTGCAACAACATAAGAAAAGGATAGTTGTGAAATATGTGTTGAAAGCGTTCATATATAAGTGTTGCTTGATAATGTTTTAAGCCAATTAGAGCAAAGTCAAAGGGCCGTATATGTACGAGGTTTGATAAACATATACGCGGAGTTGTTGACGTTTGTTGACATTTGTAGCCCTATTGGATGCTTTCTTTATTGTTGACTGTCGAAAAGGTGCTATTTTGATGTGCTCCGCTTTGCTTTAAAAATTATATAAATTCCAATACCGTATTGGAAATTTTGAATGTTGCTACTTAAGGGAGAATAAATTTTCCCGATTCGAGACAATGCAAGTGCACCTACGATTTAAAGTAGATTTTGAACCAATGCAATCTTCATGGCCGTCTATAGCATTCGAACCTGGGACCTCCGGATTGGTAGGCCGACAGATTATCACTTACTCCACCACTGACTTAAAAGTAGTATATACGTTTAGAAAATGGCCGCTAAGATGTTGAAGATGATGAATGCCCTAAACGTCCCACCACATCAACAACAGTTGACAACTAAGTATTGAAGAAAATGGACAATCTCCGAATTCCCATCAGAGAGGTTACTGTTGATGTTGGCGGTTGGTAGCGCAGTGTGTTACTGGTGCAACAAACATTGCGTAATGGCAGAAAATCTTTAGACTGCCTCAAGGACCTTTATTACTATGGTAAGTAATGTCCGATTGTTGGCCCGTTGACCAGCCGGAACACCAAAAAAGAAACAAAAAAATACGGACAAACACGTGCACTACTGCACAAAGGACACTGAATGGCCAAGACATAGACTTGTTAAAAACATTATGTTACCTAGGCAGCATTTTACCGAAGATAGCGAAATAGTAGAAGATGGGAACTTATCACGAATAAATAACGTGAGAAATGGATTTTCTCAAATATTCCTATACAATACTTGCTTAATATTGCTTACCATATGCTATGCAAATATGCTATGCCGTTGAATAACGAAACTTATTCGAAACTAGACCAACAGTAGGTAATCGGTTCAGAATGGATTCAATCATTAAATCGACGGTAAGCTGCCGACGTTAAATCATTAATATCATCATATCATCAAATCATCAATATCATCATATATCATCATATGGACTTACTTCAATATTGGAAACATATTGACGACCAATCGGCGGTTATCGAAGTTTATCCATTATTGAACCAAAGTTGTCATTCCAGGTCATTCCAGTATTGGCCCGATAGATATTAAAAAGTATTTTTGAATTATCCCTTAATATGATTTGTCTTGATATTATAGTCAATATAAGAGGGGCATCGAGAAAATAAGAGTAAAAGAGCTGTGGAAGCCATAGAGACATTTTTTTCTCATAGGTGGCACCCGTGATTTGTAGACGGGTTCTCAATGGTCAAAATGAGATATTGAGCGCTGAGTCAGTTACGAAATGTCCTCGCAGCAGCCACGTCAACCTGTTCGTCCCCCGTTTGCTCCAGGTACCGCAGGTGTTGGGATTCACTCTGTCATTCGTTTCCTCACTTTCAAACTGAGCGTAAATCCTTTCTCGACTCAATTATGACTCGGGACGAAACATGGGTATGTCAATATAAAAAAGACAGTCTCTGCAGTAGTGCCATGCCCATTCGCCAAAATACAGAAAATTCAAAATTCGGTGTGCACAGAGGAAAATCACACCATCTGTCTTTTGGGACCGGGATCTTGTTGGTCGATTTCATGCCCAAAGGGATCACCATCAATGCTGCTGCATATTGTGATTACCTGAACAAGTTGAAAAAAAATTTCTGACAAAAGGAGGAGAATGCTGGCTCGTGGCGCGTCAATCCCTAATGACAACGCCAGATCTCATATCGCCCGACCTGCTCGTGTCGTTTGGATGGGACACTGTGATTCACTCACCCTACTGATGATACCATGGAGACTGGAAAAGTGACCCAAGGAGGTGGAGTGGAGGGTATACGACGAGGGTATACAATAGCTCAACATATTTTGACATATACCCTGTAAATTTCTTTAAAATGTATTCATTTTTCGATTTTTAACAAGTATTGCATTCTTACTTTCTGGACGTCCCTCATATTGTGAAAAGAGTGTGGAGTCAATATATTTCGACTGACCATAGATTGGTAGACTGCGGTATTAGTTGCAAGAGAGAACCATAGTCCACTGTCTGGAAATACTTGGCATTAACAAACGATTTATATTCCTTCAATTGGCAGAACATTAACGACCAATGCTATGCTAACATCGGTTACCAGGTCATCAGTAATACTGACAACCAATACCAGGTGAACGTTGGCAGTCAATACTAACAAGATCTTAGTGAAGCGACCATTGCTATGCCAATATTGGCTGCCAGGACTGAAGCAATACTGTCAACCAACATCATGTCAACGTTGGTAATAAGTACCGGATCAATATTGGCTGTCAGTTCTGGCCCAGACTAAAATGTTGTTATCTAATCTAAGTAACTCCGACGGTTGACCTCCAACGGTCGAAAATCGGCAGCCAACACCGGAATGTTTCAACCAAAGCTCCCACACCTGGCCTGGCTCGTTAATGTCACTTACATATTTATATGAGTGCGTGAGTAAGCTGCCAAATACAGAATGGCAGAAACAACGAATATTTAAATGTATGTGTGGCATTACGTCAGAAAATAGGATCAGTTCTGCTTAACTTCTGCTCCAAGCTCTTTTATTTTTTTGCATTTTACCATGAAAAACGGGAATACTTACGCCGCGTGTGGGATGGATCTAACGCAGATAAGGCTGCGAAACCTTGTAGGTCACATAACTGTGCGCCATACTGACAAAATGAAATTAAAATGCTTCATCATGCGCTGTAAGAATCAAAATTTGTCCTTGATTGGAGCCCACAAACAGTAGCAGTGGAGTTGGACACTTAGAAGAATTCTAAGAACGACTATTTTTGACCTACATAACAGGGTGTTTCACATAACGCGTTCCAAGATAAGAGATTATAGATAGACAGATTTCACCTAGGGGGGGTACGCTCAACGTTTGGGAGTGACAGGGTGATTCATAAAGTTAAGATTTTCTAGGTTTACTATTCACTTTTTTTTTTATTTTTGATCTACCCAACCCACCTTGCGATGTTATAAACGGTTGAGTTTGCCAGCGTACCATAAAATTTGTTGTTTGGCTAGGTGAGATCCACCATCCCACTTATTTTGGAACACTTTATGTGAAACATCCTGTAAATGTCCCACAAGGAATTGAGGATTGCACCAAGGTAAGAAAGAGCTTTTGTCAAAATTACGTTGGGTACGTCGGGGAGAGTATTCTGAACCTCGATGGGAAAACTCTGAAGTGGCTGAGGACAGGGTAATTTCGACTGTCATCTGAAGAGAATGGAACTCGTTGAGGATGATACCTGTAGATTATGCCTGGAAGATAAGGAGACGGCGGTACATACAAAGTAAATTGAGATGAGGATGGAGAACTGGAGAAATCCAACCAATCCCCGGTAATTTGCTTGGATAGGGGACGAAAAGGGACCCAATAGAGCTCTGGTTTCAGGGGAGGTGATTGTAGTGGGTAAAAATCCCACAAAGCGTCTTTTGAAGGGGACTGCAGAGTAAGAAAAAGGGATAACTAATTTTCCTAACTTTCTAAAAAAAGTAGTCAAGCCTAAGTTCGCTGTTTTTGGTAACTCACAGTTTTTTAACTCCTGTATAGAATTTTCATAGGACTTAATGGAGTGTTCTTACTTGAAAAAACAAACGAAAACAATTTTAAGTAATTTACGTAATTTTGAACTGAACTCATGGACTTGAACATGTCCATCTTTCAATCAATATTTACATCTTAATCTTGCGCCAACATAAAATATTTGTTATTTTGGGACACTTTGGTGCACAATAACGAAACCTTTTAACAAGCCAAAAGCACGATTTCGTGACTGCTGTGTGATAAAAAAATTAAGCTCGGGCCGGATATACATAAGTGCACCAGAAATCCAGTACCGATTGTTCTGCAATACAAAAAAACGGTGGCCTCTTCGTTAATTATTAAAAGCAGAAAAAGAACGACACGCATCCTTCGGACAACAATTTGCGTGTCTATTGTTGTTATAATTCTGTGGCTGACATCGATTGCATGTCGGACATTTTAGACTTTGATTTCAGTTTCGATAACTTTATAATTTGCCATAGATAAAGCCTTTTTGCTTGTTGTAAACTTAAATCGTCCCCCGGTAAACCTGAAATGGTGACAGTGAATATTTCAGGCTCCATAAGGGGGGCGCAATATGGGGACAAATTTCAATTGTGGCTTTATGACGGGATTAACACGTGCAAAAGCGGTAATTAGGGATTTCCTGAGTTTCACGAAATGAAACTAAAACTTTGCTCCAATCAATTTAATGGACTTGAAAAAGGGGTCTCTATATGGGCAATCTTATATGCAATCATCACCCGCCATAAGAGTGGCAGAAGGTAGGTGTCCTTCGGGAAGAAATTGGTTTTCAAAATCATTGAGGACAGTCATTTACTGAAAGGGGGAGCACCACAATTTCACCTGACCAAGGTGAGCATTAATGTTTACTTGCATTTTTTGTCGTGTTACTGACAATATTGTCGTTACTGGCGGAACTTGTAATGGATTATTTTGACGTAGCCTGTTGTTAGTTTTAGCTCCTTTCGTGGCAGTTGTCATCAGGAAAAGGGTTCGGGGACAATTTGTGTTGGCCAACATGGCCGATAGTTTTGATAAATAACTTGACTTTGAACACCAATAGAAAATGAATCCTTAATGATTTCGTACGTCCATTACATGCAAAGTAATTTTTTTTATGCTTTTAATGGAAGTGCTGTACTGGCACGTGGGCGGAATTTTGTTTAATAATAGACGCTTTCAAATAATGGATAAAAATTGGTCACTGAATTCTGGCTTTATCCATTTATATCTTTCCTTTAGTTGTTTGGTAGGTTTACTTACTTTTTTGGACTCCAAATTATGTTTGTCTAGCGATAAGATGCGGATAAGGTAAAAACATCGTCGGGCCTGATAATAAATGATGAACTTCTTTTTTTTTTTTTTTTTTAAATGAGGCAATTAAATATGAAGATGGATAACTAACCAATATTTGCTTTATTTATTTACATATTCATTAAGGATATTTACATATTCATTAAGGATGACAGCATGTAACTCGTATTGGGCTGATTTGCGAAGAGAATTCTTAAATTAGGGATTCATCAAAAATTGCTCGACAAGCTTGAACTCATCGACTATTTTTTTCCAATTTTGCTGCTTTTTTAAAGCCGAAAGGTCAAACTCGTCTACTCGAAAATTATAAGCTATTTCCTCTGACACAACAAGGTTTAAATGCATTGCAAGCAGAATCAATCCGATCTCCGGCTGACAATATGATAGCTCCCATTAACTGGCCAATGTCTGTCAAATTCAGATTCTATGCCTTGAATTTTAGTTTAAAAATTTAGTCATTATTCAGTTGTTCATCAAGTCGCTTGTTTCTCCTATGTTGCAGAATATATTTCGAATAATGGGGACCTACAATTTAAAGTGGATTCCAAACCACCGAAATTTTTCTGCAAACCCTAATGGCCTTTCTATCGTTACCGATGGGATTCGAACCTGGGACCTCCGAGTTGGAAAGCCGACACGTTATCGCTTGATCCATTGCCTTAATCTTAAACCATATACTACTGGCCTGGATTTGAGCAGCCCAAAACAAACATATTAAACTCAATTCGTTAAATGGACGATAATGCGCATGCACACAGGAGAAAACTTATTTTTTTTTAAGTTTTTCCGTTCCTTAGCGTAACCGATGACAGAGAACTATATTTTAAACAAATTCCTGAAATTATCAGTTTACTTCCACGATATATTTATTATCTTCTTACAGTTTCGGTGCATGCGCATTTTGAAAGTTTCGGGCTCATAGGGCAAGGGGAATAACAGTAGCTGGTAAATTGTTCCACAGTCGTGTTATTTTGCTAAGGAAAGATTCTCCAAATTTGACGGTATGTTTGACCTAGAGGGTATGGGAGTGAGTCTTGAAGTTCTTATATCGCCCATTATGACGTGCCTACATAAAAGCAGGCTAGCAACTTCGTTAAAACAATGACCGTAAAAATTCAATGAAGGATGTTTCTTCGATGCTTCAGAGAGTCAATACTGTCAGAGGTTGCGGAATAGTTTTTCTTTCTTTCTTTGACCTTTGTCAAACACGAACAGTGTACCTCAGCTCTTGCCGAATTCTAGCCTAGGTATGATGAAGGACTTGTAAATTAGTCAAGTCAGATGGAGTGAAGTATTTTCTACATCTTAGTGAAAAAAAAACCCAAACTTTTCATCGTATTTTTATTGACTGAAAATATATAGTCAGCGATCCAACTAAGCTTAGTGGATATCTCAAGATGTTAAAAGAGAAAGAAAAAAGATTGGGTATATTCACTCTGCCGAGAGAAATGAGTTGAGGGCTGTGATGGTGAAATGCCTGAAGAGAGGAATAAGAAGTTCAACCAAAAATCTTCCTATTGAAAGCTTTTACGAAATAAAAGTAGGATAGCTAAAGTACTACGAAAATGCGTGTAGTCTGTAGGGGGTCTATGTTTCAAGCCTTGCACACCATGGGGTCCATATTGGCCATAAATCGATCATACAGACAAAAGTCGTTCGAGCTGCAGCAAAAGAGTAACGAGCGGATCAAGCTTTACGAATAGACGCCCTGGAATAGACGATGACTGTAAGTTGCAAAATTTTTTATTACATGCAAAATAAATCTTGCCAAAACTTTAAATTCGTTTTCTCGAAACCATGTTCTTCCAAATCGTTGACATAATTTCAAAATTTCAGATTGTCCGATTTCAATGTGTTTTTAAATACTTAGACGGAGACGGAGTTGAATCATGATTCCAGGGTCCGAGCCTCGGTCTCTCTGTGAGTATTTAATAAGAAATTGAAAAATCCTCTCCGTCTCAGGGCTGCTGTCTAGTTTGCAGCGATAAAAAAAACAAGGCCTTCGATTCCCCGCATTCACTTTACGCTACTTTCGTTGGTTGCTTGGGCTAATATCCCCTCTTTAGAACTGTCAAAAAACCGCGCGTCGTCTCTCGGAACGAGGAAAATTATGCGAGGTGCTGTCAAATATTGGGAGTACAAATGACACCGTTTTCCAATAGCGCTGGCGTAATAGTAAATGCTGTCAAGAGTGTCTGATCAGAAAGTCCAACAACACCTAGTCATTAGATTTGCGAATTTTTATCGGCGTAATATATTTTTTGTACGTGAAAATGTTGAAATTTATGCCAAAGAAGCGTCATTTGCAGGACGCTGTGCTTTTTGCCTTCAATTCAAAAAATCTGCGGCTGAAGCACGGCGAAGGATTGTAGAAACTTATGGTGAGGCTTCTATTAGTGAAGTGAAAAAGTGGTGATTTCGACGTGGAAGACAAGGAGCGTCCCGGACCAGTGAAAAAGTTTGAAGACGCAGATTTGGAGGCATTACTGGATGAAGATCCATGTCAAATACAGCAAGAACTTGAAGATTCATTGAGCGTGACTCAGCAAGCCATTTCCCAAGTCTTGGGAATGATCCAAAAGCAAGGAAATTGAAGTTGAAGCCGAAAGACACTGAACGGCGTTTTTTCACGTGCGAACAGCTGCTTCAAAGTCAAAAAAGGAAGGGTTTTTTGCATCGTAATGTGACTGGCGAAGAAAAGTGGATCCGTTACGATAATCCAAAGCGAAAAAATCGTGGAGGCACCGCGGCCATGTATCAATATCGACGACCAAGCCAAACATCCATGGCTCGAAGCAAATGCTGTGTATTTGGTGGGATCCAGCTCGGTGTGGTAAATTATGAGCTATTGCAATCTGGTGAAACCATCAGACGAGCTCTCTACCGAACACAACTAATGCGTTGGAGCCGAGTATTGAACGAAAAAACGCCACAATACGAGTTAAGACATCACAAAGTGATTTTGCAGCACGACAACGCTCGGCCACATGTTACTCAGGTCGTTAAAACCTACCTAAAAACATTGAAATGGGACATCCCACCCGCCGTATTTTCCAGACATTACACCTTCCGACTACTACCTATTCCGATTGATGATGCACTATTTTCGACGCGGAATCCGTATGCAATATGGACAACACTTTAAAGAATAAATATGTAAATATTTTTTTTTTTTTTTGAGACGGAGTTGGATCAATTGGTTCAGCGGCACGACCACCATGCCATAGGTGGTGGAGACCAGGTCTCCCCGTAGGTTTTTAATAAGAAATTAAAAAAATACACTCCGTCTCTGGGCTATCGTCTAGCTCGCAGCAATGCAAAAACAAGACATTCAAGTTTCCTCACTTCTCTTACCCTAATCCTTTCCGACCAAATCCATGCTAACTCATCAAAGGATTGTCCGCTAGGCTTTGGCTATTTCCTTTATGCTTCTTCCTTGTTTTCTTCATCGTCTGTAGTAAGCAGTTACTGTTCTGTCAAAAACAGCTGCCTCGCAGCGCATTAGTACGTGAACACATCCAGAAGAACAGCTGATGCGGAGCTTATATACATGTGAACAACGCCAACTGCGACGCGTTGTACAGGGGATAGCAAACACGATTACAGACAAAGTCAACCCGAATTTGACCGAACCGCGCGCTGTGCGCTGCTCATCTGAACAATGTCCCCTGGGCTTTGGCTTCATCGTGCAAAAATAAGCTCTGACATTTTCTCCGCAGTCACCAATGGCATTTTTATCGTAGTCGGTTGTCAGCAGAAAACAACTATAAGTTGCCGCCGGTGGGATTCGAACCAGGGACGTTCGGATTGGGACACGTCATCACTTACCACCGGTGACTAAAAGGTATTACCTTTACTATTTTATGGACTTATTTAACTTCAGACTATAGGGGTTTTTGACAGGGTGATGTACCTTTTTCGAGGGGGTGGGTGGTAAAATCTGACTTTGTCATTTTTCTGTGAAACCATAAAAAATAATAAAATTCAAAACGAACATTGTCTTTTTTGGGCTCCCTTATTATGTGATTCCTTCGTTTAAATAAAAATTCCTGGCTTTTCTCGGTTTTCCAGAAAATGGCCACCATGTAGATGCTGACTTTATTCGTTTAAAGAAGTTTAACATCGTACATTTGTTTTTGATGTAGAATGCCCAGGCCACCTAGCATACGTGGTTACTGGAAAAAAAACGTCTAAAACGTCCCTTACATGATTCTCATTGATCGCTGAACAAAAGTGTGCAAACTAGCAAAGGCCGTAGATGTGTTATACGGAACGGTAATCAATATTTTACATGGTAGGTTAGGAGTAAAAAAACTGTCGGCTGTCGGACGCGTATGTCAATTACGAAGCAGTGTTTGGACCTCTTTAAGTTGATGAAACTTGGATCCAGTACTATACGCCCGAGACTAAGCAATAGTAAAAAAAATAACACTTCCGGGCGAATCTGCTCACAAAAAGAAAACAGAAGTCCCATCGGCCAGAAAGGTTACGGCCACGGGATTCGAAATGTATAAATCTCATGGATTTTTTGAAGAAAGGGAGCACGACCACGGGGGTACACTACAGTGAATTATTAGACCGATTCGAAGAGAAATCGAAGGAGACACAACCCCATTTGACAAAAAAAAGTCTGTTCTACTGCGACAACGTACCAGCTTATTGGCCGCACCTATCTTGCTCAACTCTCTCTTTACTCTACTCCCTGCAACTTCTTTCTGTTCCCCATCTGATTTTTAGTGATATTAAATTAAAATTTTATTAAAGTAGGGTTTTATTCGAAGTTGGAATTAGGACCTTTAAATATTTTTGTACTTTTTTATGCCGTTCGCAATCCATAACTAAAAGGAGAGTCGTATTTTATCAGAGGGCTGCGAAAACTCTTCAGCAATCCCATTCGTCTATTGAAAATTGTGCCGTCTGTGCAAAAATACATTGTATTAGAACTACCTAATCCAAAATCACCTTATGATCAAATCAAGAATTCAATTAGTTCAAAAAGTGATTGTAAGTGAGGTGAGCAATTTTAGATTGAATCCGAAGAGGAAATGCTCTGCCAAAAATGTTCGCTTTTAGAGTCGACTGGCGACGACAGAATCTTGTGAATGTGCGCACAGTTGTCGCTCGTTCATTATATTTTTAGGTGGCAGTCAAATGAGCTCTGACGTGGTTAGTAACCATTTGATGGAGCCAGAGGAGCATCAAGAGGGAAATCACGTAGTAGTTAGTGTGTAGAATAAGATTTTCTTTCCAATTTGTAGCTAAATATAAACTTTCAGTTTTATTTTCACAACTTTTCAACTTAATTAATTTAAAAAAAGACAGTTCACCGCAGTGTCCTGTTGTCATTGTGTTGTCGCTTACAAACACCTTGGAATCCCCCGAAATATAGAACACAGCTTAAATCCATTCAGCACAGCGCGTGTTAGGAATTTTGTTACAATTTTTTTTCTTAAACTCTTTTACCTTTTATGTTGACTTTAATTTTATTTATATCTTTCTTTCTACGAGTCATATATTTTTCCGGAATTGTCAGGATTTTTTCCTTTGTTTAAAAAAATTTCTGTTTGATATAAGTTGCTTCTTTCTAGAGAAAATATTTATTGAAGTGAAAGAAAGGTGCTATTTCGCCACCGTCCACTAAGTGTGACGAAATATTTTAAATTGTGGAGACCAGTCGAAATAGACAAAATTTTTTAATTTCCTGCGTAGGTGTGCTAAATTTTTCGTAAATAATATGAGAGACAATCTTTTCACATTTCTGAAGCAATAATAGACACATTATAAAATTGAGCAAATTCTGTAAAGTCATTTGGAGGACAACAGTTCTCGTTATTAGGGAAATGCGCAAATAGCTGCCGAATTTTGTTGCGATAATTATAGTTTTACAAAATATGAAAAATATCTTATACCTACAAGTTGAATGTCACCCTCTTTTAGCTTTGTCTTAAAAAATCTTTTTATAGAAAATCTAAAAATTCTAAGAAAAATTCACTTCGTTATTTTTTTTAATCGACTTTGAAGTATTTATGCACATTGTGGAATTTAGTTAAGTAGGCACTCTATGTTAAAAACGGAGCGGATGGTGGGGGTCATAATTATTGTAAGGACATTTTTACAGAAAAGTATTGTAAAAATACCATGAATAGTTAGATGGATAACTCAGACAATAATTCTCTAAACGAAGAAATTGTTCTATAAACATTTTCGTAATCGTAGTGGCTAACCGTAAGCATAGCATAGCCTTTTTAGATTTTAAAAATTTTGATATTTTTCAGCACGTAATGCAAAAACTTTCGAGCAAAAAATGCCTCATTTTACATTTGAGTAGTAAAAACCACGGTATACAAAATACAAGGTATGCTCAATATAAACTTTGTTCCGCCATTCGTGACGTAATCAACCCGCACTTATTAAATTTTTTTTTTGACATTTGAATATTAGTTAAATCCCATGTTGTCTCGTTACGTCACAATCGATCAGCTGAAATGTGTCAAAAACTTATTCGGCATACCTTGCATTCTGTATACCGTGGTAAAAACTATAAGGTCTCTCGCCATTTTTGTAGTGATTTTTCAATGCTTTGTGGAAGCGTATATCGTTATTACCATACCAAAGAAGGAAAGATTGTTAACTGAATCTGCATCATAGTAAGGCGGCATCAGATATGATGTGTCGCTGTTTTGTGAGCGAGAAGCTAGACATAACGCTGCTGCGGGAACTCTGGATATTCAGAAGGAGAAGAGGGCTCCCGCAGCATATCGCTAATATGTTTTGCATAAACTCAAATAGCACAACTAGATCCTACATTCTAGTCAGGTGAGGAGTTCAGGCAGTCTTAGTACGCCAGTAGTTCGTATGAGATTCGGACAGGTACGTGTAGGGTTACCTCCCATATGACTCACTGACTTCGCCCCAGGTAGGGAGGTTGAAGCTCTGGTAAAGTACTACAAGGACAGAAATGGGGGACTAGTATTATGTTGTAATGTGAATGCCCACAAGACAGTGGTGGGTAGCACAGTGTTGGTAGCACAAACTTAGCTATTTTAAATAGGAGAACGAGACCAAGTTTCGTGGATGATAAACGTAAGGGGGTTATTGACGTAACCCTTAGCAATACTAAGTTGTTGGATTGAGTTCTCATATGGAGAGTGGCTGATGTGATGACGCTGTGAGAGTATAGAGCTACAAATTTTGACACTCGCTGTGGGGCACATTAGAGGCGTAACTGAAGGCTGATTTGGATCCTATCCTTAAGAATAAAAATAGTTGGAAGCACTAGGAGATTTGAAGGGAAATACTGACTTCACGTAGAGAATCAGTTGTAGACTACAAAAGAAGAGGCGTATCGCAAAATCTACGCCTAACTTAAGTGGTGGGAAAGGATTGTACCCCTTTTTCAGGCTTTCAACCGTGCGATAAAGAGCCAAGAGCCTGGGGAGGTACAAATCTTTAAAGACATAAATGAAGAAAAGTCTACGAAGAAAGATAGAGAGGAGCCGTGGACGGATGTCTGGCGACTTCAGAAGATGGTCGGAGTCATTCAAGAGAAGACGGAAAAGATGTCGAAGACCTGGAACGAAAGAAATTATATCCTACATGAAATTCAATTTCCTGGAAGCTAAATTTCGGAGATGTCGTAGCCTCTGAAGAAGTAGGACGCTAATGCCGTGGATCATTTTCAGGAGTAGAGGACAGGGTGGCTGATGGGCCAGGCTATCTGTTAAGTTGTGTGAACCATTTAACCAGCATGATTAAATGTTATATTCTTAGCCCTACTCTAGTGGGTCCTTTAGATCCGTGAACCTGATGTCCTTTTTGCTGAAAACAATGGAGAGGATTATATCTTATCACATCGCTTATTGTCTTGGCAGATCTACCGAAATGGCATTACAGCAAGTGGTGCGAATAGCATAAGAGCAGCTTAATAACAGAGGAATAGAAATGGACATTGAAAAAGCATTTGATAATATAGACTTCGGACACGATGACATTACAATTATGACCAACTTGCCACTGGTATGCACCGTAGCAAACACTATAAGGAGAGGTCTTACAGTGGTAGAACAATGGTGCGGGGAACAGGGAGCTCATCATAAATGCAAACTGATCACAACATTTTCACTATTAAAAAGAAGTTTCTAGATACTAGACTTTAGATACAGTGGAACTCTTTGGAGAAGAACTTACTGTCTCGGGGTCAGTCAAGTATCTGGGAGTATTCCTCGACTCAAGACTTTTCTGGAAAAGACATGTGAAGTAAGAGATTCAAAGAGCCAACAGGGCGTCAATGTGGGAGGGTGTGGTATATGGATTGTACAGAGTTCAATACAGCTCTGGCCTTAGAGTATGTCCGTAAACTCAACGCGTGTGCCTCATTGAATGAGGGGACATGTAGGAGTCGAAGGAAACAGCAGATGTACTAGCTAAGCTGGAAGCTGCTTTCAATGTCCGGCATCGGAAACACTGGATCGTCGCGAAATCGTGCAGTTAGGCTAAGAAGGCGATTACGTCGTCCAGAAGTGCTGAACAGAGGATTAGCCTCGATATGGATCAGGGGACTCTGAGATGGCTGATGGCACAAATCAAAAACCATATAATAAATATATAGTAAATCTACCTTTCATGAAGCCATGCTGAAAGGAACCCAGAAAAGGTTTGCAATGAAAGTTAAGAGCATTGCACACCGGACCTTAAAAAATACATGGCAATGGGGTGATAGTTAAATATGTCACATATTTTCCCTTCTTGTGTAGGGGAATGATGACAGATAGTTTTCAGAATTTTGGAAAAACACCACAACAAATAGATAAGTTAATGACAAAGTATAGAAACTAGGGACATGCGACAGTTTTTTACAAAGCACGCAGGGATACCATCAGGACAATACGAGAAACTATCAGCCAAACCAGTAATATGCTTTAGGACGGCATCCTTGTCCAACACTAGGTCTTTGCTTTCAAGGATAGTCGGCGCAAGCCTCGTCATATGAGTAAAATCCTTATCTCTAGTATCACAGCCTGTAGCCAAAAACGCGGTGCTAAACAAGTCGCGAAATAGGTTGGATGTCGTCAGAGGATCATTACTCTCGAATTTACGATCCTCCAGAACTGTTTATGGGCCGTTGAAGTATTACGTAACGCAGTTAGAAGGAAAGGGGTGGGGTCTTGTAAAACGTTACTGTGCGCTATAGGTGGGGGGGGGGGGGGGGGAGGAACTCGTTACGTAACATTAAGTTTTTGTATATCAACCCTACACATAACATACAACGCGAAACGTTACGACGCGTTATAGGCCGGGGAGGTCAGAAATCGTCAAAAACCGCACTTCGTAATATTTGAACGGCCCCTTAGGCTCAACACGCAAACTCGATTTAATTCTCTCCAAATAGTCACAATAAGATATATCAAGTGCAAAGCAAAATTGGTTGCGTAACATGGAGTAAACGAAGTAGTCAGCATCACTCCTGGAGGAATAAAACCGCTTCCAAGCTTTATTGTTTAGATTTTACTGAAATTTAAATTTCGTCTATTGGATCGTATTCATCGAATACCCGAATTTTCGGGTAGGGTAATTAATTTTGGGAAATCGTTGGACGCATAAAGGGAGGGGGACTGTAGTAGCATACTTGCAATTTTCCCTCACTGCTTAAAACTTTGATTAATACACTTTAGCTTTATCTTTTCAAGATATTTAATGTTACTTCCATTACATTTAAAATCAAATTATTATTCAATTAACCTTAAAATGTTTGACCAACATTTTTTCACAGCCTCCGATTTGTGTCGGATACAAATCGAAGCAAATCAGATAAAAAGTGCCGGAAATTCTGTGTCGCATCGAAAAGCGTATGCATCAATATCACGGCGAAAATCAGACACCGTAAACATTTAAAACTTGTCGAAACGTGGAAAGATTTCAGATAGACTGTTCCATTTGCTTCGGATAATTTCATCCAAAATAGCAGCAAGCAATTATTTTCAAATGATCCTATTCCCTTGACAATTCCGAAGCGCAAATTATTCTCCTGCTGAACATTAAAATTTGAATTTATTTCCCGTCATTTGGCTCGCCAAAAAGTGCTTGCCATTAAGTGGCCTAAATTTACCTAGATCTATTTTTCTTTCAAGGCTAACGTAGCACATAGGCGTACATCAATGAGTAGTTCTGTTAATTCCATACATCATTAATAAGTAATTGTCCCCCCCAATCAAATTACGAATAGTACTCAAGATACGAGGGCACATAAAGGCTGCGCATTAACACCTGTCTTTGACAGTATCACATTTGTGAGCAGCCAATCGATTTCATGCAATTGGGGGGCTTTTGTTAAACTCCCAGCCAATCTAGAGGCGAGATGAACGCGCTTGCCTTCCACATATGAACAATCGGCACTTGCTTAAGGTGTTACACACATTCGAACGAAATTCTCCGCGATGCCAAAATGCTCTTTGTTGCATCTTATGAAAAAGATGTTAACTGCACTTTGTCTTGCCGCCGTCTTTCATTTCTTCTAGTCCGCTGTGGCTACTAGGCGTACAGCTTGTGTCGCTATAAAATGGAGAAAAACGGCAAAAGGTGAATATCACGGAATAAGTTCCACCTTTGGCTTTTAATTTTAGCCGCCAAAGTACGGGGCGGAACTCCGCAGTTACAGATACAGCGCTGATGCAGCTGCAGCTCATTTCTTTTCTCTAAATGAGGACATGTGGATGCTGCTGATTTCTTCTTGTAGCGCATCCCTAAATTGTTACCCGTGTGTATATTTTCGTTCTCATCCGTCTCGAAGATTTTTATTGTTCGTTGACATCTTCAGCTTCATTAAGATTCTTTGTAAAAATTATAATTAAATGGACCAGGCGTGATTCTCAAGTCAAAGACCTTTTTGGATTGAGAAAATTTTTTTATAGAATGGCGTCAATTCTACGTTTTGAATTTGGAACAGAGGCGTGAAAATTTCCTTTGCATTTCGCTTTATTAAGTGGAAACTGCAATTTTATTACTGAAAGTAATTTGACTTTCATTTTCTTATAAATTTCTTGGACAAAATTGCATTGGTCTGACTGACGTAAAGGTCGTTAACATTAAGTAGAGGTGTCTATTAGATGCAAAAGGAGCCTTTGTCATTTTGATTTCCCCTTGATTCTACAATATTTTGAAAAAGATACCCTTTTAACAGAAATCCCAGTTTTTGTTTCCCAAAGGCAGTGTGAGATGCGCTGTTTTGGTAAGTCAGACTATCATATGCTTATGGGAAATTTAATGTTCTATCCAATGTCATATCAAACTAATCTTTTTCCAACAATGGAAATGGCCCTTTATGCATGTGATAGACACAAATTAGAAGCAATTTATAAAAATATCATTAAAAAAAACAAATGACTGGACTGCGGTGATCTGATATTGACTAAAAAGATAACAACAAGATATTTTTGAATGAACCCTGCGACTGCGATAAGAGTCGCTAGTTCACTTACTATTCTGTCTATTCTATCACTTTCACTTACTATTCTGTTAATGACCTTATATTAATCATAGCAGTCGGAACCCATTTAATTCGCGGCCATATAATGGATGAACTTCCCGTTTACAACCTCATAAATAACTTACCGCTCTTTAGCTTCGTCACAGCAAGGTAATAGTATAAAGTCATAAATAGAATAGTATAACAGATGAAATAAATTAAACTTGCTTGCTGTGACAAGTGAATGCAGGAGCGTTTCCTATCGCAGCCTTTGGGGTGATTCAAAAATATCTTGTTTTGATTTTCACATTAGCTAGAGTTGGGGTTTTTTGTTTTGTAAAATATTTTTTATTTAATAAAAAAAAATAATAAAAGACCTATTCCCACAGTGGACTCCATAGTGAAAGTGGTTCATTTATTTTAAATGTAGCAGATTTTATTTTTATATTTTTTTGTGTAATTATTCCATCGCGACACGGCGCAACCGACCATTAGGTTAAGTTAAAGTGGCACACTTAGACCATATGTGACACCACAGTTGATTCTATGAACTGAACCTTATATAACCGCTAAAGAGAGAAAAAGAGCTGATCTATAGCACTTAATAGAGCTAGATTTCTGTCACCAGTAGAAACTAGTTCTCGCGGAGCTCAAAATTTTGTTGGCTAGAGCACAAGGTTGCAGCCCTGTCACGTAGCCGGGAACCATTTAGAGCTCCTGATAAACCGAATTAGGTCCCTGACATCCGTAGAACCTAATTCGGTTACCTCTATGAAAAAGGAGGAGGTAAAAGACCCGTTTCTGCGGTTGGCTGGAGCCGGGCAGCTGCAGAGGAAGTGCAGGATGGTTCCTCTTCCTCCTCATTTTGGCAACACCTACAGAAGTTATTTGAAGGCGAGCCAAGCCTGCCGGCGTGTCTACCTACGCACCCCCACGACAATGCCAATAATATTTCGTCCGAACGAGCTGAACTCTCTTGAACGCTTTGGGTCAAGAATCGGCCAGATCTGCCGGGTAATAAGGTAGGTGTGTTCGCTTTGCCATTTTATATTCGCAATCCTGAGAGGTGCTTGAGTAATTTCCAGCTTGCATGTGGCTAGCGGCTTGCCAAGCTGGTGATTTATGTCAGAGTCGACAAGTATCGATTCTCGCTAGCTCGTCAGATCTACAGTTATAGGAATGTCACTATCTCCCGTTCCCCATATGAGGCGTATGTTCAGACGCTGAGCCATGTCGTTCAGAGTTGAGCGTCATGCTATGAACGTTTTCGAGGTCGTATACACTCCCCTGAGAGATTTAATAGCAGCCTCACTATCAGAGAAGATACAGGTATCATTCGTAGGCAGCGTTAAGTTCTTTAGACAGGCAAGCAAAAATAAAAGCCTATGAACAGGTGTTCCGAAAAGATACCTCCACCCACTCTACGTTCCAGCTTAACTTAGCGTTAAAGAACAGCTTCGGTGTGATATAGTCAGTTAGTTTGCCCAGTTTGGCCACCATACGACCACATCAGGCAGTATAAGTCGTATAACACTAGTGTAGAGTAAGTACGCAATGCATGGCTTCATACCCCGACTTTTACCTATAGTCTTTTTGTACGAGAAGAGTATCAGCTTTGTCTGGGTTTATGCTCAGACCACACCCGTTGCTCCATAAAGATACCTTAGATAGGCAACATGCAACACGTCAGCCAAGGTGTTTGGGTGCTTACCCGAACAAATCAATGCAATATCATCAGCGTAGTCGACAACCGTGTAACCGGAATATTCCAGATCCAGTTCCAGCTCATCAAGGGTCAGATTTCACAAAAGCGATGAGAGGATACATCATTGGGATGTGCCTCTAGTAGCAACTCTTTGTATATTAGATCCTCTCATGCTGGAGCTAACGATCCTGCTTTTAAGTATGAGATCAATAAGCTCGATGAGAAACCTGTCTAGATCTAACCTCTTCAAGGATGCCTTTATCGCCACTGGCTTCATGTTATTGAAAGCCCCTCAATATCGAGGAAGGCTGCAAGTGTATATTCTTTATGTATTAACAATCAGTCTATACTTGCGATTAGTTCATTTCGACGAACCTACCTTTAATGTATGCATGTTGTGAAAGAGACAGCTTAGATGACTCGACTGTCCCCTTAATGTAGACATTTATAGGTCTCTCCAGGTCTTTAAGAAGGAAGCAAGAGAGACCATCAAATTTATTATTTTGATTTATAGGGATTTCTAGAACTAAGGTGAAGATCGACATTTATTTGTATTATTATGTTATAGCTTGCATTAGGCTTAAATAAATAAATAAATAAAAGACAAACTTAAGCGCCCGATTTATTAACGACGCCAAAGAATCATTTGCAGTAATCTGTTATGGAACGGTGTTGCGAACGAAATCATAGTGAAATTTAAGTTATGAACCTATAAGTATTTTCCTTACCAATATTATAGAGTGTAATGTTTTTTTTAAATATTTTTACATCTATCTGTCGTCCGCCATATTGGATGTTTCGTATCGTATCGATAACCTATCACACTCGTAGTGCTGAAACGAATCCAGTGATTTGTTAAAATCGGTCGAGCAGTTTTTATTGTAAAACGCAACACAGAATTAGACATACGCATGTGAAAAAACTAAAGAAACTTTCTTTATAAACCACTGGTTTCCCGAGTAAAACTAAGACTCCCCCATTCCTAGCCTGAAACAGGCACGCACAGCGTCGAAAAGCCTGAATGGCACTCAAATGAGTCACGGTATGCCTGAGTAAAATTTATACTTTATCCAAATGCCAGCCCGTATCAATAAAAGACGCACGAAACAGTCCAAACCAAACACAGTGCGATCACACTTTTTCTAGACCAAAATTTAAAATGAAAGCAATAAAATTATTTTCATAGATTAACTCATTCGAAACCGTTGAAGTAACAAAACTATCTCCGAAGTAGCCGACAACGCTTACGCAGTTGAGTCTTATTTTTACTCGGGTTAATAAAGATTATAACTGAAACTTGAAAATAAATAAAAAAATAACAAATTTCAGGTAATTGTTGTCATTATTATTGTCATGACTCACCCCGGCTATTGAAAGCAATTTTACCCACACGGTGAAAACGCGTCTATACGGTTGAGATTTTACTTAACCCACGCGATGAGTCATCAGTCTCGAATCTGTTAAAGCCAGAAGGCAGTAACAGAAGGGTGCATTTACTGCAGGCGTACTTTTAAATTTCTGTGCCTGCAGGGGAACGTGCATAACCGTGTGGCGGGCGTATTTTTAAATTTTTGGGCCTGTAGCGGGAGCGTGCATAATACTACCGGGCGCATTTATTCGCTATGCGTGCTCGCAACGGGCGCGGTTTTAGCAAGCCAGAGACATATCAAGCGAGTTCCTTTAGTTTTGTCACATACTCTATGTATATACATTAGGGTGTTTCCAAAAAATCGATTTTTTAGTTCACATTGCGTAAAAAGTTAGAAAAATTCTTGCAAAATTGGAGTATTATAGCTCATACATAAATAAGAGGTCGCTTAAGCCCCCTGAACAATTTAAGGACATCCACTGCTAAAATGACTCAACCAAATATCTCAAATTTGGGATTTCGATAAAGATTTAGTTGAATTAAGTTACTCGTGACTTGATAGCAATCGGAAATGAAAAAATAGCAAAAATAAAAATTGTTTTCAGAATATGCATCGAAAAACTTTGTTTAAAAAAATTTCCAGCAATTTCTTTCATTTCCGGTGAAACCGGAAGTGTTATTATGTCGCTAGTAAATTAACTCTGAGAGTTTTCAAACAAGTTTACGGTGAATTCTGCATAAAGATTTGCACTTGCATGCCTATAAAATGTAACTAATAAGATGGAGATTATTTGCAACGTCGCAACTGTGTCGATTGAATTTTAGAGCAAAGGAAAGTAGATGCATTGTTTCAATGAAAATCATCTCCAGTAGCGAGGCTTATTTCACTTAAGATGGACGTGTAGATAAGCAAAATTGTTGCATTTGGGGTAATGGAACCCGAGAATCATTCATGAAAAATTACTTAATTAAAGCAAAGGTACGGTTACAGATGATAACTGATTTCATTTGACCTATAGGCTCAGTGGGATGTATGGAATTTTTAACAAGATGGCTTAACATCTCACACAACTCGCAAATACATTAAGTCATTGCATTCGAAATTTCTTCAATGTTTCATTACACGAAATAGTAATTTCAATTGGTATCCAAGGTCGTTTGTGTTTTATTCAAAATTAACATTTTAAGTGACTTGGAAAGAACGTCAAAATATAGTTAAATTCATATTTGAATTTTAGATGGTTCCACCTTTTGAATCTGCAGCAAGTGAAAGCTATTCAGTTCAGTTTGGCCTGAAATTTTTCCAACATGACAGTGCTCCTGCACAGTCAGCAATTTTTTCTCTGTCAACTTTTAACGCGTTCTTATCTAAATCACGTTTTTGGGGCTGATATACAGGATTGGGCGTAAACTACTTGACCGATTGATTCGAATTAAACTGCTAATAAAATACAACGATTGAACGCATGCAATGACGTCGAGATTTTTCACAAATAAATTGTTTTAAAAACTCTCCAGAGGAAAACGTAGTTTCAAACTCGAAGTACAGCTCTATGATTATCTCCCACGACAGGTCAGATGGGAAATCAACTTCTTTGATCCGGAAAAGTCACCGGGACCAGACGGTATAATACCAGTGATGTTACAGAAGGTACTTGAGGTGGTAACCACCTGGTTCACGATGTTTGCGGTTAAACCACGTACCGGATTCCTGGAATCTCCTACGCGTAGCTTTCATCCTGAAAGCGGCCAAGTGCGGCACGCCATTCCTAGTGACTAAAAACCGATCAGCCTAACCTCGTTTACATTGAAATCCGTGGAAAGGGTTTTGGATCTGCATATTAAGGAAAACCTCGACCTTAGCCTACTATCCAGGACCCAATATGCATAGACGAAGCGCAAGTCAGTTGAAACTGCCCTGCATGAAGTCATGTTCGAGATTGAAAGTCCCTGCACTATAACGGATACACTTTGGGGACCTTTACAGCTATAATATATAAATGACCTTCAACAATGTAAACACCGAAGCTATCGCAGACGCTCTGGAAGCAGCAAAGGTGGATAAAGCTATCAATATATGAATAGCCGTTCTGTGAAATAGCAGAGTGATAACCTCGGAGTGAGGCGGATGCACTCTCAGCAAAGCAGTCAACCGAGGCACATCACAGGGAGGAGTCTTATTGCCTCTACTGTGGCTGCTGGTTATAAAAAAAAAAACATTTTAGTAACACTTGAGGATAGGACTGTAAAAGTGGTCCTTACGCCGATGATGTAGTTATTTTAGTGTCAGGCAAGTGCCTGAACACGATTAGTGAAATCACGGAAAAAGGCCTAAAGAAGCTAAGCTCCTGGGTGAAAACTAGGGGGTTTGGCATCAACCCCCGCAAGACTGAAATGGTTCTCTTTACTAGAAAATATATGATACCAACCTTCAGGGCACCACGGTTAGGCGGTATGCTTCCAGAACTCAAACCCCATATCTGCGACTGATCTGAAAACAAATGTAGAAGAAAGGATTGCTAAAGCAAATAAAGCTTTCTATACCTGCAAAAGACTTTTCGGTGCAAAGTGCGGACTGAAACCCAATATCACGCACTGGGTATACACAGCATAATACGCCCAATTCTGCTGTACGGCGTTATGGTTTGGTGGCCAGCTGTGGGCAAGAAACTTATCTCTCCAGAGTGGAGCACATACAAAGAAAAGCGGAAATGGGGGTCACTGGAACATTCCAAACTGCTCTCTCCATGTACGCAAAGATCACCACGCTGAGGGCAATGTTGCGCCTTACAGAGTCAAAATTCCTTAAGACGCGGGGGGTACGGCCATAGTAGCATAGGGGAGAGTCTCAACACGGCTTTGAGGTAGCAATGCCTGACAGGCAGTTCTGGGAAACGAGAACAGAAGAACCTGCAGATAACGTAAACATCTATACAGATGGCTTTAAAATGAGCTCCGTAGTAGGAGCATCAGCGTTCTGACAGAAGCTCAACATCTACCCTTCACACATACTCCCCAGCTACTGCAGCGTCTTTCAGAATTGGCTCATAGTCATGTGACAATAGGGAGTTCACTCAGTATATATGTGGATAGCCAAGCGGCGCTTAAAGTTCTTAGGTCCAACGAGTTAAAATCAAATCCCTCTTTGATTGCTACAGAGCTTTATAAAGTATAAGAACGAATAGCAGGGTATAACTGTGTTGGGTAACCGGGCACAGCGGTATCACCGGAAATGAAGCAGCAGCTCAGGAACCGGAACAATACACGGTGTTGCCAATGATGGGCTGTTAGATCATTCGAAAAGAAAATGGGAAGAGACCGTAACGTGTCGAATTGCGAAGACCATGTGGAGAACCGTGGAGAACCTATGATCAAAAGAAGACTAATTGCCTACTAAACCTATCTAGGACTCAAGGTAGAATTTTGGATGGGATCTACACCGGCCACTGCCTTAAAGGGGGTACATACGCTAAGAATTGGTGTTTCCAACTCTGATTTGTGCTAGCAGTGTCAAGAACTCAATACAAAAGAAGCTGTAGAACACCTCTTATATCTTTGTCCTGTGCTTGCAAAGAAAAGACAGGAATTACTGATCTACCACTTTATTGAAGGCTTAAAGAAGCTTGAAAGTTAACATGAAAAAACATTCTGAAGTTCGCAACGGAGACGAGTACCTTTGATACTAATAGGGTGGCGCTCCGACGATCGCAAAACGAAACCGCCAGGATGTAGGGCATCTAATCGTGGTAGCGCTATACACCCCATGTAGTCTATGTGAGGCTTTTTCACCGCCACCGTAAGCTAACCCAACCTAAACATTTACACATCACAATTAAAGAGGAAATATGTGTTAAAAATCGTAACCATCGACGCTTGAAGTTTCACCATTTGCACAATTTTTAACATACAAATTTTTTTTTCGACCGCCAAGTTATACAAAAATGTATTGACAATGAAATAAAAGTTCAAATTTTGATTTCAGAAAACTCGAAGGACCTGGAGATTGTACACCGTAGAATGGTGTCCCGGCCGCAGCGTCCTCTTAGTGACGTCACGGCGCGGAAACAATATTCGATGTATAACAAAAATTATTTTTGTAAACTGCAGGGGGTGACACGCCTCCGTATCCGCGGACAAAATATCCGCAACATAATATCCGGGGACAATTGCTTCTAGTATTAAAATACCTAGGGTTAAAAATCTCCGGTGGTAGTTGAGAGTTTCGTTAGAACAATGGCGGTGAAAGTAGCGATAGTAGAATGAGAGACAACCGTGATATTGTGTCTACAGATTGTGAAGTCACTAATAAATTTTGTAGCCTTTCTTTGAACTTTGTCTAATGCGCCCCGCCAAAATATGAGAATTGTTTGCGAGTATCATACCAGCGGAGATTTTTTATGATATTTTGATGCGGATGTGGAGGCGCGCAGCCGTTACAAGGTTGTGAGATTATAATTAAAAAATCAGGTTAATAGGACTTTTCATTACGCA
Source organism: Leptarthrus brevirostris (assembly GCA_964036015.1). Classification (NCBI taxonomy): domain Eukaryota; kingdom Metazoa; phylum Arthropoda; class Insecta; order Diptera; family Asilidae; genus Leptarthrus; species Leptarthrus brevirostris. The sequence goes on from OZ038372.1 coordinate 139,322,082, forward strand.
TAAAGAAGTTCCCAAAAATTTCCTTTTTGGCTGCTACAGTAGGTTGCCCCATTAAGTTTCAAAATCAATTACATCTTGAAGCACTCTCCGTGTTAAAGCAGGAATCCTATAAGAGTGAGTAATTTTCTTGTGCTAAATTGCAAGAAGATTTGATAATTGAATTATCGTTTCAGAAAAAAAAGGAATATAATATTGCCGTCCGCAATTGTAAGAAGTTCCCGGTTTTTTTAAATAAAACATTAGAAATGTAAAAAAAACTAAATTTATAAGAATGTAAATTATTAAAAATCTTATTCTAAATGAAATACCACATAAAAGCTTTCGCTATTTTGTTGTTGCCGCTTTTGTCTGCGTTGCAAATCAATTTTAACAATTTAAACTCAATTACTCGGCTAATATAGCAAGTAAAAGCAGCGACAGCGAAGAAACCAAAGCGGATTACTTTATAAAATCACTACAAAAAAAATGTGTTCGTTTTCTTTAAACTTGAACCCACTAAAACCGTGTAAAAGAACTCGAAACCCGTGTGACATTAACAGTGTAACCTAGAACCAATTAAACACAAATAAAATAAATAAATAAAAATTAATGAAAAAAGTAAAACAAATAAATAAAAAAACACAACAAAGATCAGATAAAAGATAAAGAGAAAGAGAGAAAGTTACACAGAAAACACAATACGGCTAAAAGTTACAATAAAATTAAAACAAAAATAACATGAAAACTAAAAATAAACAAAAAAATAGTGAATGAGTGAATAATAATAATAAAAATAACAACGGAAAATAATTTACAATTTTTAACAGCAAAGAAAACACTTATTTTGTGGCAAATAAAACAATCCACGAAAACTCGGCACTCTGTCAAAAACCTCAACATATTAAAAAGTTTCTCAAATACAAGGGAAAACCAACGAGCGCTTTTCCTTTATTTATTTTTTTTAAAGTATTATTTTGTGAAAAACGCAAATTATTTGAATGTAAACAAAATTAAAACGTAAAACGTAAATCAAAATGAAAACTTATAAAAAATGCAAAAAATTACATTTTCCTTCTAGCTTTACACGTTAGGCTGAGACAGTTTCGGTTTCTTAAGATTTTTTGTTTGTTTTTTTTTCTTTGTGTTTTTGGCATTTTTCGTTTGCGTCGAGCATTCGCTTCGGACATGGGTGACTGTGTTTCCTACACCTGAACTCAATTTTAATCAGCACAGAGGAAAGGTGGTCTCCCTCTGAGTGGCCCCGATTTTCTGGTTATTTGCTGTCGCGCGTTCGTTCATTCAATGACAATTTTTCGTCGCAAATATAACTTTTTTTCACAATTTCTCATTTAAGAGAATTTTTTACGGCGCATTTTGATCATTTGCGACTTTTCTACTTAATTTTTAGTCTGAAATAATAATTGAGAAAATTTATTTCACTTAAAGCATTCTGTTTTCGTTGGTTTGAGTGTATTGTTATGGTGTTTTAGTAAGCTTCGTACAAATTGCTGGATCATATATCTAATTCGAATCGTTTCAGTTTTGAATGTTTAGAATTTCGAAAACAACCGAGTTTTCAAATAAATCAAATGTGGAGAGATATTTTGTCGAATGGAAGTCAACAAAAGAATTACCAGAGAAAAACATACTTAAGTTGACTTTATATGTCATTAAATTCGCTATTTTTGTTTATCACAACAAAGAAAAATATAATACGAACCTTGCAGAGCCAAATATTTGTGCGAAAATGACATACTCTAAATTGAAAAAGGAAAATTACAAAATTAATATTTGCCCCCCCCCCCCCCCCATTATGTCTTTTCCTTCGATATTACGGTTACTGAAGGTCGATTACACGATACTTGTTTATTCCCTACCAACTAGATAGTTTACTGGCGGTAAGCAAATAAGCTTCGTGTAATTGAAATAAGTGGACTAGGTTAGGTTAGAGTGGCAATGTCCTAAGGGGAAAGGGAAGTTAAGACCGATTGTGAGAACACGTTGAGAGTAGACACCCGGCCTCGTAAGTAAAAATATAAAATCACTTGAATGAACTGAAGTAAGTATGCGGATCCCAGTTTGGCTAGGTGATTAAAAAAGGTGGCGCTGAAATATTGGCTTCTGGCATTTGGAAGGGTTTCCAATTTTTCCTTATCCTGGCAACTCATCAAAAAGTAGCTTGAGGAAATGCTGAGTCTTAGCGTGACTACCCATGATGCAATGACCCGTGATGACAACCACGACATCGCTAATAATAGCTCTTTAAACCGCTTTAGGCTGAAAGTTGGCCAGCTCTTCTTAGGCAGGTGTATTCCTTTTGCTATTTTTCATTTGGATATTTAATGAACGCTCCTTTAATGATCAGTTTATATGTGGCTAGCAGCTTAACTCGCTTTATAGTCGGATTTATAGTTTCCCGGAATAGCACTACGCCCTGGTATTCATGTGAGGTGTACGTTTAGGCCCTAAGGTATGTCACTCAAATCTGACATATATACTCCCGTGGAAGATTTTGGCAGCATGGCAGCTTGGCTATCTGCGAAGATGCACATGTCGCTTTAAAACATTGCTTTGTCCTTCAGGCATGCTACCTTTATAGTCATGATTTCTGCTTTTTTTTTTACCAAAGCCTAGGGGACAACCCTTTGATGCGTTAGCATGACTTTGGACGGAAGGGAATTAGTATAAGGGGAGTTAGGAAACTTGAATGTCTTGTTTGTTTTATTTCTGCGAGCTGGACAACAGCCCAGAGACGGAGTGGTATTTGTACTTCAAATTTAAAAACCCGCGGGGAACCCTGGCGTGGTGGTAGTGCCGTTCAACAAATTGATCCAATGCCGTCTCCTAAAAATATTGCAGTTGTCTATTAAACGAAAAAATTATAATTTTAAGTTCACTGGACCAGGTATTCCGAACAAACACCACCAGCCACTTTACCTTCCAACGTAGAGCCATTAATGTATAAATGCACTCATTTAAACCGAAGGGGGAAGTCTTCCTAGCATTCTGGCCTGGTAGGATGAAGGAGTCGAACATGGCGTTAAAAGTAGTCTTAGGTATGGGGTAGTCGATGTTTTTTTGAATTCGGACATCCAGAATATTCTAGTGTCCGTAGTCAGTAGGCCTAAGCGATTGGGGATGGGTAGAGGGTATTAAAAAGGTTTTTGGTTTTTGTTGTTCGCTATCCTTTGACAAGTAATTTTTTTCAGTACAGGCGACCAGACGACCGCCTCGCACCGTCACTATGTTTTTTTACTCTTTCGTGAATTTTAGATTTCCAGCTGCAGTTTCCTTTCCAGAACAATGTTCAGATATTAGACTTGGTCACTTAACTTTAAGTTGACGTCGTTTTGCATTGGAGTGTTGAAGGAAGAACTTTATGCTGCACACTTAGTAGTTTCGTGAGGGACTGTTGCATCACCTCAGCTAGGTGGTGCTTTTGGATGCTTACTCAAGATTTTCAATGCAACGTCATCTGCGTCTGCGATAACTTTATGCCCGGAGTATTCTAGATCCAAAAGTAGATCGTTAAGGGCTAGATTCCATATAAACGATCAGAGGATACCTTCTAGGCGAGTGCCCCTTGTAGCGTATCTTCGTGTTGTAGATCTCTCCAAACAAGAACTTGTAATCCTTCTTTAAAGTTAGTTGAAATAGCTTGCAAACTAGTTGGCAACTTTACTCACTAAAAGCCTTGCGTAGCAAGTTGAACACCCATTCATCTTACTAGCATTCATCTGCCACTTTAAGTACCGTTTTGATACCACAACCTGTCAAACCCCGTAGTTGGTCTCGGTCTATCCTAGGCAACGGGGCAGTAATACTAAGACGCCGCCGGGGCGTGAGAACTGTGCTAGAGAACCAACTTGAACGTTCTCCGGAAGGTAATCTCCTAGTGACTTTTTCCTGTTGTGTTTCGCTAGTATTGCCGCAGCTGAGGCAGTCTGTGTCGATAGGAGCGCCCAACCTGGCCGCTTGTTCGCTTATTAGAGTAGTCTTACGGACCTCCAGCTTAGCCAGGTCGCTCTGGAAATAGTACAGGTGAAGAAGATAAGATAAGCCTTCTGTACAAGAAAAGTTCTGTTATTTTTATACGAAAATTCCGACAAAAATTACGTTTATCAACTGTAATCGGTTTGCATTTGTCAGCTACCTTAACTTTTACGGAACAGCATCGTAAAATTTCCTAAATGATGAGCTCCGAATATCACAAAGTAGCAAGAGAAAATTACGGTGAAGAACCGTAAAATTTGTCTGTTTTTTCGGGAAAAATCGTGTATTGGGTGGTCAAATGGGTGGTAAATTTTTGATTCACTACAATTTTATGGTGCTGTTCTGTAAAAATTGTCTATGAGCACATTAAAAATTACTGAAATAATCGTAAATTTTACAGTGCGGCTGCTTAAATTTCGACAAAATGTGTTACTTGCAAGACGATTACGGTGAGTAGAACCGTAATTTTTTCTTGAATTTTCTTTCAGTGTAATAGGTGCTGAGAGAGTTTCCTTTTGAGGGAACTCAGCAATGTGTGAACAGATTCTGATCTGGAGCAGTACCCCCTAAAGAGGAGAGTTTCACTTTACAGTTTCTGGCTAACTTCGAGGAGGTGGTTATATGGAGTCAAGCGCCCATATGGCAGCCTGTCTATTCATAAAAATGCAAACGTTCAGCATCGGTGATTCAAGTAAAGAACATGCCTTCAAAATTGAACCCTTAAATGTTTGCAAAAGGTTGTATATTTTAAGATATTGTATAATTGCTTAGAAAACTACTTAAAAGTGAAGATTTTTTTTAACTTTTGTATGTTTTAACGATTAAATGTATGATTTGTATGTTTTAACGATTACGAAAAAACAGGAATCCGAACACAGCCAAACAAGTGCATATAGGAATTAATAAAAGCTTAAAAGCTCACTTGCCCGCGGACATAGCTTTGGCCATCACTGGTTTAGAATTATCAATTTCTTATAGGGGCTGTTTTTTATGCAAGGGATGATTTTTTCGAAAATCGGTCCCGGCCATTATAAAGCACATAAATAGTACTTAATTTAGACGCTGTTATTTTTTATCCAAGGCCAAGTAGAACCCCGCCAGGGGAGGGACTGTGCTAGCTTCCCGATAGCTGGAACGGGAAATTTCGACATCGATATCGAGCACAAAATTTTTTATTTGGGAACAAAATAAGCCCATAAAGAGCACATTATTTTGCCGTATCGCTTTTTTAATTTTCCTAGGCAAGGGTGCCAGCTTGACCGACCCGAAGCCACCACATTTTACTCAAAGTACGGCTGCAAGCAAACTCGCCTTTGGACTCTCTCTTCTTTGTTTTGCCTCCTAGTTTCACTTCGGATTTAGAACCACCATCAAGCACTTGACTCTGGTGGACAATAGCAGTTGATGTCCGCCTAGTTTTGGTATAGCAAAATTGGGTACTTTGGTTTTAGTGGTCACGAACATTTGCTAGACAGTTCACTTTTCGGCATCTGCTGACCTTGTTTAGTGCATTCTCCACAATGCCACTAATTGCAGGAAGGAGTTTTCTCAAATCATAGCCTTATACGACAGCTCTAATTTTGTCCTGATCGAGTCTTAGTAGTATTTTGTTCATTACCATCCGCCAAAGCAGAAGAGAAATAACTCCATCCTTAGGCGGGGAACGGGGAACAGACGTGTCTTACAACAAGCTGGTACCCAGCTCGAACTGTATTATCTTTGACCTTAGCATCGTTAAAATCCTTCGGCCAAACCCCTGCTCTACGCCTAGCTCGGTGAGAGCCTCTAGGATAGATTCAGAACGAATGTTATTGAAGGTGTCTTCTCTGGCTGCCTTCTCATGGAGAACCGTATCTGAGGATCTGCCCTTGCAATGAACGTGCTGGGATTTTGATACGCATACTTATCCTAATGAATTTTTGAGATGACACCATGGATGTGTTAGGGGGGCATCCTTATATAAAAAAAACGTCATCTAAATCGGTATGCGTTACGAAGTTATGCCCGATCATACATAAAAAAATACAGGGAGATTTTAGAACATTTTTTCTTTGGGAAGTCAGTTAAAAAGAGGCTGGCCTATAGTACTCTTTCCTCTTCGGCTTGTATTGTTTGTAATTTAAAACCCAGCAATTTAAAATATTTTTATCCACCTCGTATCCTGAAAAATCATCATTTGTTGATACTCCCGATCAATGCACTTACTATGGATTGGTGTGATAAGTTCACAGGCCTCAGTTTCGTTAATTATTGTCATGAATGAATTGATTTTCTTTTCAAAAAGACTCAAGTGAAGAATTTGTTTAGTATATTATTTCTAAGTAATAATAATCATTATGTGCTCAGTGTTTGATCAATTTTGAATTCAGTAGATCAAAGAACTTCTGACTGTTCTATTTTATTATGAGTCACAAAATATTATTTCCGGTACTCCTAAAGGCTGCGTTCTGGCACCCACGTTATTTCTTATCTTTATCAACGATTTAAAGGGTTTCAAACGAATTTCAAGAACCAGACCGAGATAACTCATATATATTTTATCTAATGATAACCTCAGAAAACTATTTGGGATTTAATATTTTTATTAGAAATTCAACACACTTTATATGTCAGCCTGTAGTACGAAGCTTACCAAATTATTTTCTCAATTTATAAAATCGTCTTAATACGAAGACGCTAATACATAAAACACTCAAAACAATTTCTTTTATTTTTTGCAAATAGCTTGAAGCGTTTACTGCATCTGAGCTTCCGTTTGCTTCAGAACAATAAATTTAACTAGGGAATAATATTGGAGTTATCTGTGTCATTTGTATTCAAATTAAACTTGTTTTGGAAGTGTAAAAAAACGGATATACATATGACAAAGGTATCAATAACACAAAAGTAATGGACATTCACTTACCCGAACTGGTTCGGCAGAACCGGATATCCAGTGCGAAGTCCGGTGGTAAAGGGGAATCCTGTAATGAGAGAAAGAGCGTTTTTTTTTATTCAGTTTTATAACGTGAAAATTGAAACAAATGTAAATTTAACCCAAAAAGGGGGTTGATAGTTGCTTGATTTGCTGTGCCAGATGTATGTATATATATATGGTAAGGAACTCGCCTCACCGCGTTCCGCTTGACTAAGTCGCGCTTGAAATTTATGGGGAAAGTAAATTCTGGTGATTAGGGCGAGCCAACATAAAATTGTTTGTGGCGGCGTCTGTTGTTAGTAGACGAAAATTGTGTATAGTTACCAACATTTATTTTTAATGGTAGGAAACCTATGAATCAACAGTGATGTGGAATTATTGACAGTTTTTTGCAAGCTCAAAAGGTTTCGAGCACATACAAGGTGCAATTACATGGAAAATTGACTAAAATTAATTTTTATTACTAATTAAATTAGTTCAGGAACAATAGAAAGACATTAGCAGTTTATTTTGAAAATGGCATAACTTCATCTAGTAAAATCTGCCAAATCTGAGACTTTAGATTTAAAAAAAATATCAATAAGTGTCAGATCTTTAATAGAGTTATTATTTAATAAAGGTTACTATCATTAGAGGAACTCCACAAGGAGGGAGTCCTTCATCATTCTTGCGGCTGATAGTGATTGATGAACCACTTGAAGACCTATCGGGTAAAGGTCTCTACGTAACTTGTTATGCGGACGACGAATCGATAGTAGTCAGAGGTAAGTATGAAGAAAACTTGGGATACTTACTTCACGAAGCAATCGACACGGCAACCTCTTGGGCGCAGGATTGCGGACTGAAGTTAAACGTAAATAAAACGGAACTTTGCTGCTTCAGTAAAAGATTTAAATTAAGAAAGATAGTTCCCCCGTTCATCGGAAACACTAGAATAATCTTAAATTTCTGGGTGTGCTGATGGACGGGGAACTAAATTGGGCGAGACACCTACACGAGAAGAAAAACAAAGCGGTAAGAGCTTTCTGGACGTGTCGGATTGCTATAGGTAAGGTATGGGGACTATCTCCCTATATTATAAAATGAATATACACATGTGTAATCAGACCCATGATAACGCATGGAGCGATAGTCTGGTGGAACGCGATAGAGGTGGGCAGAAACCAGAAGATTATGGCCCAAGCCTAACGTATGTGCTGTTTAGGCATAACAGGGGCTACTAGGTCAACACCGGCAAGGGCCTCGGAGGTCATTCTAAATATTACTCCACGAGAATTCTATGTTAAACAGGCGGCACTAAACTCGGCTGTACGTTTACGTATGAATAAACGGTGGAAGGTAAGGGGAATGCAAACCCAATTGAGAAGATCGTCCAAATTTGTAATGGAAATACGATCAAGAGACTGTTTTTTTATTTATTTCTTTATACGATGTTTGAGGAAGAATATTGCTGGGATTTCAAAACTGGTCACCAAATTTGGAGGCAATCTTCAAAACTCAGTTCCCGACAAAAAGTGAATGGATCAACAATAGGGTGATTCAAGAAAACACTTTAGCGATTTACACAGACGGCTCGAAATGCGAACGTGGCTGTGGCTTTGGAATATCGTTCGAGGAACCAAACCTGAAGTTATGGGGAGGGGTAAACCACTCCTTCTCGGTTCTTCAATGTCAGATCGCAGCGATAGAGATAGGAGCTAAACAGCTAATGGAACGGGAAGTAAGATCCTCTAGGATTGCAATATGTGCAGATAGCCAAGCGTCCAGCGAATCTTTTGCAAACGCCGCGGTAAAGTCTTAAATGATAGAGGGATGTAAATAGACCGGATTCCACCCAAATATACGTGCCGGGGCACTGCGGTATCCCAGGTAATGAAAAAGCGACTGAGCTGGCGCGGAGGGGCGCAAATGAGGACACTCCAATAATACTCAACCTGAGCATACCCATCTATGAAATCAAAAAAGAAATCATGGAATGGATAACGAGGAGGCACAAAGAAAAATGGAAAGGATCCGATATCGGCAGACATACAACGGCGTTTTAGGGAACTCTCAATGCACATGAATCTGAAAAGATCATTAAGCTTAACAAGGCCAAACTGAAACTTCTTGTTGGACTTGTGGCAGGACATGCAATACTAAGGGCTCATGCCATAAAAATGGGAGAGGCTCCTCCAGTCTATGCAGGGTATGCGGGAAAGAAGACCACATTGTATTACACGTTCTCGGCCAATGCCCAGTCCTAACGCAAAAAAGATTTAGAATCTTAGGAACATACTACTCCGAAAAGTTAGCAGAAGTTAAGAAATCGGGGATCTGTTAGCTCGACAGTGGACTTTAGGGTACGCTGCCGAGCAGGGGTCGTACAACGGGCCACTAAAGGCGTCTGTGTATTGAAGACACACATCTTTCCCCTTTTGCAAACCAACCAACCATCATTAAAGCTACGTCAATAAAAACATTTAAAGCTTATTAGTATTTTAAAATAAATTGAATCATAAAATTAAAAGTACTTTTAAGTGTTGCTTATGCCACGCTTAAAATAAACAGCTCATAGTTTAGGAATTAGTGCGTATTTCAAAATATTTCGACATTAACCTAGCCGGACCTAGCGGAAGCATTAATTCCACCGGAAATTTAATTTAATTAACCTCTTAATGATTTCGCAACCACCGACTTCGTTAATGGTGATTAATGTTGCATTAAATCTGTTTTTCCGTGCATTCAGGACATGTCAATTTTATTAATTCAATCCAACAATACTAATACAAAAAACACGCCATTTAAGTTGCAAGGACCTGATAGGAGATGTCCCAGTGTCACATCCTCTAAGATCAGGTTTCTCTGATAGAAACCCCTCAAAGCTGAGTGTCCTGTTGTTATGAATAATAAGATTCTCAGTGATGCCTTAATATTGTTTAATGCATCCATGTTATTCTGCCAAAGAGTTCCCATGTAATATGTAATGTAATGCATACTTCAATATTTCATTCAGTCATCAATTTTGTCATATCCTATTTATGTTTCTCGATAAGATCTTATATCATGGCGAGTTGGCACCTGTCAGTAATTCAGATGGTAATAACCTGTATCAAACTAATACGTGAATTTAATCTCATACAGTTTTTTAATCAGTTTGTAATACAAGTGCTAGTGACACATCAAACTAATGCAAAGTGTGCACGGCAGCGTAACGAAACCACAAAAAAGCTTAAGCGTCCCAGCGATCACTTCCGTTCAAAAATCAGTCAGAAAACTCACTCACATTAAAACTAAGCTATTCCAGAAGAAGGAGGAGCAGGCTTTGATTTATTATGTTTATATATGAATTTTCGTGAAGTCACACCAATGCACCAACCAAATGACTACCTAAGTTCTATACATTTCCAATGCCCGAATTGAAGAACTTAATTCTGCTTATGCGCATGTCAGTGAGGATGTCTCATTATATTTGTACAGTGGCGGCAGTAAATGCCGGCAATGGACATAGTTTTCCACAAGGTTGACATTCTGTAAGTTCGATTATATTTCCAATTTCATGAAGAGGGGAATACTGTTGTGTACTCATACCCAAACCAAACCAGCTCGATATGTGGTTAACAAGCTCGTCTGGTTCGCATGCGCCATATGCGCCTGAGTAAGCGCAGTAATCCCCCACGGAGTTTACTTAAGGAAATGATAATTTGCATGACTGGCGCGTATATAATTAATTTAGGAGCTTCAATGTCTGAAATGGTCAGACATGTTCTATTCGTTTTTCGTGCTTTTCTAATTAGCTGTAAAATTAAGAATAAAAGTCTGATAACTACTCTGGAGGCTTATCGCTCCGAGTGAATATTTATGTCCAATTTGAATTGAATGCATGGGAAAAATTTCGTGGGCAATGTTGAACACAATTTTATCTCAAGTGGATTACGAATACAAGCTAAACACCTGCAAAAAATTATCAATAACTCACCTGGTGTTATGTTACCTCGCGGCTTTGCCCCCAAAATTGCTAAATTAACGTTTGCTTTTCTTCCATCAATGATAGGATTTGGATCTTTACACGCCCGTTCCGCACTTGCTCTATCACCCATTATAACCTGAGAAAATATGTTAAACGTCAATTCAACTAATTAATTATGAAATTTAAAATAAAATACTCACAAAGCCATAACCTCTACTTTTATTTGTTTGCCTATCAGTGATAACTACAGCCTCTTCGATTTCACCAAAAACAGAGAAATGTTCTCTCAGACTTTTGTCAGTTGTGTGATATGGTAGTCCACCTACGAACAATTTGGTCCATGTGGTATCCTTTTGTTGGACGGACGAACTTGTGAGGGTACCAGCAGCTTGAGCTGCTGTTAATCCTCCGCCTGGTGCTGCTGCTAGGGCTGCAGCCTGCGAATTTGCTTGTGCAATAGCCGCTAATGCGTCTGATTCAGCTGCACTAGGCATCAACATTTTGAAATGAATTTTGGCGGTTTTTTTGTTAACTTCGAAGGAAAGAAAATGTTTTTTTCAAAGTTCCTTTCTTTTGAAAAGAATAGGAACTTATTTAATTGGTCTTTGTTTTAAACAAACAGCACTTGGCTGAATTTTATGGTCGTTGTGCGATTAGAACTGGTTTGTCATACTTTTGATCGAAGTTCAATATCTGCAAATAAAAGAAAAAGAAAAGTTAGTAAAAATCGAACATTTTTGATGAGAATATCAAGAAAAATTATTAAAAAAAAATAAAAATTTAAAGAATCTTAATTTGAAGAACTTTTAGACACCAAAACTCTTTAGGAGGTCCCATTTTTACCTCCACAGAGGCGCTCCAAAAAAAAATGTTTACACGTTCACCCTTGTACCATAGAATAAAGTTAAATAGAAGACCAGCTTCCTAAGTTTCCCTATTTAATTGTGAAAGAAAGTCTGGCAATGCTGTGGCAAATTTGTACTGAAAAATGCTTTTAAGCTGTCAAATAACACTTCCCCCTTGCCAAAATTCAGTGAGGGAGAAACCATTTTTTAGCTGTCAGGACAACGACTTCTCCTTCGGTCGAGTAATTTGAATAGGCGAACATACGAGTTGGTTAAATACACAGCCTACTCTAGATACAAGTCCGGAAACCATGACAGTTCGGCCATTTCACCACCAAACGTTATAATTTCATTTTTGTTGTACCACAGATTAATCAACCCTTGCACACAAATATTACTGCACACTCTCGTAACCAAAACCAAAGAGAAACGCTGATGTCATTGACGCATTTTAAGCTCAATACTTCAACAAAACGAGCACGAGAGAGTGTTCGCTTTAAAACACATGAAAATTGTACAGAGAGACATTTTTTATCGTGTTCACATCTTCAGAACATTTGTAGGTTAACCTCAAGTAAAATCCAATTTGAGACTTTAAATATATTGCAAGAAATACTACGAGAAAGTACAATTCCCCAAACTTTTCCTTATGTTAACTGTGGGAAATTTCGGTTTGTTTGCACCACCAATGCTCAGCTTTTAATGTCAGATTCCGTGTTTGTCTCTAGAGTAGGCTATGTTTAATAATTAATTGACAGTTCTTTTGGCTTGGACGCAATGACATTTACAACTTCATACCAGCTGAGCGTAATGGGAAATTTTCTCTCAGCAACATTATTACTTAAATAAAAAATGGAAAGTGCCAGGAAATTTTTGAGGTTTTGTTCGAAGCTTGTCCACTATTTAAATTTATACTATGCTTGTATTATATGCGGAGCACGGTACTCTATCAATAACTACAACTTCTTTTGTTGGTTAAATAGAGAAAAAGAAATATATGCATTGCTTGAACTTTCGGGGCTCGTAAGATGAACGAAAAAAGAAGCTGGCCAACTGTTTCACTTTCGTGTTGTTTTGCGTGGGCGACTTGAAGCTCTTGTATCACGCGTGTTGATGTGTCTACGGCAATTTTAAACTAATGTAATTAATGTAATGCTAACTAAGCTTGACCGCTGATCACTACTGGAATGACAACCAGTATCCGATCGACATATTATCGCCGTTCCGGACCAGGATGCGAAACATCTAAATAATTCAGTGTTATGCGCTAACCGAGCAAGCAGATGGAACAACTAAAGAAGCCTTCTACCAACCCCTTAGCGTCACCTTTGATAATCCTTCTAAAGCTGAGATAAAAAAAAGTTATGGGGATCTTAACGCCAGATTCTGAGTTGTTTGTTAAATTTTGTAACTTCTTTTTTAAACACAAAAAATGATACTGGACAATTTTTTTTTTATTGGCGGACGCAATAAAGTCGGTGGACCTCGATAAGGCCCAGGGAAATTACTTAAGGCGCATCCTATCCCACAGAATGGAAATCAGGCATAATTGTGAAGATTATCAATAACACGTCCTACACAAGGTAAAATTGTCGTACTGCTGAACGGAGTGAGACAAGGATGCACACTGCCGCGTTTCTTTTCTCGATCATCATTAATGACATATTGTGCAGCGCCCTAACGCCCACCACTCATCACGAGGGATTATATGAAAACTTTTTAACCACCTTACGCACCTGGGTTATGCAAGGGATGGATGTTGCCTATCCAACAAACTGAGTAACGTAGCCCAATTATCCAAAGCCCTGAGTAGAGGAGATCGCTGAACAGGGCTTAAGAAACCAAGAGCTTGGACTCCAGGAGACAAAATTAAATTTATCTTGAAGAGCAGCGAATAGAACATGTGGTTCAATTTTGCTATCTCGGAAGTAGAGCTTCACTGCACCGAGACTTTGGAATATCTCTGTCCGGGTCTTTTCAAGGTGAAGACGATCTTGCTCTCGTCGCGATCCCGGCCAGATAAAGGTCAATCTCGGTTCGGTCTCGCTCTCGGCGAGACAGAAAAGAGAGTTTCGGCGGGAAAATGAGGAGGGAGGGCAAGTGAGTATGTATATATGTGTTTCCTTTTTATTCTCTTATTCCCCTCGCCCTGAATAAGGTAGCAAAGTCCCTTTTTTGCTATAGGGGATAAAACGAAAATATCTGCATAAGGAAATAATTTAGGAGGATGCAAATGAGGAAAGCCCTATATACTTATATGCGCTATAATGACACTTTGCGGAGCGACATAAAAGCTAAAGCAACTAAAAAAATGCCCACAATAAAGTGATAAAAACTAAAATCTCGACCACTCTCGTCACCTTAAACTCGCTCTCGTAATCGCACTGTTACCAATGATATTTGTCTAGATACCGGTGCCGATCTCGAGGCGAGCCCGACACCGACAGTGAAAATTATCTCGAGTATCGTGAAGCACAGTTACAGCAGGTTTGCCATCTAGTTTCTCTTCCGTACTGTTGTGGTAGAGGGAATGAACAATACTCACGAAAGTAGAGTTTCCCTTCTAATAAAGAAGACACACTTCTTGGTAGGGGCCAAGAAAAATTAGACTATTCAACAAAATCGGTGGATGAGGCTCCCAAAAATAAAAAAAAAAAGAAAGAAAACGTGGAAGAATACATAACATACAAACGCAGAGAGTAACGAGGTCACCGAGAATAGATAGATCTTCAGTAATTCCCTGCTAAAAGTTAGATCCGGCATTGACAGCCCTACTTAAACGGTTAATTGGTTCATGTTTGCCATATTTCGATCGATAGGGTAAACTTGTAACAAAGGCAGTTTTCGGAGGTTATGTTGGATCTGCCTAAAAAAACGCTCTCAACAAGAGCATCTGAGTCAATTTTTGAATTCAAAAGCTGTTGAATAAGGACTAAGTCAGCAGCTTTGCGCCTTACTTCAAGAGAGGGCAAACGGTGCAAAAGTAGGCGGTCGGTGTAGGGCGGGAGCATAAGCGGGCCGTTCCGGACTATTGAGTTGAACTCCAAGGTCAGTTACGGGCATTACGATGTCGAATCGAATAAAGTTCTTCTCCCGCCTCATGCCAACAAGAGGTTACGTCACCTAGAGAGAGATATTTTTGTAAACCCCACACACGACATGGTATTTTTTGATATTGAAAATATATGGTCTGCTCAGTTGACGTTTAATTTTTTGCCTAAAAGAAACGCTCTCAACAAGAGCACCTGAGTCAATGTTTGAATTCAAAAGATTTTTCCAAAAAGAACGATATTACATTTAAAAAAAAACTTGTAGGAGGCTCGATCTGCTCCTGGTACCGTTTTATCCTTCGCTTTGTTTCTAGCTAAAGGCTGATATTATACGGTTTTACGGGCCTTAGATAATGTGGTAGACTCTACAAGTTTTTAAAGTGCAATGTGAAATAATCGGCGACAGTTGTGACCCCTGTCGTAAATATTCTTGGCTTCAGTTTGTTGTCGATACACTAACATTACTTACTATTCTTCACTATAGGTGCCTTTTTACGCGACATAGATTATTATATTCTTTGTCAGCTTTAAGATACAATGTTTTTGGGAAAATATTGGTATTTCCTTGTATCTTTATCGCAACATAATAATAACTATATACTACAAACAGAATTACTGACGTCATTGACGCATTACAGACAAACACAAAAGAAAAATGAATATAAAAATTAAGTTTTTATCGTAAACACATATTTAAAACATTTGTAGGTTGACTTTAAGTAAATTTCAAGTTCAGGCTTTCATAATATTTCGAACAATACTATGGAAAAGTAGTTTCCAAATTTATTCTTACGGTTAAAAATGGGAATAAGAATGTTATATAACAGTTTGTTTACATCACCAAGTCGCCTTTCGCACATGTTTCCAGACTTGTATCTAGAGTAGAATGCGAAATAAACAAACGTGATAAAATTTATTATTGCGGATGAGAAAACAACTTTTATTTCATATCACATGTATTAAAAAACGCAAATAATTATGTAAATATAAGCAATATTTTCGCCTTTTAAAGATTTTTCGTGACCCGATTTTCTCTTTATACCCGAGCCGGCATTTGCTGGGAGATAAAGACATACAAATGTACTTCGGGTAATCTTGAATGGGTCAAACTCACTCTCAAACTTGATGTCAAATCCATTACTGAGTAGAGTTAAAGAGCTCCAAAAATTTGGTAGACTGGATGTAAGACTATTCCCCAGTTTAGTCACCGGTTACCGTGAACTAAGAAAGTATTTAACAAAAATCGGCATAGCAACTGACCCCACCTGTAGATTCTGTCTGGAGGAGAACGAAACTCAATAGAATAACTATTCCTTGTTGAACCCCAGAGCGTTGGAGGGCAGTTTGCTCTACAAGTTGTTGTTTGTATTTTTTCAGCGGAAACAGCTAGATTTGAAAAGTAGGGAGGATTAGCACAATAGGCCTCCACACAAACTGTTGACAACAAACCGTGTACAGATCTATACTCATACCAGCTGCTCTTGGATTATCGACAGCAATTCTAGGTTGCATTTCTCTTCCAATGTATTATGATGGATGCATAACTGAGCTTAAATAAACAAAAAGGTAAGTACTCCTCATAACCGCTAAATATTTTCGGCTTAGTTTTAAAAACCATTCAAAAAAAATCTCTACACGGAAAGAAAAGTTCTGCAATTTTTATACAAAATTTCCAGTAAAAATTACGTAACCTGTAATCGTTTTACAACTGTCAGCACTTTAATTTTTACGGAGCAGCACCATGAAATTTTCTGAACAATGAGCGACGAGTATCACCGAGAGTACTGGGAAAATTATATTATTTTTAAAATATTATTTGCGAGCTACGTAAAGTTTACCGTGCTGTTCCGTAAAAATTTCCTATGAAATTTTGTAGTGCCGCGTTTTAAATGTTTACAGAATATGTTACTTACAACATGATTACGGCGAGTGGAACTATATTTTTTCGTAGTATTTTTTCTCCATGTACCCTATATTTTTGTAGTTTCACCGACAGACCAGAAAGAGTATTTCATCAATGTAAGATATTTTGAATAATCTGATAGTAAACATATGTGAAGGAGTAATGTTTACTTTTTTATTTGGTCTAGATAATAATGGCTTTCAATTTGATTTTGACAAATGGACCTGCACCGGTCTTTCATCCACTTCATTTGACCAGAATGGATCAATAATGAATAGGGTATTAAAGAACCCTGTTTAGCAGCAACCCTCCAACTGTGGATAAAATTTTACTTTAACAGAACAGAAGGGTGAAACTGTAAAACGACCGGTTGAAGAATTTCAAATATTAGGCTAAATTTTGAGTTTAAAAATGTCACAAAAATATTAAATTTTATTACTTCGAATGTTCTATTAATTGAAA
This sequence comes from Leptarthrus brevirostris, assembly GCA_964036015.1. Classification (NCBI taxonomy): domain Eukaryota; kingdom Metazoa; phylum Arthropoda; class Insecta; order Diptera; family Asilidae; genus Leptarthrus; species Leptarthrus brevirostris. Next base: position 139,339,180 of record OZ038372.1, read on the forward strand.
ATGAATTCAGCTTGTAGAAAATATTAAAAACCTTATGAGCCCCAAAAACAAATTCTTTTAATAAAATTGCCCACTCTCTCATTAAGTCAACAATTGTGATCGAAGTATAAAGAAATGCTGTACAACGTTTACTTATCCATTCCCCCCAAAAGTTCTGATTTAAGAAATGTCCACAAAAGAAATCATGCTCGAGGTGATCCGCTTAACTAAATAAATTAAGCAATAAAATGTGCCCAAACAGGATATCGCAGGGATGCGTATTTATCTTCCGAACATCCATTGTAATCGTAAAGATAGAAAAACACCCTGCAAAAAGTCGGTTTTCAATTCGGTCGAGAAAAAACACGAATGCTCAGGACAATAGTGCTCGTTGTTGTGCAGCCCATACAGTTCCACTATAGCTGAACCAGCGCTGCGTGCAAGGACAATGTCATATACAGCGCAGGATCAAGATCCCTCCTGGCACCAGAATAAAATTTTGGGATAAATGTTTCCTCCCTTGCGGTCTTTTGTTCGACGTTCACCACCTCGCCAGGGTATTGGTGCGTTACGCATGTTACGAACAGCTGCAACATTGATTCCTCGTCCCGTACTGTATATTTCTGTGCCCGTGCTCAATGTCCTGTTCATAAGACTTCTCGTTTTGGGGGGGTTACCTCAGTTGATTATATTTATGTGCAAGTACATCGGCTGTGTCACAACGGATATATATGAGCCCAATTCAAGGGATGATAAACTTCTGCTCGGTGCAGAAGGCTTTGGGGTAGTTTCTGTGTTCGCTGGAATAATAAAAGGTCGACACACGAAGTTTTAATCTCAAATATGCAATTAAATGGGGTGAATGCGAATAACTAGTGAAATTCTTCGCAACAGTGCAGGCTCTTTTTGTGTATTACCGAGGGGGATGCTATCTTCATCTTGGCTTGATGAATTTTAAGAACAAATTACAGTTTTATGATAATTTCTTACTTTCGTAATAATTGGAATTAGACGCATGTCACGTTCATCTACCCAAGAAAGGCTTGTGTAGACTATGGAATTTGTTATGCCCCATAAACCTATCTAAATGCAAATTTAATTCGTTTTCTGGTCAATATTTATAGGTAAAATTATTCATTTTAGAAATGTGCAGGTATAATGAATGTTCCGGATGCAATTAAGGTATTGGTTAACAAAGGATCTTTTTTGGCGGAATAGTTTGCATGTTGTACAATAGTATGTACAACTGAATTTATTTTCCCTTCGATTCGGGTTTGGTGCATCTGGAGACTATGTTTCTACGCCATATCTCGTATTAAATACAACTTAAGCCTTACGAACTTTATTCTGGATAGAAAAGAGAATTAATTGCGATGTGTTGTTATGCAACACATTACGTGATTAATGACAATTAAAAGAAGTTAAGGCCACAGTATGAACGCTTGCCTAATGCTGCTGAGTATTTGAAAGGATACATACATCGTTGGTGGTAAACGCCGCTTGATTTTCTGCTTCTTTTAAGATACTCTATATTGCCTCCTAACTGAAAGATTTGCTGAATATACACAGAGTCAATAATATTTAATTTATTTCATCCATTTCTATAGTTTTTCCGAATGGTGCCTCAACAGGTTAAGTCGATACAGCATTCTGTTCACTGAAATATGAGACATTGATTCGATATTCTCCAGGTATCTCAAAAAAAAGAGCATCTATCGTAGTTCCGGATTTCGTTGTTTCGACATTGGGATGGTTATTCATATTCATAAGGAATCATTTGATGTGAGATTTACGTTTAAATCACCACCGAGAATTTCTTGTATTTTGTCTTTTCCTTTTCCAAGAGCAGAATATACCTGCTCGATTGTATCTGGATCCAAGAGGGATCCCCTCGACTGGGGTTTCACGATACTTAAGATAATTTTCGCTGCCGGTGTCGGTCTCGACACGAGATCGAGATCACAGCGAGACCAATGTCACTGATAACAGTGCGATTACGAGATCGAGATTGCGGTGACGAGAGCGGACGAGATTTTAGTTTTTATCATTTTACTGCAGAAAATTTTTTTTAGTTGTTTCAGCTTTTATGTCGCTCCGAAGAGTGTCAATTCTATAACTTATGGGGCAAATAGGTATACATTGCTTTCATCATTCTCTTCTTCCTACATTATTTCCTTCTACAGATATCTGCGTTTAATCATCCATAGCAAAGAAAAGCCCTTGTTACCTTGTTCAGAGAGAAGGTAATAAGACAAAAATGCATATATATCACTTGTCCTCGCTCTCCGTTTTCCCATAGCAATTTCGGACCGAGATTGGCGTTTATCTCGTCGAAATTGCAACGAGAGCAAGATTGTCTTCACCTTGACGAGACTGGGACCGACATATGCCAAACTAAAAGCCCTATTCTCGACGCTTCAATGGAATCTGGTCCTACCCGAACAACACAGAACTGATACTTTTTTTTTACCAAAGCATAAAACTCCTTCCTTCAACACACTAATACTAAATGGGATAAAACTAAAATTAAATGACTAAGCCAAGCATCTGAGCCCTGTTCTGAATTGGGACGTTAGCGGGAAAACCGACAATATTCATGAAAAAGTAGGTAAAGCAACAGCAGCCTTATACTCTATGTGGTATGGAGCCACGAACTGTGTGGCTACATGATCACTAGATCCGTCTTAGCACTGCGCTTGGCATATGACGTCACGAAACATTGAATATTGCTGACGTTAGATCCCTCAATGTAGAAAACTCACACTTCTTTATAATACTAAAAAGAATGATACTTATATGTACCGACACAAACTCCTCTCACCCAACAAAACCAAATGTCCACAATATATCTATTGCCTTTTGTCGACAGATGGCGCTGGTTTTATTCTAAATCGCACTATGGTTTCGCTCTCCACAGTTCCACAAAAGATTACTTTAAATGTTTCTTACGAGTCATTAATAAGTAAATAGCTTAGTTTTGTTGTGTGTTGGGCTTGGCCGTTTCTATGAATTCCAATAAATCAAAATTATAAATCGTACTGCCGTGATCGGATAAAAATAAGTACAAATCTAATGGTCTGAAAAAAATAAAAAAAAAGACTAAAAAAATTAAATCTGCTACACTTTAAAAAAATTACCCATCTTCACTATGGGCTAAGCTACTGTGGTCAAATCACTCCCTTTACCCATAATGAAAATGGATCACTTTTTTAACGTGCAACAGATTTTGTTTGTTATTTTTTTTTATTTTATCAGTCAGAACTATTAAATAACCCACATTTTTTATGCCCAGGGGACAACCCTATGATACACTTAACATGGCTGTAGCCATTGAAATTAGGGTAAGGGAAATTGGATTTTTGGTTTTGCATTTCTGCGAGCTAGACAACAGTTCAGAGGCGCAGCGGATTTTTTAATAACATCGTAAGCAGGCCAAAGCTTGAATTTGCATCCATGACGTGGTGATCGTGTCACTCAACCATTGATACAATTTCGGCTCCCACTTGATCCGAACTCCTTGAAAGAATTAAATCGTCTTCAAAATTTGTTTGATATGGAAATATAAGTTTAAAAAAAAAGCAAACGAAAAATCTATAAAATCTTAAAAAAAATACAAAAGACAACAAAGTATAGCAACCTATCAAAATCTACTACAAAATTATATAAAAACTGCATAACTTAAAATCTGTTATATTTACAGAAAATTATTCACTTTCACTGTTGGCCTGCAAGCGTCAAGTACACAGGGGTGGTACATGTAGTTAGGAGGAATAAAATGTAGCACATAGATGTACGTGTAACTGAGTGCCATAATTGTGTGCCTTTCTTGTTTCTGCCAGGAGTGCTGGCTAATTGCAGTCAAGCGGAAAGAAGGAATTGGCCAATGGGGAGCGTGGTCTCTATTATTCGTACTACAGGTGTCCAGTCACCCTCCAGTTTCAATGCAGACTGCTCGTAGTAACGCTCTCTGTTGCGGGTAACCTCCTTATTCCGATATTTTCTCGTGGGAGCTTTATGTTCTTCAAAAGCCTCTTCTATTTCGATATTCTTCAAAAGTCCCTTAAAATAATTGATGCAGCTCCAACTGCGTTAGTCGTGACAGACCATAGAGAACCTATAGAGCACAGCGAACCTTCTGCAGTGGAGCTTCTAGACATAATATTGGGAAAACAGCGGTACCCAACATTGCCAGCAGTGTGACATCCAGGCGACACAGAATTTTGTTGTCAGGCATGGTATGTATCCGTCAGGTGTGGTATGTATTCGAGGACTCAATCCGCTTGTACTGTCTTTATTAACCCCCTACGTACCAATTACCTCTGAGAAAACCTGTTACATTTTAGGGTTTTTGGAATCGCTGATTCTAAATCTGAAGTCATAATTTAAAAATTCCAAGTGGTGAATCCAACATGGTGGTAAAAAATGCTATTTTGGCATGAAAAAAGAAGAACCTTGCTCCCAAGCAGTCGAGTCGTCGTTCGTTTAGAGCTGGACATACACAGAGTATGGATTTAATTTCCTTCTCGTCTCTGCAACTTATACAGAACTCATTTGATGGTACGCCGAGTCTTATGGCCATAACTCATATGGGGAAATGTCCAGTGATGATACCGACGGGTGTTCGGATGCGTCTTCTATCGAAGGATTTGTCATTCATCTTTAACCAAAGACTTTGTGTTGTGAGACAATAGGTAATATTTCCCACCGTTCCGAAGTCTAGATGGAATAGTATATATCAATTTGACTTTTCGTTACATTAAGGCGAGCATCAACCCTATCCATGATCATGTTAATATCTATATTTGAACCTTTTTTGTCCAGTTCGTCGGCTTTTTCGTTACCTTACGTCAACATGTCCTGGAACCCAGCAAATCCTGACCACCTGTTCTAAAAAATTTCTTAGGGCTCTGATGCAGTCTTTGCCGCATTTTGATTTTATCGGGTAGGAGTTTAAAGCCTTGAGTCCTTCTTGACTCTCCTCAAAAATAGTGCTGTCGGTTGCTGACATCGGTTTTGCTGAGACAGTGAGTGTAGCTTGCAGATTTTGAATCAACGACATTGGTTGGATTCAGCACAATCGAAAACCGACAATTTTGAATTATCAATATTAAAATGTTATGAGAAATTTTTCTTTAATCTTAATATTTAATTTTTCGCATAGTAATATCATATTTTTCATTTTCTGTGCCATTCAATCTTGTAAATCACAAGTACGTTCCAAGCTTTAATTTGACTGGCTGTGAACCTCTTGATCTTGGATTGATAATAAGAATAGGATACTTGTGGACGAGTATACTCGTCACGGCACATATGGAAACAACTCGGTTTGGACTAGTATACTCGGGGCTGCGCCAGGTATGAAATATTACCTCTGCAGAAAGGAGGAGATTCAATCAAAGATTAAGTCCCCCGATCTTCCGGCAACAAAACAGCCAAAACTGACCCACATGGTGTCTGCGAAACCCTCTTTTAGTCATATGGTTAGTATTAAGGTTTGGTTGACATGGTTAACCGACTCCTCTCTACAGAGGAAATGGTCCTGCCTCAGGAGTCGATTATCGATGTCGCGATTGGATTGAACTCGTGGACCGGGAAATAAGGAAAAAGTTCAAGGGTTGCCGGACTTTCCGGGTGGTTTCTCCTCGTCTGCACAAATGCTCAGACGACCTACTGTGCTCTTGACATTGCAATGCGTGGGCTGTTTAAATTTTTTTTGTAAATTTTTATGCAAATAAGTTAAATCGCCAAATGCAGATAAAGGTAAGATCTGTCAATTCCTCAAATTTCTACAAAGCGTGGGAATATTTCAGGAAGTTGTGGAGGCAGACGACAAACTTCCAACAAAGGACACACTTAGACCACGAATAGGTCAGCTGCGATGTCACAGGGGTAAGATTCCCCACAATACCTTAGTGAAACCATTTGGAGCTGTCGCTGAAGCGCCGGAGATCGCTTACTTTAGTCGTCTCGAGATTGCAAAAACTATCCCAGAAATAGTCACCTACGAGCAGGGAAGGTGAAATATAGTCTCCTTCTCCCCCTCGTCCCTGCAGCTTCCTAATCTCTTCGCATGATTACCAATAAGGCAGTGATTAGTGATCACCCCTCTGACTGCGCCTAAGTTGGTTCTGTCTATTGAAACTAGACGCTTGGAGCGCTTAATATTCAGCTTAGGCCAGATCTGTCTGGTCGTGTATTACGTAGTGCCCTTGCCCATTTAAGGTTCACCCGGGTGGTCGTGTAGAAATTAAGCCAAAGATTGTAGTGCGCAAGATATCTTCCCAAGGAGGCTTCATACAGTTGAATCTCAAGTCTATGTCTAGCGAGCTCGTCAGCTACACAGTTCGCTGGAATAGTACTGCCCTGCCAACTCATTTAGATAAAATCGACAGCTAATCACAGTTTTTGATGTCGATGAGACAGATTCGAGGGCTAACATTGCTGCTTGACTGTCCGTCAGGATACAGATATCCTTTTCCAGTATGCTGTTTCTCTTCAGCCAAATCAGTACTTTCTGGATTGCCATTACTTCCACCTGGAACACAATTTGCTTTTGCTCATACACTTACTTATATGCTTTTAGAGATAAGAACTAGAAATTTCAAGAATATTTTGATCTTAACTTTCTGCACTCCAATGGGCTTTTTATCGTAATTCTTTTGCAGCAGCAAACAAAAATGGGTCACCGCCGGTGGGATTTGAAACCTCTGGAATGGAAGATCCGTGTCGGCCTTACTCGACTTACGACATGTCAACTTAGTTAAGGTGAAATATTATTTTCTATTATTTTTCTTTATAATCTTTAGTAGTTTGCAGTTATTATCAATTTGTCTCTTTATATGTTAAAAACCATAGAAGATTCAAACGAGTCGACATAGCTAATTACTGAGTTTTTTGTTGTTTGCAATTTTCTCTCTATTATTATGTAACTCCTACGATTTTAGCAAGTTTTATCACAGTAAGAAGTGGGGTATCAACCAGAGATGGGCATTTTTTATTCGGATAAAGATAAAAGCTCAAATAAATTCAAAAATCGAATAAAATTTATTTGATTACAAAAATTATTTGTTTTTTGGAGGATTATTTGCAAATAATTATTTGTTATTTGGTGCTTTTTATTCGAATTTCAAATAATTATTTGTTATTCGATTATCAAGTAATTATTCGATAGTTGATGTCTCTTTATGGAATACTTATTGGTTTTATTAAAATCTTGACTGTAAACATCGAAACATAACAAGGCATTTTTAATTTGCTAAGTACGAGACACCTTGTGATATGAAATGCGTGTACCAAGAAATAATTTTTTGAAATTGAACTAATGGACACCAACAACAAATAATTATTTCATAAAGAGACATGAACTATCGAATAATTATTTAATAATCGAATAACAAATAATTATTTGAAATTCGAATAAAAAGCACCAAATAACAGATAAGTATTTGCGAATAATTTATCAAATAACGAATAATTATTTGATTATCAAATAACGCACGATCGAATAAAAAATAATTATTTGAAATTTGAATAAAAAGCACCAAATAACAAATAATTATTTGCGAATAACTTAAAATAAATTGAAAATCGAATAAAAATTTATTCGAATATTATTTGATTGAAAATTTATTCGAATAATAATGCCCATCACTGGTTTCAACCACACAAAGTGCGCTTAAAATTGCAGAGACCCTCTGAGTTCAACTAAATTCCCAATAAGCCGCAGAATAATGCAAGCAACGCACAGTGTTTTCGGTTTGGAACTTTTTAAACGTTTCGCCCCTCATTCGCAGGATTCTCAAATGTAATAAAAGGTGGAACCGATTCAATGGTTATCTGCATTTATAATGAAGGAACATCTTCCCGTCGAACAAGCGAAAATTGTAATCAGATCAAACGTTTCCGTGGCAAATAAACTCACCCTCAGCGCCCAGTCGTCTGCGAAATCAACTCGAATATTTTTGTTCGGCCAAAAAACTCGATCCAAAAAGTCCAAATCCAAACAATTTGAGCTCTATACCCTCCTCGGGATTGTGTGTAATATGCGAAAGTGTGCAGCACACCTCTAGCTCAAATTGTTCCAAGGAAAAAAAAATTCGCCAAGAAAAAAATGCAACTATAGGCTTGGGTCGAAATTTAACTTAGGGGAAGTTTAGAAAGGGACACTCCAACATCGAGCACGAGTCGTAAATTGTTGGGCTTTTAGGGTGAGTTTCCCTTTATCGTCGACGCTATTTCTGCACGTAAAAATGGAACTGAAGCCAAAGAATAAATCCCCAAATATTCATCCCTCGATTGTTGTTGTGTTTGTGTTCAGGTCTTTTGTGCATTGATGTTTCAGGAAAGTCAAGACTCATTTGGTGGTGATTTGATCCTTTCCTGGAGCTCCAAAAGAGCGGCACACACGCATACACTGTTCTGATGAATTTATTACATTAGAAGGGACCGCCTAATATGCACATAAGTGATGAAAATGAAGAACTACCGGCCGTCGACCATATGTGCATTCTTCGACCGCTTTTTCTATCCCATAATAGGAGATGAGAGCAAAAAAATTTGAATACCCTCGAAGGCGAGGATTTTACTTTCAAAAATATATCTCCTCGCAGGGAGAAGAGGTCATTGACACTTCATAGAGTGTTTTTAGTTTCTTCGAAGGGGGTCTGGCAAGACTACAGAGCTCAACCTGCGGGGCTTCAAGGGCCTTTTCGTCTTGCAATGCGTGAAACACTTATCGAGTTTTCCTAATTTTGTTTTACTTTTCTGTCTTATCAGCGGCAGACTTGTTGGTTTTGTATCCTCATAATTGGGTAATGGTGACGAGTATTGCTCGCGCTTTAATTAGTGATTTGGTACATCTTAAGAGTTTGAGGAAAGGAAATAGATTGAGTCAAGACATCATTGTAAATAATTCAATTTTGTGTTTCAAGTATAGTTTAGCCTATATTGAATGTGAACATGCAAAATTTAATTCTGGGCAAGTATTGATATCACCAAACTTGTTACTATTGTCTTGATGATTTCGGGAAATATACAAATTTATGTATTGTGTATAGAGGTAGCAGTGGGGAGTGACGGAGCAGGCACTCAAGCGTGCTAAAATCATTAGCCGAACACATCAAATCATCATCATGCCTGCTTGAATTGGTCGATCGCTCCTCGAAAAAAATTGGTGCAAAGTACTGTCGTTGGCTAGTTCTTCGAATAGGACTTATATTATGAGGTGAAGCTAATAAAATTCAAGAAATCAGATACAACGCGGGGGAGGATTTCGTCGCTGCGTCGATGTTTGCACTTTTAATAAGTTAGATTTCATACATTTTTTGGATAATTGTTTTTACTATTATTTTAAGCAAACATAAATTACAAAAACATAAAAACAATCACAAAGGATTTTCCGTGCTCTCTTTCACTTTAGTTTTCCCGCACCCCTTGTGAGGCGTGGGGCGGAAGAAGTACTTAACCCGATTCAACGACAACCACTGTAACTGGATCTACAAAGTAAGGTGAATTTGGAACCGGCAACAATACTTTGCAACTCCCAATAAAATTTAGCGTAATATGTCGTCAGCAGAAAACAACCTTGACGGAGGGGGGGGGGGGGGTCGAAGGCCGCCGGAGGGGTTCAACACGAATTTCGTAATGTTTTGCTTAAAAATCCATGAGTACATTATACATTCATCAGATTGAATTCCAAACATAAATTGCTTTTACTAGTACTTGAATAATGCGTTACTTTAAATTCTGAGAGTAATGCATTACGTTGTACTGGATTACTTTGTAATGCTTCCTAATTAGTTTTGAGTATATTGCATTACCTTTGCATTACATTTGCTGTACTTTGTACTGCAACGAATTACATTGCATTACACTAGAATAACTTAGTAATTTAATGAATTTAATTGCGATACACTTCAAAGTAGGATTCACTTTAACTTTAAATTACCGAAATTAAGGTCAGAAACGAAGCTTTCAAGGCATCAACTGCGCTTCCCATTTATATGAGATTTTGCTATACATAAATTCTTTCGTCTGCATGTATGCAGCTTAAGTGCACTCTAATTACGAGAAATTTAATATTAACACTATCGGAATTTGAATGTTAGTAGTTAGTTTCAAACGAGGCGTACATCGGCACTTCCTTCACTCAGCCTCTTAATCCATTTCCCTCACCTTTAATACCTTTCCTGCCAAGGCTGTGCTTTAGCATCATAGGGCATCCCCTGAGCTTTGGCAATATCATAAATAATGAAAGTAATCTGAGAATTTGAAGTAATGCAGTATTCAAGTAAAAGTAATTTATTCTTGGACTTTCGTAGCAACAACTTGTACTGCATTAATATAATTCAGTCGTATTTTTGTACTCCATGGAATTTTAAGTAATTAATGAAGTATTAAACAAGACTATTTATAAAGGTTTGATCACAAAACAAAAAAAGCGAAAGTTTTGAATTTTGCGGGCTGTATAAGTCCAATTGTCACAATTTTGTTTTCGTTGTGTTGGTAAACTTGTCGCTGACGTCTTTGATAGCTATAGGTATGTGAAGTTGGCACCCCCTTTTTTGAATTTGGAAATTTTTGTTCGTGCATTCGTTTATCCAGCGATAGTCCACGTTTGTCCACCAATTAGTTTTATTTCTCCAAGCTCCATTTCAAAATGGCGGAGAAAGAACTTTTTTTTGCTTATTTTTTCACCAGCATCCCCAAATTGCGAAAAACGATTTTAACTCCGCAGATCATTTTCCATCGTTAGTCCATGTTTGTCCACCCACTTATTAATTATAATTAATTATATAAATTATCAAAAAGTGTGAAGCTGGAATCCCTCTTTTTATTTTGGATGCTTACTTTATTGTTGGCTTTCGAAGAGAATATACGTGTTTTTGATGAGCTCGACGATTTTTTACTTGTGGAAAAAATGGAACTTGGGATTTGCATTAACTGCTGCTTTAAGAATGTTAGAGTCTGCATACCAAATTTCAGGTTTCTAGGTTTCTAGAACTTTTGGAAGTTACCTATGAGAAACTGTAATATAATACAGAACCGGACCCCGCTTTATCAGGGGTTGGAAGGTGAAAGTTACAGATTTCTTAATTTTCTGTTGTGTGCGCTAATCCTAGCCGGCATACCAAATTAAAGCTATTCTAGGGCTTCATAAAGTACCCTAGAGGTTTTGATGATCATGAGTAAGTCAGTGATGAAATCGACGTTTTTAGGTAGTAATTATATTTAAACATGATCTAAGGTATAAAAGCTAAACAAAGAAAATTTCTTTGTTTGTGTAAAGTTACTAAATTTAATTTAGTATGTTTCACTAGTATGCTAACTACATGTTGTCCGGAGAATTTAGGCTCTCTAGCAGTGCTACTGTTTTATTGCAATTGTAGTATTTTTGTTGCAATTTTGCGTTTGTTACTGCAATACTGCAAGTTATTCATTTTTACTGTATTTTAAAGATTATTAAAAATGAGAAAAAAAATTACTTAAAAGTTAAAACTATAAATGGAGTTATGTCTGCCAAAGCAATCTGATATAAAAATACAGTTAGTTCATGGATATCTTTAGAAGATGTGAGGCAAAAGTATCATAAATAATATAATTATTGTCTTTATACTACTATTTTATTGTAAACGAAGTGGAAGAAGGATAAAGAGTATATTTCTACTTCAGTATACATTTATTTCCGATTACTACGTATATGTTCCAATCCTCAAACCCATTGAGCCTAGAAACCCTAGAGCTACTGGTTGTTACTCACTTTCCGGGTTGTTTAACAGCAATAATATTTGAGTCTACATTAGTTTATGATAGTCATGGCCTATGCCGTAAGATTCTAAGTAGAACGAAACAGAAAGTTCGGTATTACCTCTGCTAAACTTCAAGAAGCCTTCGAGATTTTAAAGCCGTGACTGAAAGTTAATTATGAAGCCTATATAAACCCCCCATACATTTCAGATTCGTGATTAAAGTCAAGGTGGTTTTCATTCCTGAAGTAGAAAGGAACCACACAGCAAACCTCATCCTACCAGCAAACCGCATCCTCAACAGCGATTAGGCTCAATTCAGTCAACACCTTAACACGTTCCGATTACGGATATTCCAAAATTCTGGATAAAAGTACGTATAAAAAAAATATTTACTTCGCCGTACCAAGCCTTATTTCACCGCCGAGCTCATCTCCTTTATTCTCACAGGTGCATCTTTAGCTAGCGGCTAACTTGGAAGATATAGTGGGTGAAGATTCTACTTAGAACATCTTGACCTAAACATTTCTTTTGGTTTGCCAGACTACTGCAGTGCTTCTCAAGCAGAAATCATTACTATAAAGGTAGCATTATAATGTCGTTAAGCGATATATGTAGCTTCACAGAATGTCAGGGTGCTATTAAATCTCACGAAAGAATGTATGCGACCTCTAAATCTGCTAAAATTGCACGGCTGAGGATTAAGGATGAGGATTAACTGTGATTTGCTGATATCAGGTATCTAGTTCTGTTCAATAGTAGCTCCAAGTTGTTTTATGTATCTTTTTCATAGGGACGCGAATCTATCCCCAACGTGGTATCGCAATGGGCCATTAGGGCTTACGTCAACCTTTCCCTTGGAAGGCTGCATATAGTAAATTAAATATTTTGGTGCAATTTGACTTAAACTACTCCAAATGTCTGTACCAACTACGCATTTGAAATTCTTAAAACGGCAGCTGAAGCTAAGAGGGTTGGAAAATACGACGAAACGCTTCGAGAAAAGGTAGGTAGTATCCTGCTTCCTTTGGTCTTGACGGGGGCACTGCCGTGCCCTCAGATTTACATAAACATATGTTATACAGAATTGGCTTCGAAAGCCTGATATCCGAATTTGCACGAAGCGGTCCGTAGAATTCGTTCGGGAATGTCCCATTCAAAGTTAGAATAAAAGAAGAGAATATGAATTTTTCCAAAGATTTCGGTATAAGCAGTTTATTTGACAAATGAAATCCAAAATTAATTCAAATAGCAAGGCTTTCTGGACCTTTATAAATTGCAAGTGTCGATCATCAGGGTAACCTAAACTACTCGAGTATAATAATGCTAAATCATATGATCTCCATTCAACTTGTGATTTATTTGCAAACTATTTTAAGTCAATTTACGATAATGATTCGAATGACATATGTAGATTGTAGTAGCTTTACAATCAGACTCTTCTTTGGTGGTGGGTCAATTTTCTTTGATGTAGATGATGTTTTAATTTCCTTAAAGAACTTAAGATCCGGTACAAAAATAGATTCAGATGGTATTTGTTCGGAAGTGTTACGTCGCTGTTCTGATTTACTTGCGATTCCGCTAACTCACATCTTTGATTTGTCTCTTCGTTTTTTTTTGTAAATAGAAGGTTACATATATAAGCCCTATATTTAAGGCTTTATCTAGATCTCTTATTTCGAATTACAGAGGTGTTGTATTGGCAAATGTAAATACTAAGCTTCTGAATTATCTTGTTAATTCAAAATTGTAATTTTTGACTAAAGAGCTCAGAGCTCCTCAACAACATACTTTTTATTCGGGTCAAGCATGTATGTATAACTAACCTGAGCATTTTTTCCAATTATGTCATAAATTCATTAGAAATGGGATATCAGGTAGACTCAATATATACTGATTTCTCAAAACCATTTAAACGGGTAAATATAAAGTTATTGTTAAGTAAACTTGAGCCATTCGATTTCATTCTTCTGGTGTTCCACAAGGAAGTCATCTAGGCCCGTTATTATTTTTGCTATTCATAAATGATGTCGTACAAGTGTTTTCATTTGCTAATTTTCTTATCTTCGCTGATGATTTGACACTTCTTACAAAAATTAGTTCTAATGGCGACCTTTTTAACATCTCGTCTTGGTGCGAGAAAAACAACCTTCAAATGAATATTTCCAAATGCAAGGTGATGTAATTTAATCGTAAAATAAATCCAATTATCTTCGAATACAAAATTAATGACCTTTCCCTTCAAAGAGCTCTTGAAGTCAAAGACTTAGGTGTTTTATTTGATGTTAGATTAACTTTTATAACTCATATTGAGTTAACGGTTTCTAAAGCATTCGTGATTCATTAGACGTAACGCTAAGGATCTTAATAATCTACAAACTCTAAAATGCCTGTACTTTCAATTGGTGAGATCTATCTTGGAGTTTTCGTTTACGGTTTGGGGTCCTCATTATCGAGTTCACATTGATCGCATAGAATCTGTGCATGGAAAGTTTTTACTAGCCAAATTGAAAGCACGTCTACCTCACACGTGCTTTCAATTTGGCTAGAAGAAAATATTATTTAAGCAGAAAAGCCAATTAGAACTTATCGAAAACTCATCCAACATGAGGGAAACTTTTGAGAAGCTGATTTTAAATAGCTTACCGGGAAGTACCCTAGTGGATGGGAAATCGATAAGGGAAGACGCTATCCCTCGGAGATCCCAAGTTGAGATAGAAGAGGAGCAAATGAAGAAATTGTGTACTTTGAACAAGGTAAGATGGGTAATAAAGTCCTTTAGCCCATATAAATCACCGGTCAGAGATGGGATATATCCCATCATGCTACAGAAGGGAGGTAACAGACTATGGAACAAACTCGCGTGTCTAAAGTTCAGTTACACTTCTAAAGACTGGAAAGTGGAAAAGGCAATATTTCTACCCAAACCAAGCAAGACGGACTATAGCACAACTAATGCTTCTAGACCAATTAGCCTTATCTCATTCTTACTGAAAAGTCTAGAAAGACTCATAGAAGGGGAAGTAAGAAAACAGATAGGCATAAACCAACTATTAACATGCATATATGAAAGGTAGATCGGTTGATTTCGCTCTACATAGCCTAGTGCATCAAGTGGAAAAGGCATTGATGTACAATGACGCAGTGTTAGGCTGCTTCATTGACAAAGAAGGGGCCTTCAAGAATGTCAGAATCGATAAGATTCTCAATAGGTTGAAGGAGAAGAGGAGAGATCACATTATAATCAAATGGATCAAATCCATGCTGGAAGACCGAATCAGAATTACAAGTTTGAAAATGAACAACTGACTGAGAGGAACTCCACAAGGAGGGATTCTTTTATCATTCTTGTGGCTAAGAGTGATTGATGAATTACTTGAAGCCCTATCGGATAAAGTTCTCTACGTAACTTGTTATGCGGACGTCATGTCGATAGTAGTCAGAGCTAAGTTTGAAAAAAACTTTGTATACTTACTTCGAGAAGCAATCGACACGGCAACCTTTTGGGCGCAGGACTTTTTTTTATATACGATGTGGCCAAAGCCTAGGGGACAACCCTTTGATGCGGTAGCATGGTTTTGGCCGAAAGGAAATTAGGTAGGACTTCACGATACTCGAGATAATTCTCGCTGCCGGTATCGGTCTCAACACGATAGCGGGACCGGCAGCGAGACCAATATCATTGGTAACAGTGCGATACCAAGAGCGAGGTTGAGGTGACGAGAGTGGACGATATATTAGTTTTTATCATTTTGTTGTGGACATTTTTTTTAGTTGTTTCAGCTTTTATGTCGCCCGAAAAATGTTAATTGTGTGATTTATGGGGCATATAACTATACACTGCTCTCCTCAATCGCTTCTTTCTCCATTATTTCCTTCTTCAGATATTTGCGCTTTATCCCCAATAGCAAACAAGAGCCTTTGCTACCTTATTTTGGCGAGAGGAATATAAAGAAAATGCATATATACATAGATATATCACTTGTCCTCGCTCGCCGTTATCCCACCGAAACACCCTTTTTTTATCTTGCCGAGAGCTAGATCGGACCGAGACTGGCCTTTATCTCGCCGAGATTGCGACGAGAGCAAGATCGTCTTCACCTTGACGAGGCCAAGACCGAGATGTGCCGAAGTCTCGGTGCCGTGAAGCCCTAAAATTAGGGTAAGGGAAGTGAAAAAACTTTAAAATCTTATTTTTTGCATTGCTATGAGGTAGACAGTAGCCCAGAAACGGAGTGGATTATTTTAATTTCTCAATAAAAGCTTACGGGGAGACCTGACTCTCCAACTCCGTCTGCGGACTGAAGTTAAACCCAGATAAAACGGAACTCTGCTGCTTCACCAAAAGACATAAATTAAGAAAGATAGTTCCCCGTGCATCGGAAACACTAGACTAACCTTAAAGAATGAAGCCAAATTTCTGGGTATGCTGACGGACGGGAAACTAAATTGGGCCAGACACCTACACAAGAAGAAAAAAAAGCGATAAGAACTTTCTGGACGTGTAGGAATGCTATAGGTAAGGTCTGGGGACTATCACCCGATATTATAAAATAGATATAAACGTGTGTAATCAGACCCATGATAGCGCATGGAGCGATAATCTGGTGGAAAGCGATGGAGGTGGGCAGAAACCTGAAGATTATGGAGCAGGACCAAGGTATGTGCTGTTTAGGCATAACAGGGGCTACCAGGTCAGCACTGGCAAGGGTCTTGGAAGTCATTCTAAGTATTGCTCCACTAGAATTATGTGTTAAACTATGGAACTATGAATAAACTGTGGAAGGTAAGGGGAATGCAAACCCAAAAATGAAAAGATCGTCCGAGTATGCAATGGAAATACGATCAAGAGACTGTTTGAGGAAGAAGATTGCTGCGACTTCAAAACTGGTAACCCAAATTTGGAGGCAATCTTCAAAACTCAGTTTCCGACAAAAAATTAATGGATCAACAATAGGGTGATTCAAGAAAACAGTTTAGCGATTTACACAGACGGCTCAAAATGCGATCGTGGCTGTGGCTTTGGAATATCGTGCGAGGAACTATACCTTGATTTATGGGGAGGAGTAAACGACTTCTCCTCGGTTCTTCAATGTGAAATCACAGCGATAGAGATAGGAGCGAAACAGCTAATAAAACGGGGAGTAAGATCCTCTAGGATTGCAATATGTACACATAGCCAGGCGTCTATAAAATCTTTAACTTATGCCACGGTAAAATTCTAAACGATAGAGGGATGTAAACAGACCCTCACGGAGCTAGAGAGCCAAAACGATGTCACCCTAATATACGTGCCGGGGCACTACGGTATCTCAGATTATGAAAAAGCGAATGACGAAGGGACACTCCAATCATACTCATCCTGGGCATCCATGAAATTAAAAAAAAGAAATCATGGAATGGGAAACGAGGAGGCACAAAGAAAAATGGCAGGGATCCAATATCGCCAGGCATACAAAGGCCTTTTGGGGAACTCTTAATGCACATGAATCTGAAAAGATCATTAACCTTAACAAAGCCAAACTGAAACTTCTTGTTGGCTTTGTAGCAGGACATGCAAGACTCGGGGCTCTTGTCGTAAAAATTGGAAGGACGAACTCCAGTCTATGCAGGGGATGTGGGGATGAAGACGAGACCGTATTAGACGTTGTCGGCTAATGCTGTCCTAACGCAAAAAAGGTCTAGAATCTTAGGAACATACTACTGCGAAGATTTAGCAGAAGTTAAGAAATCGGGGATCTGTTAGCTCGACAGTGGACTTTAGGGTACGCTGCCGAGCAGGGGTCGTACAATGGGCCGCTAAAGGCCGCAGTGCAAGGAAGACACATCTTTCCCCCATCGGAAACCAACCAGTCAACTTTTATTCCTCATATTGGGTTAACGGATTCTAAAGCATTCTTGATTCTACGTTTCGTTGGACGTAACACTAAGGATTTGAATAATCTGCAAACACTAAAATGCCTTTACTCGGTTTGCACTAACTAAAACGAAACTGTGATCTGAGAACTTACCGTTTTGAGTGATCCACAAATTATGAAAATTACCTTTGTTCCTAACTTCGAAATTAAAGCACCGAAATTCCAGCTTGTGACTTCTGTTTACTGAAAATGTACCAATTGGAGCGCTAATTCAGTAGGTGGTAATTAATTCGAATCATTACTCGAAAAGTAGATTTCAAATAAAAGAAAATGAAAACAGTCAACGACAGGGAATAATTCGTTTTATATTGTGCTTGTGCATTGACGGACAAAATGAACAAACTCGAGCAGGTAATTTAACAGTTGATTTACTGCAAGTATTATCTGACCCGGGTACACAAAAGCCAGACAACCACAAAGAACATTTCAAAATTACTTAAAAATTGTTCCGACCACTAAAAGATAATAAAAGACTCCATCAAAACCAGACCAAAAGCAGAAATTGCTCCACATGTGAAGGGAACATATGCGCACCTAATAAAACTTTTTGAAGAAATCTTTTCGGCTGTTGCCTTTGAACATATTCTTGTTTTTCTGCATAAAAAAATTATGTAATTACTGTCGCTAGATGACCTTAACTGTCATTTGAGTTTACCGCTAAAATTACCTACCTTTTAATGTAAGATTTCTATGCGTTCTTACGTTGATCCAAGGAATAATCCAACTAGAACCGGGCAACTTATTTCGTCTCGAAAATCGTTCGCTTAACGACCGTTAGAATTGAACTTTATTTTTTTTTCCAAAAATTATGTATTTAGGCACTCTTTCAAATTGAATTAAGGTACAAAACTCACTGTATTTAGCACAATTATCGTTATTTTTTCGATGTTTGGATTTTCAATAAATTTTTACAAATCACTGAAAGTACCCGCGAGTGTGAACGAAATCAACAAGTTTAACAATTTCGATACAAAAAATAATCACTTTTTATATTTGTTGCTGCTTATCTACGCAAATAATGCACGAAAATGTTTATTGCAAACAAATTTATTTATTTAACGCAAAGGTAAATAATAAAATGTGCACTTTAGTATGAGGAAAAAAAATTATTATCTACCGCACCAATTCCGCTCAACGAACAAGACCACGAGGTGACAGAAAATAAACTGCCCAGAACTTTTCCTCATGACGGCGGCAGGCCGAAGTGTGGTGAATTTCAGCACTAACACTTAGAGAGCTTTACAACACATTTACAATTTCTGCACTAACACTTTTACATTAATCTAGAGAGCTTTACAACACCAACTACCTAGTAGGTGGATTAAGTTGGTTGCATTTCAATTAAAATAACCGTCATTTTATTTACATGATATTTTTAAAATGAAATTCGCATTTATTGAAGGAAAGACATTTGGGGGCATGTAGTCCTCCTCTTCATATATCGTGTGGTTGCCTACCAATTCATTTTAAATATGTAGTGCTGCAAAAACAGCCAACTTAATCCACCTACTAGGTAGTTTTTTTTGTAAGCTCCTCCGAAGCTCTCCAAACTCCAAAGCTCTCTCTGTCATTTGAATGTGTTGGTGGAATGAATCGTAAATCAGAACAGTTTGCGAACACAATTTCACATTTCACCGGGCAAATAATGTTAAAAGCGCGCGCGTTTGAATTTATTTGGGAGATTTTTGGTAATTTTGTAATAAAAAGTCAATTGGATTTGGATGATGGTTGCTTGCATGTGTAGTTTTTCCCACGATGAAAACAAAAAGTAGGAGAGAGCAAGTTTCAGCATTTTTCATGTAACTCGACGTGGTAATTTGTTGGTAGCAGGAAACGGAAATGTGAATTATGAGCTGGGCAGGCACGTGGAAACAGCAATTAAAGTAAATATCTGTCATTTGAATTAACGATACGCGGTGTTGCCAGAAAAATGTGGCAAATTTTTTTTATAAATTTCATTTCAATTAAATCATTTTACTGATTTTTACAGATTCCTTGAAATCAATTTTGTGTGCATAGGACTGGAATGGTGAACCTGTGCTACGCGTCCTATAGGTGGCATGCCACAGGATATTGCTGGCGGGCATTGACTGAGGCCCTCAATAAAAAGAGTTAGAAATTTGCTTGTTGTTGTCAACTTTAATATGTCTGAAAGTTGGACTGGTTTGAACGCATTTCCATGAGTGACAGTAAACATTGCACCGAATTTAATTTGAGCATTTAAGACATCGGTGGGGTAAGTGGCGGACTACCAATCCGGAGGTTCCAGGTTCGAATCCCACCAACGGCGACCCATGATTGTTTTCTGCTGGTAACAGATTTCGAAAACATGAAAATCTCAATGGTTCGGAATAAACTTTAAATTGTAGAGAGTTCCAGGTTCGAATCCCACCAACGGCGACCCATGATTGTTTTCTGCTGGTAACAGATTTCGAAAACATGAAAATCTCAATGGTTCGGAATAAACTTTAAATTGTAGAGAGGGTCGCCAGATGTGGCAATTTTTCGCCAGATTGGCGATTTTTCATCAATCCTGGCGACAAAAAATATGAAATTGGCGATGGCGATTTTTTTTGCCATTTTTCATCGTTTTGGGCGCTTTTATGGCGATTTTTCTTGAAAGAAAAATTGACAAATTATTTACCTTTTAAAAAATAATTCCTAAAGTTTTACAAATGTAACATACATCAATTTAGCAGAATTTTCTGAAAAATTTAGCTAATTTGACTTTTGAAGTGACAGAAAATTCTAATGAGTTATTTGTCGGTTTTTTCGCAGTTTGATTCTGTGATTTTTAAGGGATCGTCTCAGTGTGACGCTCCGAAAAATCACTGATTCCCGCGATTTTTTTTTTTAATGTTGCAATAAACTAATCGGTCCGGTTTTTTTATAAATAAATACATTCATGACGAATACAAAATGATTTTTTTTATGTTTATTTATTGGGTGTATAATAGTTGAATAAATTGTTGAAATGACACGTAAAAAAAAGGTCCTGTACGGTTTCCACGATTGCGACCAAAATTTTGATCTGAAACAAAAATTTCAAAAAGACTATTAATGTGTAGGGAAGTCGCTATCGCGCTATGGAGGGTTTTTTTTATTTTTTTTAATTTGACAAAATGGCGGCGGTTTGAACATAAAGTATCGAATTTGGTCCTTTTTATTGACAGTTTTTCGTAAAAAAAAATAGGAAGATTTCAAATTTTCAAAAAAAAAAACCTTCCATAGCGCGATAAAGAATGACGTTAAAAATGTTCTCTCCAAATTGGAACTAGATATCTTCAAAACTCTTCCTTTGAGAGTGGAAACCGTTTTGAAAAACACCATTCTGAGAAAAACGCGTTTAAAGATTGAAGTTGGAAGTTGGTTTCACTCGTATGTCTATCCGTGGTTGTTGTCGAAAACGAACTGAAATGCTTGGCCAGTTTATTTTGGAAAGTTATAGAGCGTAAGCACCTTAGAAAGATACACACGCAGGTAGAAAAATAAACAAAAGGAATAACGGTCGAGCGGAGCGCAGAACGAGGCAGATGTCTCGCTCCGTTCCCCACTCCGTTCCCCACTCCGTTCCCCACTCCGTTCCCTTTCTACAAGAAACGCTGTAGCGACCGTAATAATTTGAATTTCGATTTGAAAATTTGAGAGAATGTTTATTACAGTGTATACTATCCGATAATGCAACAAAAAAATTGAGACGATCCCTTAATAAGTGTTAGAAGAAATAATGGAAAACGGTTTATTAAAAGTTAGAGATCCTACTTCAGCAAAAATTCGTATATTTTTGGGAAGCCTACAAACATGTACCAGAGAAGAACTCGAAAGTATCTGTAATAGATACGGAATAATTCTTGGCTATTTGGAGCAAACATATTTCGGATTTGTACAATTTGAAACAGAAGCGATTGTTATTAAGCCAGCTCTCAATGGATCTTTGTTTAAAGGGTACAAAATAACAGTCCGGATTGCGGGAATAGGTAAAGGTAAGAAACCACAGCTAAAGAAAGAATCTCTAGAGGCAACTCAAGCCAATTTACAACAGCTTCAGCAGCGGTATCATGCTTATGTCATGTCCCTCCTGATTACAATGATTGTGAGATAATTTTCGTTATCAAGGCGCACACTGGACTTTTGAACATGTATAGATTCATTACTTTTTTTTTACCTTTTATACAGAATATGTCGAATATGAAAAGTTCATTTGCTTTTCCCAAATAAAGGGGTACCAATTGGGAAAGTAAACGCAAATATTTCATGACGTGGATTTATATGCAGTACTTGTCGCCGCCCAAAACGAAGAGCATCGAAGTATCACATAAACACACTTTATGGACAACCAGAGGAGCACCGAAATATTTCAGTGAATGATGCCATTAACTTGAGGCCCGAATTACAATTCCAACGGATCAGTCGATTGTAACTTTGCTCAAATGGGAAATTTATGTCACAAAATTGTAGCTTGGACTTATCAGTCTACTCCGACTGAACTTAGACTTTGCTCAAAGTGC